>CM039468.1:47994021-48187144 GCA_022433065.1 Begonia loranthoides | reverse complement strand
CCCTCGATTCAGGCAGCTGGAGATTGGAAGGAGAGAGTGCGATCAGCTAGACCTACAGACAGCGATCGGTGATTCGAAGTTACGACGATGATTGTGAAGGTGAGTCAACGACTGCGAGGGTACTAGGAGCACTGCGAACTGCAAAGAGGCGACGAGCATTGAAAAGCAGCGATGGGCAGTGCGAACCAGCGAGGACGACTGTGAAGCTGTGCGACTCAGATTCGCGACAACGACTGTGAATATAGTTTGATTTCTTCCCCGATTCTGGTCTAGTTTATTGCTCTGATCCCTTGAATCTGATTTCCCTTGAATCTGAGATTGTCACTCATGAACTCTTTAGTTATTTTTCCCTCTTTTTGGAAGCTTGAAAACCACAACTTTCACCGTTTTAAACCATTTTTTTTGGATTGATTCTTATTGCAGGTTGTAACGATCAAGAGTTTGCAGTTGAACAAAGTTTTTTATTACTTTTTTTTTACATTCATTCTGATCACAATTTTTACATTTCTTCAACTGGCAATGAGGGGAACCGAGAACCGACGGTTCCAGACCCGGAACCGAGGTCGATTCTGGGTTCGGGTTTGGAACCAGACGGTTCCAGGTTCGGTACCGGCTTCTCGGAACCGAGAACCGACTAGGCAGTTCCGGAGGGTCTGGAACCAGACCCGAAACCCAAAATGCCCATCCCTATCTGGGCCTCCACCTTCGAACGTGTGGGAATTATGCCCAACGAGCACAAGTCATGTTCAAATATCTCCTAAACAGCACTATCCAGCTTGGAGTCTCGTCATCAAATATCACAATGTATTTTTAGTTTGTCCACTGATCGGGTGGACAAACTGAAAATACATTATGATGTATGTTTCTCGGTGGTACCACTCATACGCAAAGTCGTTGGGAGATCTCCTCATAAATTTCATACACGGGACTGCATGGACACACAAGATGTCAGTCAACTTCCACCGATAATAGTTATAAGTACTCCTATCCAAATCAACATGGTATTGTTCGTTACCATTGCTCACATGAAACTGGGCCATGCCTGAAAAAATAGGACTCCAATTGTGACCTGCAAGTTGTAGTCTGAAGAGCCGATTCTTGACCTTCGGACACAAAAGGTTTGTCGAGCACGCCATCTTTTCATTTTTTTAATGATCATACACATGATGCCCTTTCGTATAATCTCAAACATATTGAGAATCGATTTGTCCCGGACTACTAGGATGCAGGCATTGAAGGACTCGGTCAAGTTGTTAAGGCTTATGTCGCACTTTGGGATGGAGTTGAAGACATGTTTTCCCCAGATTTGCGCATCTATTCGTTGTAGATATTCGTGGGCGGCCAGGTCAAGCAAAAATACCTTTGTTATCTCTCTATCAAAGTGTGCTGATGTTGTTGCTTTGGAAGCAGCCCGCAGTGCATCCTTGAACAATCTATTTTTAAATTGTTTTTAAAAATTTTCATTTGTGTGTCGGATGCAAAAATGATGTTTAGCTTGCCTTGTGAACTCTCTGACAGCTGGCACCAGCCCTACAAAAAATAACAGCATAAGTCAAACATTGGTAACAATGCATAACATAAACATAGATGGCAAAAACAATCAACCACACATTTTTTTGGTCAGAAATAATTGTCCACCTATTGCCGGACGAGATGTTGAGATCCTCGAGCAACAATTCCAAAAACCAGCTCTAAGAATTCCTATTTTCTGCTTCAACCACTGCCACAGCAATCAAATAAATTCCATCATTCTCGTCGATGCTGACAGTAGTGAGCAGGTGGCCTGGAGTCGCTCCCTTCAAGTGGCAACCATGAACACACAGTGAACTTCCAGGATTAGACCTTTGAATCTCCTCAGCATACGACCATATGAGCTTGTATTGCTTATTGTTGTCCCTTTCATTCATTTTTTTTTCCGCATTTCTTGCCCTTCTAGCAAGGCTAGGTGTGATGTTGACGTTAAAATCCTTTCTAACTGTCTCAATTATGGAAGGAAGGTCGCAGTCTGCTTGACTTTTAAATCTGTCCAAGTAATGTGTTGCCACCCATTTGGCAGAGGCATAACGGCTTTCCATCTTTCTCGAGCCAGTGTGAACGTCATTATAGCTCTTTATTTGAAACATCATTACACCTTGCATTTTTTAGGCATGCATCCGCCATGTGCATCCTTCCTGGTAGACAGTTCTCAACCGATGAGAGTCACTGTGGGTGAATTTTATCTCGTACCCATTCTTCAACGCATGATCGACGATTTCTTTTCTAATTTCATTCAATGAACTATACTTCTTGCCAAGACTCATACCAATGAACATGAATTCTACTTATGGTGGTCGTCTCGGCCTTACTCTTGGCCATGTCCATGTCTTCGTCATTGGATTGGCATAGTGAATGGAGCTCCTCCTCGTCTAGAGTTATTGAGAGGGAATGCACCACTATAGCAACTTCGTCTTCAATTGCACGTACCTCATTTGCCAAAACTGTGGATGTGGGCCCCACTTCAAATGGGCACTTAATAGATTTCTCAACAACTCCAAACACCATTGGTGTTCAACAAATGCTTCAACTTTGCCAAAATGCAGTACACTCAAACTCTCAGAAATCTCTAGGGTTCGCTCCCTGACAAAATCACTGAGAAAATCACGATGAGTGTAGTGTGAATTTATACAAGTCAGAGAATGGAATCCTTTTTGCGGCAGAAAATTGATGTTTTGTGGCGGAAGGTTGATGTTTCGCGGTTGTGTAAGTGAATGTTCTGTAGTGGAACGTTGTTATTTTTAACAAATATTGACGTTCCACCACAGAACGTGACACATTAGACCGCAGAACGTCAGTTCTAAAACGTTAATTTTTAAATTTTCATTTTGCAGCGGAACGTAAAGTGTTCCGCCATAGTTCTAAAACGTTAATTTTTAAATTTTCATTTTGCAGCGGAACGTAAAGTGTTCCGTCAGTTCTCAAACGTTAATTTTTAAATTTTCATTTTGACGTTTCTACATTAATGTCAAATGTGACAGCGATGTTTGCGTTGACTTTTTTTCATAGTTCAGTGGTTAAGTTGTTAACAAAAATACTTTAGTGGCTGATTTGTCATTGATCATAAAATATGATGGTTGATTTGTTAATTTCTCAAATATTATTTTTCACATTAAAGAAAATTAAAAAAAAATTGGAGTGATTTTATTTCACATTGGAAAGATGAAAAAGGTCGTTCATGGGGACAAATATATAAATATGATAAATTATATAGAAGACAGTAAAAACCAAAAGCCTGGAGCCCATTTATAATGAGTTGGTGTTGGTTAGTGGGTTTAAATTAACTTATTTTTCAGTGTAAATTTTTTGAAAATTAGATCAGATTTAGATTTTCAAAAAAATTTAAATAGAAACTAGAAATAAATAAAACAAAGGACCGGTTGGAGTGACCTATGTTTTGGTTGGTTAGAAAAGCAATGGGAGAAGAGTGGGATGGATAGAAAAAGAGATGATTGGGTGGTCCGTTTGGTTGGGATATCATGGCGGGTTTGACCCACATAGCCAATGAGTTAGCCTAAGGTGGAGTCAGACGAGGTTGCAAAAGCCATAAGAAGGTCTCAGCTCGGCATACCTTTTGGGCTCGAGCCAGGGTTGGCGCCCCACTATAGCAAGCAGAGTTGAGGTCGACTTGCTACAATGTCAGGACAAGCACGCGAGCTGGCTGACATCTCTAATTCTATTAATAGTTAAAAAAAAATTATTGTAAAATATAATAAAAATAAGGCAAAATGACAAATTAACCATCATCGTTTGTGGTCAATGACAAGTCAACCACTATCCTTTTTTTCTAACAAATTAACCACTGACGTATGGAAAAATGAAAAAAGAAAACATCGTTGTCACGTTTGCCGTTAATGTGCTGATGTGGAGCCGTGGCGGTTCGTATACAAACCGATGCGGCTAAATGGTTTTCCAAGAAAAGAAGGCCAAATTTGGCCTAAACCACAGCGGTGTCATCATTAATGCAGCGGTTTCTAGCCTCGGCTTTGAATTGTATAAGTACACAGTGAACTCCTTGCGATATTCTCACACATTTTGCCAGCGATTAACAAATACTAGAGATTTCTTAGAGCTAAAGAGAACGGCATTTTGGCAAAGTTGAAGAATTTGTTGAAAAGCAAATGACGTCTTTGAGTGTTGAAGAATCCGTTATTAACTGTCTAAGTTGAAGTGGGGCCCACAACCACATTTTTGGCCAATGAGAATGAGCTACGTGGAATTAGAAATGAAGCTGCAATTATGATGCATTCTGTCTCGGCAACTCTACACGAGAAGGATGAGGAGGACCTCCATTCATTATGCCAATCCAGTAGTGACGAAGACATTGACATGGCCGAGAGTAGGCCTAAACGCCAACCACAAGCACAATGCACTTTCACTGGTATGGGCCTTGGCAAAAAGTATAGTTCATTGAATAAAATTAGAGAAGAAATTGTCGATCATGCGTTGAAGAATGGGTACAGGATAAAATTCACCCACAGTGACACTCATCAGTTGAGGGCTGTCTGCCAGGAAGGATGCACGTGGCGACTGCATGCCTAAAAAATGCAAGGTGAAATGAAGTTTCAAATAAAGTTCTACAACGATGTTCACACTTGCTTAAGAAAGATGGAAAGCCGCCATGCCACTACCAAATGGGTGGCAACGCATTACTTAGACAAATTTAAAAGTCAGGCTAACTGGGACCTTTCTTCCATATTTGAGATAGTCAGGAAGGACTTTAACGTCAACATCACACTCAGCCTTGCTAGAAGGGCAAGAAATGCGGCCAAAAAAATTAACGAAGGGGATGGCAATGAGCAATACAAGCTCCTATGGTCCTATGCCGAGGAGATTTGGAGGTCTAATCCTGGAAGCTCGGTGCGCGTTGACCTGGACATGAGTGCATTTAAAAGGATGTACATGTATTTGGCTGCATGAAAGATGGCCCTACTGAACTGTGGTAGACCGGTTATTTGTTTGAATGGTTGCCACTTGAAGAGAGCGACTCCAGGTCAGCTGCTGACTGCTGTCACCATAGACGGGAATGATGGTATGTATCCGATTGCTGTAGCAGTGGTTGAAGTAGAAAATAGGGCATCATGGAGCTGGTTTCAAGAATTGTTGCTTGATGATCTAAACACCTCATCTAGCAAGGGATTGACAATCATTTCTGACCGACAAAAGGTGTGATTGATTGCTTTTGCCTTATGTGTTTATGTTATGCATTTTGTACCAATGTTTCACTTATACTATGAATCTTTGTAGGGGCTAGTGGTAGCTGTTAGAGAGGTGGCAGGGCAAGTGGACCATTGGTTTTGCATCCGACACCTATATGGCAATTTTCACAAACAATTTAAAGGTAGGTTGTTAAAGGATGCAACGTGGGCCACATCTAGAGCCACAATAGTGAGGCAGTTTCAGTGAGAGATGACGAAGTTATTTTTGCTTGACCCAGTGGCCCACAATTATCTACGAGGAATAGATGTGACATGCTGGGCCAAACATGCCTTATGCTCAATCTCCAAATATGACTTAAGCTTCAACAACCTCAGCGAGTCCTTCAACGCCTGCATCCTACCAGCTCGGAACAAACCGATTCTAAGTATGTTCGAGATCATACGAAAGGGCATAATGGGTAGGATTGTGAAAAAAAATGAAAAGATGGCTCGCTCGACGGACCTTTTGTGTCCACGGATCAGCAACCGATTCGCTAAACTATAACTTGCCGGTCGAAATTGGAGCCCCCAGTTTTTAGGAGTTGCCCAGTTTGAGGTCAGCAATGGTAACGAACAGTACTCTATCGATTTGGATAGACATACTTGTACCTGTTACCTGTGGGAGTTGACCGGCATCCCTTGTGTCCATGCAGTCCCGTGCATTCACTTGACGAGGAGATCTCCTGAAGAATTTGAGCATGCGTGCTATCACCGGGAAACATACATGGTGATGTACTCCCACTTTGTCCACCCCGCCAATGGACAGATTGAGTAGCCTCCTATGACGCATCTTGATCCAATTATCCCATCGCTATTAAAAAGTCATCCAGAAAGGCCCCGAAAACGTAGAGTATGGGATCTGGACAAGGCCCTAAGCTGGACAGTGCTGCCCAGAAGACATATGAACATGACCTATGGCTGGTGTGGGGGTGTGGGACACAATTCCCACACGTCCAAAGGTGGAGGCAAGTCCAAGGCAGGGGCCGACAAAGGCGACAGAGGCAGAGGCAGAGTTAGAGGCGGCAGAGGAAGGTCGGAGGGCACACTTATGGGTTTCAGAGTCTTCGAGACAGGCCCCGAGACATAGCCTGCCATAGTCCCCGAGAGAGTTTCTGAGACAGTTCTGGGCATAGTTCCTGAGACACAGGTGAGCCCATTATGACGTTTAAGTTTTCAAGTGTTATTTGAACTATGCTAATGTCATTTGCAATGTGTTTTGCAGGAGGATGATGCGCAAGGTCCACAAACACAAACATACACAAATGTGGACCTTAATAGGAGGTTGTATTCAAACATTGATACATTGGTTTGATAGATTATATTTGATAGATTATGTTTCGTATGTATGTGATTGGTTTGATAGATTATGTTTCATATGTATGTGATTGTACAGTATGCTATCATTGTAAATTTTGAATTGATAAATATGAATTGGTTTCATAAATTTGAATTGATAAATTTGAATTTGTTTCGTTTCATTAATTTGAATTGATATATTGGTTCCACACATTTGGTTGTGGAGGATAAATGGAAATTGTTTACAGGTACCATGCGGCTTGCTCACAAACCGCAGCGGCTTGTGGAACCACAGTGGTATGTCCACAATGCTACGGTGGTATGTCCACAATGCTAAGGCTGCTTGCATAACAAACTGCCACGGCTTGTGAGAAAAGTCGCAGCGGCTTGCTAACAAACCGCGGTGGCTTGCTAAAGTTGCACTGAATTCACCCAAGTTTCTCCATACACTTGTCTTTAATTATTTACTTGATTTAGTTCATATTGGATTACTTTTCACTTATCTTCACTCCAATTTATAAAAATTGTGCCAAAATCTCCTTTGTTTCTTTACTCCCTCAAAGCTAATCTCATACATCCTCCACAAAATCCCAAGCAGTTCTAGTATCATCCAACATATAATCTTTAATCCAAACATATAATTTAACGTATACATATTTTACAACAAAGTCAACTAAAATAGATATGCCTATGCCAATGCCTTCTTATTCCTGCTCCGTTTTGGCGGCAAATCCGTGATCACAAAAGACAATTGCGCGTCCAAGCTTACGTTGGACGCATCGATGTACAACGAACCATCAACGGGTTGCTTGTCGTGCTCGTGGAATTGTTCCTTATTTGTGCAACATCGGATCACCCTCATCCCCTCACTTGTACACCGTAAGATGTCGTATGGACTACAATGTAAAGGGAACAATTGCTGATAAAATACGTGGAAAGCAATATTATGAATTTACACAAGGGAGAATACATACCTCTCTTTATCTATGGGAGATACGATGATGGAGATTTCTTCAGACATCAATTGTTGGTAAGCATATGAAGTGTGGAGGTCAACGGACGACATAAATAATCCCTGCTTTGGGTGTGTCTAAAATCTAAACAACGCATTAGAAACCATAGAACATGAATGACAACCTGAAGATGCGAGATGGTTACTTACATGAATCCACCCTAAGGTGAGTAGCGATTCTTGCTCTTGAAACGCGAAGGTAGCTTCCTCGTTCACCACATAGCATTGCATATAAGTTTGGATGAGTACTAAGATAAAAGTTTATAAACTAAGATACAAAGAAGATTTCTCACCGTGTTTGGCATCCCGTGTTGCTCCGAAAAGATGATATTAGTGACGGTGTATGAACCGTTGATCAGCTTTCCCCCGAGATATGCACACGTCTCCAGGTTCTTTCAAGTATTTAGCGTAACATACTTCTTGAAGATGTCCATCAAATCCCGAGATTGCAACAAAAATGGCAAAAGGCCGTTAGCCTAATAAAGCAAATAAGTACACACATATATAACTAAATGAAAGACGTACCACGCGCACAATTATAAGGGCCTGAGGCTGTGACTCACTTGTCTCCTGCACCTCGGCACCTGCACCTCGGCAGGCATAGCTGGATGAGTATGTTGGCGGATTACGGCACCGGTGCTGCAAATCAACAACACGTCATTACGTCAAATAAAAATAAAGTAAAGACTAGACTTTACGTATAAAGTAAATAACTTACAAGCGGTATGTGGCTTCTGTTGCTTCAGAGGATGATGGAGAGGTTGTTGTACAGGTTGATCGGTTCTCAATTCTCTGAAGTGCTGCCACCAGCTCACGGTGCCTCTCTTCTGCTCGCATATGCCTCTCTTCTGCTCACTCCTTCCTTTTTTGTATTTAGATTTGCGCCATTTAAAGGTGCTCCTCCATCATTTGTATTTTGGTTAGCGCCATATGATGGAGCTCCTCCATCCTGCTCATCCAACTGGACATCTCCTTAGGCATTGAAGTAAAATGAGATGTCTGAGGAGGGGACTGTTCCGCTAAGGGGGCTAAATGCTGAGGCACTGGGGGGGGGGGGGGTGTGGAGGTGCTGGTTGCTTCGATTTGCACTAAAGTAAAATGATAGAGCTTCATGCGTACCCATTCCCCTCCAACTTTGGTGACCCCATTAGTTCACTTTCAATTTGTTGTACACGTTAGTGGCCGTCTCTTCAATTCTCGGCTCTGTCTCCGAGATGGGTACCCAATAGTCCTCAACAATCTTCTGGATGAGCCAGTTGTATGGCAGGTTCTTGGTTGGGTTGTTGAGCACATCGTGCATGTGACCCACGATGACATATTTGATGTCCACATTTTTCTTGGTGAACACCTTCTCTAGTAAATAGAGATCCATGCAGCTAACATCGTCTCGATATCCATCCCGAGGCAAATCGTGTACGTCGTGATGAGGTGGATCACTCGGGCAATGACATTCAGCTTCTTGCCCTTTGGCTTTTTGTACTTGTCAATTTCGGGATCCCGATGCAACAATCGAAGCACCGCTAGCCCTTCTCCTCGGTTGATGAATGGTGGATCCCGAGACACGTGATAATATTGATCGGTTGGCCCCTCCAGTGCACATCTAAGCATTATATTCAGCTCGTTGGGAGTCAACCTCAACTCCCATTGAAAAATGTACATTCACACCTCTAGTGACTTGGTGGATAGTTCCAAATTTGCGTAAAAAAATTTAACAATCCTCTCACAATAACTACCCCTCATTTGACACAACCCGCCTAATCCAGCATCATCAACCAATTGTTGAATTGTCATTCCTGCCAAGGACTCCAAATCTACTATTTTTGAAACAGTAATTGCACGGTGTTGTATATCATCTTCATACCGTGTTTTGACATACGTTGTCCTGAATAGTTTGGACAAGAAACCCACTGTAACGGGTTGGAACTTGACCAATGAGCCTCCGGCTGATCTTTGTTCAGGCTCGGGTTGAGGTAGCCATTGAGAGTGTGCAATGGTTTCTCCAGCCTCTGTGGTTTCTCTGTGTTGCACCTCCACGGGTTGAACATCTTCCACCTCTGTGGTTTGGACAGCTTCGACTGTGGTTTGGATAGCTTCTTCTTGCACCATTGACTCCTCTAGTATCGATTGCGACGTATCACCCTTTTGCTTGAATGCCAATTTCTTTGTTTGGGAATACATTGTGATTGAAGATCTGAGCTTCTTGTTCGCCGAGGGTTTTCATTGTTTGTTTGCGGTGAAAATGGCCGAGCCCTAGGACCGCAGCAGTTATGTATAACCGATAGAGTTCAAAGGCCGAGGCCAGAAACCACTGCATTAATGATGACGCCACTGAGGTGGCTCAAGAGACCGCCGCGGTTTGGTATGACACTATGGTGGTCTATTCAGACACCGCTACAGTTCAGGCCAAATTTGGCTTTCTTTTCTTGGAAAACCACGGAGCCGCGGCGGTTTGTATACGAACCGCTGTGGCTCCACATCAGCAGTTAACGACAAATGTGACAGCGATTTTTGCTTTGTCATTTTCCCATACGTCAGTGGTTAATTTGTTAGAAAAAAAGGATAGTGGTTGACTTGTCATTAATCGCAAACGATGATGATTAATTTGTCATTTTCCCTAAAATTAAAAATATATATTTAAAAATGTATAGAAGACATTTACATTAATTGAAACATATTTTAAATTTTATTTATTTATTCCATTTCAATCTCTTGCCCACCATCCTACGAACCGTCACGCCACTCGTCAAATGGAATGGTACCAGGATAGGTGAATCTCAGCCACCGACAACCTTTAATCTGTGTGACTAAATACCCTAGCCAGGTTCTGTGGCTTGAAACCCAAGGACGACTCATCACTGCCCCATCTACATTTCAACTTCCGAGGCTCGAAACCTGAGAATATGTCACCAACGCTCTATCACCCTTTCGCACGTACAAACAACCAATCTTCTCGCAGTAGAACATTGCACTGGATAGCCTCGTGATACTTTAGCGCTAGTGTACCTAAAGCATCAAGAGGATTCATCCTCCCAACATTTATGCTCAAAATGCCACACCATCATATATGCGCAAAATTCCAACAATATACCATGTACGATAAAATAAATGTGAGAAAACATACATATACATAAAAACAGACGTATTACCGCAA
This sequence comes from Begonia loranthoides, assembly GCA_022433065.1. NCBI lineage: Eukaryota > Viridiplantae > Streptophyta > Magnoliopsida > Cucurbitales > Begoniaceae > Begonia > Begonia loranthoides. The sequence goes on along the minus strand of CM039468.1, from coordinate 48,176,454 downwards.
CAGTCCCTATCTGGTTTTCAAGTGTAGTATCCCACAAAAGATCAATTTTGAAAACATGATGTAATGCAGTGTATAAAATATAAAGATCCTTACCTTGATGACGAACATGACACGCTTATCAACTAGCCAGCTCCACGCGCTATCAAAAGGAAGGTCACATCATTAACATATCCGGAATCTATAACAAGACCGATGTTAAAATCTCAACAAACAAACAAGGGATAACAGAGAAGTCTCAATCAAGACCTAAGATTCAAGAATGTCTCTAGGGACAACCACTAGCCCCAAACCGGAAACCAAATTTATGAATACAACTAGGATCCTAAACCATAAACCAATCCTGCTAGAAGGACCAACACAAGACTTCCCGACTTAACCAAGGAAGGACGGGTTCCCTACACCTCGAGCCGAGAATCTACACGATTGAGGACAAGATATAACTAACAAAGTCGAATGGAGTTCACTAAACCCACTCCAAGAAACAAACGATGTGGTTGACTAAAACATAACAAAAGTCGGCTTGACACCCTAATAGACAACCAGGAAGTCCAACTAGTTGACAAGACACAGTGATGAAAGACGGAACACAACACACTCATCCTGATCCACTCAGCAGTCGAGAAGACATAACTAAAGCCATTCGAACCACCATTGGTCGACAAGGCATCACAGTGGTCAACTGAGACCACTCAACAGTTGTTGAGTCAAAGCAAAGGTCAACTAGGACCTCGCAACCTCGACCAGACTCAACAATAGTCAATCAGAACCATCCAATGGCGACGAGACACGTCGAGAGTCAATCGGGACCTCACAGCGGTCGATAAGACACGTCTGCAACCATCCAAGACTCAACAGCCAAGGAGACTCATCTAAAGTCAATTAAGTATGACCTTAGTGGAAAGTCGGCTAGTAAATCATAACCAAACTGAGCCTCAAACCTTGTCAACGGACAAGCATTTATAACAATGAATCACAAAGATAGGTGGAATAACCCTATGTCAAGTCTAGGAATCCAACCGACGCACAAATGGCTCATTCTTAACGAATCAGGCACCAATTTCCCATTAGCGGTCGATCAGTGTCGGTCGACTAGTTTGAGCTTACTGGTCGATCACTTATCGACCAGAGAAGCACAGATTGATCGCTGATTGACTGGTGTCACCCACTGGTCACTTTAAAAATTGACTTGGCCCCTTTTCGGTCAATCACCAATCGACCGAGACCTCTCTCGATCAGTCGCTGGTTGATCAAGAATAGCCAAAAATTGCAGTTTTTCTGCGTTTCCACCCAATTCTCTACTCCGAACGACCAACAACCCTCCATAAACTCTAATGTAACCAAAATAACCCAGGAATTTACCTCAGATTCGAGTTTCCAAGCTCAAATCCGAGGCCAAACAATTTACAAAATCAAACCCTAAAATGGGAGATGAAAACTTACTGTTGCACAAACCGCCTTCACAAAGATTGCTCACAGGGAAGATAGAAACTCGAATCCGACGTCGGAAGTTGGAAATGCTCCGATTCCGAACTCTACCCTCTCTCTTGCATTTCTCCTTTCTCTGCTGCGGGTAAACAAGAAGAACACTTCTTCTTCTTGACCTTTAAAAAAAGAAAAAAAATATATATATAACTAAAATAATATATAATATATAATATATATTAATTAAATCCAATTAAAAATTTAATTTGAAACTCGATTTAATTCCTGACTCGTATAAAACACTAACCGAAAACAAATCTTTAGTCAAATTAATTTATGAAAAATTTTCATGATTTAAATTACTGTTCGAAAAAACTCAATTTGACTATTTGAGTGAAAACGTACACGGGGTCACTACGCAACAAAACCCAACAAACACGGAACTTGATCTAAGGTAACGAGAACTTACCTAGTAGACTTTGCAGTTTCGGGCCGCAGGGGAACACAAAACGTATGGCTGACCATTTATTGGACCTCTCACATGTGGTCGAAGACCAACGACACATGGCAATGACCTAGTCAATACAAGAAAACTTGACTAAGTCAAAGCGAAAAATTTACATGTGAAAATTTTAAATTAATAAAAATCTCGAGTTTTACAGATTCTGTTAGAAGTTGGCCAGTGGTTGGAGGCCAACAAGCCCGACTTTGGATCACCCTTTTGGAGATGCGTTTGGCTAGGCTGGGCCTTAGCCTCTTGTAAGACTGGTTGGGTCTAACCTAAGCCTCCGTATGCCTAACCTGTTGATGACCACTTGCTCATGGCCACTAAAAAATCAATCTGTGAGCCTTCAACATTTATATGATGTCTCCAACTAATTTTGAGCAAATTTGATAAGCAAATTAAGTGCCTACAACAAAAACATGAGCAAATTTACTTATTTTTATTTCACATAGCAAAATTTATTTATTTTTTAAGACAAATTTGTTTGAGCCTAAGAACGAACGCCAATCCTTCATTATTATGATTATTAATTAAAAAAATTAACTAATTTTAGAAAGGGTAATTATCAAAATGACCCCTGAAATTAGGGGGTATTTTCAATTAATATCTTAAACTTTTAATTTTGCTATCTAACACCTCTGAGTTTAAGGTGTTGGCATTGAACACCTTACCGTTAAGGTCCATTTAACTTTGTTACTAAAATTGTGTACTTTTTTAACTCCATTTTCTTTCCATCCACTCTCTCCTTTCTTTCTCTCTCCCCTCAAAATTTTATACCTTTGATTCTTCTTCCATCACCTGCTTGCCGAAGATGTTAGACAACCTTGTCATGTTGGATCCAAATAATTGAAGGATTTGAAAGAATTAATAAAAAATGTAAGCATATCCAATGGTAAAAAGCAAGTAATAGTTGTCTCCAATAACTTAGGAAGCCTCGTCACATGCTAAAGATTTAGCCTTTCCCGTCACTTCCTCAATTTCGGTATTTGATTTCTTTCCTCTTTTGCTTCATCTATTTTTTCCTTCATGTTTCCTTTGCGTAAAGTTTATGCATGAGATGGTTGCCATTGAAGATGCAATTTGGCTAGAATTATAGCGCCAAAGAAGGTCTCAAACACCTCATCGGTGCCGAAGCTGAGGTTAGTGAGCTTTCCTGGAGGTGGCGACGATGTAATTAGTTCGAGATCGATGGGAACGTTGAGGGTGGAGGCGTAAAAGGGTTCGCAGGGGATGGTTTTGATTGGAAACGAAGATGGGAAATGGCATGGTGTCAGTAGCATTGCTAAGGATTTGAAGGTCTCTCCTCTCTTTCTCTCTCTACTCAATTTTGAGGGGAAGGAGCAAGAAAGGAGAGAGTGGATGGAAGAAAAATGGAGTTAGAAATTTAAACGATTTTATTAACAGAGTTTAACGAACCTTAATGGTAAGGTGTTCAATATTAACACCTTAAACTCTGAGGTGTGATTATGGCAACATGCCCTGCGAAGGACAAGATGATCCATGTGAGAGTCTGACCTATATCAGTGGGGGTGCACAATTTCAAATCGCCTGGGAGAGTATTAAATACATGGTTTATATGTAGGATTTCCCTCCATTCTTAGAACAACGCATTTTTGGCTAACCCCAAAAACAAAGTGTGCTATCTTCAGCCCAAAATGGACAATATTGTATTGGGAGCACTGAGGGACGTTACAAATGGTATCGGAGCAAAAGCCAAACAGAAGTGTGGCCGACGAAGACGTCGGGTCCCCAAGGAAGAAAAATTGTGGCAGTCTGCTCTGTGACGGCCAAGATGGCCCATGTAAGGGTTCGATGTATATCAGTGGGGGTGTATAATCAAATATCGCTTGGGAGAGTAGAAAATGCATAGTTTATAGTAGGAGGGTTCCCCTCCCTTCCTAGTGCAACACATTTTGGGCTACTCTAAGAACAAAATCGTGCGGCCTAAAGAGGACAATATTGTACTGAAAGCACAACGAGACGTTACAATTAAATTTAAATATTAAAAGTTTAAAATATTCATTGAAAATATTCCTAATTTCAAGGGTCATTTGTATAATTACTCTTTTATAAAATATTATAAAAGTAAAAGGGTTTTGACATTGTCGTAAAAATTGGATTCGTGCCTAAGTTTGATTTTAAATAGGAAAAATGACAAATCAACCATCGTACTTTATGATCAATGAGAAGGCAACTACTAAACTATTTTTGCTAACAAATTAACCACTAAACAATAGAAAAAGGTCCTCACAAACATCGCTATCATATTTGCCGTTAAACGAATTCATTTCGATCCACGGCAGTTTGTGTATTATTCCACTGCAAATCGATATTTTTAAAAATAACATTATTATATTAACTATCCATGCAGAACGGGACACATGTCACCGCAGATTGACCATGATCTGCCGTGGATTGGCCATGATCCACCGCGGATCATCGTTCTATGTTTTGCGTTCATGTGCCCTACTATATAAGACTCGTCAATGCGCTCCCACAAGGTCACCGCGAACCACGAAATCCTCAGAGAACATTCGTATTCTCAGAGCTTAGTTCATCACATTATCATCGATTCGAATGGAGTCTAAGGCTAAGAAATTAACTCTCAAGTGAAATGGTGGTTCTTCGTAGACCAGCCGCAGCCACGACCAAAAATGACGGACTCATGTCATGAACGAAGTCGGATTGCAACTACTCTCATTGTCAGTCATTTGCACCGCGATGTTTCTACCACGGTGCAAGGTGGAGCACCTGCGGCGGAAGGTGCAGCAACCGAGGGTGAAGTTGGAGGACCCGCGGCTGCCCCTGTTGGTAGAATTGAAGCACCAGGTGAGGTTGAAGCACAACCTTAACCTCAATTTCATCCTCAACAATGACCGGCAGCAAGTGCATTGGTTCGTTTCCTACTTGTTGTAGTGGGTTTTCACTCCCCACTCTTCAAGACAGCCGATGCAAATGAACGATATGAAGCTGATGTTAAACACCATTCAACTATTGTTTCTAGAAGAGTAGAATTTGAGTCATTGGCTAAGTTGGAAATTGAAGAATTGTTTGAGGGGGCTGGCTTAGTCGGTTTGTACCGATTGGGTGGAAGTTACTATGAGCAGATTTTTAAACTATTTTATGCAGATTTGAAACTGTTCACCCAACCATTAGAGGTCTGAACTTACATGTTTTGACAAGAGTTGAGGTTTACTCCCAACTATATTAACATGCTGCTTAAATGTTCGATGGAAGAACCAAAAGAGCACTACTTTAACGTGTCTCGAGAGCCACCTTTCATTAGAAGAGGCGAAGTGTTAGTAGTGCTTAGATTGTTGCGCCGTGTTCCCGAGATCACAGCGTACAAGAAGCCAAATTCCAATAACTTAAATGTCATAGCTCGAGTGATCCACATCATCATGATGCACACCATTTTGCCTCGGGATGGATATCGAAACCATGTTAGCTGCATGGATCTCTATCTACTCGAGAAGGTGTTTAATAGGAAAAAAGTGGACATTGACTTTGTCATTTTGAGTCACATGTACGAGGTGCTCAAAAACACAGCAAATAGTTTGTCTTTTAACTAGCTCATTCAGAGGATTGTTGAGCATTACAGGGTACCAATCTTAAAGGAGGAGACAAGAACTGAAGAGAAGGCCACGAATGTCCACAATAAATTGAAAGTGGACCGAATAAGGCTCAGTAAAGTTGAAGGGGGTATGGGTAAGCAACACTCCATCCAAGCCCGCCCCAAAGAAGCGAGCTACAATGTCCCAGCCGCCAGCCGCAACCCCCCTCAGTTGTACGACCTCCACCACCTTAGTGGCTCAACCTCCAGCCCCCTCAGAGGAACAGCCTCCGGCATCGCCTCTACAGTACATGGAGGATGATGCGCTCCAGCCGATGACTCTACCCCCTACTCAAACATTTTATTTTACTTTGATGCCTGAGGAGATGTTCGGCTAGATGTGCCTGACGGATGATCGACTTGTCTGGAAAGAGGTGCTCCATCAAATGGGGCTGCTTCACATGCAAAAAATGGAGGAGCGAGCAGAGTAGCGCCATCATGAGATGTTGGCAACATTGTAAAGAATGGGGCTACGAGCAGCCCCTCCACCATCATCTCTAGTAACCTCTCGAGCAGCCTTCTAGTAGCCTCTCCAACGGTCTCTCCATCGTCCTCTTCAGCAACAAAGGCATAGAAAACTTGTAAGTTATTTACTTTTTATGCAAAATCCATTATTTACTTTATTTGTGTGCGACGAAATAACGTGACTGAAATTTACAGTACAATTGCCCATAGAGGCAAACTTGTTCTTCCTACATTAGGTTGATCACAGCCTCTGTCACTAAAAACTGTGTGCATGATACGTCTTTGATTTGGTTATCTACGTGTGTCTACACTTATTCATGCCTTATTCGTCTGACTGTCTCTTGTCAATATTTTTTGTAGCCAGGTAATCTAATGGATCTATTCAAGAAGCTTGTTGCTGGAAATACTCGAAAGAACTTGGAGACATGAGTAATTCTTTCAAAAAAGTTGTTCCAGGATTAGTACCACATTACTTGAGATCACTGAGATCATACTGAATTTGTTGTACATAATAAAAAATTCTTTGTCTCTATATATGTTGATGTTTATGTTTGGTTTTGTTTACTTAGATAATATCTTTTTGGAAAATATTGGTGTAACGACCTAGATTTTTCTTCCTTTTAAATTTGCTTAAGATTAAAAATTTTCTTTTCTTCTGTCAAACAATGGAAAACCTTTTTAAATTGTGATCAGAGTTCTTTTCTAAAAACTCAGACCATTAAAAATCCTTTCCTTAGACTCGTTATGAAAATCGTTATAAACAATGGAAAACTATAATTATAAAATCTTTTCTCAAAACGTAGCGGAAGCATAAATAATTCATTTAACAAACTGTACGTGTTAATTAAAAAACACTTTTCTCTTTTATTTTCTTTAGCCTAGCCAGCCACAAGTCCCGCCCGTGCAAATCCTTCGTCAACTGCTCCACCTATTCTCGTGCATGTACCTACACCACAAGTAAACTGTGAGCCTAAGACCCAGTAAGAAATGAGATATGTAATATGATGTATGTCTCTAACTCATTATGTCAGAATGGATTCCAACCAAACTATTCTTTTCTTACTGTTACATTCGTTACTCGTACATTGAGCTGGGACATTGAAGGAATCTATGACTGAGAGAATAGTCTCTTGTCGGCTTCTAACCACCTAGGGTAGACTGTCTCTCGCAACCCGACAAAAGAAGGGCATAGTTCTCTTGCAATCTAATGAAGGAAGGGCATAATTCTTCCAGTCTACCTAATTAGATCCGAACTACCTCTCCATCCCCCAACTACCATTTTTCGTTCATTCATTTTCTTTATTCATTTTTCCTCACATAAATGCATATGAATACCCCCTCCGATGGACATTTTCTACTTGTTTCTATTATCATGATGCATGTCAATGAGAAGCAGTAATCACAACAATATAAGAGTATGATACATGAAGTAATAATCACAACAATATAAAAGTATGGGACATGAAAAATCTACTAACACACTATACATGACGATATACTCTAAAACATGCTTGACAATTTAGAAGAAACAATAACCATATAGGCATGCTTGGCAATTTAAAGGAAACAATAATAATATAAGCATGCTTGGTAATTTAAAGAAAGCAATAACAATATAGATATGCTTGGCAATTTAAAGAAAATAATAATAATATAGGCATGCTTGGCAGTTTAAAGAAAGCAATAACAATATAGACATGCTTGGCAATTTAAAGGAAACAATAACAATATGCTAACATCTTAAACATGCTTAGAGATTAAATTAATAACTTGAGAACAGCATAGGCATAATAAATAAGGCAGCATAGTAGAAATGCTAACAAACAATCAAAGGAAAGACACTACTTATGGTGTAGGGCCTCCATAGGCCAACGACCCTACTCAATTTCTTACCTCTAAGCTTTTAACGCGTATTAGCACATAATTAGTATCCTTCTTCTCATTTTCAATACCTTCACAATTCAATAACATTTACTCATTAATAACAATTCTTTGACAACCATTATGTTCTAACCAAAACATATTCCTCGAATTCCTAAAGCACCCGTACTATCCACATTTATCTCAAAACTTTCCTCTAACTTATAACTTAACATAATCAGAATATGAAAATCCAATAATAACCATTAAATTATAAATACCATAGAGTACAAAATCCCACAAAAAACTCAACCAACCAAAGAACATATTTCACTTCAACCTAATCCAACTTAATAGTTTAATCCACTTGCAGAATAAACAGAAACTTAACCTAACAGAATATAAATCTCGAAGCAGTAATTCATTCCCACGCTCAACAGCAGCAGATAGTATCATATAAATTATCAAAGCATCGAGCCTAACCAAACAACAAGAGAGCATATATCCAATTATTGTCCAATAATCTGTATTTAATCTTGCAGAATCTAAACAAAGACTTTCACAATAGAAAACAATCATCCAACAACAGAGAGTATTTATCCAACATAGTTCGTCCAATAACAGAGCATGAACATCCATAAAATCTAGAATAAAATTGAAGGAAGTCACTTACCAGAGACAACCGAGAAGACACACTCGGTCACCACCAAGGAGAGAGCTCCCCTCTCTTTCCTCTCCTCCTCGTAAAAGCTCACCGTTCCCAGCTTCACCAGAGAGCATTTCACTCTCTGTCTCCATTTCTCTCTTATCCAGAGCCTCTCCCTCACAATCTCTCCAAAAGCTCTCATGTACTCCTTCACTCTGTCCTTCTCAATTTTTCTTCTCATTTTCTCTAGAATGCACACCATTCCCTGCCACAGACACCCATGCACGGCTCTAAGCCATACCCTAACTTCACCATTCCTCTATGCACGTCCACGTTGTCGCCTGCCACTAGGCAAGAACCAGAGGGAAAGAATGGTTCAGTCCAATCATCGAATAAACCACCCCAACTTATCCCCAACATGGACCGTCACCCCTGTCCTTCATTGCCTCGGCCATTCCTCAGCCAACCTGTAAATGGTAACCAATCCATCAGCAGAACCCAGGAGGAAGAAATTACATTACAAAATTAACATCTTGACTTACCTCGGCCAAAACATTTGCAGCATCGCCGGGAGCTCCAATTCGTCCAGCTGATTTCATTCCGCGAACCCGTGCTCCCCTGACGCCTCTACCATTTAAATCTCGCCCATGACCACTCTCCCTCCTCTTTCTCTTAAAACTAAACCGGTTCACAAGGGAGAACGCGTTTACTCCTTTATTTAATCCCCTTATTTTTAATTCCTTCATTCTGGGACATTCGCTTACCATTTATGCTAAGGGGGACGTCCGTTCCTCATAAGGGAGGTCTGTTGCCTTCACGTTTTATTCGTCCATCAGTTTCTTCGTTGCAACGGATGGACGGCCGTGACCTTCACATTCTAGTCATCCATCAATTTCTTCACTGCAACAGATGTTTGTTCCTCATGAGGGACGTTCATTGCCTTCACATTTTATTTGTCCGTTAGGGATGTCCATCAAACCCAATGGATGACCGTTTTCTTTCGCCATGAGGGACATCCGTTTTCCTATAAGGGACATCCATCGCAGACTCCTTTATTTCGGATGTCCTTCGTCCATAAGGGACGTCCATCCCTTACTAAAGTGGCTCTCTTCTTCGCTCTCAAACGACACCGTCCCACTTAATATTAAGGCCATTCCTTTTTCTTTCAATCTCGAATGTCCTTCGTCCCTAAAGGATGTCCAGAGCTTCCCACAACGACGCCGTTCTACTTACATAATAACGCCCGTCTTCACAAAGAATGTCCGTCCAGCCAAGGGGCATCAATTTCCCCCTACAACGGATGTCTGTCCCTCTATAAAAGAAATCCGTTCTTTCCCATATCAAACATCCATCTTCCCATCAACGACGCTCGCCTTTCCCAAAGGCATCTATCGACTCACACAATACAAGGGACATCCGTCCCACTAGAAGGGACGTCTGCCATTCACATAAAAACATCATGGATATAAATTAGTCATACCATGCTCTTCTCTCTCTTCACTTCTAATTAATCCAACAATTTAATCACCATAAATACCCTACTTAACCACTTCCAATAATTCCGTCTAATAAATCTTAATGATTATCTAAATAATCTGATTACCTCCAATTACCCATATTAATTTCCGTTAGGAAAAGTCAGGGTATTACAATTGGTTTAGATAATATTTGGTTTTTATACTTTTCCAAGGGGGATAGACTAAAAACAAGGGAAAGTCATGCAAAATTTTCAATTTTTTGAAAGAGAAATTGACTTAAACCATTGCATTCATCATCAATAAACAACTAACATGGTCATTGCAACAATTTAAGCAATCTACGCATAACACTAAAATACGTTACACTTCAGCTCTCAGAAATTTATAAGATTCGCTAATCGCTAACAAAATCTCTAAGAAAATCGCGATGAGTGTAGTGCAAATTTATACAATGCAGACGAGACACGATGATCCACGGTGGATTTTCTCAAAGATTTTGTCAGCGATTAGCGTACCCTAGAGATTTCTTACAGCTTAATTGTATCTCATTTTGGCAAGGTTGAAGCATTTGTTGAACACCGAATGACATCTTAGAGTGTCGAAGAATCTGTTATTAAGCGCCAAGTTAAAGTGGGGCCCACATTGACACACGTACCAAATGAGGTACGTGCAATTGGAGACGAAGCTGCTATAGTGGTGCATTCCGTCTCGGCAACTCTAGACGCAAAGGAGCTCCGTTCATTATGCGAATACAGTAGTGACGAAGACATGGACATGGCCGAGAGTAAGGCTAGATGCCCACCACAAGCAGAATGAACATTCGCTGGTATGGCAAGAAGTATAGATCACTAAATAAAATTAGAGAACAAATTGTCGATCATGCATTGAAGAATGGGTACAGTATAAAATTCACCCACAGTGACGCTCATTGATTGAGAGATGCCTCCTAGGAAGGATGCACATGGCGGATGCACGCCTAAAAAAGGCAAGGTGAAATGGTGTTTCAAATAAAGTGTTATAACGACGTTCACATTAGCTCAAGAAAGATGGAAAGCCGTCATATCTCTGCCAAATGGTTGGCAGCACATTACTTGGACAAATTTAAAAGTCAGGCTGACTGGGACCTTTCTTCCTTAATTGAGACAGTCATGAAGGACTTTAACGTCAACATCACACCCAGCCTTGCTAAAAGGGCAAGAAATGCAACAAAAAAAAATTAACAAAGGGGATGACAATGAGAAATACAAGCTCATATGGTTCTATGCTGAGGAGATTCAGAAGTCTAATCCTAGAAGCTCACTGGGTATTCACCTAGAGATAAGTGCATATAAAAGGATGTACATGTGTTTGACTGCATGTAAAATGGACCTGTTGAACTGTGAAAGACCAGTTATTTGTTTGGATGGTTGCCACTTGAAAGGAGCAACTCTGGGCTAGCTGCTCATTGTTGTCCCCATCGAAGGGAAAAATGGAATGTATATGATTGTTGTAGTAGTGGTTGAAACAGAAAATAGTGATTCTTGGAGTTGGTTTCTAAAATTGTTGCTCAACGATCTAAACACCACGTCCGGCAATAGGTGGACAATCATTTCTAACTGACAAAAGTTATGGTTGATTGCTTTTTCCATCTATGTTTATGATATGCAGTATGTACCAATGTTTGACTCATACTGTTATTTTTTTTAGGGGCTGGTGCCAACTGTCAAAGAGAATACTAGGCAAATGGATCATCATTTTTGCATCTAACACTTGTATGCATTACCAAAATGATTTAAAGGGAGGTTGTTTAAGGATGCAATGTGGGCCGCTTCTAGAGCCACAACTGATGCACCACAGGGTGCAAGAATTCACAACAAGGCAAAGGGCTAATCGACTAATATAAAAAATAGATCACTAAAATTGAATAGATGATAACTCCCAGTGCATTTAACCAATTACTCTCAAATTTGCAGGGTATAAGGAAATGATAAGGAAAAAGCTTTACCTCATAATTCACAGTCAAATTCACAAGGGAACAAAAACTATGCAATCACAAATACACTGTCCAGAAAAAGATTCACCACAAACAATACGAACACTCAATTTTGTAACAATTATAACTCAATGCGCATAAAGGTAAATCCCTTAAATTTTGGAGGGTAGTTAGTAATCACCAAGAAGAACATCGTCACTAGAAATCACGCTCAGGATCGCAGTGAGGATGGATTTATGTATTAAGCAAAACGTTGCCTGGAAAGAGACCCAACAGAATAGATTCGGAAACCAAATTTAAAAATGACATATCTTTCAGTTCAGAGATCCAATTGATTCCAAATTTGCAGGGGGTTCAAGTAATACCAAAGAAATAGCTTTAGTCCAAATTTCATGGTAAAAAAAATCAAAGAACGAAAGATAATCATGCAACAATACTTTGTCTCGAAATGATTCCAACAAAAACAGTTTCAACGAGTCTCAATCTACAACGCATAAAATCAGAGTTCGATTCCAAAATTCATCAAAATTATTTCCAATTCACCACAATATAGAAGAGGTCACGCCCTCAAAACAACAGAACCAAATTTCAAGTGGAACAAATCAAACAGCAACAAACTAACGAGTTGGTCCCCTAATTCCCTAAACTCGGAACAACGACTTCGATGGACTCTTTTTGCAAACGCCACTCCAGCTCATTTTCCACCAATCTTCTGGGTCTCCTTTATGGAATAATACTTCTAAGGAAGTATTGGAATACAACAGTATAAGACTGCTCCTCCCAAGAATGGCAAAACATGAGGAAGAGAATTGTTGAAATCGAGTCTTCGGGTTTAGTCTGGACAAGAACTCTGAGGGGTTTTGGGAGAGAACTCCACAAAGTATTTTTAGCAGCAGCTATTTGGTCTTCAAAAGTTGAGTTTAGGGTTCCTTAAGGAAGGCTAAGTACCTCTTTAAGGGATGCTCTAATGGAAAAGTACATAAAAACCGCTCAAACCAATAAAATGGACATGAGGAATCGGCTCACAAGCAAGCCGAGGCCTCAAAATAAACCAACCAAAATATACACCTTAATTGTAACCAAACAAACCAATAATCAAGTAATTCCAACAAAAATATAAATCTAAAGAACATGTGAAAACATAAAAAGAACATATTTCAAACTAAAAGGTCCAACTTACCTTCAGAGCTTTGATCTTCAAAATGATCGCTGGTGTTGTTGACAAGTCGAGGGTATGCATCATCAATCCAAGTGAGTAAATGAATTGGTACTTCTTTGTCCTCAAGCCTAGGCTCCATGTTAGATCACCTGCAAAATAATTGCTCTTTAGTAGGTTAATGATCTCCTTTGCTCGGGCCCGAGTGATTAGGCTTTGATGTGTGTCAACAACATAGATGAATTTTGAGATAGAGATGGCAAATATGCCTTTTGCTCAATCCCAAAGTGCGAACTAAGCTTCAACAATCTGAGCAAGTCCTTCAATGTCTGCATCCTACCAACCTGAGACAAAGTGGTCTCAGTATATTCGAGATCATACAAAAGGGCATCATGGGAAGGATCATTAAAAAATGGAAAGATGGCACACTCGATGGACCTTTTGTCTCTGCATGTCAAGAATCGGCTTTCCAGACTACAACTTGCAGGTCGAAATTTGAGTCCCCAGTTTTTAGGCCCTGCCCAGTTTGAGGTCAACAACAGTAACGAACAGTACCATGTCAATTTGGATAGGTGTACTTGTAACTGTTACCAGTAGAAGTTGACTAGCATCACATGTGTCCATACAGTCTCGTGTATGCAATTCATGAGGAGATCTCCCTAGGACTTTGTGCATGAGTGCTACCATCGGGAAACATACATTGTGATGTACTCCTACTTTCTCTGCCCCATAAGCAGACAAATAATGTGGCCTCTAGTGACGCATCTTGATCCAAGTACACCACACCCATTTAAGAGACTTCCGGGAAGGCCGCAAAAACAAAGAATACGGGATGTGGATGAGGCGCCAAGCCAGACAGTGCTGCCCAGAAGACATCTGAACATGGCGTGTGGCCGGTGTGGGGGTGTAAGGAACAATTCTCGCACGTGCGAAGGTGGAGGCCTAGAGTCTAGTGCATGTGGTGGCTGCAGTCCAGAGACAGAGGCAAAGGCAGAGGCGGCATAGGGGGTAGAGGCGGCATAAGAAGCTCGGAGGGCACATTTGTTGCTTTTAGAGTCCCCGAGACAACCCCCAAGATAGTTCCCAATGTAAAATGGGACCATTCTATTATTGATCAAGCCTCAAAGAATATCATTAAGTTATTCAAGGTCAAGCATAGGTGGAAGTCAAGAGCAATGAAAGAGAAATGGAAAGACTTTCTAAAAACCGTCTTCCTTTTGACCTCTTAGGAGTACTTGATTATTTTGGCATTTCAAATGACGTCATTTCAAAATGAGTGCTTCATAAAAATTGTAGCTGACTTCCTAAGCTTTCTAGAACATGTTAAATCGTTAAATGTGGAGTTTTTTTACTATGTCAAAAGCCCACGGAACAGAGAGCAAAAGTTCTGGAAAGTCAGTGTGTCCCAACTTGGAAAATAAGGAAAATCAAGATATGAAAATCTTCCTAATCGATCGAGAATCACAACAAGAAGATCTTGAAGAAAGAGAATAAAAATATCATGCCCTTGAAGATAAAGCAAGATGAAGAACTAAATTTATGTTTTAGGAAAGTTACTAAAGTAGCTTATACTAATCGACCAATTATGGACTGAATATCTAAGAGTGCTTAGATTTCGTTTCCTATTATTTTTAATTTTACTAATTTTCTTAGTTTTCTAATTTATGCTTTGTTAAAGGCTATATAAAAGCCACCTTGTGCTTATGTTTTAGGTAGTTGAGAGTTTAATACAAAAACGTTTTGGCTAATCTCAAAATTGGAGTGATTCCTCTTTCAAACCCCTTTGGTGAGTTATATCCAAAGATCTTCTCGTGTGAGCTATATCACATGAGTACTATCCAAAAGGTTGCTTTCTAAAAGTAATCCTTTTATTCACATTCTTTAAAATAGAAAGAGAAAACAAGTCAGAAGATCAATTGAACTTTCCTAAGTTCAATTCAATCATACCCGTGTGAAGAAGAACAAAGCTGAGAAGAACTTTCCTTATTAAAATAAGGAAAGAATGTCCAAAGATCCGCGTTCGCTCAAAGTTGCAAGGTGCATTCCCAGCTACGCTCATAAACGGACATCTGTTCTTTTGCTCATGGACGTCCATTCGCCTGACCAACAACAGAAGCTTAACGTATATCAACGAAGGACGCCCGACCCTTACAAAGGACGCCTGTTCTATTTCTAATACTCAAATATTCATCTATTTCATGAACACAAGGGATGCCTGATCCATACAACGAACATCCATCTGCCTTGCTAATTACCCGGTGATCACTATAAGGGACGTCCATACAAGTATAAAGGACGTCCGTCGACTACTAACCCTCATTCAAAGTCATCATATTTAAAGTCTCTCACATAGTTCCCGAGACGCATGTGAGCACATTATTGCGTTTACGTTTTCATGTGTTAAGTTTTAAACTATGCTAATTCTATTTGCAATGTGTTATGCAGAAGTATGATGTGCAAGCCCCACAAACACAAGTGTGGACATTAACCTTCCTTGATTAGAGAAGACAACACACAATCAAAGTGACTATTAACTATGCGTCGAAACCAATATACATCATCTACCATAGTTTATTCGAGGTAGCCTATTATAGAACCTCGAATAAACTATTGTATATGGTGCATGTCTTGTTTCGATGCATAGTTAATAGTCACTTTGATTGTGCATTGTCATCTCTAAACAAGGAAGGTTAAGGCCCACATTCGTGTTTGTTTTTCTTTGTTGTCCTCAACAACATTTGTACTATAGTGGTGTCCTGAAAGGCTGCGAAAATGAAGAATATGGGGTGGATATTTTGGTTTGCATCTGTAATGCACATATGCACGATATGGTTGTAATTAATGATGAAATTTTGAATCTATATTTCATTTTGAATATGTAAACAAAATTTTGAATCTGTACTTCAGTCATTCAATCGCCCTCACTTTTTGATCAACCACGCTCACGTTCCATGACAAAAAGTTAACTTTCCACTACAGAAAATTGTCATTCCGCCTGGAACGTCATACATTCTACTGCAAAAATTCATGTTTCCACAGTGGAATATCAATTTTCTGCGGCGGATAGACAGAATTCCCCTGCCTTGTATATTTTGGTGTTATGCACATGTTGCTTAAATTGTTGCAATGAACATGTTAGTTGTTTGTTGATGATGAATGAAATGGTTTGAGTCAATTTCTCTTTCAAAAAATTGAAAATTTTGTGAGAGTTTCCCTTGTTTTTATTCAATCCCCCCTGTGACATTATCAAAAACCACATATTATCCAATCCAGATATTATCCAAACAGATATTATCCAAGTAAAGAAAACAAAATAAAAACATCAACATAATTTTTTATTATGTACAACAAAATGAGTATCTCAAATTGTATCCCTACACATTTTAACTACCCTAACTCGCCTTCTTGCCAGGTTTCTTCTGCAAATCCGTGATATGAAATTATAAGTTCCATTACAACCATATCATGTACATGTGCATTACAAATGCAAACCAATTTATCATTTCAATTACAACCATATCATACATGTATGCATTACAGACGTAAACCAAATTATTAATTCCACTACAAGCATATAATGTACATATGCACTAAGAATAGGTGTGATCTAACCACATCAAGTTTTTCTATTGTTTCCTGAAGAACATCCAACTGTCTGCCTCAATAAAATGTTGTAGATGATGTATATCTAGTTTCGACGCACAGTTCATCTATTGATCTTTGCATGTTTGCTCACTAAATCCCATTATCTGATTTCCTTGCATATAGGTGTCAGATGCAAAACCGATGCTCCACTTGTCACCATTTTGCAGAGGCATTGCATCTTTCCTTCTTTCTCGAGCAAGTGTGAATGTCATTATAACATTTTCTTTGAAATGTCATTTCACCTTGCATTTTCAAGGCGTGCATTCTTCCTGGCAGACAGCCCTCAACCGATGTATGTGAGTGTTTTCCTATTCATGTGCCCTAGTATATAAGACTCGATGGTGCGGTCCGGCGAGTTGACCGCGAACCATTATATCCTCAGTGACGCTTGGTACAATGTTGGAGTATAGCTCAACGGTGATGTTCTAAGGGTTAAGTACTATGGTTTTCTTGTCGAGCAAGACGAAGTTGTCGATGTTGGTAAATTTGAGGGTTGTAAAGAGGTGAAAGAGTTGGAGGCTAGGTTTCAGCCATTGTCAGTACAGTTACAGGACTCCGAGTGCTCGAAGGCGCTCAATTGTATGTGACAACCTCAGAGCACTCAAAGTCCTGTAACTGTATCGACAATGACCGAAACCTAGCCTCCAACTCTTTCACCTCTTTCCAGCTCCTAAATTTACCAACTTCGTCTTGCTCGATAGAAAAATCGGAGGATTTAACCCTAAGAAAATCGCTGTTGAGCTCTACTCCAACATTGCACCAAGCTTGCTTGAGTATTTCATGGTTTGTGGTAAATTCGTCGAAGCACACAGTCGAGTCTTATATATTAGGGCATAGGAATGCAGAACGACACACTACGATCAGCCGCTAATCATACTCAATACGTCATGGATCGTAGTCAAGCAAATCATCAATATAATAACATTATTTTTAAAAATAACGATCTGTGGCAGAACAGTAGATGATCCACCGCAGACCAAAGTCAATACGTTTAATGACAAATATGATAACGATATTTGCAGGAATCTTTTTCATAATTTAATAGTTAATTTATTAGTAAAAATAATTTAATAATTAACTTGTCATTAATTATAAAGTCAACTAAGTATTTGTTATTTTTCTTTGGGTAAATGAAAAATCAACTATCGTGGTTTGAGGTCAATGACAAGTCAACCACTATTGTATTTTTTTTCAACAAGTTTACCATTGCAGTATGCGAAAATAACAAAGCCCACATCGCGGTAACTTTCTCCGTTACTAAGTTGACGGGAGACACGTGTCTCACACTAAAACTACACACTAAAACTACAAATAAAGGTAGTGACCGCATAAAACGCGGTCTCTCGCGTTAGGAGAGACCGCGTAAAAAAAGACCACATTTTTGCGCAGTCTCTCCTCTTGCCCAGAGACCGCGTAAAAACGCTTCTCTCCTGACTCGAGAGACCGCATTTTTACGCGGTACGCGGTCTCTCAGCGTAAAAACGCAGGGGAGAGCCCCTATTTCTTAGGGTTCTCTCCCCAATTTCCCAAAGTTTCTCCCGAACCCAAATTTCTCCCCAATTGGTCGAAGAGGCGACGCGAGGAGAGGACCGACGAGGGGACGCGAGGAGAGGACCGGCGAGGCGATGCGAGGAGAGGACTGGCGAGGGGATGCGATGCAAGGAGAGGACCGGTGAGGCGACGCGAGACCGACGGAGAGGACCGGCAAGGCGATGCGAGACCGACGGAGAGGACCAGCCGAGGGGACGCGAGAACGACGGAGATTTACGAAGAAACACCACACCGCTGAGCGAAGGGCGCGACACCACACAGAACCGCCGAGCTAGGGTTCAGCTTTGTTCGAGCATTCCGACAACCGGCGACAACAGCTCCAAAACCGAGCCTGTCTTCCCTCTTCGGTGAGTACAGTAGAACACCGATTCTGTTTTTGGCTTCGGTGAGAGATTTCTGTCTTGGTTCTGAAATTTTCTGTGATGCATATTTTGATTCATAGTTTTGTTCTGGATTGAATGATTTATCCGTTGATTGAGTTGTTTGTTTCAATTCGGTTCACTGCTCTTGACAATAGGTTCTGAATATTGCTGTGATTTTGATTTAGACTCATGAATTGTTGTTATTAGATCTGTGTCTAGATTTTGGCTTTGAATGATGATGTGTCTGATTTACAATTATGGAACCATGAAGAAAAATGAAATTTGTAGCGAGAGGTATAAGTTGTTCACTGTTGGTTTGTGCAGTGATGTCCATTGATCACAAAAATGTCTTGATGCATTGGTTTGTTGTGCATTGTTTTGGATGTTGGTTCCTGATTTGGGGTTTGGATAGAAAAGCTACTAATGCATTGGGAATTGACTGATTTGTTAATTTGAGTTTGGTTTGTTGTGCATGGTTTTTTTAGTATTGCTTATGATTTAGTTTATAATAAATTGTCCTTAGCATATTATGTTCTATTAATTCTAACCATGATTAGTAAGTTAGAATAAAAGAAAGTAGTTTATTTTTTAGCATGTTAATCGATTAGCTATAAGTTGTTGGACATTGTTCATATACTTGATTTCTGAATTGTTTGGACGATTTCATCTTATTTTTGAAAATTTCCCAATGTTAGTTGTTGTTTTACTGATTGGTTATAAATTACTCCGGGGCAGAATGTATTACCGAGCCAAAAGATTGATGCAGAACCGTGGGAAGCCAAGGGGGGAGGGTAGTGAAAGACAAGCATCGGAGGTGGTGGAAACCGTGGGCCGAGAAGATGTTCAACCCGAGGCTATCGAAGAAGTTGAACGAGCGACGGCGGTGGAAGACGAAGACACTGCTGAGCCTGAACAAGGAGAAGTAGTGGCATTATTTAACACTGACGATGCCAAAAGACGGTATGAAGAAGATGTTGAACATCGAGGCATCATTGTTTCAAAAATAGTCAAATTTGATTCTTTCACAGAAATGAGAATTGAACATATGCTGGAAAAGGCTGGATTACTCGAGTTGTGCCGGATTGGGGGCACTTATTGCGAGAGAGTTATCAAAATATTTTATGCAAATTTCCAACTGTCTGAGGAGCCAGTAGAGGTGGCAAGCTATATTTTTGGACGGGAGTTGAGATTCACTCCCAACGATATCAATAGAATGGTCGAATGTGTGATAGACGAGGAATGCGAAGTATATTATCACATTTCTCGAGTGCCACCATTTGTGAAGAGCGGAGAAGGGATAGCGGTGCTTAAATTGTTGCACCGAGATCCACAAATTGCCCATTACAAGAAGCCAAAGGCTAATGAGTTGAATGGAATAGCCCGAGTGATCCACTTGATATTGACGTACACAGTTTTGCCTAGGATTAGGCATCGAGACCATGTGACCAGCATGGATCTTTATCTTTTGGAGATGATGTTCAGGGCGAAAAAAGTGAACATCGGTTATATCATTGTGAAGCACATGCAAGAGGTCGTGAAGAACCTAACAATGAGCCTGTCGTACAACTGGTTGATCCAAAGTATAGTTGAGTAGTTTGGGGTACCTATCTCAGCGAATGAGCCGGGAATTGAAGGGACGGCCAATGACACTTACAACAACTACAACTTGGGCCGATTGGGTATCACTCATGTTGGAGGCGAATGGGTTCGCAAGTTAAAAAGTAAGGCAGCACCTCCACCCTTCCCAAAGCCTCAGTATGTAGGCACATCACATCGAATGCCTCCTCCTCCCTGCTCAGAGACTCAGTATGCAGCCCCCTCAGATGAAATGTCGTCGCTTCCACAATCATCACACTTTACTGCTATACCTGAGAAGTTTTCTGCCTAGATGAGCAGAATCGAAGAGCTCCATCATGTGTCGATGACCAGAATGCAAATGATGGAGGAGCAAATACAAATGCAACAAATCCAGCTACACAGAACGGAGGAGGTGGGAGACGAGAGGTAGGGCATTGCACAACAATGGCAGGTGCAGGCGTCAGAGAGGCATCACACTGCAGAGCAGTGGCGTCTACAAGATGCGGAGCTCGCTGCAGCGAGGCATAGCGCTGCAGAACAATGGCAGACTCAAGAATCGGATCTCGCAGTAGAGAGGCATCGCCAAGCAGAACAGTGGCATGTTCAAGAGGAGGAGCGACATGTTCAAGAAGAGGAGAGGCATCATGAGATGTTGACCGCACTTGAGAGACGTGGGAGGCGATTAGGCCGTTCACTATCCTCGTCGTCCGACGCACAGGATACCACATTTTTCTTGTAGGTCATTTATGTTGTACCAAAAGTCCGGTCTTTATTTTATTGTTTGTTTCACATGATGATCTGTTGTTGATATGCAGGGCCCCTGTGGGAAGATGATCGGTCCCACCTCCTCGCAATAGAACTGTGTGCGTGGTACGTCTTGTATTTCATTTTCAATCCTGTTCATCTATTGTTAGTATGTTGGGGTTTTCACATTTTTTGTTGCAGCCTATGGACCTCATGTCGAAGTTCAAAGACTTTGTGTCGGGGAATACACGGCGGAACAAAGAGACGTTGGCAATGCTTGGGGGAAAGCTGATTGAAGATGTCTATTTCGTCACTGGTCTCATCTTTCCAGTGCAAGTCGGCACACAAGATACGGTACGAACCATTCTTTGTATGTTAGTGTGTAAGCTTTTATGTTAGTACTCATCCTAATTTGACTGCAGTGCTTTGTGGTCGATGAGACAGCCGTATTCGCGTATCACAAGGAGAAACGTCTATTTTCATTGGGGTGGATTCACGTAAGTCACCATCTCGCTTCTCCTCGTTATCGTTCAATCATGTTCCTGAAGATAATGTCATGACTTGTTTACATTGTAGATACACCCAAAGCACCCGTTGATTATGTCGTCCGTTTACTTGCACGCTCAATATGCGTATCAGTGCTTGTTGGCTGAGGCAATCTGTATCATCAACTCCATCAAACAAAAAGAAGTATTTACTTTCACTTGTGTACATTTTTATATTGTTTTTCGCTTCACTGACAGACAATTGTTCCCTTTGCATTGCAGGCCATACGGCATCTTCCGGTGTACGTTTGAGGGGATGACGGTGCTGTCAAAATGCGATAATGAAGAGAAATTCCACAACCATGACCCTGCAATCTTCCATTATGAGGGTGAGCTGTACGGTGAAGCACATGACGTTGTCTTAGACCCGAACGGCGCTTTTGAGATACAGGATTTTCGCGAGCCACCAAAGCCACTGTCTAAAGACTGCGCCGTGATTTAGTTTAAATATTTCTGTTGTAATGTTTTTTAGTTTTGTACACATTTGAATTCTAATTGATCTGTACTAGAATGATTCAGAAGATACTAGACTGTTGTGGGATTTTTTGTGCAGGGTGTATGAGAAATGCTTTGGGGGAGCAAAAAAACAGGGTAGGTTATGCCCAAAATTTTGAAAAATTGTTCAAAGAAACATGTTGCCTTCTTGATCACCTTAAACTGAACATAACTGCATTATTATTTCTCCTAAT
Organism: Begonia loranthoides; assembly: GCA_022433065.1. Lineage (NCBI taxonomy): Eukaryota > Viridiplantae > Streptophyta > Magnoliopsida > Cucurbitales > Begoniaceae > Begonia > Begonia loranthoides. Next base: position 48,154,223 of record CM039468.1, on the reverse strand, counting down.
ATAATTTACAATTACAAAACTATTCGATCACATGGAACAATCCATCAACGTAATTTGTAAAACAATTGTGTTTGATCTATGTCACGGAAGATTGAGGTCCACGTTTGTGTATGATTGTGTGTGTGGATCTTGAGCATCAAAGTCCTGCACAACACATCAAAAATGAAATTAGCATATTACAAAAATCAATTCATAATGACAATGTGATAATGGGCTCACCTGCGTTTCAGGAACTCTGTCGGGAATTGTCTCAGGGGCTGTTTCAAGAACTCTGAACCCCATAAATGTTTCCACCGACCTGCCTCTGCCGCCCCCTGCCTCTGCTGCGCCCTCTGCAAGCCCCGGTGCTTGACTCACCTCCATTATTGCATGTGCAAGAATTGTGCCCAACTTGCCCACACTAACCACAAGTTACGAGAAAATTTCTTCTGCTCAACATTGTTCGGCTTGGAGCCTCGTCCACATCCCGTATTCTACGTTTGCGCGGCCTGCCTGGAAGTCTTTTAAATGGCGGTGGGGTAATATGATCAAGATTCGGCACCAAAGGCCACTCGATTGGTCCATTGAAGGGTCAGAGAAAGTGGGAGTACATCGCCATGTATGTTTCCCGATGATAGCACGAATGCGCAAATTCCTTAGGGGATCTCCTCAGGAACTGAATGCAGGGGACTGCATGGACACATGGGATGCTGGTCAAATCCCACTGGTAACATGAAGGAACAAGTACATCTGTCCAAATCGACAGAGTATCGTTCATCACCATTGCCAACCTCAAACTCGAAAAATCCTGAAAACTGGGGGCTCCAATTTCGGCCGGCAAGTTGTAGTTTGGCGAGCCGAGTGCTGATCTTTGGACACAACAGGTCCGTCGAACGACCCATCTTTTCATTTTTTTTCACAATCCTACCCATGATGCCCTTCCTGATGATCTCGAACATACTTAAAATGGGTTTTTCCCAAGTGGTAGGATGCAGGCGTTGAATGACTCACTCAGATTGTTAAGGCTTATGTCGCACTTTGGGTGGGAGCTGAAGGCGTGTTTGGCCCAGGATGTCACAACTATTCCACATAAGTAGTCGTGGGATGCCCGGTCAAGCATAAATAACTTACCCATCTCTCTCTCAAATTGTCTCATAGTAGTGGCTCTAGATGCGGCCCACATTGCATCCTTTAACATCCTGCCTTTAAATTATTTTTGGAAATTGGCATACAGGTGTCGGATGCAAAATCGATGGTCCGCTTGCCCTGCCACAGTGCTCACGGTTGGCACTAGACCCTGCAAACATCCATAATATTAGTCAGATTCCTACAAATTGCATAACCTATACACATAAGGCAAAAGCAATCAACCGCACCTTTTGACGGTCGGAAATGATTGTCCATCCATTTCCAGATGGACTGTTTAGATCATCGAGCAACAATTCTAGAAACCAGCTCCATGAATTCCTATCTTCTGCTTCTACCACAGCTACAGCAATTGGATACATGCCATCGTTCCTGCCGATGGTCACAGCAGTGAGCAGTTGGCCTGAAGTGGCTCCCTTTAAATGGCAACCGTCTAAACAAATAAGTCGTCTACCACAGCTTAGCACAGCCGTCTTGCATGCAGCCAAACACATGTACATTCTTTTAAATGTACTCATGTCGAGGTCCACGCGCACAAAGCTTCCCGGATTAGACCTCCGAATCTCCTCGGCATACGACCATATGAGTTTATATTGCTCATTTCCATCACTTTCGTTAATTTTCTTTGCTGTATTTCTTCCCCTTCTAGCAAGACTAGGTGTGATGTTGACATTAAAGTCCTTCCTCACTGTCTTAACTATGGAAGCGAGGTCCCAATCTGCCTAACTTTTAAATCTTTCTAAGTAATGCATTGCAACCCATTTGGCAGTAACATGACGACTTTCCATCATTCTAGAGCATGTGTGAATATCATTGTAAAATTTTATTTGAAATGTTAATTCACCTTTCATTTGTGAGGCATGCAACCGCCACGGGCAGCCTTCTTGGCAAGCAGCCCTCAATCAATGCCCGTCACTATGGGTGAATTTTATCCCGTACCTGTTCTTCAACGCATGATCAACAATTTCTTCTCTAATCTTGTTCAAAGAACTGTACTTTTTACCAAGCCCCATTCCAGGGAAGCTGCCTTCTAATTCTACTTGTGTTGGACGTCTAGACCTACTCTCATCCATATCTTCATCACTAGTTGATTGACATAACGATCGGAGGTCCTCGTTGTCCTCCTCATGTAGAGTCAGTGATACAGAATGCAAAACAATGGCCGCTTCACTTCCAATTCCACGTACTTCATTTTCACTTAGCACACAATTGTTTCTAGGTCCCACTTCAAGTTGACAATTCGTCACTGGTCATTTGCTTTTCAACTAATTGATCACCTTCGCTAATCGCTTTGATCACTTTCGCTAATCGCTCTGTTCAGCTCTCCACCTTTTCTAGGGTTAGCGGGTGGATTACAAAATGCTAAACAGACCGCATCAGCACAATTTATGCGGTTTAGTGGTGCGAGAGACAGCGGTTCATAAGGAGAGACCGTGTAAACAGACCACATTTTATGCGGTCACTGCCTTTTTTTGTAGTTTTAGTGTGTAGTTTTAGTGTGAGACATGTGTCTCCCGTCAACTTAGTAACGGAGAAAGTTACCGCGATATGGGCTTTGTTATTTTCCCATACTACAATGGTAAACTTGTTAAAATAAATACAATAGTGATTGATTTGTCATTGATCTCAAACTACGGTGGTTAATTTGTCATTTATCCTTTTTCTTTTAAAATATCATAGAAATCAGCCAACGAGGGACTGGCACGCTACCTCCCAATGCTATGATAGATTCCTTCGTCATTATAATCACAAGTAAAACAAACTTGATAACAGTTTAAGAGCACTGTAGTTGTCCTCTTTGATGAACATTGGCGATTCACTTTTGACCTAAAAAGCACTTTCTTAGTCTCCCCTTGCTTGCAGCCTGCCAATGGGTCAACTCTCACCTACTTACTTTTCCGTCGTCTCCGTACTTTTGGAGATGGAAAAGCCGTCTATGGAAGTGGGTTTTGATTACTCTCCCTGTCACTCTCATAACTTACCAAGAAAATGATCCCCTCCAAAATATAAATATATATACACACTTTTTCTACTTTAATTATCGTAGTTAACTATGAAAATTTTCAAATTTTATTTCAAGCAAAAATCCGATAATAAATGAGATAAATAAGTTTAACGAGCAATATCAAAATAATATATTAATATAAATTTAAAAAATAATTATGCTGAATAAAATAATAAAAATAAGAGTTTATAAATATCCTTAATAAATTCTAACCTTATAAAAATAATTCTTAAATACAAATTATTAAAAAGTTTAGAAATACTATTAGTTGAAATTACTCCTAAGTCGACAACTAAAAATCCTATAAATAAAATCTTGAAAGTTGAGTTGTTTACGATGAGTCAATTAAACTCTATAGGAATAAAATTTTATATTCAACATTTTAATTAAAAACAATGATTAAGCATACTTGGTCATAAAAATAATATTTCCTAAATTCATTTTAGAAAATTATATAGAATGGCATACCGTTAAAAAACCTACTATAATATGATACATAATTAAAAATAGACTCTTGTTGTATCATATAAAAAATCTCAGTAAAAATAGAGTTACTCATAAACTTTGCGCACATCATGTCAAAGACATATCACATAACAAAGACGATACTCGGTGATCGCGAAAGCCATAAAAAAAACTGATCAGGTTTAGAGTTTTGCGCTCATGGACACTACATATACAACAGTCTCATTACTCTAGTTAGCGACAAACAAACACATTCTCTCATAGTCGAATGTACATAAAATAAAATAGGATCTCAATTTGGGTCGATTGAACTCTATTCACACTACCAAGTTGGTCGATAAGATTTATGTGCATACTTAATAAAATATGTTCAGCGAAAAATACATAATATAAATAAAAACCCGATGATCCTTAAAATGGACACGTCATTTTTTTTATAGGAGAATATGTCTCAACATATTATTTTTAAAAAAACATGCAATATTATACATAAAATTAAATATCAACCTCGAAATGAGTTTACAACTAGTTAAAGCCCAATTATCAAAAAGTCTAAATCTAAGAATCCATGTCTTTTAAATTATAATTTGCTAACTAACCAAAAATAAAATAGTCAATTTTTTTTAGTTAAAACTTGATATATTTAATACCTAAAAAATTTATTATTATTATTTTTTTAAGCCTAAAAATAGGCCCTAGACAACAACCCTGGCAAGCCTAAGCCGAACGACCCAACCAGGGCCCAAGCCCATGACCTATTGGAGGTTTGAGACCTGGCTCAGCATGATTCTGAGTCACGGCTCAACATTATCTTCCCCAATGATGTCTGTCGTCCAAATGACTTTACAGCTCTATCTTTTCCTACTATTTCCTAGGCCAAATCATGACCTAAGGTGGTTTGTGTCGCAATTTAACACTCTCAAAGTTGTGGTTTAGCGTCCTCATCCCTGACGCCTTCCTACTTTGCTTGTCGGATTTGCTCGTCCTTGACAAAATTGATGACTTCTCTTTATACAGAATATCTTGATTTAACAATCCAATTTCAACAACCCAATAATCCAGCCAAAATCGCTATAACAGAGACGAAAAGTAAAATTAAATTTTTTCCTTCGGCCAACCAATATTTGGCCATCAAAAGTTTCGATGGACATCGCAAGGTTTTGTTGTTTTCCCTTTCTGAAGCCGCATTAAAAATAATTTGTTAAACTAAGCTCAATTTTCTTCCAAAATTGCTTGTGTCTAATCGACCACAAATTATCTACAGGTCGACCACAAATTAAACAAACTCAGCGTTAAAGAGCTTCGATCGATCACTAACTATCTTCTGGTTGACCTCAAATCATCCAAAAGCTAAGTTTACAAAACTATGTGCTTTATGGTCGTCAGCTTTTTAGTCACCGAATGACCCCTCGTTACTGAAAATTAACCAAAGTGCGTCATTTGGTATTAAAGCCTATCTAAAAGATGATAACTAGGAGTGGGGCAATTACATCTCAAACATGAGACTCAAACGTACAACCCCCGACCCGACCACCTAGCATGGAAGTCGAATCTAGTACTCAAAGATAAATAGATGAGTTGAGAACTTCTTTATCCAACATCACTCAACCATTACAAAGGCTAATGAATTAGAATGATAGGGCTCTAAAATTTTTTAGACCAAGAGGTCGAGGAGGTGCTTGGAGAGGAAGGCAAGAGATGAAAGATGTGATAAAATAAAGGGTTGATGATGATATCGACTTGGGCTTGCATAGTCTGAGGTATGCCAATGACATTTAAGATTATTTTAGGTACGTGAAACTTTCAATACTTGTGTTTAAATGATCTAGCAATGGTGACAAGTTTTTTAATTGGGTGGAGAAAGTTAAAAAAAAATTTTATTGCTATAATTACTCGGAAAAGATGAAAATTGAAATGGTCTCTCTAGAGTTTACAGGTTATGCTAATTGTTGGTGGAAAAGTCTTCAAACTCAAAGAAGACGTGATGGCAAGGGGGAAATTCTTACGTGGAGCATGATGAAACAATTAACAAGACAAAAATTTATGTCTAACCATTATAAGTAAGAATTTTTCTTACTAATGCAAAGTTTGAGGCAAAGAGTGCTATCCGTGGAGAACTATGTGACTAAATTCGAAACTCTAAAGATTCGAAGTGGGATTGAAGAGCCTAAGAAACAGACTATAACAAGATTCATCAAGGGTTTAAATAAGAAAATTGGAGACATAATAGAATAGCAACCGTATGTACACTTCAACAGAGTAATCTAATTAGCCTTGAAAGTGGAAAGACAACACATGAGGTCCTCAAAATTTTTCAACAATAGCTTAATGTCAAGGGCCCTTGTGACAAATAAAATACCACCTAAGCTTGAAATATCGCAGTGGGGCAAGAGCAAGATGAAAAGAAAGTTAATGGAGGTGCAATGTGAACAAGAGCTCGGGAAATCAAGTGTTTCAAGTGTCAAGGTTTTGAACACATAGCCTTCCAATGTCCAAATAAAAGATTAATGATCTTTAGGGAAGGGTCTTGCGAAGTTGGAAAAAAAAATGAAGACTTTGTAACTATTGAAGAAGATGAGGAATCACAAGAGGAGATGGTTTATACCCAAGAAGGTTCTCTCCTCATGGTTATTTGGGGGGCTCTTATGAGACAAAGTCAAGATGACGTTTTCCAAAGAGAAAATATCTTCCATAGCCACTATTTGGTCAAAAATAAGGTATGCTCTTTAATTATGAATGGATGTCATCAAATTACCTCCATAAATATGGTGGAAAAGTTGGGTTTAGAGACATCCGTATATCCGACTCCTTACAAGCTAAGTTAGCTTCATGAAAAAGAAGCCTTAAAAGTGACAAAGTAAGGGACGAGTCTTTTCTCTATAGGAAAATATCAAGATGAAATAATTTGTGATGTGGTTCCCATAGACGCTAGTTACATCTTGTTGGGAAGGTCATGAGCTATTCATGATAGGTTTACAAACTTTTACTCGTTCAAGCATGATTCAACAGTGGTCAACTAGCTCCTTGACGTCTAAATCAAATAAAAATCAACTTTCAAGAAAAAAAAAAGAGAAGAATAGCAAAGAATCCCTATTTATGTTTAAGAATGAGTTGAAGAAAGCATTAGGAAGTTGCAAGCACCTTGTGATGATTATGTTCTAAGAAAATCTTGAAGAGAATGGAATAATTTCAGAGTCAATCGAAAATCTTATTAAGCAATTTCAAGATATTTTTTTCAGAAGAACTTCCTCATGGACTTCCTCCTATTTAGGGCATGGAGCACCAAATTAATCTCCTACCAAGGGTTGTCTTACCAAATAAACTCACTTATAGATTGAATCCAGAAGAGGCAAAAGAGCAACAGAAGCAAGTCACCAACTTAATTGAGAAGGGCTACATCTGAGAATCATTAAGCCCTTGCATCATCCCAACATTATTGGTACAAAAAAAACATGGCTCTATGCGGATGTGTGTGGATAGTGGTGTAATACCCGAAATTCTTATCATATTAAGCATAAGGTTAAATAATGATATTTGATGATTATTGGAATTGTATTGGATGGTTTTAGTATTGATATGGTTAAATTGGGGTGTATGATCTTTGGAGAATAAAAATTTTCAATGTTTTGGATAAATAGGCAAGGGTACAACAGACCAATTGTGGTGGTTTGATCAACCAGACTGTGGATAGTGAAAAAATGGGTACTCACAGGTTGTTTTTCAGTAGCCCATAATTGGATTTGCAGTCATCCAGATTTATGACAAGTTAGAATTAGTTAGCCTCTAGTTGATTTGTTGTCAACTGGATGTGGATTGGTGATCGACCGGAATTGTGACAGAATGAGAGAGTTAAGTCTCAGGTAGGTTTGCAGTCGACCAGAATTGGAGAGGTGGTCGACCAAGAGTGTAAAAAATCACCTGACTTTAGATGACATGTCACAATTTTAAGTGAGGATAGGAGGTGTTGACTAAGCAATTCATTGCTGAAGGAGTGATACTTCCTTCTTGGATGGCCAGGAAGGGAGAATATACATTATTTTGTTGTGAAATAAAAATGGGAGAACTGTGAAGTGAGAGGGAAAGAAGAGAAAGAACTTGAGAGTGAAAGGAGAGGAGAAAACGTGAGGTTTGAGGAGAAGAAGAAGAAGAAGAGAAGGCTTTAGCTTGAAAGGGAAAACATTTTGGAGAAGAAGAAACTTAGGAAGATTATTATCTCTTAACTTCTTCAAGGAATTTATAGGTAAGAAATGGTTGTATGCATTTGTCTTTGGGCTACATCACAAGAATTAGGGTTTTATGATTTAGAGTATGTTGTTTGTGTTATGATCACTTGAAGATTTGCTAATTGATGTTTGTGCTTGATAGATATTAAGTTAATTGATCATATTTTTGTTTGAGGATTTGATATCAATATTGTAATTGATAGATGTTAATTTCAATTGATCATATTGATGCTTGAGGACATTTGAGGATATGTTGATGATATGCTAGGTTATAAGATGATATATGGAATTATATGCATTCATGTTTGTTCATGCATCATGGTTTTAAGATACGTATGAAAATGAATTATCATGCATGTGGATTTTCAAGTAAGGAAAGATAAAGAAGATTAAGGGAAAGGAAAAATGAAAGAGGCTTTGGATACTCCATTGATAGAGATAGTGGTGCACGTGGTCCTCATTGATAGAGGTGTTGGCAGGTTCTTCCCCCTATTATGGAGGCAATGAGTTAAGTTTCCAATGATAAAACAAAACGGAAAAAAGAAAGACATGAAACTAAAATGGAAATGTTTTATGTAAAGTGCATCTCATGATTCATAATAAATCTCATTTCTTTCTAAGCATTAGGCTTATAGTTTTTCTTGTGATGTAGGTAATGTAACGACCCGGATTTTCGTCATTCCTTGAAAATGCGAGAAATTTGAAATTTTCAAAAGACTCTTTCATAAAACGAAATCAGAGTGCGACGCTAAACCAAGATCACTACCCTTCCTTTAAACTCGTTATGAAAACCAATTAATAAAATACGGAAGCGTTTTGAAATCATTTGTTTAAAACGTTGCAGATTATTTAAAACATTGTGGAAGCATAAATCATTTAAATGAAAGAACTAAACAATTAAATACAAATTATTACAACCATTTTCTCTTCCTGCTCTAGCTTGGCCATCCACATTCTCGTTCATGTAAACCCTTCATCCTTGCTTTATTATTTGTTCATCTTTATCGTCGTTTTCGCATACACGTACTTAAACCTACACCACAAGTAAACTGTAAGTGTAATGACCCGATTTTTATTACCTTTGAAAAACGCGTATAATTTAAAATTTTTCTTTTGTAAAATCAGAGTAAGTCTTTTCTTTTAAAACCGAGTGTTAAATTCATTACTTAAAATCCTTTTCAATAATACTCATTTAAAACATTTTTAGCAGCAGAATAACTTTCATTTATAAAAATCATCTTTCTGAAATATATATAGCAGAAGCATTAAATAAAAGAGATTTTTAATAAAACAGTTATTTAAACTCAACTATTTATTTACAAAATCATGTACTCATTAGCCCAACCAGCCACAAGATCTACCCATGTAAATTCTTCATCAACTGCTCATTGTATTGTTCATCTATTTCCAAGCATGTACCTACATTAACAAGACTTAACTAATGAGTCTAATGCTCAGTAAGTGATATAAAATAAAATAAACCTGTTATGCATCTTCGAAATCCTTTTTAGTTTTTCATTTTCCGTTTCCGTTTCTTTTTATTTTCTTTCCATTTTTGTTTCACGTTTCATTTCCTTTTCTTTTTCAGTCTTCTTAATCTTAATTTTACTTTATCTTTCCGTTTCATGCTTTATTATTATTTAATTTCACTTTCTAGAAGGGAACCTATCTGTTCTATATACCGAGAGAGTGGATACATCATATAGTCATGTAGCTATCCGTCACCCCTACATGGGGATACATCATATGGCATCACTACCATGACCGTCACCATTCTCTTTTTGTTTAAGACATTGGGGATTTCCGTACAAGAGAAATGATAAACACTAGAGTCCACATGGTTAACCGTCACCCCGATGAGGAGATACATCATATAGCGTCCCCACCGATGAACAGTTACCAAATCTCCCGAACCCCCACACGCCTATTTACGCATTCCATATACTGAGAGAGTGGATACATCATATAGTCATGTAGCTATCCGTCACCCCTACATGGGGATACATCATATGGCCTCACTACCATGACCATCACCATTCTCTTTTTGTTGAAGACATTGGGGATTTTCGTACAAGAGAAATGATGAACACTAGAGTCCACATGGTTAACCGTCACCCTGATGAAGAGATACATCATATAGTGTCCCCACCGATGGACAGTCGCCAAATCTCCCTAACCCCCACACACCTATTTACGTTTATTCAGTGACACAATGGATATTCCTACAGCTAAGTGATGGTTGTTCACTCGGGTGATCAGCCCTTGAGAACGCCGTTCACTTGATATGTATGAGCATCCATTCCACCACTTTTCATTTCCTTTTCAAAACCATATGCATTTCCGTTTCTGTTTCTGTTTTCCTTTATCTTATAGTTTTCTGTTTTCGTTCTCTTTTCATTTTACAGATTCGTTTCCGTTTCCTTTTTCTCATTCCACTTCCTTACAATTCTTACCGCTTCGTTTCTTCTTCGTTTCCTTTTCAAAACTATGCATGGAAACCATTTTCATATCTTTTGAAAACAATGATGCATGATGCTCGTGAATACATACACTTCTATCATATCATTCCAATAATCTCTAATCATGCTCGTCTATGAAACATATCATTAAAAGAACCTAAATCTAATAAACAGTCCGCAACCAATAGCACAACATACGGAACATGCTCAATTTGTGGTAAAGGAGTAAACAACCTAAATATTCTATGAAAGCAGTAACAATCAGCAAACAAGGTCCTAATTCTTGTGATGTAGGGTCTGAAAACTAAGGCACAGTAAGTATCAACTTACTTGGATTCCGTAGGCAGTTTAGCACTTCAGGATAGCCTTCACAATATCTTCCAAACAATTAATATTTATCGTTAACAACCACCTATAGAATTACACTTAATCATACGTGCACACAAAGGCTTTCATTCAACATTCTAAATTCTTTATCTTCATTCAACTACTTTCACAACATCCATTTACAAAGTCCTATAAACCATGACAATATTTCTCGACAATAACTATTCTTGATAATGTTTTTTTACGAGAACAAAACAGAGCTTAACCATAACTCCAACACATTTATCGTTCAGGAACCGAGACCCAGAGCATAAGTCAAATCACAAAGCATTTATCACATCACAAAACCAAGGAACAGGAACCAATAGAATAATCCCAACAATTTAAGCCTCTACCATCAAATCAAAATTCCAATCTCAACCACTAATTCATGTGACAAAAGCCAAAGAACAAAATATCATCTCTATAGACTCGGTAGTAACAAAACTAAAGCACATAGTTCACTTTATCAAAGCAACACTTATTTCCAGAGAACAACTCCAGCACATAATCCAAAACAACAATCAACAATAACAAGCAGTAATCAATTTCCCACAAGTATATTTTGTCTAAAGTGCGTCTGGAGAGATAACCTCATAAACCCACAAGAAAACCACATAAGATCTTCCTTACCTGAATCCAAAAGCTCTCTGTTGCTCATCCTCTCTTCTACTTCCTTTCTGTTTTTCTCAAGCACATAGCAACTCATCTTTCAATTTCTTCTAGAGAACATTACTCATATCTTTTATTCATTTATCTACTACTTCTACCTTTGACATAATAAAATTCATATAAATCATCTCACAAATCCAGAAAACTATAACATAAGGGAAGGGATCATTTACCTAAGGACACCCGAGCTCAGTATTCTTCTTCCTCCCCTGCTTTCTTTTTGCTTCACACACTCATAGACACACACTCAGCCCTCACGTCTCCTTTGTCAATTTTCATCCAATCCTTCACGCCACTGGAGCACCAATTCCACGGCAATATTCATAAACAATAACAGAAGGGAAAAATCATCACAGTGCACGGCACAGAAGGCCGAGAAACCAAACACCCAGGGGTACATACCTCGTCCAGTTGCCCACTGCTTGTCACTGTCGCAATCATTCCCGGAAGCCTAATCCCTTACCACGGTTAGGCGCTGCGAAACTCAACCCGCAGAAGCTTCGTCTGAATGCTCCCATGGGATTCGCCACTTCAAGCCCTAGCTCAGCGTTTTGTCCTCCTCGCGTCGACACCCACAGCTTGTCGGACAGTACCTCGCTCATCGCACTCTGCATCGTGGAGGAGCACTCTCGGCGAGGAGAATCACGACTCGCGAATCCCCTTCTCCCCTGCCGCCTCTCCTCTTTCTCCCAAAATAGTCGGTCTTTCTTTTCTTCTTCACTAGCCATTTCTTCTCCTTTCAGCAAAACCGAACCGGTTCAAGGCCCACTTCTCCCCCTTTTATTTTATTTGTAATCTCATTTTTCTCCTTTTAAATTTATAAATCCTCAATTTAATTAATCCCTCCTTCCATAAATTAATATCATCTATATATTTATGCATCAATTTTAATGGACCCCATTCCAATTTCTGACTTACTCCGAATATCGCTTGATGATTATTACGGGTCCAATTTAAATTTTTTGATTTCATTTTCTAAATTAATTTTCATCAATTAAATCTTCAACAATTATCTAATTAATCCAATTACACCCAATTAATTTCCTAATTATTCTCACTTAGTTTTGTTATAGCAAATCGAGGTATTACAGTAAGTCTGAGGACTTAGTAAGGAAAATGGTTTAATGCAGTTATGAAATGCCTCTTTTTAGTCCTTTTTAGAATTGGGGCCACCCAAACTAATCCTTTCATTAAGTCATTTGTTTGTTAATTACTTTACTTTTACTCTAATCCATTTACTTCTTACTCGTACTTCGAGCTGGAATTGGGGGATTTTCCTTTGAAATTGATAGTTGGTCGGATCTAATCTTTTACTCGCAACTACAACTCCCGTACTCAATTAGAGAGGGACTTCGCCTAGTTGCAGACTAGACCTACTACCCATGTACCTCCCCCCAACTCCTTTTTCTTCTTTTCTTTTCTTAACATTTTAGCTCACTTATGTCTGCTTGCGTACCACCACCAAGGTGGTACTTCCTATGATTTCTATTAACATGATGCATGACCATACATTTTCAACCTAACATGATGCATGATGCTTTATAACATAACATTAGCTTAAATTGAAGTGCGCATAGAAAGAATGTAAAGAACGATAATTGAATTGCACATTGAAATGAATAACAATAATTGAAAGCACATATAATATGGAAAGTAATCAGCCATAATTGACTAGTGCACCCAAGGCAAGTAATATCAGTTGAACACACAATAAAGCAGAGCACATGAAGGAGACAACTAAAGGAAATACCTAAACGGCGAGGGATAGGGATATGCATCTGAAGAAGAACATAATTTAATCTAACATGCTCAAGAGTTAATCACATGCTTTTATCCTAGGTAACTAATCATACTTCGGTTTAATAGAAAATAACATGCTAAAGACAATTAATTGTTAACAAGGTCATAAGCAATACCAAGAAGACAATAACAAAAGAATTATAAAACATTCATGCACATAATAAATGAGACCCTTGAGACCCTTAACTCATTCATGTTTAATTCATTCTCTTTTCATCTTCTTTACCATTCTACTCTCTAGTAAGGTAAAGCATAGTAAGGGAAATTGCAGCTAAAGACAATATAATTATATTAAAGGAATTTACAGTAAAAGATTAACACACATAATAAAATCAAAGGAAAGCCTAACATGCTAGTTAATTACTAGTTAATTAACAACATACTACCAGATATTCTAGTTGGTCAATTAAACACGCTAACTAGTTGTCCTAGTTAATTAACATGCTCAAGTAAAGACTTCGATTAAAATTCTAATTAGTTATTCTAATGGATTATCATGCTCTATTTCTAATTAAGTTAACTCCTCTAGTCGATTAGCATACTCAATTCTAATTAAGTTAATTACGCTAGTTAATTTGCATGCGAAAGTCTAATTGATTACTCTAGTTAAGTTGTTAAACATGCTCGAGTTCGTTAACTACTAATTAAATAGTTAAACTAGTTAGCTAACATACTTGGATTAGTTATTAATTACTTAACGACTTAAGTAAACTAGTTACTTATACACGCTCAAGTTCAGTTAATTGCTCCAATTATTTATCATGCTCAAGCCTAGTTAGAATTATTGTTAACATACTTATATTATGCAAATCAATTACATACTCGAGTGAAGTGATTAACAACTATTAATTAAATAACTAATTATTTAATGACTAGTACTAATAAATTATACATACTCAATAATTAGTTAATTGCTCCTAGTTAATTAAACATGCTTCTCTAATTGATTAGACATACTCAAGAAGGTTATAGCATAATTAAATTCACAAGCTTAACATAACAGTTTAGTTGAATTAATATCTTATTACAAGGGTTTACGCTAGCTAGTTGATTAGTCAAGCAGTTAATGTCTTGGTTTGTTACTACAAGTGTTTGAACAATCGTTGGCAACAGCACAAAATGAAGGAAGCTACACAGAAATATTCAACTAACAGCAGGGAATTTAACAAGGAAAGCACAGCAAGTAATCATCCAAGGAAACCATTATGAACTTTTCTAACTAACAATCACAGTATAGCATAAGGTAATTAATCATAACGGGGAATCTAAACATAAAACTCACGCACCCCTACTCGTGGTGTAGGGCCTCCAAATGGCCAAGACACCCCTATTTTCTTACCTCAAAGTGATAACGCATATTGTGATGTGCCCCAAGTTCCTATCGCCTGAGCCGTGCCCGGGGCACCTTTATTTCTAACTTTTTATTTGTTTTGTAGGCGTTTAATTTTCTATCCAATTTGGAGGAAAGCTTTATTCAATGTCACATAGAGGATTTGGTGTATTTGGACTAGTGGATATCATGCAATCATAGAAGAAAATTAGGAGTTGTCCAAATCCGCCTAGAATCTCAGCAGCAGATGATCAAAGGCTATTTTGACAACCGAGACGGCGTCGTTTCAACTTTAGTCCTTCATTTCAAATGCAGCCAACATACAGAGCTTTCCAAGAATATATTGGACATTTTATTTGGGTTTGGTTTACTATATCTAATATCCCTTTTTCAGAGACTGATTTTCAAAATCGAATTTATTGTTTTGTTATTGTTAAAGGGCTGTTTAGGTCATTTTCTAATTAGGGTTGTTTTAGTCTTTTTTTTTCTTTTAGTGTACGAACTCTTAGGGTTTTAAAAAGCCCTCTTTGCTGCAAATGAGATCAGTTTTGAATTGAAGACAAATTTTGTGTTTTGGTAAACACCTAGCCGCGGCCTCCCCCTCCCCTTAGCGCCGATTTCATCCATCCCCCAAGCAAGGCCCCTCTTGAAGCTTCTCAACCTTGCATCTTTGGGATATTGCCTCTTCCAATCCTTATCTTTCGAGGTAAGATTGTGGTGTGGAGACAAGAGAACTTTCCAACCTTGGAGAGTGTTGGTTTTCGGCCAACCACAAAGTCGCCCCTCTCACTAGGAGGTCCGCGGACTCCATTGAAGCTACTCACGATTCTTGAAGGTTTTCTTTGTTATTTCTTCAGTACTTGGATGCCCTAACATTCTGGTGAATGAGTATTTATTCGTTGTTGTGGAAATCTTTGTGGATTATTGACTTGGAGGAAGATCTTGTTGGATTAGTATTGTAGCATTGAATCTGTTTTATTGCTGGAATGATTTTAGCGCTGATTAGGGCTTCTGTTTGAGGTACTTACGTCATTCTTTTCTGATTGACGTCTTCTGGAGATATATTCGAGATTGAGTCAGGGACCTACCCTCCAAAAATGAGCTTCATTCGATGTATGGAATTCTAGTTATTCTATTTTTAATCTACACTGGTAAATCTGTCCTGCTGGAAACAGATTTTGGGTTGTTATTGAAATTGATAGTTCTTCTAATCCAGAGTGCTTTTTGGGCTGGATTTTTGATATAGTTCTCTTGAATATATTGAGTTTATGTTCTCCAAAATACAGCTCTAGTTCACATATATATTTGGAGTTTCATTCATTTTATTGCTGCTGGTTCGAGTATTGTTAGTCTTCCGGGACAGATTTCTTTAAGGCTCTCCATTTGTTTCTTAGAGCCTATCATATTGGCACTTAATCTTCATTCTTCTTCTCTTCCAAGATCTTCATGATTAAAACATTTATCATTGACAACTTTTCCTCGAATTCTAACTTAACAGTTCCCAATATTCACAACTTAACAACTAACAAAGCATGCTCATTATTCTTTTCATCCAAATAGAATAGCAACAGACAGATCATTCCAACGTACATAACTAATAGTTCATAAGTCACCCGCAGAGAGCACATTCACTTCATACTGATCACATGGAGGTTATAAAAAATCCAATCCAATTTAACAGTTTATTCCAAATCAAGGACAATCCATGCATATAATCATTAACCATATAGCAAAGCTACCCCCTTTCATGCTAACATCAACATTTAACATTATCTACGGTCAATAATTTATCCAACAACAGCACTATCTACTCTTCACAATTATATTCCCCACAACCAACATACAACAGAGAAATATCTAGTTTTTGTCCAAATAAAACCCAACACATCCAGAAGTGTAAAGTCAAATCAAAAACTAACACAACATAGATAAATCTTCCAGCAACAGAGTATATTATCCACTTATTGACCAATAACATAGCAGTAAACAGAAAGGGATAGAGAGCAACATATGAAATCAACAAAATAGACAAGGAAGCTCACCATTAGAAGCTCTTGGACAACCTCCAGAGTTCCCAGCTTTGCACACCCGAGGGACTACCCTGCCAGAATACCCCTCCTCCTCACCTTTCTTCTATCTTATTCCTCTTCTTTCCTCCTCGGCTCAACCTCCAGAGAGAAAATTCTGCTCTCTGCCCAGCACACCAAAAGCACTCTGCCAATCAGCCCCCTCCACTACAATGCAACGTCTTCCAAAGGGTATCCATCACCCTGCCTCTACTGACCTCTACCCCTCTACATCTTCTAGAGTAGAGGCACTCCACAATCTATCCTTGCCCTAACCATCGCTACGAAGTCTATGACGTCTCCTTTGTCGATTGCTTCAGAGTAGAACCAGGAGAAGAAGACCGGATTCTGCATTGAAAAACCAACAAGCTAGACCATGGCCTTCGACCGGTTCAGCTTGAACCGCCAGCTCCTCTACCATCCCGACGCTGTCCAACTTGCCCTTCAACACCATTGCCATCCATCGTTGCCGATGCCATTAATCGTCGCCGAGCACCGCTCGTCGCCATTCAAACAACACAAGCCACCTAAAGTCGTGCCCCAACGCAACACCAAATTGTCACTCCAACCCACGAGATCCACCGGCGCAACTAGCTCGGAGTCGCCTGATAGGAGTCAACCCAAGCCCGAGCGCCATTGTTCGCGCCTCCCTCTTCTTTCGATCGTCTCCCTCCCTTACTCTCTCTTCACATCTCCCCACTCTCTCTTCACGTCTCCCTCTTTTATTCAACCATAATTCCCCACAATTAATCTTTACTCTTATATTTAAATTCTAATTAAATCTTTCACTAATTCTTCCCTTATTTAAAGTAAATCTAATTAATCTCAATATTATAATTTAATCCATTACATTGATATTATTTTAATTACATTAATTTCCATAAGTCATAATCTATTAGATACGTCATTGGTAATACCCCAACAATTGTCCAACTTAAAAAAAGTAGGGGTGTTGCAGGTAAAAATCGTTGAGAAAGAAAGAAAATTGTAGTTTATGGAGGATTTACACGCTGTAGATCTTGCGATGGAGGATTTTCAACTGATCAAGGAGAAACTATGCAGTGCACCAATTCTAGCTTTACCCGATTTAAACAAAGTGTTTTAAGTGGAATGTGATGCATCCGAGTTTGGCATTGGTGTTGTTCTTATGCAAGAAGAAATGTCAATTACTTATTTCAATGACATGTTAAAGGGGAGTGCCCTAAAGTATTCAAGTTATGACAAAGAGTTTTATTTCGTAGTGATAGCACTCAAGGTGTGGTAGCATTATCTACTTTTGCAAGAATTTATTATTTATATCAGTCACCAAGCACTCAAACATATCAAAAATTTAAGGCAAGCTAAATAGAAGGCATGTAAAATGGACGAAATTTCTTGAAAAATATTCGTACATGATCCAATACAAAAAGGCAGAAAGCAATGTAGTAGTTGATACACTCTCTAGAAGGCATGCGCATTTCACATAATTGAATACTAGAATTCTTGGATTTGATTGGATTAAAGATGCTTATATTGATAACAAGGATTTTGGATATTGATTTGAGAATTTTGAATTGAAAGTGGAGAATGAGTATTGTGTTATTGAAGGTACTTGTTCAAGGGTGGGACGCTATGCACACCCTCTGAGAATCTCTTATTCGAAAAAGCCATGGTGGCGGCTTTGCAAGTCATTTTGGGGAGAAGAAAACTCTTGAAGCTGTAAAAAAACATTTCTATTTTTCGACATGTCAAAAGAAGTTCATAAAATTGTTGAGAAGTGCATCATTTGCAAAAAAACTAAGAGTCGATTACAACCTCATGGATTATTCATGCTCTTGCTGATTCCTAGCCATTCGTAGGTGGAATTAAGCATGGATTTTGTTTTGAGTTTACCACATAAAGCAAGAAGTAAAGAATCAATGATAGTGGTGCTGGATCGATTCTCAAAGATGACCCACTTTATGCCTTGCTCAAAAATTGATGATTCATATTACATTATCGATCTCTTCTTCAAAGAAGTGGTGAGACTTCATGAAGTACCTAATTTGATAGTTTTGGATAGGGACACCAAATTCTTGACTTCTTTTTGAAAGACCTTACGGACGCTATTGGGGACCAAGCTATTATTCAACATATCCTTGCATCCTCAAACCAACGACCAAATAGAAGTAGTGAATAAATTCATGGGATCTTTGTTGAGAACTATTATGGGAAAGCATATAAAAGATTGGAATTTACAACTCCTCTATGTGGAATTCACATAAAATTGTAGTGTTCACAATACGACTTAAAAGACTCCATTTGAAGTGGTCTACATGATCAATCCTCTCAACCCCATGGATCTTATTCTGTTACTAAGTGATGGGTTGATTAATACAAATGGAGAGATGAAGGCCAAACTAATTAGAGGAATGCATGATTAATTGAGCAAAGAAATTCAGAGAAATAATCAAATGCACCCTAGGAGTGCTAATAAAGGAAGGAAAATGATGACATTCAACAAAAGAGATTTAGTATGGTTGCATTTGAGAAAGGAGCGGTTCCTAAAACAAAGGAAAACAAAACTTATGCCTAGAGCCGACTGTCCTTTTAAAGCCATTGAGAAGATCAACAACAATGCTTATAAGGTAGAATGTCAGGGAAGATATGAAGTTTCAGTTACTTTTAACATTCAAGATCTCTCTCCTTATTTAGGGGAAGAAGATAAAGAAGAAGATTCCATAGATTTGAGGTCAAATCTTCTTCCACTCCGGGAGGATGATGTGCCATGAGGACCAATCACAAAATCTCAGTCAAGGAAGCTAACCAACTACTATAGTTTAATTTATATTGTAGAGAAAAGGTTGCAATAGCGTTTGGAGGAGCCTCCTAACAACAAGAATGAAGGAATGCCGAAACACATTATCATGTGGAATAATATTGACTCTAAATTGGAGTTGAAGGCGACCACAATAAAAGATGGCTTTGAAGGGAAGTAGTATGTAGTTATTTATTTGATTAGTAAAATTTTGTATGTTACTTGACCATGGGTTTGTCCTAGAGCAAGTAGGAGTCTTAGTAAGGCGAATTTCATAATTTTGTTTTCGAACTTATAAACCCTAATTTTGGAATAGCTATTTAAGCTCATCTTATTGTTTTTTCTTGTCAGTTTGGAATTATTAATTTACAGAGCTTTTAGTCTCTTCTCTTTGTTCTACATGAGCAAAAAACCACAAACATGTTTGGTTGTTCTCAATCAACAATTTGTGTTCTGATTTCTAATTCTTCATGAGAGTTCGATTAGTCATCGTTTTACTACATCTTCCTCGCTTTTTTTGTGAAGGGAAATTTCTTATGAAGTTGTTGAATCTCACAAATTATCAAGTTGGAGAGCTATCTTTCTTCGAAGATTGCCTTGGTATAGAAAGTTGTGGACTTAGTGACTTGCAAACTGACTTGTTTGTTCTTATTTTTTTTATCTCTTTGTTTGAGTTTATCTCTTTGTGAGTTGATTGATTATTTTTTTTATCTCTTTGTTCGAGTGTTTGAAATTCTTCATGAAAAGTTGTGAAAAGCAGATCTGCAGTCGCAGATCACTTGTTTCGAATCGAATGCTAATTATCTTCAAATTGACCACAATTAAATAGATTTGGTGTTAAAGAGCTCTTGTCGACTGCTAACTATCTTCCGGTCAACTGCAAATCATCCAAAAGCTAAGTTTACAAAACTGTATGTTTTTCGGTCGTCCGCTTTTCACCCATTAGTCAACTGCTAGTTTTCAAAAATTACCAAAGCGTGTCACTTCCAATCTAACATAGCCTCAACCTTGGTTGGATCCACTAAAATGCCATTTTGAGAAACAATGTCCAAAAATCTCACCTCAGTCATCCAAAAACAGCATTTTTCCCACTTTTGCATACAACTAATGTTCACACAGCGTCTATAGAACAATTCTTAGATGCTCCATATGTTCATCCTGAGTCTTAAAATATATCAGAATATCATCGATGAAGACCACTACAAGTTGATAGAGATAAGACCAAAAGACTCGATTCATAAGATTCATAAAAATAATTGGTGCATTAGGCAATCCAAACAGGAGCACAAAAAATTCAAAGTATCCATATTGAGTCTAAAAAGCTGTCTTAGGAATATTTTCTTTACGAATCTTAAGTTGATGATAGTTGGATCTCAAATCAATCTTCGAGAAGTACATAGATCTTCCTAGATGATCACACAGATTATCAATTCTTGGCAACATATATTTGTTCTTAACTGTCACATGATTGAACTTTCGATAATCAAGTAGTCATAGATGGAACCAAGTAGATCTCTGAAAATCGGTATCAGTAGGCTGATACTATTACTGAAACCGTGGTTTGTAACTGGCTAACTATGGTGAACTAAAGGTCTGTTGTAGAGTAACTACATTGGTTCTGTTTACAAAATTCTCTGCCAACTTCAAAGTTAGGTCTAGAAGGAGCTGACTGCATAGATGCAGAGTTAGCCTAAGCAGGTCTCGAACTCACTAGGCAGTTACTCCTCAAATGTACATACCAACCGATGTGACAAACATAAGGGTCTGAGCACCCACCAGCATAAGGAGTGTCACTAGACTGTCCACTGGCTCCACTCTAAGTGTGTCCCCTCTTGTTCTAACCCTTTTCCTGATCTTTTTTAGTGATCCTACTACTTACTTACTGCTTTGTTTGCCTTTCCATTATATTCACAAAATTGTTCAACCAAATTAGCTTCAACTTACTAAGTATCAGCAATCACATCAGATAAAAAACTAAACTTCATGACTGATAACTGATGTTAAATCTTAGATCTTAGATGTTTCTTGAACTTAACCATTTTATCTATTAGAGCCATCTTTCTGATAGATTGTGACATCTCCATGAATTAGGCATAGTACTCCAACACAGTAAGGCCCTCATGTGATAAGTCATGATAAGTGATGATTATATTCTTACGATGACTAGTGTTACAATAATTATCTCTGAATATCATCTTAAATTGGGACTAGGTCATCATATCCAACGAGTTATCCAATCTCAAAGCCTTCCACCAAACTTCGGCCATTTTTCAAAATAAAAGGTCGCAAATTCAACCCAATATTCTGTCAAGACTCCAATAGCCGTAAAATTCTTCTACATTACCCTCAACCAATTTTTAGCATTCTAAGGGTTAGCTCTACCTACAAACATCGATGGGTTCATAAGTTCCATCTGCATAAAGAAGTTCATGCAATGAGTCTCAAGGTCCTAATTGATGCTATCTTAGTACAAATTTTGGAGCACATCTCTCAAGGCTACAAGAGGATTAGTAGCTTGCGACTCAGCTGTCTGCACAATAGGTGTTGGAGGAACACAGTTTATATGAGCTCTTGGACATATTTTCAAAAATCTAAAAAATTTACAAGATATGTTAGAATACGTCCTTAGGCACACTATTTGTACACTCTTATATATTATCACATTATCTATCTTATTGATGTTACTTTTCAAAATTGTAACTGTTTGTGCAAAACTAACACTACGCAAGTACACGTGTCACAAACCAAATAATAAAGTGTAAGTAGAGTATTAATTCCACAAGGACAAGTTTAACACAATTTAAATATAAGCAAAACAATACAAATAGAATTAGAATGGTGAATCAGGTGTTAAATAATTAAAATAAAACACAAATAAATAAATGAGAGGTTTGAATAATAGTAATGTAGCTCAAATTTGATTCTCACTTATTATGTAAATTTACTACATTTGATGTAGAATGTTGCAATAAAATAGTTAAATGACTTAAAACTTATTTTCTTAATTCAAGTCTCTATCGAGTTTCTTGATAATTCTCTTGAATATTTTTTTCCAAGCTTATGACAGACAAATATTTTAGAAAACTCGATTTAACGTTATTCTAACATGCATGTGATTCAAAACAAAAGTATATGTAAATGTTATCCTCGCACAATTCAACATTAGTCTTTAATTCTTAATTATTGGTAAGCACAAAAGGAATACGAGTAATTATTTGTGCCCATTGACACTAAATAAAATAGTCACTAAGCATTTAATGACTGCATTTCTAAACCCTTTTAAAAAAAAAAGAAATAATTCTTTTCTCCAAACTTGATCGTCACTTGAAAACTCTTTCTTCTTAACACTATAGAACCTTTTAAAAAAAATTCTCATATTTTAAATCCTTTGAAACCATATTCTTTTCTCTTAAAAACTTTTTGCGTAGCAGAAGACTTTTCTCATTAAACATAAAATAAAACTTAACTTTCCATAAAATTATTTTCTTGTATAATACATGAAAATTCTCTTTTACATAGCTTTTATTGTAACAAGGCCAAACCTTCTTTGTCATGAATATACTCCTTCAACTCTCTTGCAACAAATTCTTTGATACTTTGTCACACATTTCATGTTACCTACACCACAAAATTCATCCGTAAGTCTATGCTTAGCAAGAAATGTAATTAATCATGAATAATAAAATCATCTTTCATAAAAACATCATAAAACACTTTTCTTTCTTTTCTAATTTTCTGTTCTGCTATGACATTGGGACACGATACCAAAGCTGTTTGTTCTTCATTGGGAGGCATCAACCTTCTAAAGCTCCAAGCATAATGTATAGAATAATGCAACCTGCATGTAACTAAATCTTTATCTAATATCACCAAACTATAAGATCAGCTAACAAAATACGACTATCACTAATGTCATCTAACATAAGTCTTCATATACTAAATTTTAAACATGACATTACTTAATAGAATATCCTCATGACATACATTTCATCATATAACAGAAACTGTAAAACATCTCTAACTTAAACACTTAACATTTAGTGGTGCAGTCCCAAAGGGCCTAATATATGCAAAATTTCTTATCTTCGTCCTGTAATACTCATGAGATACAACTTATCTTTCCCACTCGTAAGCCTTCCTTGTTCACAACCAAGTTTATTTTCCTTGCTAGTTATCCTTTATGCATGAACAACTTCAACAAGACTCTCCTTGGCCCTCAACAAAGAGACTTCTCTCCTTCCGTCCAATGAACTCCACACTGAATTGCCTAAAAGGCCTCCTATATTTTGTTAGAGACTCTTACAATATTTTTTGTAAATGAAAAGTTACCATTTTAAATCCAAAGTCTCTGTATCTCCGCATGCTTCACGTCTAGAGTCATCACTAATGGATCTGTAAATCTTGCCTCTAAATAGCCTCATTTGATTCACAATTAGCCGAATAATTGGTTGGTAACTTTTCCTCCGTGTTACAATATTTTTGTAGCTAAAACCCGGCCTAACATTCTTTGTTACCCTCTGAACAACGTTGCCTAAACATTTGTGAGTTTCCTTCATCACCCAGAAGTAGCTTCAAAACTATAACTTCCTGTTACGGGAGCCTCTGCTCCTATAGCGGTTGCATTTCCATCCGCGGAGAGTATTCTCAGTGAATATTCCCTTCTTGCAATGTATATTGACCAATCAATAGCTGCCACGTCTTTCTGTGGAAGTGGTTTCACTTAACCAAAAGACATTCTTTCTCTTCTCTTCTTGGATGTTGCGGGCGCATTTGCTCACGTTGACACGAGCCCTCCCGCGTCTTTCCTTGAAACAGCATCATCCAATTAAAAGACTTCCTTTCCACGTGGTAACAAATCCTCTAGTGAGGGAATCTTTCGCTCCAATGGGAGCATCTTTTCCATGATCTGATAGTTCAAGTTTCATCCTCAAATTAAATCCAACAGTCCTTCCTTCTCCCGAACCCTTGCGACATCTTTCTTTTCGCCTCCTCATCCAACGGTCAATTCATTGCCTACTTTTTCAATCTGACGATCCTACTCTCTCCCAAATGAAATGTTTTATCCTACAGAAGCATCATTCCTTAATCTAACAACTCATGTTCTATCTCTCATTTAAATCTAAAGGACCATCTTTCACCCACTACAGAATCTTACACTCCCTCAAGAGCATCTTTTATTGATCAAACAACAGTTAACTCACTCGACCATTTAATCAAACGACCTTCTTTTCTCTCACACTCCCGCAGCGTCCTTCCTTTCCATGAAAGCATTTCTTCTCAATCCAACTGCCATTAACTCATCCATCCTTTAAATATAACAGTTGCAATATAATCCACTTTTCTTAAAACATTTCCTTCATCCAAAACGATATCGTTCAGCTTGTGGATTTGTCTTTTCATATATTGACGTGCTCCAAAAATCACAAAGAGCACTTGATTGAAAATCTACCAAATAATCCGTAATATTTCGTCCACCAATCTTAAAACAAGAATAACTCGCAAACCTGACGTGAGAATTAGTTGTAATTTGCAGAGCACTAAGAAAACTTGTTCAAGAACGTCATATCAAAAATGCAATGTAAAAACCACTCGAAATCTCCAGATATGACCAAAAAAAATACAACTCCGAAATCTAAGGTCTCACTGGACAGAATTGGCAATCCGAATTCAAACAGAATATCTCGCCTTGCATACGTCCAATGAATGTAAAATTTGGAGGCAAGTAACTTGACTAATAGTAGAACAAATCATCAGAAGGGTTGAAATTTAAAAGATATGCGTAAGGGCTTCAAAACAAATTCATGATCCCTTAAATCCAGCAGCGCTAAATTGAAAAAATTTTATCGGCTAACAAGCAATCCACCTCAAAATCACTTAAACACAATCCATCAAATAAAAATCACCAGCCAAGATCCTTTCTTCCCTGTTAGAAGAAGATTAGAGCAAGAAAACAGAATCCCCTTTTACGAAATCTGGAAGAAAAACACAAAACAAAAACCTTGAAGTCCGTTTATCCTCCTACCGTGAGAGGGATGAGATAGTTCGGCTTGATCGGAGATCAAGCACTCTCCAAGGGTTCCGATGCTTCTCCTACTTCCACACCACAAAGACTCCACCAAGATGAAGAATTGGAGGAAATAGCAACCTTTCCAACTCGCTCAAGAAGCAATCAACGAGCAACGAGTTCAGGCTATGGAGGAATCGGCCATGGTGAGGGGAAAAAGCCGCGGGTCTTCTCTTCAAATGGAGAGCTAGGGTTTATCAATTTTCCAAAAGTGTGTTCCAATCGCAAGAGGCAGGGTTTTAACCCAAAGTGTTTACAAAAAACATGACAAAAGATGAAATTAACCCTAAATAGCAAATGACTAAACAGCCCTTAACAATAACACAAAAACAATAATTCCGAGTTGGGTTTTTGGTCACTGTAAATGGGACATTTGACATAGTAAAGAATACCCAAATATAATGTTCAATAGCTCGTTTGAAAGCTCTGGATGTTGTTTACACTTGGTATGAATGACTAAAGTTGAAACGAAGTCATCCTAATGGTCAAAAATGCACTTGAACAGCCAAGGGTCAGATTCAAGGCGGAAAGGACAGCTCACAAATTTCTCCTATGATTGCATGACCTCCACTAGCCAAAATGCACAAACTCTTCTTTGCTAAATTGATCAAAAACCTACAAAATAAATAAAAAGTTAGAAAATAAAGGAGCCCTTGGCTCAGGCTCAGGTGACGGGACCTTGGGGCACATCATATGGTATCAGAGCCAGCTAAGTCCAATGTCCGCAACGCACTCGTCCGCGAGGGCGCGGACTTTCCCAGTGGGGGAGGGTGATGTAGCGCCTTTGCCATCCCACATAGGATTTGGGACAACTGGACTGGTCACACTTAAGTGGGAGGTGGTGCTTCACCCATTACGAGGCCTTTTGGGGCTTGGGCTCTCTTCGGAGGGTTTGCCCCAAGAACAAATCCTTGCGGGTATGGACAGGGGAGACCCAGCCCATAGCAGACAATATCGCACTGGGTTGCCCATGGCCCACTTGGTGCACATCATAGATCTATTCGCTCCCATATATATCTTCTCGAATCACCTTCCTTTAACACGATGTCATTCACTGTAATTTCACAGTAACATTACATTCTGCAGATGCCTAAACTCCCGCAACTCTATTATACACTTATGTCCTTCATTAAAATTGTAAAACCCGTGAATTTTAAAATTTTAAAATTTCCACTGTAAATTTTTTGCTTTAACCGAGTCAAATTTCTTTGTGTTGACCAGGTCCTAGCCACGTGTCGTTGGTCTTTAACAACATATGAGGGGTCTAGTAAATGGTCAGTTGTACGTTTCATGTTCCCCTGCGGCCCAAAGCTGCAAATTTTGCTCAATAAGTTCTCCTTGCCTTAGATCGAGTTCCATGTTTGTTGGGTTTTGTCACGTAATGACCCCGCGTGAGTTTTCAACCAAATTGGGTTTTGTTGGGCAGTAATTTATTTTTGAAAATATTTTTGGTAAATAATTTTGGTCAAAGAAAACTTTGTCAATTAGTGTTGGAACGAGTTCAGATTTGAAACGAAAATTGAATTGAATTTATTTAATATATATAAATTATATATTATTATATTAAATTTTTTTTTTTTTATAAAGGAATAGGACAGCAGAGAAGGAGAAACTCCTTCTTTATAGCCGCACGACCGAGAGGAGAAAGGGAGAAAAGGGGGAAGACCTGGCGACTGATTCTCATCATTCCTCCGCCCGATTCGTGTTTGCGTTGTTGTGTACCCTGCCTTTTGTGAAGACAGTTTGCGGGTATGTCAATTTTTTACCTCATTTTTTCATTTTGAAATTTCCGTTTGATTGGCTTTAGATTCAAGTTTGGAAACTCCAATCCGAGAAAATTTTTTGGTTTATATTGATAGATTTGGAGTTTATAAGGGGTTATTTCTCATTATGAGTCAACAATTGGGTAAAACACGCAGAAAACACATGTTTTTCGGCAAAATTGGTTGACAAGTGGAGCACCGGTCGACCACAAATCGACCAGTGGGCAAAACAAATCGACCAGTGGGTAAAACTGGTCGACCAGGAGTGGGATTTTGTCCCGATTTTGTCGCATTGAGCCATTTGTGCGTCGGTTGGGTTCCTACACTTGATATAGGACCCTTCCACCTATTCCTCGTGACTCATTGATGGAAAAATTCTTGACTTTTGGCAAGGTTTTAGGCTCATATTGGTTTATTATGTTCCTTTTTCAATGCCTTATATCTATTCTTAAGCTCATTAAAACTCCCTAGCGATTCATGTAGAAAATCACCAGCATCATCACTATTAGAATCAGAATCGCTAGAATAGGTTACCTCATTGTCTTCCTTTGCCATAAAGCAAGTGCTTATCATTTCCTCTTCTTTGGAGGATGTGCTTTCATCCCTTTTATTCCTTTTATTTGTGCCTACATGTGTTACCTCAAAAGATTTCCATATATCATAAGCACTCACACATATTTGTATTTTATCAAATTCACTTTTACTCAAGGCACAATATAATCCATTCATTGCTTTAGCATTTAAGTTCCAATTATGTTTATCTAAATCATTGAATTCATAAGATGGTCTAAGAAGATTTATTCCATTTTCAGTGATTTTTCATAAAGCATAATCTATATATTGAACAAATATTCTCATTCTACACTTCCAATATACATAATTGCAACCATCAAATAAAGGAGGTGTATCAATGGATTGACCTTCAATATATGTATTGAAATACATAATCAATTATATATATATATATACAATATATTTCAATAAATTTTTCAAATCAATTGAACTCAAGGAATTCAAACAAATTAACAAATTTATACAATATGCACAATATCATACAAAAATTTTAATTACCTGCTTTGATACCACTATTGGACCGTATGCACGCCTATAGAGGAGGAGTGAATATAGCGTTCTAATAACTTCGTGAAATATTTAAAATCTCTAAATCCCTAAGTTATTTATCGTAAACAATTAAATCTACAATGCGAAAATATAAAGAGATAAGGGATAAAGAGAGTGCACAAGGTTTGTTTACGCGGTTTGGCAACTCACCTACATCCGCGCTCAAAGGTTCCACTTGGAGATCACTCACTAGATTGGCTTATAGGTGCCAACCAAACCATTTACAATAACTGATTCTAAGAGCGTCACCCTTTGACTATTCCAGGTCGTGAATCTTTGACTATTTTGGGACGTCACCTTAAATTTGACTATTACCAGGGAGTCACCATTTGATTGAATTTATGGACATTCAATCAAGCCATTGACTATTTCGGGGCATCACCCTTATATGACTAATTTGTAGGGAGTCATCCTTTACAATTTCGTACAAGATTTTGGAAATTAAGCTCACAAACTAGCTAGTCCAAACTCTCACAAATTGAATCTCAAGTTTGGCATAAGGATAGTAGAATTACAATGCTCACAATATGATAAGAATTGAGTCTAGATTTTGGCAAGGCTTTGCCTTAATTCTTGGTTTCGTGTATGTAGCTTAGAGTGCTTCTCTCAATATATAGACCTAGACATTTTTTGTCGATCCAATCTTTTTGGTCGACTGCTTCTAGCCACTATAGATATATCTGTTAAAATCTAATCGGTGGAAAAGAGTGGTTGCTCAAAAGTGTGCATTTTCGGTCGCATAGCTCAACCCCTTTGCGTCCAAAAATCCTTCAGAACGTCCAGTTTATTCATTCGGTTGCATTCCTCGTCCGAAAACTTCGAACGTGTCGAGACCGCAAAATGTGCAAATTTGGCAAATTCGAAACTTGATATTTTTCAGTTGAACAACTCGTCTGCATCCTCAATCGCGTTGCATTCACAAAACCACGCTGAAGCTCCAAAAGCAAAACCTCCATAAATTCGGTCGCGTTCCTCGACCGCTACATCGATTGCAAGACAAAAACCCAGTTTCAGTAACCTCTTTCATCCGCAGCCAGGACCTCAACACTCCAATTCAACTTCCTCTAATTATTCCAAGTCCCAAAATGTATGTATTCACTACATGGACTTAGATAAACATGTTAGCATATAATAATACTCATTTTGAGGGTATTTTCAATAAATACAAGTATAAATATAATGAATAAAACAATAAGAATAATATCCGTAAAAATCAATAACCAACTCATTATTTTCACCAAAATAATCATCACCATGTCATCATCAAAATAAATTTAGCCTAACAAAAAGGCTAACAGATGAGTCTCCTCGATCGTTGAGTCTTGGATGGTTGCAAAAGTGTCTTATCCACTGCTTTGAGGTTCCGATTAACCGTCAACGTGTCTCGTAGACACTGAATGGTTCTGGTTGATTGTTGTTAGGTTTGGTTGAAGCTATGAGATCTTGGTTGACCTTTGCTTTGCCTTGATGACTGTTGAGTGGTCTCAGTTGATCACTGTGATGCCTTATCAACCATGGTTGGGTTCAAATGGCTTTAATTATGTTATCTCAACTGCTAAGTGGATCAGGTTCATAGTGTCATGTTTTGTCTTTCGTCACTGTGTCTTGTTGATCAGTGGAACTTTCTGGTTGTCTATTGAATGTCGGGTCAACCTTGGTCATGTTTATGGTTGACTGCACTATTTGTTTCTCAGAGTTGGGTTTAGCAAACTCCATTTGGCTTCGTCAGCCATAACTTGTTCTCCCTCGTGTAGATTCTCTACTCGAGGTGTAGGGAACCCATCGTTCCTCATTTGAGTCAAGAAGTCTTGTGTTGGTCCTTCCAATCGAGGTTAGTTTCTAGTTTAGGATCCTTATTGTATCCCTTGTGTGATTATTAGGATGTTGATATTGGCCTTGTTATAGATTCTAGAAATGTCATTGGTTTGACCCTCACTTCCGATAATGCGTGGAACTGGCTTGTCGGTAAGAATTTCATCGTCGCCTATGAGGTAGGGTTTTTTATATTTTCTACACTGCATTGCATCATATTTTCAAACTGTTATTTTGTGGGATACCACACTTGAAAACCTAACGGGGATATATATATTTTCACGTTTATTTTATCTTATGGTATTATTCTTTGGTATTCTAATATATAATTGAAGGATGAATCCTCTTGATGCTTTAGGTAGTGTTGGCGCTAAAGCATCATGAGGCTATCCTGCAAGACCTTCTACTGCGTGAGGATGATTATTTATATTTGTGAAAGGGGGATGGAGCATTGGTGGCATGTCCTTGGGTTTTGAGCCCCGAAAGTCGGAATGGAGATAAAAAGATGATGATGCTTTCATGGGTTTCGAGCCCCAGAACCTAGCCAGGGTTTTAGTCACACGGATTGGTGGGTTTTTTTGCTAAGCTTTGCTTATCCTAGTATTGTTCCATTTGACGAGTGGCGTGACGGCTTGTAGCTCCTCTCGTCGGCAACCCTCGTCAATGGACCTTTAGGTAGCTAGTTGAGAATAAGTTTTTCGTGGGAACCTCATCCATTTTTTTTATCATGCGAGTTGTATCATCATGGAGCTTACTCGCTGACAACTCGTGTGATGTGATTGATCTCCGGATTGCCATTATTTTACTCCCTTTACCTCATGAGGTGCTGATCGGTAATGGTCACTGCCTCTATGTGATGTGTGCCGCATGGTCCTTGTGCAACCATCCTTTTTCACTGATGGTTGATTTCAGTATGAAAACACGATGATGGTATTTTTAAGGTATAGTTGTCTATGTATAGAACATGTTTTGACAAAAGCCTAATCGATGGCCTTCGACCTGTTTAATAAAGTGGTAAAAAGTTTTATGATTTAAAATCCATGTATGGTAAATGAAAAGCATGAAATAGTTTTCAAAAAGATGAGAAAAATAGTTTTTGGCATGTGTTGCATTTAGTATCGATTTCTTTACAAAGTTTGTCACTCACCCCTTAGACTATATTTTTCCCAGGTTAAGATATAGGTTCGGTGCATGAGATCTGCATGTCTCTTCATGATGCGTTTCTCGGTACCCCTTTAGTGGGTGTATCAATCTTCTTTTGGATGTGTGGAGGTTCGTCAAACCGATCCCTTCGTACCAAGTACGTTTGATATTTGTTAGATTGTTTGGAGTTTTCTGGTTTAATTCCTGCACAATACTTTCTTTTGTTATTATTATAATATCATACCTTTTGTTGATCTCTTTGTGGATCCCAACCCATGTGATTTGGGTTTTGGGATTAATTTCATGTTAAGACTTTCACTTCTCCCTAGCCTTAGGCTAGACGATCGGGTTCTTTCTGATAATTGGGTCGCTTGACCCAACGATTCTGTTAGGCCCACCTCCGGGTCATGACAAAAACGACAACATTTCCTTTTTTTACTCCATTAGTTACAGACACGTTTCCATCTGTTGACACAATCGTATCCGCAATTCTACTATTCACAACATCTCTTTACTTCCATCGTGCTTTCTTTTAACATTGTCGTGGTGCAAGATCTTGCAACTCCATATTTATTCCTTCATTGTAGCCATGCATGCACCCTCACTTTCTCCTTTTCCACGGATAACTCCAAAATATTCTCAATATTTATCCAACTTAACCTTAAAATAATATATCAATAAAATAAGAAAATTATTGGTATTACAAATTATATATTGAATTGTTCAACTTGATTCATGCTTTAAACTTTAGAAAATAGCAAAGTTTACATAATACAGTACTCTCTCCTCCAAACCACTAAAGAATTAGTTCATCACAACAGTAAAAATCATCATATTAATTTTAGAAATCAAAGTAATAAAGAGTAGAAAAATATAAATAATCTTATTTGTCGTCGCGATACTGTACGATGTTGTAGCAACTACTGTGTCTAGAATATTTGCAGCAATGAACAGAAAATGATGACCAGAGGCCATTATAATTCTGCTGATGATTCTTCTCTACTGTCATAGCAAGAAGATTCTTCTTCGTCCTTGGTCGAATCCTCGCCTGGATGGGGTTTTTTTTTCATTTGTTTCCACTCCTCGAGTTCTTTCCTCTCCGAACCTCCTTTTTTTAACACAAAGTTTATCCTTTTATGCTCTAGCTTACCTCCACTTTTCTATTATTCCTTCCACTAATTTAGCCAATTAATTCCCTCCTTATCTAGCATGGAAATTTTGAATATTTTCTCTCTCATCCAGTTGAAAATTCAAGTTTGAATTAGATCGTTATTTTCCTCCAAAATATCAGTCACTTATCTTTTCTTATTTTCTTCAAGATTTCTTTTTCTCTCTCATCGCTAAAATCTTCTATTTGATGAAGAATGTAAATCCACTTTTTCTTGATAAATCTCCATTGTATTTTTTGTAATTAAATATTCTTCTTATCATAAATTTGCATTAAATATCATTTTACATAAGTTTTACCATAAAACAATCACCCAAAAACCATATTCTTTTATATATAAACATGATACTACAGTGTATTGTAATATTCTATGACAAAAATATAATTTTTTATCAATTATATTACTGATTTCAAACACTTTTCATATAAATTATACTTATAAAATAGGGAAAATGACAAATTAACCATCATCGTTTGCGATCAATGACAAGTCAACTAGTATCCTTTATTTTCTAACAAATTAACCACTGACGTATGGAAAAATGACAAAGCGAACATCGCTGTCACGTTTGCCATTAACAAGCAAATGTGGAGCCGCGGCGGTTCGTAGACAAACCGCTGGGGTGTCGTGGTTTTCCAAGAATAGAGGGCCAATTTGGCCTAAACTGCCGTGGTGTCTTGGGACGCCGCCGTAGTGTCTTGAGAAGCCGCCGCAGCGTCCGATGACACCGCCACGGTGTTCTGGCCTAGGTCTTTTCCCTCAGCGGCATACATAACTGTGAAATGCTAGGGCTCGACCATTTTCATCCTAACAAAGTAGAAATCCTCTCGGCGAGCCATTTTCACCGCGAACAAACATCGAAACCTCTTGGCAAGCCATTGTCACCGTGAAGAAACAACGAAATACACTCGGCCATTTTTGATCACAATGTATTCTCGAGCAAAGAAATTGTCGTCCAAGTGTGGGAAGGCAAGCCGCGGTGGTGGAAGATGTGCAAGCCGCGGCGGTGGAAGATGTGCAACCCATGGCGATGCAACACGAAGAAACCGCCGAGGATGGAGAAACCATTGCACACTCGCAATGGCAACCTAAACCCAAGCATGAACAACGAGAATTCGAAGGCTCATTGGTCCGATTCCAACCTATGATAGTGGGTTTCCACTCCAAATTATTTAGGACAGCGTATGCCAAAACACGGTATGAAGATGATAATCAACACCGTGTAATTATTGTTTCAAAAATAGTAGATTTGAACTCATTGGCAGGAATGAGAATTAAACAATTCGTTGAAGAAGCTAGATTAGGCGGGTTGTTCTGGATGAGGGGCAGTTACTGTGAGAGAATTATTAGAATGTTTTACGCAAATTTGGAACTGTCCACCCAGCCATTAGAGGTGCGGACGTACATTTTTGGACGGGAATTAAGGTTGACTCCCAACGATGAAAATATAATGTTTGGATGTGTACTAGACGGGCCAAGCGAACAATATTATCACGTGTCTCAGGATCCACCATTCATCAACCGAGGAGAAGGGCTAACGGTGCTTAGATTGTTGCACTGGGATCCCGAGGTTGCCAAGTACAACAAGCCAAAGGGCAATGAGCTAAATGTCATAGTCTAATTGATCCACCTGATCACGACGTACACGATTTTGCCTAGGGACAGGCATCGAGACCATGTTACCTGCATGGATCTCTATTTGCTGGAGAAGGTGTTCACCAGGAAAAAAGTGGACATCAGATACGTCATACTGAGCCACATGCACGAGGTGCTCAACAACCCAGCCAAGAACTTGTCGTACAACTGGCTCATTAGAGCATCGTTGAGCACTATGGGGTACCCATCTCAGAAAAAGAGCCAAGAATTGAAGAGTTGATCGTTGATGTGTACGACAAAATAAAAGTGGACCGAATGGGGATCACCCAAGTTGAAGGGGAATAGGTCCGCAAGACCAAGAAGCAACTAGCACCTCCAACCCCCTCAAAGCCTCAGCATTCAGCCTCCTCAGCGGAACAGCCCCCTCCTCAGACATCTCACTTTACTTAGATGCCAGAGGAGATGTCCGCTTGGATAAGTAGGATGGAGGAGCTCCATAATATGGCGCTTACAAGAATGCAAATGATGGAGGAGCACATTCAAATGCAACAGATCCAAATACAAAGATGGGAGGAGCGAGCAGAAGAGAGGTATCGACGACCAGAAGAGAGGCATATGCGAGCAAAAGAGGGGCACCGTGAGCTAGTGGCAGCACTTTAGAGACGTGAGAGATGATCCGCCCATACAGCAGCCTCTCCATCGTCCTCTGAAGCAACAGAAGCCACATATCGCTTGTAAGTTATTTACTTTGTACGCAAAGTCCAGTCTATACTTTATTTGTGTTTCGTGTTGTTGATTTGCAGCACCGGTGTCGTAAGCAGCCAACCTGCTCCTCCAGTCATGCTTGCCGAGGTGCAGGGGACCAATCAGTTTGAGCCTCTGCCCCTTAGAACTGTGAGCGTGGTACATCTTTCATTTGGCTATATATGTGTGTTTGTTTATGTTCATGCTTTGTTAGTCTGACGGCCTTTTGCCATTTTTGTTGCAAGCTAGGGATTTGATGCACATCTTAAAAAGTATGTTACGCCAAATACTCAAAAGAACAAGGAGATATGTGGAGTTCTTGGGGGACAGATGGTCGACGATGATTACGTCGTCACTGATATCATCTTCCCAGAGCAAGTCGGGACGCCAAATATGGTTGGAAGCCTTCTTTGTATCATAGTGTATAAGATTTTATCTTAGTACTCATCCGAACTTATATGCAATGCTCTGCGGTCAACGACAAAAACGTATTTGGGTGTGTGCAGGAAAACCGTCTACTGACATTAGGGTGGATTCACGTAAGTAACCATCTTGCTTCTCCGGATTGTCATTCATGTTCACTAAGATCATCTAATACATTGTTTTCATTTCAGACACACCCAAAGTAGGGGTTGTATATGTCGTACGTTGACCTCCACACTCAATTCGCTTACCAGCAATTGATGCCGGAAGCAATCTCCATCATCGTAGCTCCCACTGACAAAGAGCGATATGTATTTTCCCTTGTGTAAATTCATAATATTGCTTTTCACGTATCTTATTGGCAATTGTTCCCTTTTCATTTCAGCCCATCTTGGAGTGTACGAGCGAAGGGATGAGGGTGATGCAATAGTGCACTAATCCGGTACAATTCCACGAGCACAACGCTGCAACCTTTGCGTATGAGGGTCCATTGTACGACACATTGGATAACATATTCCTTGACCCGTAATTGTCTTTTGAAGTCAAGGATTTGAGGCCAAAACCGGCCAGGCAGAAGAAGGCGGCGTAGGAATTTATGTTTATGTAGATTTTGTTGTAATTTGTTTGCAAGAATACATTGTAATTTAGGTTTAGTTGAATTTGTTTTCATTTACGTTGTAAGTTATGTTTAGTTTACATTTACTTTGTGAAAGTGCACTAATAATGGATAAATTATATGTTTGGATGATATTGGAACTGCTTGGGATTTTGTGCAGGATGTATGAGATTAGCTTAGGGGGAGTAAAGAAACAAGAGAGACTTTGGCAAAATTTTTATAAATTGGGGTGAGGATAAGTGAAAAGTACATCCTACATGACCTAAATCAATTACATAATTAAAGACAAATGTATGGAGAAACTTGGATGAATTCAGTGCAACAATATCAGCAAGCCGTAGTGGTTTGTGAGCAAGCCGTTGCGGCTTTGCTCACAAGCCGCGGTAGCTTGTGGACAAGCCGTCGCGGCTTGCTCACAAACCGCCGTGGTGTGCTGAGCAAGCCACGACAATTTGTTGAGGAAGCCACTGCAATTTGTGATCAAGTCGTGGCGGCGCTGAACAAACCGCAGCGGCTTGTCATGGTACTTGTAATCAATTTCCATGCACACTTCACAACCAAATGTATGGAATCAATATATCAATTCAAATTGCTGAAACGAAACAAATTCAAATTTATCAATTCAAATTTATGAAACCAATTCATATTTATCAGTTCAAAATTCACAAATATAGTGTTCAATACAATCACATACATATCAAACCTAATCTATCAAACCAATGTATCACGGAAGGTTAAGGTCCACATTTGTGTACGTTTGTGTTTGTGGACCTTGCGCATCATACTCCTGCAGAACACATTGCAAATGAAATTAGCATAGTTCAAATAACACTTGAAAATGTAAACGTG
Source organism: Begonia loranthoides (assembly GCA_022433065.1). Classification (NCBI taxonomy): domain Eukaryota; kingdom Viridiplantae; phylum Streptophyta; class Magnoliopsida; order Cucurbitales; family Begoniaceae; genus Begonia; species Begonia loranthoides. The sequence continues at coordinate 48,117,635 of CM039468.1, read as the reverse complement.
ATAATGGGCTCACCTGCGTCTCAGGAACTCTGTCGGGAACTGTTTCAGATACACTCTCGGGGACTGTCTCTGAGACTATGGAAAGAAATGTCTCGGGGGCTGTCTCGGAGACTCTGAAACCCATAAATGTGCCCTCCTACTTGCCTCTGCCGCCTCTGGCTCTGCCTCTTCCTCTGTTGCCTCTGCCGGCCCCTGCACTGGACTTGCCTCCACCTTCACATGTGCGGGAATTGTGCCCCACACCCCCACATCTACCACAAGTCATGTTCATATGTCTTCTGGGCAGCACTATCCGTCTTGGGGTCTCATCCACATCCCGTATTCTATCTTTTCACGGCCTTCCTGGAAGCCTTTTAAATGGCAGTGGGATAATTGGATCAAGATTTGTCATAGGAGACCACTTGATTTTTCCACTGATGGGGCGGACAAAGTGGGAGTACATCGCCATGTATGTTTCCCAATGATAGCATGCATGCACAAATTCCTCAGGAGATCTCCTCGTGAAGTGAATGCACGGGACTGCATGGACACACGGGATGTCGGTCAACTCTCACCAATAACAGGTACAAGTACGCCTGTCCAAATCGACAGAGTACTGTTCGTTACTATTGCTGACCTCAAACTGGGCTGCTCCTAAAAACTAGGGGCTCCAATTTCGACCGGCAAGTTGTCGTTTGGCGAGCAGATTGCTTATCATTGGACACAAAAGGTCCGTCAAGCGAGCTATCTTTTCATTTTTTTTTCACGATCCTACCCATAATGATCTTTCGAATGATCTCGAACATACTTAGAATTAGTTTGTCCCGGGTTGAAGGACTCGCTAAGGTTCTTGAGGCTTAAATCACATTTAGGGATGAAGTAGAAGGCATGTTTGGCCCAGCATGTCACATCTATTCCTCGTAGATAGTTGTGGGCCGCCGGGTCAAGCAAAAATAATTTCGTCATCTCTCTCTCAAACTGCCTGATTGTTGTAGCTCTAGATGCGACCCACATTGCGTTTTTGAACAATCTGCCTTTAAATTGTTTTTGAAAATTGTCATACAGGTGTTGAATGCAAAACTGATGGTCTGCTTGCCATGCCACCTCTTTGACAACTGGCACTAGCCCCTGCAAAGATTCATAATATGAGTAAGACATTGGTACAAAATGCATAACATAAACACAGAAGGCAAAAACAATCAACCACACATTTTGTCGGTCAGAAATGATTGTCCGTCCATTGCCAGATGGGGTGTTTAGATCGTCGAGCAAAAATTCCAAAAACCAGCTCCACGAAGCCATATTTTCTGCTTCAACCACTACTACAGCAATCAGATACATTCCATCGTTCCCGTCGATGGTGACAGCAGTGAGCAGTTGCCTTGAAGTCGCTCCCTTCAAGTGCATCATTCCCGTCGATGGTGACAACAGTGAGCAGCTGGCCCGGAGTCGCTCCCTTCATGTGGCAACCGTCCAAACAAATAACTGGTCTACCACAGTTCTGCAAGGCCATCTTGCATGCAGCCAAACACATGTACATCCTTTTAAATGCACTCATGTCCAGGTCAACGCACACTGAGCTTCTAGGATTAGACCTCTGAATCTCCTCGGCATAGGACCATATGAGCTTGTATTGCTCATTGTCATCCCCTTCATTAATTTTTTTTTTTTTCGCAATTCTTGCCCTTCTAGTAAGGCTAGGTGTGATGTTGACGTTGAAGTCCTTCATAACTGTCTCAATTATGGAAGAAAGGTCTCAGTCGGCCTGACTTTTAAATCTGTCTAAGTAATGCGTTGCCACCCATTTGGCAGTGGCATGGTGGCTTTCCATCTTTCTCGAGCAAATGTGAACGTCTTTGTAAAACTTTATTTTTTCACCTTGCATTTTTTAGGCGTGTAGCCGTCATGTGCATCCTTCCTGGCAAGTAACCCTCAATCGATGAGAGTCACTGTGGGTGAATTTTATCCCGTACCCATTCTTCAATACATGATCGATAATTTCTTCTCTAATTTTATTCAATGAACTGTACTTTTTGCCAAGGCCCATACCAGCGAAGGTGCATTATCCTTGTGGTGGGCGTCTAGGCCTACTCTCGGCCATGTCAATGTCTTCGTCACTAGTGGATTGGCATAATAAACGAAGGTCCTCATCGTCCTCCTCATGTAGATTTGCTGAGACATAATGTAACACAATTGCAACATCATTTCCAATTCCACGTACCTCATTCTCATTGGTCAAAAATGTGGTTGTGGGCCCCACTTCAACTTGACGGTTAATAACAGATTCTTCAACACTAAAAGATGCCATTTGCTTTTCAACAAATTCTTCAACTTTGCCAAAATGTCATTCTGTTCTGCTCTCATAATTCTCTAGGGTTCGCTAATCGCTGACAAAATGCCCTTGAATATCACGAGGAGCTCACTGTCTACTTATACAATTCGAACTGAGGCCGGGACGCAGCGGCGTCCGGGGTGTCTTGGGACGCCGCCCGGCTTCTCAAGACACCGTGGCGGCGTCCCAAGACACCCCGGCGGTTCATGCCAAATTTTCCCTCTTTTCTTGGAAAACCACGACACCCCGGCGGTTTGTCTACGAACTGCCAGACTCCACATCGGCTTGTTAACGACAAACGTGACAGCGATGTTAGTTTTGTCATTTTCTCATATGTCAGTGGTTAATTTGTTAGAGAATAAAGGATAGTGGTTGACTTGTCATTGACCGCAAGCGATTATGGTTAATTTGTCATTTTCCCTATAAAATAACTCTTTTTTGAGAATATTCAGTAATCTGCCTCTGATACCAAAATTTCTGTCATGACCTACAAAGGACTTAAGATAGAACATGGAACGACTTAGCCCAAAAAAACCAAATTGTTCACCATTTTACTTTAATTATCTTAATTAGCAACAAAAATATTAAAATTTTATTTAAATTCTGGGCCCGATAAAAATGGAGTTAAATAGCTCCAACAAACGACATCGAAATAATATAGTAATATAAATTCAAAAATAATTGTGTTTAATAAAATAATGAAAATAAGAGCTTACAAATACCCTTAATAGAGTCTAACATCACAAAAATAACTCTCAAATAAAACTATTAAAAAGTCCAAAAATAGTGTTTGTCTACTTCTGAGTCGACAATTAAAAGTCCTATTGATAAAGTTTTGAAAGGGGAGAGTCATTTGGGGTGATTAAAAAAAATGATTAAGCCAGTTTGGGCATAAAAATAATGTTCCACAAATTCATTTTAGAAAATTATACAGAATGGCATGCGTTTGAACAACCCACTATAATATGGTACGTAATTAAAAATAAATCATTGTTATATCATATAAAAATCTCAATGAAAATAGAGGCACCCACAAACTCCAGTCACATCATGCTATAACCATATTATATAATAAAGACGATACTCGGTGATCACGGAAGCCACTGAAAGACCCTAATCTTTAGGAATATGGCACATATAGTTGTCTTGTTACTTTAGTTACCAACAAACAAATACATTCTTCCACAGTCAAATATACGTAAAATAAAATAAAATAAAACATCAATTCGAGTTGATTGACTTATGGAGAACAAATCTTCACAACTTTGGCCATGAGTTTTCTTTGATAGGAATAAAGTTTCTTAATTCCTCAAAGCTCCCCGAAAAAGAAAAGAATAAAATCTCTAATTTCTTTCTATACTGAAAAAACATAAAAAAGCCGCTATCATACTCCATCTGTGAAGAACTTTATTTTAGTCATCGCTCTGGTTACCTTTGCATCCTGGTTCGATCTGTACCCAGGCTACAAGGCTGTTTGATTGGTTTGAAATGATGGAATAGAGTACGCGGGTGTGAAAGAGACAGACGAGAGAAAATAGAGCGAACGCGTGTCCAAGTCTAGCGCTGCTGTCTAGGAGACTACCCAACTTTGTCATACATAATCAACACCAACAAAATAATGAAATCAAATTCACCCACCCCCAATGGTTGCTAATTTTCTCGAGAAAACAACCATCTTTCTCGATCAAAGACACAAGCTTTCTACAGATGATGAGTGGAGAGTCTGATATTCCCTCAATTTGTATCTCAAAAAACCCTACTTCTAATACATAATATATTCTTTGTTAGTTACCCAAAAAATTCCCAACAAAAAGGTCAGAAAGAGTGAACTGGACTTTGTCTTCGAAGTTCACTGACTTTTAAGCGTCAAAGGCCCAGCAAAATGTAGTAGACGAGAGTAATCGGAAGAGCTATTAGCATCCCAAATATCACTCTGAAAAACAGACAACAGAGACATTCCCACGCATAATTTCAAAGGAAGAGACATGGAGAATTTCAAAAGAATAATTAAAAAATATATACGAACCCGGTGCTTAAAATGTCTGGATGAACATTATATTCTTTAGCAAACACAAATGGGACTATCCCTTGGGGAAGAGCAGCCTGAAATTCCAAGACAAAAAAAAGCTTTTTAATTAAATTTTTTTTTTTTAAAAACCCATAAATAATTTTTGTAGATTGACCTGAACAATTGCAATACGCAGAAGAGCACCTCGCAGTCCAACAGCAATGGAAGCAGCAGCCATTACTGCCGGACCTGTGAGAAACCTAACGGCCATTGCAAATGCTGCAACTGAGTTTCCACAGGCTATCATCCTTGGCTGTAACGCCATGAAAAGACCTTCAAAAATCCAATGTGATTTTCCTTTCAATTTTTTTTTTTTTTTGTAAACATAAATTCAAATTTTTCTTTAGAAATAAAATAAAATAAAAATTGATATATGAGTATTTTTCAAACTTACCAAGACTAAACATGGCCATTCCAAGCCCAGCATCCGATAAAAGAGATATAGACTGAGCTATTATTGCAGGCATCGCAACATTCCACCTGTTCATAACAAATTTCCATGAACAGTTAAAAAATGTATAACAAATTCAAAAATAAATAAATAAAAGAAGTATACTTGAAGGAGACCAAGGACCAAACGAGGCCAATTAAGCTGGAATATGTGTTAGGGTTTCTGATCAGTTTTCTCCACACCATTATGAGAATGAGTCTCGTCATCACACTTGTCGGTGGCATGGCGGAGGCGGAGGAGCCTTTGGTCTGCACTTGACCACCGCCGGCCTTCTGCTGCAGCTCGGCCGGATCTTCCCTCTCTCCTCCCCCTCCATTGGAGACTCCTCTGTTAGCAAAGCTGAACCCTTCTCTCCCATACCCGTTGTACTCTATGAGTTACAAAGACATGCAGAGTCCAAATGCAAAAATAAAAATAAAAATAAAAACTATTTTAATATAAAATAATATGGGAAAAACCTTTTTGATGAGCTATGCCATCAATCTCATGCCCCCGGAAGACATGAATACCGGCTTCCGACACCGGGGAGGCGCTAGAGCTCCACACAAACATGTGCACATCTTTGCTATTGTCCGCCCCATTTGCTTTTTTCTTCGCCTCAACCACCGGAGAGAAAATCCCACTACTCGGAGGAGGTGGGTACACGGCGGAGCTAACCACATTCGCTCGAAGATGGTTCTCGTCCAAACCCAAACACCCAAAATTTGACCTCCTCGGACTGGCATTGCTGAAATCCGAATGATTAAAGCTCGAACCTCTGGGTGTTGGGTTCCTTGACGATTGCATTGAGTAAATCTCTGCGTTCGTCAAATTCGACGGTCGGGGAGTGGCCGAGAGGCCCTGAGAGCGCCGCGAGAAGTTTTCTGAACGAGAACTTGTCGATTTCCTCACAGTAACGTGAAGCTTCCCACCTTCGCCAATCTCAGCTTCTGTCTCTAATACCTCTTTCCCATCCAAAGAAACAATATCAGAATCCACTCGAAACGAAATGATCGATCCTGCAGTGTCGGGAAACTGTTCGCCAATCAAGATCTTTGCCCCCCTGTACTCGAACAAAAACAGCATCAAAGTGTACCAAATGATGCACTGAAGAACAACGATCTGAACCATTAAGCTCCCGGAGTAATCTCCGTACATCCCTTTCAAGAGGGGAATCCCCATAACCAGGGTGTTCGGCAGAGTAGAGAGAGAAAATAGAGTGATGGACCATTCAAGAGAGCCTCTGGAGCTGGTTCTTGACCAGACAGCCAGAACAGATAAAACGAAGAGTTTTTGAAGTGTGTCTGCAGCGATGAATCGGTAGTTCATGGCATATGGATTGTTGGTGGAGATGAAGTGAAAAGAAAGGAGAGGGACTGCGAAAAGAGCGACGAAGCGGTTGATTCCGGAGCATTGGTCTGGGGTGAAGATTTTCCACCATTTTACAGAGCCGTAGGCCAAAACCATGGCTACGTAGAGAGGAACGACTGCAGTGAGAACATGGTAGAAGTCCAGGACAGAGATCATTTTGTTCGTGTCTTTTTCTGGGTTTTCTGAAAAAATTTCTTGGTTTTTCTAGTTAGGAAAATATGAGAGAGAAAGTAACGATCGTAAAACGAAGGAAGATATCGAAATTTATGGAGATTACCAGGACTGAAATAGACTAACCCATCTTCAATGATGGAAACAGGAACAAAATCACCGGAAAAGATCCGGAGCGATGATATAGAGATAGAGAGAGAGAGAGACAGAAGGGGGGGAGAATGATGATAGAGGTAAATTTATGGAGATTTTAATCGCAGACAGGAGTAAAAGCTGTGTCGGGCGGCCTCAGCCTGTCCGTCCTGCATATGTGACTGCCAAAAAATTACCTTTTTGCATTCATTTGTCCCACAATTTACAAGTTCTTCCACACTTTTTGTCATGAGAAAACCCCGCAAAGAGAAAGACTGAACAGCTAACCTGCAACCGAAAACTCAGTAACTTCCAATAACAGGTAAGAAGAAGAGGTTAGAACTAAACTTTAGTTTTGATTTCTTATTTTGATTCAATAATTTCTGCTATTTATATATTCTTATAATCAGTTATTCATTGGGTTATCTATGAATTACATAGAACACTAAACTAATTAGGCATAGTTCTTAATCTTGTATTTTTATTGGCTACATGAGTATGTTGTTGTTGGGTTTTTTAAGATTTGTCTTTTCGTGCATTGACTATGATGTGATATTTAGATATTGAGAGTCTCCTATGTCAATTTATTTAATATTTTTGTGTAAAAGCCTATTAACACTTCTGCCATTGCTTTACTCGTAACATTTGCTAAGACAATGACAGAGATGAGGCAATAAGACGAAACACTTGTAACATAAGAACCAACGACATATTCCTTGATATGGAACTAAGAGATGCGAAAAGCCTGATTTCATAATGGGTCTTATTAGTGGCCCGTTCCTTCTCCCCTGATTATATACTCCTGGTCCTGGAGAAGAGAGAAAGAGATAACTAGGGTTTTTGCAAGCAACTTGTCATCCCATTCGCGGCGAAAATGCCAGCCGGTCATGGTCTTAGATCACGCACCAGGGATTTGTTCGCGAGGCCTTTCAGGAAGAAGGGATACATACCGCTCTCTACATATTTGAAGATCTACAAAATCGGTGACTACGTCGATGTCAAGGTTAATGGCGCTGTTCACAAGGGCATGCCGCACAAGTTCTACCATGGTCGAACTGGTCAAGTTTGGAACGTCACTAAGCGCGCTATCGGTGTTGAGATTAACAAGCAGATGCTTTCCTGTCTGTTTTCTTACTTGTCATTTCATACTTTTTTCCAGTAGATTTTAGTTTGGGAGGTTTTACTTTCTGGTTCTATAATGGTTCTGGTTCATGGAGCAAGTGAATTTGGCTGTTGTATTTATCTCTCCCATCTTCTCATGGATTGATTGGTTATTCATCTCTATTGAATGACGGCCGCCACCTGGAAAACATAGCTGCATCTTGTAATTATGTTTAGTGTAGCTTAGCTTTTCTAAGCGCTTGTGCCTAGTTCTTCTGTATGTTTGACATTAATTACACTACTTTATGGAAGACTTGTTGATTACTTCTTCCTATCCTCGTTAACTGTGCATGAGGGGTTCTATTCTTGATCTTCTAGAATAGGAATGGTTGTGTGCCTAAAGGGCTGTCATTGATTTAGAAGCTTGATGCAACTATCACATTTCTCTCTCACGTGTTCTTATGGATGGGTTAATAGTTCAACTTTTATGAAACGCCTGCTGCTACCTGGAAATCATAGTTGCATCTCGTTATTGGATTACTTGAAGCTTAGTTTCTGCGAGCAATATCGGATATTTATTGCACACTATTTTATGAGAATTATATTGTGTTTGTCGTGATGCTGTTTATGGTTTTTAGTATGTGATTGCCATTCTCTTTTCCTGGGAGTGTAGTCTGATCTACAATAATTTAAAATTTCTCTGAAGTGAAGGTGCCTGTACCTTTCTGATTGTTGATTCATATGCATCTCTTTTGTACTTTTTGCTGTTCCATCAAATCATTCTCCTCTGCTGAGACTTAAAATATTGGTTGAACATTTTTACCTGGATTCTAATGCATGTATGTGAGTTTAGGTGGGTAACAGGATAATAAAAAAGAGGATTCATGTGCGAGTTGAGCATGTGCAACCGTCGAGATGTGCTGAAGATTTCCGACTCAGGAAGATGAAGAATGATCAGTTGAAGGCTGAGGCAAAGGCAACAGGCAAAACCATTAGTACCAAGAGGCAACCAGAAGGACCTAAACCGGGTTTCATGGTAGAGGGTGCAACTTTGGAAACTGTCACTCCCATTCCATATGATGTTGTGAACGATCTCAAGGGAGGTTATTAGTTGTCGTAGAATTCTCGAGTTTTGTTTGAAACTTTTGGAGTAGACCTGCAGTTTTTCTTGTTGGTAGAGACCTAGCTTGTTCTCCATTTGAAGTTTTATGACAGTGAATCTTAACAAGATACAATTTTGTTGATTTGGGGGAATTATCTATTGGATGGTATCAATTTTTTCAGTGACTGTTTGTTTGAACTTCAACAAATGTTTGAATTCTTTGCTAAAGCGATGTTGATTAATTCGAAAGAGATTGAAGTAAGAATTATTTATTAAGCTTTTTTGTTGCTCTATTAAGTTGGGTTTCAAGTAGGATATTTTTGTTGGCTGGTTGATTTAGTTACCTAAGAATGGCTTGAATTGTGGCAAATATTGCTTTTCTAGAGATTGTTATGTCAAAAATAGTCAGAATAGTTGTCAAATCTTTATATGTTGTGTGCACCCAAAATAAATGAAAAAGTATGGATAAAGAAAAGAATGCTTTAAGGAACATAGCATTACCATAATTTATGCACAAAGTGAAATGGAAGCTCTTGAGATTCTTGGATTCAATGGATGACGGCCATTTAAATGTGAGTTTAAGCTCCTAAGATTTAGCATTTTATACTTCTAAGACTCCTGATTAGGTAAATTTATAGTCACCCTTAGGGGGCTGGAAGTTAAGAAATGATTTTGTTGGTTGAGCTTTGAAATTATTATTAATTTTACAGTTCTGTCAAAGTGACAACTATTGTAAAAATCAGTCGTTTATTTAGTTTACTTGTGCTTTTTGGGTGAAACTTGTTCTTTTTCTGCCTGAGAATCTGGGCTGTTTTACACGTCAAGGCATCAGCCTTGATCGTAAGAGTCCTTTGTCTCTTCCTAGAGGACGGAGCTGATTGCCCTGTTCAGCTATGAAGATTTTCTCTGCATTTTCTGGACTCTTGCTCTTGATTTTTCTCCCAGGTTCTTCTATCTCTCTCTCTCTCTCTCTCTCTCTCTCTCTCTCTCTCTCTCTCTCTCTCTCTCTCTCTCTCTCTCTCTCCATTCATGTTTTACTAGATAGAGCAATGGGAAAATCAGTGAAATGAATTGAATTTTCCTGCATTTTTATAATTGCTTTTTTTGTGGGGAGAAGAAATAGGGACAGCAGCCAAGGGAGGAAGGAGGACAACACGTGAGAATTCGAGCACACAAGCCCAAAGGTGGTGAAAGTAAGGAGAAAATGCGACCCAGAGAAATGCAAGAGAAAATGCTCAAAATACTCATGCGGATTGGGGCGTTGCTTAGACTCCACCACATGCTTTTGCACTTTCTACTGCAAGCATCCCCCACAATAATCTCTCTTTTTCTTTCGGCAACTTATATGTCATTTCCATGGCTGCTCTCTCCCTCATTTTCATGGACTTTCTTCTTCTACGCTTGTTTTCTTCTTGTAACTGTCATGAAAGGTTTTGTTTAAAGTGAGTATTACATTGCCACCTCATTTTATTATTCAAATTTTGTTTAAAGATGCAACTGTGACGTCCGCGAATTCACTTAAAGTGGGATGGATGGATGGATGGATTGATTTGCTCATTTTGTGGGACTCCATACGTCCGCCCTTGTCCTTCCACTCATGCCCATGGCACACGTACCCAAACTAAGTCATTTCTTTCCATCACGAAATAATAAAAATAAATAAATAAGAGTGCTCATAAACAACATACAACCTAAACGAAGAAGCAGGAAGTAGAAGAGACAAGAAACTTAGAGCTTAGCCATTTCTAATATATTTTTTTAAATTTTGATGGAAAAAATATTGGAATCCGCTCAATTTATAGAGGAGGAAGAGGATCCACACAAGAAAATCATTCTCATTTTTTAAGAAAATATTGAAGGAGCATGCAAAAATTGGGAAGAAACGAAACTGAACGCATACACACCACCCATATCTAGAAAAATACACTTTTTTTGGTAATTTCTTTGCAAATTAATCAAATTCACTCTAAAAAATACAATAAATAATCATAATGTTTTGGAGATTTTTTTTTTACAATTTTAGATAAGTATCGACTAATTAAATTACCAGTTCACTGACAAAACCCGGCAACTTGTGGCCTAATTTGAACATCGTTTTCGAAGAGAGAGGTAGAACTCAGTAAATTTATTGAAGAACATAATGTGTGACAAAATAGGGAAATATTACATGATTATTAAAACAAATCAAGAACAGCTGAAGAAGCAGAAGCAAGCATAATCAGTCTGGTCTATGTTTATGATGCACTTGTGACCCATATCATGGTGTTTATCCCAACATCTCTTCTCACAATCGCTCAGTGTACACCCAGTCTTGTACAACTCCTCTTGGCATCTCTTTACTTGCCCTTCAACTTCTTTTGGCACCATCGCTAAGACGTCAAAAGCACGAAAAATTTTAATTCAACGCGCTTAGACTAAGAAAAGAAGGATGTGTTCGGTGTTTTTTTGTTGTTTTTTTTAATGAGAAATGGTTGAAAATTTTTTGAATCTAACAATATACGGGAAAAAAAAAACTAGGACACTAAAATTTGCAGTGAAAATCCCGATGGATAGCACCAAGGGGAGGAAAATTCGTTAACGGAAATCAATGAATTATACGACTCAAACAATATCAAATAGAGTAGCAAAAAGACTCTTATACTAAATATGAGTCCAGCCCAATCTAAATCAATTAGAAATCGAGTCAAACAAATTTTGACAAAAATGATATGTCGAAACGTGTTTTCAAAAGCTATCTATGACTTCTTTAAGATTAAACACATCTTGTAAAAAAAATTGCTTTTGAGAAATGGTTTTGCTTTTATTGTCTATTTGAAGCGATCATGAAAACTAGAAATATATTTTTGAAAACTTATACAACAAAGATGAATAAAATAGTATGCCCATGGCAATAATGACTCTCAATACAAGAAATCATAGTTAATAATCTTTCATGTCACAAAGAATGTGTTATTATGCAGAAAAAATAGATAACATCAACAAACCATTTGGTTAAAAAAAATAATGAGAGAGAAGTAATGACTGAGGTAGACGAATAAACTTACTCGAGGCGAGAAGGAAGAGGAAGAAGAAGAGAGAAACACAAAGTTTAGCCATCTTTGTCAATATGCAATGATGAATCAATAGGGTCTTACTTATAAATTTTTAGAACTATGAACATAACCTAATTATCCATTTAAGGTAAATAATCTTTACTTTTGTTTTGCTCCATTGCTAAATATAAGTGCTTAATTTGAAAACTCCAAATAACCAAATTGAGGTAAATTGTCAAAATTAGACCTCCCATTTTACAAGATTATTGGACATTACCTGTAACGACCCGATTTTTCATAACCTTTTAAAAATACGAGAAATTTAAAATTTTTTCTTTTCCTTTTATAAAACAATAGCGGAAAATATTTTAAATCAATATCAGTGTTCTTTTCTAAAAATTGAACTGTTAAAATCCTTTTACTTTATCTCGTTACTTAAAATCGTTATAAATAGCAGAATATTTTTATTATAAAATCATTTTTCTCATTTTACAACGAAAGAATTTAAATTGTTTCATAGCGGAAGTATTTGAAGAATAATAAATAAATTATTTAATTTACATTTACAAAATTATTTTCTCTTTAATACCATTAACCTAGTCAACCACAAGTCTCGCCCATACAAATCTCTCATCGACTGCTCCTTAATCTGTTCATCATTTTCTCTTTGTGTTTGTACCCACATCACAAGTCATAAACTATGAGTCTAACGCTCAATAAGTGATAATACATAATATGCTACATGCACATGTTGTGCCATTTAAAACCATATGTAGTTTCTCTTTTTGTTCTCTTTCTTTTTTTCTTTTATATTTTCACATTTACATACTTTCTTTCTGTTTCTGTTTCTATATCTGTTTCAGTATCCGTGATCGTACGCATTTTCATATCCGTTCTCGTGTTTGTTTCTGTATCTGTATCTGTATCTGTATCTCTATCTATATCTGTTTTCATTTATGGAAACTCGTTTCCGTTTCTATTTCCATTTTCGTTTGCGTTTCTGTTGCCGTTCCTTTTTTCGTTTCGGTATCTGTGCTCATACCATTTCCGTTTTTGTTTCTGTATCCGTATCTGTTTCTCTTTTTATGTTCTTCTCTTTACTTATCTTTTCTTTACTTATATTTTCTTTTGTTCCTGCGCCGGGCTTGGCCTACCGATCCACAAGAATCTTCTTCTTTATCTTTTCTTTTCTTTTCTTTTGATCTTGCGTTGGGCTTGGTCTACCGGTCCACAAGAATCTTCTTCTTTATCTTTCTTAATCGTTCCTTTGTATTTTCTTTTCGTTTTCTATTCGTTCGTACTTTTTTTTGTTTTCCATCTTTCCCTTTCAAAACCATGCATAAAAATCATTTTCGTATCCTTTTAAAAATCGTGATGCATGATGCTCGTAAATGCATACAACTTCTAACGTCTAAATAAGGAAGCTAATTAAACATCCAACATAGACATGTTATAAAAACAGTAAACAAACGAAACATGCTATTTAAAACTGTAAACATTGAAACGTGTTATTAATTACTATAAACAACGAAATATGCTATTAAAACTGTAAATAAAGAAATTGATTACTCGCTATGATCCAAAGAAATTGATTTATGGAATTCAAGATGCGAAGGAAGTCAATTTCATATGAAAAAATTGACCAAATTCTTTCTGCATTGAAATTTATAGCTTGCGGACGAGGTCTGCAGCTATAGGGCGCAAATAAACTCATCCGAATTGAATCTATAATTTTAAGGGTTGGTTGCGGACAGTACTAATTACAATCTGTAATTTTAATATCCAATTTCAGACGATAGAGGACGCGAGTTTTACGTCCGCTAGTCGTCCGCAAAGCATAAATATTGAATTTAAATAAATGATATAAATGAAAAGTTTACTTAATTAAATATTGTTGTCTAGAAACTTATAGTCACCAAAGTGACCGAGTTTGAAACGATCAATATTAAATTGTGTGATATATGCATTTAATTATGGTGATGTTATTGAAAAGAAATTATTTATTATAAACTAGTAGTCACCCAAAGGTGAACCAATATTTATAATCAATAATATTCAAGTAACACATTTACATATTGCATTAAATATGTTTATGAGTCTATTAAAATTTATATTTGTCACGACCCAAAAGGGGGCCTAACATAACCGACGGGTTAGGCGACCCGATTCTTATAGAGAACCCTGTTACCCAACCCAAGGCATAAAAGAAATGTAGAAGAATTAATGAGAATAATGCGGAAGACTAATGAGAAGTTAAGCCCAAACCCAAATAACATGGGTTGGGTCCACAGAGTGATCAACATGAGTAGATAGTATAAAATAAACAAAAAAAGTTACTGTGCGGGAGTTTAAAACAAACAACTCCAATAAATCCGAACAATACCAATAACGGAGGGAATGAATCGAAGAACATCCAACAGGGGACACCAGAATCATCCCACAACAACATGTGCAAATCCAGTGCACCAAACCTTTACCATAACCTGTGGAAAAATATAGTCGAATAGGTGAGGGACAAGCTCAGTAGAGAAATCGATAGTAAATGCAATACATAAAAACTGTTTTTCTCATATCTTTTGAAAAACATATCATTTTTCTCATTTTACCGTACATGAATTTTTAACTGAAAACTCTTCATCAGTTTATTAAATTTGGCCCATGGCCCTCAATGTGGCTACGTCAAAATCTGCTGTATACATAAACAGCTACATCGTAAATATGTCAACATCATTTTCAGTATGAAAACGTCATCAATGAAAAAGAATGGTCACTCAATGACTCATCTGATACATACCACAGAAAGGCGGCAAAAGCAACACCTCATGAGTCTGAAGAGAAAAGGTTAACAGATAAAAAAAGATATTGATGAGCAATAATTTAAATAACAAAATTAAATAAATGTGATACACAGGCGATCACAAATAGCCAAAAAGACCCTGATCAGGTTTAGGGATTCGCAACCCAAGGACACGGCACATACATCTGTCCTATTACTTATTTGCACTTTAGGGATTCAAACCCATGGATATTTGAAAAATCTCCGATTACCCAATCAAAACGTACAAGCAATTAACCTTCACGCAGCAGAAGGTTTTAACATCAAGAGGATTCACCCACAAAATATATAGAGAACCAAAACATCATAATACCATGTACGATAAATTAAACGTGAGAAAACATACGTACATATACGTAAAAAATATGTGCTGTCGAACAGTCCCCGTCAGATTTTCATATGTGGCAACCCACAAAATAATAGTTTGAAAACCATGATGAAATGCAATGTATAAAGTATAAAAATCCCTACTTCAAAGGCGACCACGATACTCATACCGACTAGCCAGCAATATGCATTATCGAAAGTGAAGGTTGTATCATAACATCTCCAGAATCTATAACAAGGTCGAAAACAAAATCCTAACAATCAACTAAGGGATAACAAATAAGTATTAAACAAAACTATAATCCAAAACGGTTTCTAAGGATAACCCCTAGTCAAAAACCGGAAACTAAACTAGGAATACAACAATTATCCTAAACCGAAAACTAACCTTAATCGTCATTGAGATAAAACGAAGGTCAACCGAGATCTCGCAATCTCGACCAGATTCAACAACAATCAATTGGGACCTTTTAATTTCAACGTTCACCCAAGACTTTATAATGGTCAAAACGACACGCTTACCACCATTTAAGACTCGACAATCGCCTAATAATCGACCATAACAACTCAAGACATATTCCGACATGAATAGTAAATTTTGGCATAAATAGTGAATTTCGGCATGAATAGTGTCGCCAGAATATTCCGCTACCGGCGTGAGCAGTACCATCGCTGGCGGTGAACAGTAACATCGCTGGTCGACGACAAAAACTCTACATTTTCCTCCAATTTCAATTTCTAACCACAAATAACCTTACATAAACGTCTATTCTATGAATATAAACCAGAATTGTCCCTTGGACTCGAGTTTTTAAGCTCGAATCCGAAGCCAAGAAATTCCAAATTCCAAATTTCAAACTTAAAATTGGACGGGAAAAACTTAAAATTTCGAAAACTACCTTTACAAATGTTTCTTCTATGGACAACAAGAACACAGATCTACAGTCAAAATTTCAATTCATCGAGTTCGACTCTCTCTCTCTCTCTCTCTCTGTGTGCTCATTTGTGAAAAAAACCTCTGCTCATTTCTGAAAAAAATGAAAGAACAGAAGCAATGCTTCTGTGTTCTTCTTTTCTTTTAATAAGTCTTACTTTTGATTAAAATAATCATATTATATAATATAATATATATCATAATTTAATAAAATAAATTTAAATTATTTTAAAAGTTTGAGTGGATGTACCAATAATAAAAATTTTTGGATAACAATAAATTACCAAAATTATTTCTAAAATTTAATTACCACTCGGTAAAATTTAATTTGATCGTTTTTAACCATTTGACCTAAAAATCACACGTGGTCGCTATGTGACAAAATGGGTCAACATTTCAACGTTTTTGAAAATTTGTGAAAAATTTACGCGTGGAATTTTAAAAATATTTTTTAAAAATCTAGGATTTTACAATATTAAAGTTTGTTTTATATTATAACATCAATAATTGTTTATTTCTTTAAGGATTACCCAAAGGTAAACTTAAAGAAATAAAATTATATTTATTTGAATTCGATTAAATTATTGAATGAGTATGTGTTATATTTTTTGTAGCTTCTGTTAATTTGTTCGCCTCTGGCAATGCTTTACTCAAGTTTAATGGTCTGAACTATGTTGATTAATCTGAACAAATCCAGTTTCAATTGGGTGTCTTGGATTTAGACTTGACATTAGTTTGTGATGGACCACCAGCTCTTACTCAGACTACTACGGAAGCTGATAAGTCATACAGTGAGACTTGGGAGCGGTCTAATCAACTATGTTTGAGCTTGATGAAGATGATGATGACAGAAAATATTAAGTCATCAATGCCAAAGACGAATAATGCAAAGGAATTCATGTCTAAAATCAAAGAATATTCTCAATCGGCCATTATGGATAAGTCCATTGTAGGGAATCTGATGAGTGAGTTGACGACCAAGAAATTTGATTAGTTTCAACCCATTCATGATCATGTAACAAGCATGGAAATTTTGGCAGTAAGGTTGAAAACGTTATGTATAGATGTAAGTGAATCATTTTTTGTTCAATTTATCATCAACTCACTTCCTTTTGAGTTTGGGCAGTTCCAGGTGAATTACAACACCATTTAAAAAAATGGAACTTTAAGAAAATTAAGGCCATGTTAATTCAAGAAGAAGAGAGGTTGGAAAAAAATAAAAGATCATACCGTTCATTTGAAGTTTCAGAAGGAAGCTAATAGTAGCAAAGGAAAGCCGAGTAAGAAGAACAAACAAAAAGGAAAATGTCAATTAAAGATTAAAGATGGTCAAATCCGAAAAGTGCTTAAGTATTTCTGCAATAAAGCTGGACACATTAAAAAAGATTGTCCAAAAAGAAAAGTTTGGTTCGAAAAGAAATGTACACTATTTGTTTTAGTATGTTTTGAATTAAATATTATAGAAGTGCCTAGTAATACTTTGTAGTTAGATTCTGGAGCTACTACTCATGTATCTAATGTTACGCAGGGATTTCTTTCTATCCAGCCCATAAACAGAATTGAAAAGTTCCTGTATATGGGAAACAGAATGAAGGCACAGATACAAGGAATTGGGACGTATAGATTGATTCTGGATACTGGACATCGTCTAGATCTGGAAGAGTGTCTCTATGTTCCTGAATGTGCTATGAATTTAATTTCTGTTAAAAAGTTGGATTATGTAGGATTTAACATTGAGATTGGTAATTGTGTGTTTTCTTTATACAAACAAAATTACTGTTATGGTTCTGGTATTTTAAAGGATGGTTTGTATTGTTTCAATCTTAATGCTAAATATTTTGAATCTCTATTTAATGTTGATCATGTGATTAGAACTAAATGTAATGCAACAAATGAAAGTCTTACTTCATTATGGCATAAATGTCTAGGTCATATATCTAAAGAACGGATGTTGAGGTTAATGAAAAGTATCATTTTAC
This sequence comes from Begonia loranthoides, assembly GCA_022433065.1. Classification (NCBI taxonomy): domain Eukaryota; kingdom Viridiplantae; phylum Streptophyta; class Magnoliopsida; order Cucurbitales; family Begoniaceae; genus Begonia; species Begonia loranthoides. Next base: position 48,099,841 of record CM039468.1, on the reverse strand, counting down.
CTCACTTAGATTTAAATGACTGGAACGTGTGTATAGATTGCATTAAAGGAAAGCAAACTAAACACACATTCAAGTATCCTACCACAAGAAGCAGTGAACTTTTAGAATTGATACACACTGACATATATGGTCAATTCGACACTCCTTCATGGAGTGGTGAAAAGTATTTTATCACCTTTATAAATGCATCTCACGATATGGTTATTTATATCTACTGCATGAAAAGTCTCAAGCGATGAATGTTATAGAAATGTTCATCAATGAGGTGGAAAGACAGTTAGATAGAAAAGTAAAGGTAGTGAAGTCTGATAGAGGTGATGAATATTATGGAAAATTCGATGAAAATGAACAAAACAAATGTTCATTTGCAAGGTTTCTTGAAAGTCAAGGCATTCGTGCACAGTATGCAATGTCGGGAACACCACAACAAATTGGTGTAGCTAAAAGGCGGAATCGTACTCTTATCGAAATGGTAAGAAGTATGATGAATAATAGTGATATACCTTTATCGTTGTGGATGCATAGTTTAAAGACCGTTGCATATCTACTGAATAGAGTTCCTAATAAGGCAATTTCTAAGACATCTTATGAACTGTGGACGGGAAGGAAATCTAGTTTGAGACATATCCATGTTTGGGGTTGTTCGGCAGAAGTAAGGATATACAATCCACATGAAAAGAAGCTCGATGCAAGAATCGTAAGTGGTTATTTCATCATCTATTCAAAAAAGTCAAAAGGGTACATATTTTACTGTCCAAAGCATAGTACAAGAATAGTTGAATTTGGAAATGCTCGATTCATTGAGAATGAGGAGTTTAGTGGGAGTGATGAATAACGAAAGGTGAATATTCAAGAGAATTGGGTGGAGGAAACAACACCTAGTACTTCTCATCAAGTTGTCATTCCTTTTGTTGTATCACAGTCTAACAACATACTGAAACGACATATGAATATTCAAACCAATCAAAGTGAACGTGTCAATGATGAGTATATTGATAATAGACAAGTCATAAGTGAACCATCACAAGGAACAGGATTGCGAAGGTCTGTAAGGCAAAGGAGACCAACAATTTCTAATGATTATATGATTTATTCACTTGAAAAGGAATGTGACTTGAGTAACGACAAAGATCCAGATTCATTTAAACAAGCCATGGAATGTAAATATTTTGAAAAGTAGTTAAATGCCATGAAAGAAGAGTTGTAATCGATGGATGACAATAAAGTCTGGGAACTTATAGAGTTACCTGAAAGAAAGAAACGTGTTGGTTGTAAATGGATTTTTAAAACCAAACGTGACTTGAAAGGTAACATTGAAAGGTAGAAGGCCAGACTTGTCGCCAAAGGTTACACTCAGAAAGATAGCATTGACTACAAAGAGACATTCTTTCCATTTTCAAAGAAGGACTCTTTAAGGATAGTTATGGTTTTGGTAGCTTATTATGATTTAGAGCTTCACCAAATGGACGTAAAAACTGTATTTCTTAATAGTGACTGAGAGGAAGAAGTGTATATGGATCAACCAAAAAAATTTTCATTTCCTAGAAATGAAAAGTTGTGTGTAGATTGAATAAGTCAATATATGGATTAAAACAAGCTTTTAGATAATGGTATATTAAGTTTAATAATACCATTACGTCGTATGGTTTTATAGAAAACACCGTTGACCGGTGTATCTATATGAAGGTTAGTGGGAGTAAGTTTAGTATTTTAGTATTGTTGACGATAGTCTTCTTGTTGCAAATGATAAGGAAATGTTACATGATGTAAAAGTTTTTCTCTCTAAAAATTTTGAACTGAAAGATATGGGCGATGCATACTATGTAATTGGAATATAAATATTTCGTGATAAACTTTGCTGGGATTGTCTCAGAAAGGATATATCAATATAATTATGAGAGATTCAGAATGGATAAGTGTTCTGCTAGTGTTACTCCAATTCAGAAAGAGGACAAGTTTGGTGAAATGCAATGTCCTAAAAATGAATTGGAACGTAAGGAAATGGAATCTGTTCCATATGCATTAACAGTAGCAAGCTTAATGTATGCACAGACATGTACTCAGCCAGACATCAATTTTGCAGTAGGGATGTTGGGTCGATATCAAAGTAGTCAAGGAATGGATCACTGGAAAGCTGCAAATAAAGTCCTTCGGTATGTACAAGGAACAAAGGAATACATGCTCATGTATAGAAAATCAAATAATCTTTAGGTGATTGGATATTCGGATTCAGATTATGGAGGATGTGTAGACTCAAGGAAATCTACATTTGGTTACATGTTCTTATTAGCTGGAGGAGCCGTATCATGGAAAAGTGAAAAACAATATTCAATTGCTACTTTCACTATGGAGGCAGAATTTGTTGCATTTTTTAAAGCTACAATTCAAACATTGTGGTTGCGGAACTTAATTCAAGGTCTAGGAATGGTCAACAATATTGATAGACCGCTGAAAATTTATTGTGATAATTCCGCAAGTGTATTCTTCTCGAAGAATGACAAGTACTCGAAAGGAGCACAACATATAGATTTAAAGTACTTGTTAGTCAAAGAAGAAATACAAAAACAGAAGGTGTGTATAGAGGATATAAGTACAAGTTTGATGATAGCGGATCCATTAACCAAAGGATTGCCACCAAAAGCTTTTAATGAACATGTTGTAAGGATGGTTTTATGTGAAAAATCATTTTATATGTGATTATAATAGCATAACTTGTATCTTGTGACACTTTTGAATTGATTACGGAAATGTTTTTGTATGCATGTTTATTATTCATAGAAAACTATAAAAGTTAAAGTTGAAAGGTATATTATAGTATTCCTCAATTAAAAAACTAATGAATTGTGTTAATTGTGATACACAGAAAGAATCATGTTGTCATTAAAGACTTGTGACTGCCATGATCCGATTATACAATTGATTATGAAAAGAACACTTGATAAATTCACATTATAGTACACTATATGAATGATTGTGAATGCAAGTTGTGATAGCGGAAAAGTAGTAGCTGGAAATCAATTTTATTAAAGTTAATATAACATAGCCCAAGTGGGAGATTGTTAGATTATTCTAATAATCCATTAATATGGTCTATGTTAATTAAAGTGTATTGATTTAATATTAAAGTGCTTACTGTGATGATTGTTAAGTATAAAAGAAATTAAGTTGATTGAGTTTTCAATCCCTCTCCTTGACCTTGTTAAACTGAAAATATATGGTTAAAAAAAATGAAGTGAATGACATGGTATTTACGTAATTCCTTATAAAATGAAAGAGTAATTATGTAAATTATTGTAAAGACATATTTATTGTAAAGACACATTTATTTTTCTTTAAAGAGATGGGCACGGGAGAGAAAGGGGGGTTGGAAGGAGTAAGTGCACTCTGCACTTAGGAGAGAGAGGGGGGTTGGAAGGAGTTAGTGTACTTTGCACTTAGGAGAGAGAAGAAACCCCAATAAAACCACCAGAAAAGATTAAACGAAAGAGATCATCTCTTGCTCTCTCTCTCTCAGTTCTCTCTCTATTGCCTTCTAACCTTCTGAACAAGAGAGGAGAAAAGAAATCATACAATTTCTCATGATTTCCCTAATCATCGAAGGGAAAACGCAAAAAAAGAAGGATCAAGGAGATAAAATATTTTACGGATCAACGTTTACATCAACAAAAGCATGGATAAAGGTATTGAGTTTGTTTATCCGTTATTTAAAGAAATGATTGGTTGAATCAAACTATGTTATAAGATATTGAGAATTAAAAAATATTATTCGTACGAAAGTAAAATTATAAACGCAACGCAAGCTCCAATGATTTCTAATTATTTAGTCAGTGTACACAAATTGTGCCTCGATAACAATGTCTTTCTTGAGTTTCACCCATTTGTCTTTTTTGTCAAGCATCGGCGAACAAACCAAACTCTCCCACACGGCCGACTACATAATGCCATTTACCAATCTTTTCCTCTTTCTGCTTCACATATTTCTACCTTCACAACACTCTATCTTTTCCTCATGGCATTATCGTTTAGGTCACCCTGCTCTTCCTACGATTACTCGCATTTTTACTCAGTGTAATTTGCCTTCTTATAAACCCAGTTTCTCTTAATTTTGCAATGCATGTCATCTTAGCAAATCTCACAATTTAACTTCTACATTGTCTAACTCTAGAGCTACGACTAGCCATTTTGACTTAATTTATTCGGATGTTTTGGGTCCATCGCCTGAATTATCTTCTACTGGTGCACATTATTTTTTACATTTATTGATGATTTTAGTCGTTTCACTTGGATTTTCACACTTTTGTTAAAAATCCGTTTTCTGCTTCTATTAAAATAGTTCAATCTGATTGGGGCTTCTGTTTTTGAATCTCTTGGTATTCACCATAGAGTTTCTTATCAATATAACTCCATCGCAGAATGGTCGGGTCGAGAGGAAGAACTGACATGCAGTTGAAACTGGTCTTTCTCTGTTATTTCACTCCAAGGGAATTATGAAATTTTGGACTAATGCATTTGATACTACCACTTTTCTTATCAATCTTCTTCCATCCCCTATTACCAATAATTTATCTCCCTATGAATGGTTGTTCAAAAAACCACTCGACTATTTGTCATTACGTGCTTTCGGTTGTCTTTGTTTTCCATGTTTACACCCACATACTAAACATAAATTACAACCATACTCTGCCCCATGTGTTTTCTTGGTATATAGTATTCAGCATAAGGTTAGATGTGTTTTGATAATGCAATTAATCGTCTCTATATATTTCGCAATGTGGTGTTTCACGAATCTATATATCCTTTTGATGCTAGCATCACTCCTTCTGCAGATTCCCTTTCCTATACACTTCCAACTCTTCCTCTTTCTACGACTTCTGTTCCCACTTCTGTTCCAGCACCTTCACGTTCTCCTCCATCTACTATTTGATGCCCTTTCATTCAGTCCTCCTAAGTTGGATTGATTTATCGTAAAGATTTCATTTCAATTGGAATTTGGTTATTCACCATGTACGAGGATCCCCGCTAAGCATCCATGGCTGAATGGTTATAGTGGCCAACTCATAATTGGTGAATTCGTAGATTCAATTCCTACTGGATGGCCGCCAATGGGACTTCCTTTCCATCCTCTCAAGTTACTCACCCTTTTGCTTCCATCCCTTCTCCTTTAGTGTCCCCTCTTTCTCATATCTCTGCTTCTCTGCATCCTCCTTTACATGACCTTGATATTGTTCATAGGCATACAATTACTGATTCTCATCCCACGCTTACTCATTCCAAGGCATGCATTTATAAACCTAAGGTTATTCTGAGTACTGCAACTCTTCCATTAGAGCCAACCACTTATACTCAGGCAACTAAGAATCCTCTTTGGGTTGAAGCTTTGCAAACTGAGATTAAAGCACTGCAGCTAAATTAAAACTTGGACACTTGTCCGTATTGTCATCTGACGAGAAAGTTATTGGGTGCCGATGGGTTTTCAAAGTCAAGGCTAATTCTGATAGCTCTTTAGAACGGTACAAAGCTCGTCTTGTTGCCAAAGGCTATGCCTAAACCGAAGGATTGGATTATACAGAGACTTTTAGGTCGGTGGTTGAACACCCTATATTGGTTTAGCTCTTCTTTGGTTATCACTCAAATTTGGATTATTAAACAATTGGACGTTAGTAATGTGTTCTTGCATGGTGACTTTGAAGAAACTGTTTTTATGGCACAACCCCTAGGTTTTGTGGGTCCACTTCAACCAACAAGTGTGTCACTTGCATAAGTCTTTTATTGGCTCAAACAATCTCCCCGGGAATGGTATTTTAAATTACCCTTAGCTCTTTTACAGTGGGGTTTTACTACATCTACGTCTAATTCATCTTTGTTTGATCATGCTTATATATGTTGATGATATAATCCTTACAGGCTCAGATAATACTTTGCTGGCTGATTTGCTTACTTGAGAACCAAATTTACCATTCGTGATTTGGGGCATCTTAGATATTTTCTCGGCATAACCGTGACACATCAAGTAGATGGTCTTCACTTGAATCAATCAAAGTATATTACGGCCTTGCTGCCTCAGGCTAATATGTCATCTTGTAAGCCCATACCAACATCCATGGTCTCTGGCCCGGTTTTATCTCAGTTTTTAGGTATACTCCTTGCGGATCCCACTATTTATCGAAGCTTATTTGTTGCACGGTGACACTACCAGATATTGCCTTCGCAGTAAACAAGGTTTCTCAATTTATGCATTAACAGTGTGACGTCCATTGGGCACTTAAAATAATCTTATGCTATCTTCAAGGTACAAAAAGTTTTGTTCTAACACTCTCTAAGTTGGTCCAACAATATTGTGTACTACATGGATTCACGTTGGGCATGTTGCCCGGATGACTGTAAAAGCACTAGTGCTTCTTGTCTATTTGTTAAGTCTATTAGTGATTTCAAATCTCGTGCTTCATGCTAAGTCTAAACACACGGAGATGGATTTTCATTTAACTATTAGACATTAATGATATATACCATGTCTTGCTATTTGACGATCTGTTAGATGATATTCGTGGTTATTATGCTCTGTTAGATGACGTGATAAGTTGCATGCATGTTCTGTTAGATGCATGGTTATTCAGCTGTTCTTGACTAAGCCGTTATTAGTCACCGCTTTTCATAGTTCAAGATCACAGCTTTCAGTTCTTCTAGCCATTGATCTTGCGGGGAGATGATAGCATAATATTAATTATAACAAATTGTACAATTAAGTTTCCTCTAGAATATTCTCTTTCTACTCTATGTACACACAATTACAGAAATCTCGGATTTCCTCTCTTCTATTGTCTCGCTCTCTTCTGAACCAGGCTTGTCGTGCTGCCACAATTGAGTGGAAGTGAAGTAAGCTGAGCGTCCTACGCGTGCGCTTGCCCTCGGATATTTCCATTGTAGGTTGCGAGCTCACGCCCAATGTACTCCTTTGCCGACCTATTAAGACCGTCACTAGTGAAGGTATAGCTGAGTTATCTCCACTTGATAGCCACTTTCTGAGATACAAGTGGTAAGTTTTGCCATTGTAATAAGTCTTGCAACCTTAGGTTGAAGATCACTGGCGAAAGTTTGTTTTGTAGGAGGCACTGAACTCATGGAGATAAAATTTTTCGTTTTTTGGGGAGTTCCTAATTGTCTCAAGAGCTTCTAATTTAGAAAAAAAAAAGTAATGAATGGTGTTATTTTTTTTGAAGGGACGCAATGGTAAGGTCCGCGAGCATTGTCGATAATTTGCTCATTTTGTAGGACTCCATAAGAGCCGACGACTGTTACTTATAAGTGGAATTTACAATGTTCGATGATGTGCTTGTCAGAGTCGTTCTACGAGACAATGTTCATTTCTTACTTGATAAGAATAAGAAAACAAATGCAATCTGATCGCTTAGAATTTGAGTGCATACATCATTATTTAGTGTGTGGAGAAGATAGAAAGAACGCTCAGCATCTGTAATAGCAAATACAACCGTCTAAGTTACAACGCCCGACGGAGGCAGGGCCGTGCCGAACGACGCACTGGTACTCGCACATGTCAAGTATGCACTGGTCCGTCATTATTTCATGGCAGTTCAGATCCGGTCGCCCTTGCCCTTCCACTCGTGGCACATGCACCGAAACTAGGTCATTTCATTTCATTTCATTTCATCGTCAGAATCAAGAAATAATAATAAATAAATAAGAGTGCTTAAAGAAAGAAACCAACCTGAAAGAAGAAGCAGGAAGAAGAAGAAGAGACAAGGAAATTTGAGGTTAGTCATCTAAAAAGAAGAAGAAAACTCAAACTATAATATATTTTTTGAATATTGGAACGGACACAATTTATAGAGGAGGAAGGGCATCCACAAAAGAAAATCACTCTCTTTTTTTAAGAAAATATTCAAGGAAAATGCATATACACTCTCTTTTTTGGTAGTTTCTTTGCAAATTTGATGAAGTTCACTGATATATTCAGATTTTATTCTTGTTTCTGCGAATATGGAAAACAATTATTTAAAATTTAGGATCTGTTACCATAACGAAATCCTCTTCCTAAATAAATTAATTTAGTCAATAAAAGTAATTATTGAATAATTAAATTACCAGTTGACTGACAACCCAGCAACTTGTTGCCTAATTTGAGCATCATTTTCGCACAGACAGTGGTAGAGCTCAGTAAATTTATTGAAGCCCAGTGGGTAGGGTAGAACGTAATGTGTGACAAAATAGGGAAATATTACATGATTATTTTTAAGAAAATCAAGAACAGCTGAAGAAGCAGAAGCATGCATAATCAGTCTGGTCTATGTTTATGACGCACTTGTGACCCACATCATGGTGTTTATCCCAGCATTTCTTCCCACAGTCGCTCAGTGTACACCCAGTTTTGTACAACTCCTCTAGGCATCTCTTTACTTGTGCTTTGGCTTCTTTCGGCACCATCGCTGTGACGTCAAAAACACAACAACATTTTTATTCAAAACACTAAGATTAAGGATCGAAGGATGTGTTCGGTGTCGTTTAGTTGTTTTTTAACAAGAAATGGTTGAAATTTTTTTGATTTGAACAATATTCCAAATTGGAAACTAAGATTGATATGTTTTTAAAAACTGTTTATGAATTCTACAAGTTAAAACACATCTCGTAAAATGAATTACAAAAAAAAAATAGTTTTTTGTGAAATGAATTTTGCTTTTGTTGTAGGATTAAAGAGATGGCAGAAACTAGAACTACATTTTTGAAAACTTATATAACACATGGTAATAATAAGTCTCAATAGAAAAAATTGTAAGTACTAAAAAAAATTAAAGAGAGAGCAAGAGAAGAAAACTTACTCGAGACGAGGAAGAAGAGAAAGAAGAAGAGAGGAACAGAAAGCTTAGGCATCTCTATCGAAATGCAACAATGTATAGATCGGGTCCTATTTATAAACTTTAGAGCTAGGAACATAACCTAATTGTCCACTTTGAGGCAAATTATGTGTTACTTTTGTTTTACCCCAATGCCAAATATAAGTGCCTAATTTGAAAACTTAAATGTGTGGTAAATTGTCAAAATTAGACATGGATTTTATTAAAGATTAGGGAACATATGTGTGTATTTTTTAAATATATATATTCAACTTTTGTTATATTTGTAAAATATAATTATAATAAGAATGTTTGTATTTATAACTCAATAAAGAATTAGTTAATTACAATTTCAGTTTTATTTATAACATATAAACTATTCTCACAGATAAATTATCTAAAAGAAATATTTAAATAAAAATATAATTGTCCTTCGAAAATATTGTTCTATTCTCAATTAATTCGGGTTCACCACACCATAAATATGCATCCATTTTTACAAATATCAAATATGGTCAAATGTAACGAAAAAATTGGTCAAAAATACGTTACGCTGAGAAGTTTGTAGGTTTCAAAATATTATTAAATTTATGGTAACGTCAATCTAAAAATTTCCTAAATAAATTATGATTTCTGCATTTCACCAAAGTTTAAGTACAATATATTTCGAAAAAATGTTCCACAAAAGTTAAACCTACCACACTAACAAAGATGAACGATCATAAATAAACTTATTATCCATAAAAAAAATTAAGTATATCCTAGTTTTTTGTACTTTTAATTAGAAAATTTGTTTTGGGTAATTAGTAAATTGAATTCGAACTTTGAGTGCACTGACACTTATGTTTTAGGCTTCCGTTTTTGACAATTTAAACTTTGAATTAAGTTCAGTTACCAATGTAAAAAATCCCGCAAGGAGAAAGTTCTGAAGCTGCTTCTTCCTCTTAAACACCAATTTTCGAAGGTGAAGCTCTTCTTCCATGGAAGGTTGTTTGATATTTTCGAAACGAGACGCAAACATACATTTATTTTTGTTTTAGCTGTTTGGAAATGGAGGTCTCGGCAGTTCATCTCTGTTGAAAAACTGTGAGTTATTTCACTTTTTATTGACTCTACAAAATAAGCTTTTCACTGCATTTGCAGGGTAAAGGCTCTGAACGTAAGAAGCATAGCTTTGGGAGTGAAAGAAGTTAGCTGTTAACTTGACAGATGTTTATAAAAGGTTTACAGGGATGGAAAAGAAAAAGAAAGAGCTTGAAAAACTAGAGGAAACAAAACGACCCAACTGACTTATTCTTATTTGCATGGAGCAAAACAAGGGTTTTGGAGGTTTGCCTTTGCTCCCCTCCTTCTATTAATCAGTTCAAATATAGAAAGTTAAGGGTGAATCTTGTTCTGAATCATTGGAATATGGCTGAAGCTCACCTTTATTTTCCCTCATTGTATTTGCCACAGTGCTCATGCCGTCCACCACTCGGTTTTCGCGGGGGCGTTTCTGTCATTTCTCGTGCTTTTTCTATCCCCATATTTGAATTGCTATCCGATCTTATTTTTATGGTTTGAAGGGTTAAAAATTAAAATTTAGAATATCAAGTGTCCTGCACCCCAAGTTCATACTGCTACCTGTCCTTTATTATAATTAAATGACAAATTAATAAAACTAACTCTAAATTATTGAATCTGATAAATCAAATTTTAAATTAATTTTACAAATAATTAAATCTCAAACTATGAGAAGTAAAGAAGCAAAACATTTTTGTCATGTTTTTCGTTAAAAATTTAAAATTTTAAAAATAATCTACCAAGTATATGCAGTGGAAGACAAGTATCTACTACGAAAATTACCATTTTTACTGCAAAAACTACCTTTTTCGCAGCGGATACTTGTCTTCCGCTGATAAAAGCAAGTCATTTGAATAACACTTCCTTTCTACGTCGGAAGGTATGTTTCTGCTACGGAAAATATCATTTTCGCAGGGAATACTTGTCTTCCACTACTAAAAGTAAATCTTTGACTACAATTACTTCATGTATAGATCCGTTGCGGAAAGATGACTTATCCACTCCGGAATTTTTTTTTTTAATTTTTAACTATAAACGTGATAGCGAGATTTGCTTTCTTCATTTCTCATAGTTTGAGGTTTTAGTTGTTCTCAAAATTACTTTAAAGTTTAACTTGTTGCTGATTCAATAATTCAGAGTTTGTTTTATTAATTACCCCTAATTAAATTTAGGGTAAAGTACAATTTAGACCTTAACGTTTGAGATCATTTATATATTAGAATTTAAATTATTTTTGGGAAATTAATACCGCAGACCCTATAGTTTGAGATAAACGACGAGTCAAATCCTAAAGAAATTTTGCTAACAATTAAAACCCTAAACTATGGAAAATTCTCGCGGACGACCTCACAATCACGTTTCCCGTCCAAATCCGTCGACTTTAACGCTTCGGTTTCGTTGACGCCAAGAATAGTCAAACGGAGACGAGTCAATTATCGAGGTCGAGGTACGTCCATCCTACCCGTTAGAAGACAGACGGTTGTTGGAGCGATTATCTGGTGATGGTGGATGATCTTCATGGCTGTTGGATTGAGGAAGGACGTCCCCCGCACGGAATTGACAACCAAGATTTGATTTGTCAATTTCCAAAGACGATAGTGGACGACATACTATGGTCGTTGAATTGAGCGAGGGATGTCTCTCATAGAGATTGACAGCCAGGATTGAATCTGTGATGGCCAGGATTGAATGTGCCCCAAGGACCCGTCACTTGAGCCCGAGCCCATGGCTCCTTTATTTTCTAATCTTTTTATTTATTTTGTAGGTTGGAATAAGTTAAAGAACCATAAAGATGAGCCAAAGCATGAGGATAAAGAGGCTCCTAAGCTTGTACTTACTTGGAAGCAAAATTTATGGAAGAAAGGGTAGACGTTACAAGTCTGCCTAAAATCCGACCACAGTGGAGTATTTGACTTTTTTATAGCCTCAAATGATGTCAAATGAAAACACATTCTTCATACGGTTTGTAGCCGACGTCTATAGCTTTCCAAAGAGGTATTGAGAATTATATTTGGGGTTCGTTTGATATGTCAAACGTTACATTTACAGAGACAAAAAAACCAACCTTGGACCTGTTTTGTGATTTATTATTTGGGGTCATTTTTGTCATTTCATTTTAGGGCAATTTTGTCCTTTTTGTTGTAAAGCCCCTAGAGGGTATTTAGTCCCCTCTAAGGTAAGCAAGAACGCATATTACATTTGAAAGAAAATTTAAAACCTAGGCTCCTTTTGGTGTGAAGAAAACCGTGGGAGCTCCCTCTCCTTTGGGCGATTCCCCATCTTGCCGCAACTCGGTCTTCTTGTGACTTCTTGATCAAGTTGAAGCGCTGCTATCTCCTCCAAACCACTCTATCCTTGTAGTGGTCATTGAGGAGTGGAGGTAGAAGAAGTTTCAACCCCCTTGGAGAGTGCTTTTTTGTTCGGTAAGGCCAATCATAGTCGCCCCTTCTCCCATTGGAGGTGTGCGGACTCTTTGGGTTTATTTTCTTGTTTTTCTTGCTGCAATATCAAAAGGGTTTCTTGGTATTCTTGGAATTTCTTATTGTTCATAGGGTGTTATTTGAGGTTGTTTAAGATTAAAGACTCGTTCAAGATAGCTATGTATGATCAAATCCTTCTAGCCGAGCAAACTGTTCTGTAATTTTTCTGTTCTAATTCTTGCGATTGTTACTGAATTTTGATGACCTTGTGCACGTCCTTTTGCGCTCATTTTTGGTAGAAGTTTTCTTCAATTTGTCATGATTATATCCTCCAAAATTGGTGTTATTTGGCCGTATGCATGTTGAGTTATTGCCACTTCTTTTCGAGTCACCAGATCTATTCTGGGAAAGCCCTAATTTTTGGGTTATCTTTTAATTGCTATAACTGGAGATTCTGATGGGTTTTGAAGCTGAATTTTTGTTATGTTTGATCTTGATGTGTTATTATAATGTCCTCCAAATTTCAGCTCCTAACTCCCTTGTGTTGTGAAGTTATATTAGTTTGAAGTTTGTTGAGCAGATTGCACGGAGTATTGTCTAGTCGATTGCACTTTAAGTTCTCCTTGTAATTTTGGTGCACATCAATCTGTCATTTTCCAAAGGCGATGGCAGACGCCCCTCGGTATAAAACAGATGTCCCTCGGTAGCAAACAGGCGTCCCTCATATTAAGACAGATGTCCGTTATGTCTTGAATGACGCCGTCTTAAGATGAGAGACGTCCCTCATATTAAGATGGACACTCGTTATCTCCTGAACGACATCGTTCTGCATGGAACGGACGTCTCGATCGTCTCTTAATACGAGGGACGTTCGTTTTCATTTAGAGAATGACATTCGGTCCAAATGGACGTCCCTCGTATTAAGACAGATGTCCCTCGTATTCAATCTTGACCGTTAATCTTGATAAGGAACATCCCTCGCTCGATCCAACAGCCATGGAATGTCGTCCGCCATCACCTTTGGAAATTGACAGATTCAATCCTAGCCATGAATTTCAAGCGAAGGACGTCCTTCTTCGATCCAACGGCCAATGAAGATCGTCTACCATTGCTAGATAATCGCTCCAACAACCGTCCGTCTTCCAATGGGCATGAAGGACGTCCCTCATTCCCGATAATCATTGTCTTTCGGCTCCGTTCGACGATCCTTGCATGCAAAACGTAACCGAGGCGTTAAAGTTGACGGATTTGGACGGGAAAATTTTCCATAGTTCAAGGTTTTAGTTGTTAGCAAAATTTCTTTAGGTTTGACTTGTCATTGATTGTAAACTATAGGGTCTACGATGTTAATTTTCCATTATTTTTTTAACAAATCGAACCTCTATCTTTCAAATATTAGCAATTTGGACATTTTCTTCAATTGATTTGTTAAATCCAGCATAGTATGTCACGTTTTTTTATTTAATTAGATGTTTTAATTCGATTTCTAACCCGTTCGAAGAGTCATAAACTTATTTTGATTAAAAGAGTTAGAAATCGAATTCCAAATCACTGAATATATTAGAAATTATGTTAAAATACCTCATTAAATGCAAAACGGGGTATGCCCATGCTAAATTTAAACAGATAAATTGACGACAATGATGAAATTACTGACAGCTAAAATGTAGAATTTCAATTTGTTAAAAAAATAATTTTAAGTTTTATTTGTTAAGTATTCATAAAGTTATGATATAAATTGCACTTTACCTTTAAATTTAGTAAATTACTTATACTATTCAACAAAGATTAAATATTAGCGGAAACTAATTAAATACTACCTGAATTAAGGTAGGTAATTATCTTTAACCCTTGGCGATACACAAGGTACATTATTTTATAGAAATAACCAAAACCATGATTCAAGGACAATCGAAGAAGCACGTACAAGAATAATCGTTCTGGTCCTTATTTTGCAAGCAAAGATGACCTAAGTCGCCATATTTCTCAAAACATTTTTTCCCACAATCCGCGAGTACACACCCAGTTTCCCACAACACCGCTGTACATCTTTTATTGTCAACTGGGTCGATTTCTTTGGCTGCAATTGCTATTACATAAAAATATATGTAAATAAATGCAAGTATGTATAAATAAAACACAATTATAACAGTACTTAACCTGAGATAAGAAGGAGGAAGAAGAAGAGGGGGAAAGAGAGTTTGGCCATGTCTACAAGAATTAAGTTTTCTATGGCTGTATTTATAATGTGAGCTTTTATCATTCTAAACTTACCATATTATTATCATGGATCATTCAGTCCCTATATGGTAAATAAATCTGCTTTGTTTTTAATAAACTAAAACTATTATTTAGGCTTTCATTTGCTAGAAGATGTGCTCAAATGAAAAGTGTCGACCTACGTGTAGGATAATGTAATAAAAGGTAAAATGTAATTTATATCCCAATGTAATTAAACCTTAAACGATTGATCTTTCATTCGGCAATTTCAAATTCTATCAATCAAGTGATAAAGTTCGAAATCGAATTAGAAATAACTAAATGAGTTAGAAATGAGCTAATCACCATATTAAGTGAAAAATATAATATACGAATGCTGAATTTTATGGTTAAATTAAAAACAATGTTAAAATTATTGATAAATATTGCAATATTTATTCTTTGATCATAATTCTACAAATAATTTCTTATTTAACAATTTTAAATCTTATAAATGTCGATTGAGAATACAAGTTTGGTCGTTTCAAAGCGTACTTATCTAGAGAGCTTTAGATGAACTCTTTTGATGGAAAAGAACTAGTTTAGGACCTTTTCTTTCCAAAATTTCCAATGAAGCTCGAGCTACTTTGACATGAAATTAGATTAGGGCTATTAGAGGATGTAGATATGGACTTTTTGAGCATGGTTTAGCTCATTGATCATTCTTCTTAACGCAAGTTAACAATGTAGCTTAATGCTATTCAAATCACTCTTTTGTATTTTTTTTTTTAGAATAATGTTATATTTACTCACTAATATTATACTTGAATTTTATCCATTGACAAAATGATTACATGTCACTTATTATTTGATATAATTAATATCTTATTTTTATTATTATACTAATTAATAAGTAACATATAAGGAAATAGGATTAGAATGTATAATTAGAAGTAAACATAAAATTAACTTTTTTATAAATTTTGCGTACAAAAAACATGAAATTATTAACAAATATAAAATATAGTCCTGTAATCAATTATATTATAAATGCATCACCAATGAAATTAAAAAATTAACTTATTAATTAATATAGAAATTAACAAATCAAACCTTGAACTATTAAATCAAAGATAAATCAAACTATAAAGTAATTTTTCAAACAACTAAAACATTGAACAATGTTAAATGAAGAAGACAAACTTTATTATCACGTTTCCCATAAAAAAAAAGGCCGAGCCAAACGCCGGAGTCACATTTCCTTTTGAAAACGTCCAAGGACATCACAAGGAGGTCCAACGAATGTCCAAGGATCAACCTTGGACATTCTTCAACGATGAGGATGTCATCCAATGTTAATATATAAGGAGGGGCATCAAAGGATTAGCCTTGGGGCCATCGTAAGATCAAGGAACGTCCAAGGGACGTCCATGTTGGCTATTGGATGAAGAGATGGATGTCCTACAATGAGGATGCACGTCTAGGATGAGAGGAGAGACATTGACAGATGAAATTTTTGCTCATTGGATGAAAGGACGAACGTCCTTCAATGAGGATAGATGGTTAGGATGGGCATCCTCCAAAGGTACTTGTGGACAAAAGTTCATGCTCATTGGATGAAGGGATGAACGCCCTTCAATGAAGATGAAAAGCCAAGATGAAGAATGGAAATCCTCCAAATGCGCTAGCAGACAAAATTTCATGTCTGTTGAATGAAGGGATGGACATTCTACAATGAGGATGGACGACCAGGATGCAGGATGGACATCCTCCAAAGGTGCTGGCGGACAAAAGTTTATGCCTGTTGGATGAAAGAACAGACATCCTTCAATGTGGATGGATGGCTAGGATGGAGGATGGACATCCTCTAAAGGCACTAGTAGATAAAGGTTCTTGCCTGTTGGATGAAAGGATGGACGTCTTTCAATGAAAATGGACAGGTAGGATGGAGGATGGACATTTTCTAAAGGCACTGGTTGACGAAGGTCTATGGCCATTGAATGAAGGGACATACGTCCTTCAATGAGAATGGATAGCAGGGATGGAAGATGGGCATCCTCAAAAGGTGCTGGTAGACGTTATGTTGAAGGGGGTCACATGTAAGACACAACTATTTTAAATGGGAGCAGAGTTGTAGAAAAAGGTTGTTGACCGTTGGATGAGAGTTGAACGTCCTTCAAAACTAAAAGATGTCTATTGGTGGAAATGGACGTTCAGAATGAGATTATTGAAAGACGACATCGTTTGACATTGAGGGACGTCCTTGAATGTTAGGGGACGTCCATTGATGTTGAGAGATGTCATAGTTTAGTATTGAGGGACGTCCCTCAATACATCCGATCTTGGTATCTCTAGACAATGAGATTCGTTCATTATGAGACTTAGAAGATAATGAATTGGCTGAGAGTAGGCCTCCTTAGCTAGAAAGAGTTTAATATTATATTGATGGGGAGTTATTGGAAAGTGACTCAAAGAAATGATGTTCTATTGCTTAAACATCTATTGGAATCTATTGTTACTTAGATATGACAAATGAGTCGACCGAGCTGAGCCTGACTTAAAAATTTTTGGCTCTAACAAGTTAAACCAGTTGAGCCTAACGAACCTAGAGTGCCAAACGAGCTGAGCCTAAATAGTCAACCCAAAAAAATTTTCAACTCCAGTTGGCTTGCAAGTCCTGAGTTAAACAAGTCGAACCGAGCCGACTAACGAGTCTAATGAGCCTTAACGAGTCAAGCCTAATGAGTCGAGCATATATAAATGTTTCCAATTTATATCAATATAATATATATTTTAAAAAATTTTAGTTATTAAAATTATCGTACAAAGATTTTCATGATAAAAGACTGCAAGTGTACAATGTCAAGTTTTATAGTATAATGATAAATAGAGTTGTTGAATCTACAGGGAATATGTAATTTATTAATTTTACTAAGTGCTGCTTTAATTTATTCTAACTTTATCTAGATAATTAAAAATTTGATTTTTTGGAAACTAAAATAAAATAAATAACAAAATAAAACAAATCACTAATGAAAAACCTTTAATTCAGAAAAGATCTAGAAGATTGATTTCACGAATATTTGTCATATTATTTATCAAATTCAATATTCTATAATTGAACAATTATTTATAAATCAAAAACCCTAATTTGTTAAATTCTCATATCTCAAGTGTTGAACTAACCTTAATTAATAAAATCACAATTTCAATATATCTATAAAAATCATTCTTTTAGTCATTCAATAAAGTTTTATGATTTTCTAATTGATTTCGTAAAACTCTAATACTCTCTCAAGCTGTTAAACCTTTACGTTGTAATATTCATATCGTATTTAGAATTACCTCTCTCAAGCGTCAAACCCTAAATATAAAATCATTCAATAAGTGGCCAACAAATTGAAAGTATGAAGAACAGAATATCACAAATAAATAATTAATCTAACCAATAGAATATTTAATTAGTCAAAATAACACCTCAAATAACAATCTATTGCTCCTCTAGAAGGAGAGAGTTAGTTCAATATAATTGAAATAAAAACAATGAAAAATATGTTGAACATAAGAAAATCAAAGATAAGAAATATGGAGAAAAGAAAATTCGTCCCTAGATGTCACCGTAATGGTGTAACTTGTGTGTTAGTCTCCTCGTCTGATGTCTAAAATCCTCTTCGATCACTCTCCAAAACTCGTCTTGAGGCTGCCGAATGTCTCTCTTTCGTCAAGTTATTATGTATTTATAGAGACTCCATTAGGGTTTCCAAAGCATCTTTCAAAACGTGCGGGATTTTGTAATTTTGGAAAGTGAATCTAGTATTGGGTTGTGACTTGGATAACCTGAGCCGCGGCTTGAGGTTTGATTTTTATGCCTAGGTCATGGCTTGGATATCTTGAGTCACAGCTCGGGGTTTGTTTGTGTGGCTGGGCCGCATCTTAGCATTCTTGAGCTGCAGTCCAGAAGCTGCTTAACACAGATTTTTCTCTTTTTTCTCGACTTAAACTTCCAAATTTTGTTGTTTTCCATCTTTATTTCACCTATTTGATTATTTATTTGCATCATAACTTAAAATAGGTTAAAATTATCAAAAACTTGAGAATAAACATTATACTTTGCTTAGAATTATGATAATAACTTTAATTTTCATAGAGTTATCAATTATAATAATTATTTATTATTATAATATCAAAATATAATAGTTAGTTATTTAATTAACAAAATTATTTTATTAATATATAAAATGACATGTATTTAGGGAAAAAAATTATTTGAGACGATTGAATAAAAAATAATATCACACAAATATTTAACGTTGTATATTATTGATGGAATGCTATAAATTGAAAAGTAAGACAGTAAGAGATTAAAAGAATTTTTGATAAAAAAAAATGAAGGAGAAATGTGGTATTTATAGAAGAAAAAAAGAGAAAAAATGAAAGTGGAAGAGAGAAAGAGAGAGGAAAGAAAAGGGTGGTGGGGGATAAAGCAATACTCATATGAAGATGTTTTCTCATTAGTACTTTGGTTGCATAGATCATGTAACATTTCTTGATTTTCCATCAAACATAGCAAATCCAATAGACACACATGACATAGTTATAATTAGTGTTTCTAGCGATACTCGAGAAACAATATAAGTAAAACTATTGACTAAAAATATATACAAATACCATATTTTGCTAAATTTTATATTTCAATGACCAATTTTGAATTAATTTGTCTAATTAACAATGAGATTTATCTAATCAGGTAGAGAATAAAAAAAGCTCTATTGGAATGATGAGTGTTGGTTGAACAACTTACTTCCATCGATTAAACTTTCATCTTATCACTTATACAAATAGATAGAATGCATTTGAAGGTAGAAGTGACAAACGAGCCGAGTGAGCCGAGTCAAGCCGAGTTTGAAAAAGTTAAGCTCACTGAGCCTAGAGAGTTAAACGAGTTGAGCCTAATGAGGCAATCCAAAAAATATTTCAACTCGAGCCAGCTCATGGACCACGAGTTAAATGAGCCGAGTTAGGCTCAGTCTGCTACAGTACTGAGCCGAGGCAACCTGCTCATTTACCATTTTTATTGTTACCCCTCAAGATTTGCAACAACAACCCCAACCCATCTCCAAGCTTCCCGAGCTTTGCCAAAAACATGGGAAGCAAGTAGATATCATGTGACGCACCACGTCAATTTCTCTTTAACTTTTTTCTTTTTTAATTATTGTGTAAAATTTTTCTTTTTATTTATTTAAAAACAAACGAGAGTAAATACTTAAGGTGAGCGAGAAAACATGAAATGCATAAGTTAAAATCAAAGTCAAAGCAGAAACATACTTAAATTTGAAATACGGTTTGAAGGTTAGAGTAAGAGTTAATAGTTTTACAAAACAGTGTCCTTTTTCAAACCATTTCAAAATAGCATTTTTTCTTCCTTCTTCTTCTTCTTGTGAGCCATAACCCTCTCAGGTTGATTCAACCGGATATCCTGTAGGCTCAACAAGAAATACCTCCTCCTCTGCTCCTGGAATCATTACTTATTGACAATTTCCTAAACTATAAGCAAACTATGAGCCTAGGGTCTAGTAAGAAAAGGGATATGCAGTATGATGTATGCCTCTAACTCATTATGTCGGAATGGGTACCATCCCAAACCTTTATTTTCCTTATGTTTCGTTCATTCATTACTCGTACATCGAGTTGGGATATTGGAGGAATTTGTGGCGGAGAGAGTAGTCACTTATCGACTTCTAATCACCTAGGGTAGACAGTCTCTTGTAACCCAACAAGGGAAGGACATCATTCTTCTAGTCTACCTGGTTAGATCCGAACTACTCCTCCATCCCCCAACTCTCCTTTTTCTTTTTCCCATTCATTTTCTTTATTCATTTTTCCTCACGTAAATGCATATAAATACCACCCTTTGACGGGGTATTTTCTACTTGTTTCTATTATCATGATGCATGTCAATGCAAAATAATGATTACAATAACATCTCAATATTGCGAAAATGAAACAAATCCAACTAAATTAAATACAAACAACACAACAAAATATCAAGGAGTTGAGCAAACATATGATAGCAATTATTATGGAATAAAAGAACAACAATAAAACAAGATATATGATAAAAGAACTAACATGTTGTAAATCCTGGAATCATATCTAGAACTATCTAATACAACCTATTCGTATTTACGAAAAAGAGACAGTTCATGATGGAGATTAACTAAACATGTTCGCATTGAGGAAAATGTCAATATTTAGGTAGCAATAAGGAAATGGTGATAGGTCAAACAAAAATATAGTATATCGAGACTATCAAAGCAGTGAGCAGGAACAATGTTCAAAGCATCCAAAGGAAAATAGAACCAATAATTAGAGAATAATAGAGAGTTAATGTCTACAACTACTAACAGGGAGTTATCTACACAACAAGTACTAAAAGTTTAACCAACAATTTATTCTATTTAACATGTCGTAAAGCATTTTACAATTGAGTAGTTCATATAATAGAATTCATAACAAAAACTATGATTTTAACAAGAAACGTCATTACTTCCTCTACAAAACTAGGCATCGATTTACAGGAAAGAAAACACAAAACAATAATATTGAAAACAAACAGACACTACTTGTGGGTAGAGCCTCCACAGGCCAATGACTCTACCCAAATCTTACCTCAGTTTGCTAATCGTTGAAGAATTCCTATACTGGAAGAAAATACTACAGCGAGTTGTTCAACCCAACCTCGCCTTTCAGTTCCCGGACCTCACACCCAACGCACAACATACCACTTCAAAGAGCACCACTTCTCACAACTCAACTCTCATAGAACACTCGCACTCCAGGGGTTTCATTTACGCACGGATAAGAGAAGAAAATGTAGAGAATGACTTAGTTGGACAACTTAATATGCGAAGCTTACCTGGAGGAGTGGTGGTCATTCACCAACTGAGATGGGGAGGGTCGTTGCGACGTGGGTGAGCTGCTGCTTTGTGGTTTTAATTCGTAAATGACAAAACACCAGTAGATTAAATTAGGTTTTCCTCGAAGATGTGCAATATTGGACGCTGGACGCGATGAGGGATGTTCGTTATCTTTGTATTTTAGATGTTCGTCAATTTCCATGCCGTGAGGGACGTCCGTCCCATTACAAAGGGGCGTTCGTGGCCTTTACATTTGCCGTCTGTCAGCATCTGTCATTGACTCCCTTATTTTGGATGTCCTTCATCCATAAGGGTCTGTCCCTTCAAAAAATGACTCCCTTCTTAGCCCTCAAATGACGCTGTCCCACTTAATATTAACGTCGTTCCTTTTTCCCTCAATCGCGGACGTCCTTTGTCCATAAAGGACATCTGTCCCTTCCTAGAATGACTCCCTCCTTCTCTCTCAAACGATGCTGTCTCTCTTATCTTTCATCTCGGACATCCTACATTCCACTAGGGAAGTCCCTCGCTTCCTTAAATGACGACGTATTCTTTTTATCCCTCAATGATGGAACGTCCATTTTCCCTTAGGGACGTCCCACGTATCAAACGGCGACGTATATAACAAATTACGCCGCTAGTTTCCATTTCCCGCAACGGACGTCCTTTTTCCCTTGAGGGACGTCCGTCATAAACCCCTTCTTCCGAAACGCAGTGCTCCTTCCCTTTTTATTTTTATTTTTTATTTTTATTCCTTTAACATTCCCATTATTTAAGCCATTCCCAGTTTAAACCTTAACCCATATTTCCACTTAACCAATTTTAATTATCCAACAAATCCATTAACTCAAATAATTTCCCAATTATCTTATTAAATTCCATAACGAAAAATTAGGGTATTCCATATTAGACATTGGAAGATTGATAACAAGAGCATTGCAAGTATATATGTGAACAATAAATTTGTTATGTTGGCTTCTTCAAAGATGGGGGATGTCCATCGTTGGGAATGAACTTTCATTTGAGTTTGTAAATTAATTATAAATTAACTTTTGGATAGTTCTATGTGGATACTGATGAATGCAAAGATGAAAATATTGTATTGAGAACATCGATAAACGTATGATATTATGTTAATGAAACCATTATTTTGAGTTGTGAATTGAAACCGTAAGTTGTGAGTTATAAATTGACTTTAAAATTACATCATTTGAGTTAAGAAATAGAAAGCTATATCAATTCAACGTTAACACATAACCTGAAAGGAAAAAGAGGAGAGAAACTGTAAGCTGAGGGAATGTTCGTTGTGGGCTGGGGGACGTTCTTGACAAGCTGAGGGACGTCTATTTTTGGTTGAGGGACATCCATCATAAGTGAGGGGACGTCCGTCGTAAGTTGAGGGATGTTCGCTATAGGTCAAGGAACGCCTATTGTAATATGAGGGACATCCCTCAATACTAAATGACAGCGTTCCCTAATCATCCTGGATACTATTGGTTGAGGGAACGTCCATTGATGTTGAGAGACGATGTCATTTAGTATTGAGAGACGTCCCTCAACTTACAACAAACATCTCTCAACTTACAATTGACGTCTTTCCACTTACGATAGACATCCCTCCACTTACGACGAACATCCTTCAACCAATAACAGATGTCCCTTAGCTTGAAAATGACGTCCCTCAACTTAAAACGAACATCCTTCAATGATGGACCATGAATCAACAACTAAGCTTCCAAAAGTATCATGGAGATATTCAAGATCAAATATAAGTGGAAGTTTAAGAAAAAATGTAGAAGATTTGGTGAACTTCACAAATCTGCCTACTTTCTGACCTTTGACAAGTATTTGACAGTTTTTGCATTTAGGACAATGTTACATAAAAAAAAATTCTTCATGAATATTGTAGTGAACTTCCTAAGGTTTCTAGAATGAGATAGTTTGTTAAAATTGGAGTTTATTTGCCATGTCAAAAGCCCACAGAACATAGAGCAAATATTGTACAAAAGCCCAAGTGGCCAAACTTGGAGAACAAGGAAAGTCAATATATGGAAAACATCCAAGTGGCTAATTTTAAGAAGGAATAGCTGCCAAAAGATGTCAAGACTTGGAGAAGAAGAAAGCAAGAATTAATTAAGTATTCTTTAAGTTAATTTTCCTAGTAACTATTAAGTAAAGAATCAGCTAAGTTTGTATATTGCCGGTTTAGTGATATTATTCTTATTTAGTTGTTTACTATTCTATAGTTTGTAATTAGCTATTTAAAGTCACCTTATGTAATTGTTTAGACAGTGAAGATTGAATATTAAAAAGCTTTTGCTTTGTTTTGCAATAAGAGTGATTCCTTTTTCAATCATTTGGTGAGTTATATCCAAAGTTGCTTTGTGTGTGTTATATCACAAGATTGAGGTTACTTGTAAGTTGAGTAACCTCTCTTATTGGCATCGATACTCCTACTCCTTGGAGGAAGAGTGTGTGAAGTGGTGTCAAACTTTCAAGAGGAGTTTTCATTGGCAAAGTCATCCATACGGGAGTGCAAGTGTGATTTCTCGCTATTTTCTGCCAATCTAAGTCTCTCACGCTTATTTCCAAATCCATGGTGTTTCTTACTATTATTATTTTTTAAAGAGTTCTCCTTCATTCATTAGGGAAGTCGTGTTCAAAATTTCCGAGAGAAAGCTTCTAAATCGAGGAAGATATTACTTTCCAAAGTCGGACTTTCCAAAAGAGGATTTGCGGCAAAGTTCAAGAAATTTCAGCCAACTGGTCGATCGCCTTTCCTTCAGCTGTTTGATAGCTCATCCGACCGGACAGTTGAGGGCATTCAAATCTGTCTATTTTCTCCTGTTGCTGTTCGACCGCTTTTCCATCTTTGAGATTGCGGAAAATCAACTGTGTTTGTTCTTCTTCAGCAAGCGCCCAACTGCTCCTTCCTTCTATTCAAGCCTTCGGTTGTTCAAACTTCTTCAATAAAAAGCAACCATTCATAGGTTATTTCCTTACCCTCCTTCCGCTAGCACATCACTCAACCTATAATGAACGTCCCTCGGATTATAGTTTCTCTCTTCTCTCTCCTTTCAGGTTATGTGTTAACTTTGAATTGATATAACTTTCTATTTTTTCACTCAAATGATGTAATTTTAAAGTCAATTCACAACTTATTACTTACGGTTTCATCTCAATTTATTTTGAAAATTTTAACATAATAGCATCTATTTATATATGTTTATCCTTTGCATTCACATCACTTTCTTCTGACAATTTAAACATAAAAACAACAACAACAACATAGATTAACAAATGTACAATAACTCAAATGTACAATTAGATTTGCTAGAGATCGACAACTTTGAATCTCAACGTGGGGTTGATATGTTGATGTGTCACATGCCCCCGCCCTAGCTTTTAATTTCATTTTAATTTTAAGTGTTTAATTCAGAACTTTGATATATTCATAGTTTTGCCATTATGTTGGCTATTTAGTTTAGGGTTATAGTTTTTGTTCAAGGTTGTTGAATTTTGAGTATTGAATTAAGAAATTAGAGATTTTTCTCTAGTGGGTTCTAAGGGTTTGTCTCTCAGGATCGATATCTTATTATTCAAGAGTGGTGAGCTTGAGTGTGGCGATTTTAGTGGAAACTTCATCTAACCTATTTTGGGTTAGAATGAGAGCAAATTTTCGTACTCATCTTCATTTCTTTTTATTTGTTAACTGTGGATTCCTTTTAATTGGAATATTAGAGTTGCTCTTTTTGGGGTTTGAAAGGAGTTCTAATTGTTGTGAAAGAGTGATGTATCAGTGAAAGTGGATTAGAATATAACTTGAAAATACGTTGTTGAAGTGTTGAAGATGTGAATCAATCAAAGGAAGAAATCTGCAGCTTTGCGATCGACAGTTCAGTTGATGGTGCGGTTGCGTTACTCTAGCAAAAAACAACACAATGGCATCCCTTAGAAGTCGATCGATGATTCGATCACAGGACCAATCGAGTTGCTCAACCAAAAATCAGGTTTCCTTATTTTGGCCACAACTCATTTTTGGAAAATCTAACTTTGGAAGCTTGTAACTCTTTCGTTTTAGAAGCTTTTTAGCTAAAATTTTGACCAGCCTTCTTGGATGAAATAATAAAATATCCCTTCAAGAATTATGTAAATATCCTCCATGGATTAGAAAATATTCTTGATAGAAAATATGTCACCAGAAATAGAAATAATTGCAATAAACACTCTTGTATGGATCGATTTGTTGATGACGCTCCTTTGGAAAGTTGGACACCACTTCACACACTCTCTCTCCAGGGATGAATAACGCAGATGCTAATAAGAAAGGCTACCCAACTTAGAAGTAACCTTAATATCATGATATCACAAGGGGGAACTTTGGATATAACTCACCAAAGATTGAAAAAGGAATCACTCCAATTTCAAAATTAAGGCAAAGCTTTTCTATTATGAAATTCAACTCCCTTAAATATGTACACAAGGTGGCTTTAAATAGTCAATTACAAAATATAAAATAATTGTAAACTAATTAAGCAACAATAACCCTAATCGGCTCATAGAATAAGTTGTCTGATTTTCTACTTAATAGAAACTAGGTTAATTAACTAAATAATATTTAATTAATCTCTTTCTTTCTTCTTCTCCAAGTCTTGAGGTCTTTTGGTAGCTATTTCATGGTTGTGCTTGGCCACTTGAACTTTCCTTAATCTTTGCTCTCAATTCCGTGGGCTTTTGACATATCAAATGAACTCCAAATTTATCGATCCAAATCACTCTAGAAAGCTTAGGAAGTCAGTTACAATCTTTATAAACAACACTTTTTGAAATGACATCGTTTTGATAAAATAGTCAAACACGTGTCGAAGGTCAGAAGGAAGATAGTTTTTGAAAAGTCTATCAAATATTTCACAATTGTCCTTGGACTTCCACCTATGCTTGACCATTAATCTCTTCATGCTAATCTTGGAAACTTTATTAATGATGAAATGGACCATAGTCCATCATGCTCTCGGGGTTGAAAAGAATTCGACCTTGAATCATATCTCGTTCCACCATAATCTTTATTACCATAAAAAGATAAATCATCATGGGCTATCATATTTGTAATTTCTTCAATATCTCCATGATAAAGAAATGAATCTTCTTGGTAGTAGACTGATGATATTGAGATTTCCATAAACCTCTTCCCATGCTTGAACAATAACCCAGATAATAGATTCTCATTCATTGTATTCGAGTTAGAAATAATGCGAGCCACAATAATGGTTACCATAAATAAAATTGTGAGAACTCTTTTAAGTACGTGTGGCTAAAGAATGATTTCTTCATAATATTCCTTAATTAAATAAGGACATGTGTCGTGGGCCTTGAAATTGTTATCAGCTATAAAATCTCCATGAATAAAATAAGAAAATAAACCTTGTATAATATGGTAGGCCAATAATAGTAAAATATTCACAAACCATCTCTCATATTTGAATAAAATCTTAGGAATATTGTGGATGCCCCTTGGTAATTCAATGATTTCCATAAAAATAGTTTTGAGAATACCTTTGAGTATATGTGGCCAAAGAACAATTTTTTTGTAACTCCTCAAGTTGTCCTATCTCCAATTTAGTTTGCTAGGCTTTCACCATGAACTTTTCTTTTTTGTGATATATTGGTAGCTTTCTAAATTGTCTTTCCCCAAATATGTCTTACCAGGTCTCCACCAAGAACTTTCCTTGCTAGTGATTTTCGAAATACATGAGTTGTCATACCAAACTTGCCATTTTTTGAAACACAATTTTTGAAATGGTGTATTGGCCACTAACTTCCTCTTCCTTTTTTTGCATTTGGTCATATAAGGAAAATAATTCAGCAACTTATTCTTGGACAATGATGCACACATAGGTAAGTAGTTTTTTAAATCATAAAACCATTTAATATTGAGATTATCCTTGTTGCCATAAATGTCTTGCCCAAGAATCCAATCAGTGTTAACAAATAATAAAAACTTCCTCAAGATGTCGCATGTTCCACTATTTCCAAAATAATAATTAAAATCAACAAAATCCTTACCATTCTCATTGCCATAAGTGTTTTTCTATAGAATCAATTTAATGTCTTCATGCAATATTAAGGTTGTCCACGAGATGCAATAGGTTTCCATAATCCAAAAATAGTAATTAACTTCAACAACAAGATTTATAAACAACAACTTTCTTTTTCTACTAATGTGCATATTCACAAATGAGTTTCTACCAAGATTTAAGAGAACAATATTAACCTCAAGGTTGCCATATTCACATGTCATGCGATTAATATAAGAAACTTTAATCCACCCACCTCTAAAAATCCAAGCAATTAAGTTGTCCAGTGGCACATTCCTCTTTACTTTAAGCATAGTAGTTTCAAACTGATTTTCCTTTAACGTACCTTATTCCATAATCGAGCAAGAGTGTGAATGCTTGTCATGCGTATGCCACTTATCAAAAAGTCTCGGTATTTTCAAAAATAAATGGCTTGTACCCATCATATCACAAAATATCACATTAGTAAAACTTCTATAAGAAAAATCAGTCCAAGTTCGATTTACCTCGATGTCTCTTTTGTCATTTAACCAACTCAAACTTTCTTTAAAATCAATGGAAGGCAAATTGTAGTCACTCTTTCCATCTTCAATTAAAGAACATACCTTTTTTGTGTTTAAGCTTTGGCCATGAACATTTTGGTCCTTGTCAATGTGCCACCAAAGTTTGTAAGTGATGCCATGGATTAATATTTCCATGTAACTTCCTTTAACCAAAATCATCGAAGATATGTTAGCACAAATTCTTTCATCAATGAATATGGAACAAACCTTGTTCATGTTGGAGCATGAAATATGGAAAGTTTGTTCTTCTTGAGATTCTTCCTCATCTAATTAGGACTCCAAAGATAGTAATAACCATTGTTCGGCGTAAATAGTTTATTCTTCAATTTGCTCAAGAGTATCTTCTAATACCTCATCGTGGTCTTGTCTTGTAAGGCCAGAGTGCTTGATATATTTTCCTCAAGTTGTTGTAATATTCCTTCAAAAAGGTGCTAATTCTATCGAGTTGAGATTGTCAACTTTTGGAGGATTCTTCGTACCATGTGATTGGTGGTAAATTTTTTCATTTGAAAAATAATTCCTTGAGTAGCTTCATCCTCTCGTCATCGTGTTGAAAAATATCATGAATTAGTAGGAATCGATTTAGCTTTGATACCAAATGATGCACCAGCGGAAGGGGATTAGAATATAACCTGAAAATACGTTGTTAAAGTGTTGAAGATGTGAATCAATCAAAGGAGGAAATCTGCAGCTTTGCGGTCGAAAGTTTGATTGATGGTGCAGTTGTGTTACTCAACTGAAAAACAACACAGTGGCGTCCCTTGGAATTCGGTTGCAGGATCTGTCAAGCTGCTTGACAAAAATCAAGTTTCCTTATTTTGGCCGCAACTCACTTTTGGAAAGTCCAGCTTTGGAAGCTTGTAACTCCTTCATTTGAGAAGCTTTTGAGCTGAAATTTTGATCAGCCTTCTTGGATGAAATAAGAAAATATCCCTTCAAGAATTATGTAAATATCTTCCACAGATTAGGAAATATGCTTGATAGAAAGTATGTCGCCAGACATAAAAATAATTGCAATAAACACTCCCGTATGGATCGATTTGTTGATGACGCTCCTTTGGAAAGTTAGACACCACTTCCCCTTTAGGGATAAAGAATGTGGATGCCAATAAGAAAACTATCTAATTTACAAGTAACCTTAATCCCGTGATATAACGCACAAGAGGGGAAACTTTATTTCACCAAAAGTTGAAAAAGGAATCACTTCAATTTCGAAATTAAGCTAAAGCTTTTCTATTATCAAATTCAACTCCCTTAAACATGTACATCAAGTGGCTTTAAATAGACAATTACAACTATAAATTACTAATAAACTAATTAAGCAACAATAACCCTAATCAGCTCATAGGATAAGTTGTCTAATTTTTTACTTAATAGAAACTAGGTTAATTAACTAAAGAATATTTAATTAATCTCTTCTTTTCTTCTTCTGCAAGCCTAGTGGTCTTTCGGCAGCTATTCCATGTTGGTGCTCGGCCACTTGGATGATTTTCATGTATAGACTTCAATGGTCTCCAAGCTTGGACATTTGGACTTTCCTTAATCTTTGCTCTCGGCTCCGTGGGCTTTTGACATATCAAATGAACTCCAAATTTAGCGATCCAACTCATTCTAGATGGCGTAGGAAGTCAGCTACAATCATTATGAAGAAATCTATTTGAAATAACGTCGTTTGGAAAGCCAAAATAGTCAAACATGTGTCAAAGGTCAGAAAGAAGACAGTTTTTGGAAAGTCCATCAAATATTCCATAATTGTCCTTGGACTTCCACCTATGCTTGACCTTGAATCTCTCCATGGTAATCTTGGAAACTTTATTAATGATGTAATGGACCTGTAGTCCATCAAAGAGTCCTCGTGGATTTGGGGATCGAGGGGTTGGTTCGAGGAATCCAAATTCCTCTTAAAAGGTTGCAAAACACAGAATCAAGATCACAATTTTTTTTTGCCTTGTCAGGTCGACTGCTCACTATTCACAAGTCGACCACAAAGTTAAGTAGATTCAATATTAAAGAGCTTCGGTCAACTGCTATTGTTCAACAGGTCGACTGCAACTCATCCAGAAGTGATCTTTTGAACCTATTTGTTTTCCAGTCGATGCTCCTCAACCACTAATCGACTACGCGCTTCCAAAACTCACCCAAACTATAATGTCCCTTATATGGGACTAGTGCACGCCTATAGAGGGGGAAGAGGGTGAATTAAGTGTGCTAACTTTTTTGTGTGATATTAAATAACTCTAAACCTTAAGTGATTTATCAATTATAAAGCATACAAATAATGAAAAATATAAAGAATAAAGGTTAGAGAGAAACTGATGCACCACGGGAAGCAAAGAGCTAACAATTGGGTTGTCACTAATCGGCTAATCCACAAACAGACCACTCAAATTGGAACGTCAATAACTCTCGGTGCAAGCAGACAATCAACTTCAAATTTGGAGAGCATTTAGAAGTCACAAGGACTAAGGTCTCCACCAAAAATTATGGATCAAATAGTAATGAAGACGGAGTTATGCAATCTACAAGAAGCTGCCCGAAAAATGACCAAATAAAACAGTTGCGGCTACCCAGGTTAAAGAGTCAATATCTTTTGATTTAGAAGACCAATTGAAGTCAAAATTGGAGGGTGCATAAAAATCACAGAGGCAAAAGTCTATAAAAAATCAGATGCCAACTCGTCACGAGGAGAGAGTTATGCCATCAGTCATGTATTGCTTGGAGAAAACAAAAGAAAAACAGTTTCGGGTATCTCTAATACTAATCGCACAATTCATAGATTTTAATTCCAATCCACACCAACACTTTCGTACTTCAATATAATCCAGAAAACAATCAATTTTCAGAATCCAAGAACAGAACCACAACAAAAAATTAAAAGAAAACTCAACACCTTTCAAGCTGGTTCGCTAAGCTCCAAAAATCGGAAATAGCGACTTCGATGGATCCCCACAAAGGAGACCACTCCACCTTGTTTCTTTCGGTCTTCTAAACCATCACGATGGTAGAACATCCCTAGGAGAGATATAGGAAGATTTAGTATAATGACCCCTCTCCAAGACCAAACAAGAACAATGAGAGGGATGATTGTTGCTTTAAGTTTTTGGTAGAAAAACCTAGACAAGAAACCGTGGGGTTTGAGAGGGAAACCTCCAAACGACTTGAGCTGCAACTAACTTGATTTCAAAATTAGGGTTTAGGACACCCTTAAGGAAGATTAAATACTCCCTTAAGGCTGTCCTAATGAAAAATTACTATATTGTCCTTTTAAACAAAATTTGGCCATGAATGCTTGACTAACATGCTAGCCGAGCACACCCAAAAAAACCAAGTTTCAAACATCCTAAAATTAACCAAAAACAATCCAATATCTAGTAGTTAAATCAAACTTAAGTTCATAAAACCTATCAAAGTATAAAAAGAACATATCTTTAACTAAGGATCCTCCTTAGCCTCGGTGATGAGGGCACCAGTGTGACCTCGGGTCAATTGTGCTAGCTGTGGGGTTGTAATGGACTTCCAAATGAGCATGTGTTTTAGCCTTCCCTTATCTTTTTTAAATCTTTTAGCCTAGCTAGGCACAAGATTCGCGCGTATAAATCCTTCATCAACTGCTCCTCAACCTATTCATCATCCTGATCTCGAACGTATACCTACATCACAAGACTTAACTAATGACTCTAAGGCTCAATAAGTGATATAAAATAAAATATGCACATGCTATGCCACTTTTTAAAACAATGTAGTTTCTGTTTTCTTTTTTGTTTTTGTTTTTGTTTCCTTTACTGTTATCTTAATCTTGACTTTACTTTTTCTAGAGGCGTTAGAGATGTCTAAAAGCGGCCAACTCAACCTCACACCTCGTCACACCTACTTAAGTTTTTTTTTTTGTTTCTGTGTCAGGCTTTACCAACCGGTCTACAAAAACATCTATTTACGTTTCTTTTCACATTTCGTTTCCGTTTCTGTTTCCTTTTCAAAACATGCTTAAAAATAATTTTCGTGATGCGAGCAATGCTCGTGAATGCATACAGTTCAATATCCTCTAGATAGACTTCAAACATGCTTAATATCAAATCCTTAACTTAAAGAACTTAAATTTATAAACATATCATTAAAAAACTTAATTCTAATAAACACACGGTAGACATCAATACAATCCTTGAAACATGATCAATGTTTTAACATTCTATGAAAATAATAAACAATCAACATACAAATCCTAATTCTTGCGATATAGGCCCCAAAGACCAAAATACATACACTATCAATTACCTGTCATCCGTCACGCATCTTAACACTTAAGCTCTTCCTTCTTCCTTTTTAATACCTTCAAAACCATTAAATACACAATCATCAATAATCAATCAATCATCCAAATTCTAAGACCTCAAAAATTAAACTATATTCATCATCCCTCTAATTTCCCATATTCATCCCCTTACTTAAACATGATTACATCCTTATTAATATCCAATAAGCAAGTCTAACAAAGAACTCTCTCATGCCATCCACAGAGCAATAACAATAGCAGGGAACCAAATTTCCACTAATAGAGAATATACATATTCTTCAACATTGAATAACAATATCCACAAAACATTACCCAACAACATAACAAAACCAAAGGCTAGAAACACAAACGGCAGAACAATATACCTCGGAATTATCCCTCAACAGGAACTGAACATAGCACCACCTCCAAGCAATATGGCACTATCATTTATCTTTTATCCTTAACCTAGCATTTATGTAGTTAATAAAACCATGGCTAATCAAACAACAGAGAGCCTTTTAAAACCAATAGAGCATAAACATCCATAAAAATCCTTAATTTAAGTGAAGGAAATTCTTACTAGAGGAACACCCACGAGAAAACTCTCCTTCACTTTCTTCTTCTTCTTCTCCTTTTCTTCCTTCCCTGAACCTCTCGGCTTTTCTTTCTCGAGGGAGTTTCTCCCTCTGTTGTTTCTCCTTCCACTTTCTCTTTGTCTCTTAGAAGCTCTCGACTCTCAGTTTCTCTAGAGAGCATTTTACTCTCTGTCTCTCTCATTTAATTAGGAGGAGGCTTCTCTCATGTAAAGGGAAGAAAATGTGGAGAAATCACATAATACAATTCTCGATATTTGTATTTTCTCTTTGACCAAAACAACACAAAACCCATTCTTGCACTTCACCATGGGACCAGTCAATCACTTGATCGATCGCTCTCACATAGCCTAGTTTCCTAGTCGAGCATATGCTCGACCGCTCCCACATGAAAAACCAAAATTGCATTTCAGGGTCGATCAAACACATAAAATCATTTTATTCAATTGACTGATCGATCATTTGAACGACCGGTCCCAAGCCTTCACCCATTTTGCAATTTAGCGGTTGATCCTTTGATCAACTGCTCCCACTACCTCTTTAGCGGTTGACCGGTAGGTCGACCATTTCTTTCACGGCCAGACTTTGTTTTGAATCTGTAATTTCTACGGTTGACCGTTTTCTTCTTTGCCAGATTTGGATTCTTTCTATTGATCGACCTTTTCCACCAATCTCGCTAACGCCTCTGTCACTTTTGTGGTCGACCGTTTCCTTCTGCAAGGCGCTGCACTACCATTTTCAATTAAATCATTTTACCTCTTAATTAATTTATACTTCTTCCAACTTAATTTCATACCTTAACTAATCCAAAATCTCCACTTCTCTTCATAAATCATTCTTCCAATTAACTGTAACATCACTTAATTAATCTTCAACATATTCCAATCATTTTCACTAATTATACCAAACCTATTACGTTTACTAAACGTATTTTTTGTGGTATTACATTTTTCCCTCCTTAAATAAAATTTTGTCTTTGAAATTTGCTCAACTTAAGCACTTCCTTGCTGTAACAACCAAAATAACCATTAGCGTTTATCGTATAAAAGTACTCCAACAACTTCTTGCATTATACTTTTACCCAAAAATTCTAAAGGGCTTCACTATTTTTACTTTTACAAAGCATAATGACTTAACAAAATGCTAAATCACATCCAGATCCTCTGATCATCATCTACATTTGCTACTAGAGAGAAGTCTTTGTCCAAATTTCCTTCCCTTCATCAGATAATGCGTAGCAGATTTTTGCAATATGACCCACTTCATTGCATCAAAAACATCTCCCTCATTCATATACCATTACATCCAAGGAGAAAATTTACGTACACCATACTCATTTTACATCCTTAACACCTTTATATACCAAAATATCGTTCTTTCTCACCAAAATTCCATCTTCATTTGCATCCTCCACTATAAAAACATTTTTAGTGCCACCATTTTTTGCTCCTTAAGACAAAATCATATAATCTTTGGCTGCATGGCCATTCTCATTACACTTAAGCATTGCTTCAAACCCGCAAAACACTTTCTGAAATTATTTCTTTTACACCTGGACGCTACTTAGCTCTTAAAAATCCAACATCTTCTCTATGAACTGATGTATCTCCTTAAGTACATTTTTCATTTCCATGTGATTCACTTTCAATGAAAGGCTTCTTTGATCTTCTTTTCGCTGGTTGTCCTTCTATCAACTCTTGAGATTTTATTTTCTTCACTACCTTTCTATTACTCGCCCTAAATTTCATGACTAGAATTTCGGCACCCGCAACTTTCTCTTAACTTGTCGTTTGCTCTTTGACCTTCGTATACCTCAAACACAATTTCCACCATTCAAATCCACTCTTCTTTGCTTGTTGGATAAAAAATATCTCTTTTACTTTAGTTGTCTTAACCTTTCGCACCCAAAATTCTAGGAAACCGTTAGTTGTTGGTTTCATTGCTCTTCCAATTTTTCCTACTCCGTTCCGTAAATTAAACCTGATGTTCCAATACTTCTGTTAGTCTACTGATGATCCCCATTCCGTCTTGTTCCCCTCACAATTCTGTTTTTATTTGACCAACACATTTTATTAAAACTTCATCCATGGACAAACCTAAATCCAAATCCTCAACAACGTCCATGTACATAACATGCGATTTCACTTTCTAAGCCCAAGCGACTACCTCGTTCACCTTAAATTTCTCACAGCATAACTTTCTCTCCATTAACTGATTTTAATCAAAATAGATTTCTTATCTTTATTTAAGGCAGATTCCTAGCTTAACAATGCAGATAGTGATCACGGTACCAAATACCCAACTATCCGCCACTAAAGGTCCAAAACACTCTACAATTTCTTAATAATCTTGACAAAGTGGATAAATACTTGACTAACTAATTATCGTCCTCACAATTCAGCTTAGTCCATAGTTCTCAAATTCTCTTCATTTCCCGTTAATTCTATCTTCAATTTAACTCTTTACGACTTAGCAACCTTGCCAAATTATCTACTTGATTTAATTCATGCAGTATTTTCTTTTCACTTATCCCTTTTCCAATTTATAAAATTTGGGCAGAGTCTCCATTGTTCTTTACTCCCCAAAAGCTACATTCATACATTCTGCACTAAAATCTAAATAGTTCCAGTATTATCTATCTTTTATTACATACATCACTTAACTTAATCCAAAAGAATTCTTTTCGCTAGCTTCTTTTAACTTCCTTTCTCCTTTATATCTAGCCAATAACCAAAACAGTAAAATTCTATATTTGCACTTCATATCTAATCCAACATTCCATCTATTAATCATCAAAACACCATAACTTAAATAAAATCCTCTCTTTATTTACAATCCTTCCTCATCCTCTAACCATGATATCCTTTCAACATAAAACAAAACACTTAAAAAAAAACAAAGCTTTGAAGATACTTACAGTTGATGGAGTATTCTCATGTCGAAGCTTGTGTTGGTAGACAGTCTACGTAATTGTTTTTAAAATTCGGGTGATTTGATACCAATTGTAGCGTCCCGAGTTTTTCTTTACTTTCAAAAGGTGTAATTTGAAAACGTGTAAAATTTAAAACTTTTCCTTTCAATTTAAATCCTTTTAAAGAACTTTTCCTTTTTGTAAATACAGCGAAAGACTTTTATAATTAAAACAAAATATTTAAGAAATACAAATTTTTTCTTTCACAATTGAAATACTTTACAAAACTCTTTTACATAACCTTTTCCTTTAAATTCTTTAACCTAGCTAGCCACAAGATTCGCATGTGCAAATCCTTCATCAATTGTTCCTTAACCTGTTCATCATCCTGATCTCAAACATATACCTACATCACAAGACTTAACTAATGAGTCTAAGGCTTAGTAAGTGATATAAAATAAAACATGCACATGCTATGCCACTTTTTAAAACAATGCAGTTTCTGTTTTTGTTTTCATTTTCGTTTCCTTTACAGTTATCTTGATCTTGACTTTACTTTATCTAGAGGCATTAGAGATGTCTACACTTGACGAGGAAGAGCGGCCAACTCAACCTCACACCTCGTCACACCTATTTACATTTCTTTTGTGCCTATGCTAGGCTTTACCAACCAGTCCACAAAACGTCTATTTACGTTTATTTTCACATTTCATTTCCTTTTCAAAACATGCTTAAAAACCATTTTCGTATCTGTTTGAAAACCATGATGTGTGCAATGCTAGTGAATGCATACAGTTCAATATCCTTTAGATAGGCCTCAAAACATGCTTAATATCAAATCTTTAACTTAAAGAACTTAAATCTATAAACATATCATTAAAAGAACTTAATTCTAATAAACACATAGTAAACATCAATACAATCCTCGAAACATGATCAATGTCTTAATATTTTATGAAAGTGGTAAACAATCAACATACAAATCCTAATTCTTACGATGTAGGCCTCATAGACCAAAACACATACAATATCAGTTACAGTTACCTATCGTTTGTACGTGTCTTAACACTTAAGCTCTTTCTTATTCCTTTTTAATACCTTCAAAACCATTAAATACACAATCATCAATAATCAATCAGCTGTCCCAATTCTCAAACCTATAACTTAATACAATGTGCATCTGTTACCATTCAATTCAAGGATCCTCGGAAATTAAACCGTATTCATCATCCCTCTAATTTCCAAAATTCGTCCCCTTAATTAAACATGATTACATCCTTATTAATATCCAATAAGCAAGTCTAACAGAGAGCTCTCCCATACCATCCACAGAGTAGTAAAAATAGTAAGGAACCAAATTTTCACTAACATAGCATATACATATTCTTCAACATCCCACAACAATATCCACAAAACATTATCCAACGGCAGAACAAAACCAAAGGCTAGAAACACAAATGGCAGAACAATATACCACAGAATTATCCCTCAAAAGGAACTGAACAGAGCACCACCTCCAAGCAATATGGCACTATCCTTTATCTTTTATCCATAACCTAGCATTTATGTAGTTAATAGAACCATGACTAATCAAACAACAGAGAGCCTTTTTAAAACCAACAGACCATAAACATCCATAAAAATCCATAATTAAAGTAAAGGAAATTCTTATTAGAGGAACACCCAAGAGAAAACTCTCCTTCACTTTTTTCTTCTTCTTCTCCTTTTCTTCCTTCCTAGAACCTCCCAGCTTTACTTTCTCTAGGGAGTTTCTCCCTCTACCATTTCTCCTTTCATTTTCTCTCTATCTCTCAGAAGCTCTCGGCTCTCAGTTTCTCTAGAGAACATTTTACTCTCTATCTCTCTTTTCTC
The DNA here is from genome assembly GCA_022433065.1 of Begonia loranthoides. Lineage (NCBI taxonomy): Eukaryota > Viridiplantae > Streptophyta > Magnoliopsida > Cucurbitales > Begoniaceae > Begonia > Begonia loranthoides. Next base: position 48,062,111 of record CM039468.1, on the reverse strand, counting down.
TTCTGTCTCTCACGTTTAATCAGGAGGAGGCTTCTCTCATAAGCCTTCCTCAAATCCCCATAAACCTAACCCCTTATCTACATTGCCATGTGTAAAGGGAAGAAAACATGGAGAAATCACATAATACAATTCTTGGGATTTATATTTTCTCTTCGGCCGAAACAACACAAAACCCATTTCTTGCACTTCACCGTGGGACCGGTCGATTACTTGATCGACCACTCCCACATAGCCGAGTTTCTCGGTCGAGCATATGCTCGACCGCTCCCACGTGAAAAACCAAAATTGCATTTTAGGGTCGATCATTTGATTGACCCCTCCCACGTGAAATCGTTTTCTCCAATTTACCGGTCGATCAATCCCAAGCCTTCACGCTATTTTGCAATTTAGTGGTTGATCATTTGATCAACCGCTCCCACTACCTCTTTAGCGGTCGACCTACCAGTTGATCGTTTCCTTCATGACAACACTTTGTTTTGAATCTGTAATTTCTACGATCGACTTGGAGGTCAACTATTTTCTTCTTTGCTAGATTTGGGGTCGATCTTTTGATCGACCTTTTCCTTCTGCCAATCTCCTTAACACCTCTGTCACTTTTGCGGTCGACAGCCAGGTCAACCGTTTCCTTCTGCAAGGCGCTGCACTACCATTTTTAATTAAATCATTTTATCTCTGAATTAATTTACACTTCTTCCAACTTAATTTCATACCTTAATTAATCCAAAAGCTCCACTTTTCTTCATACATCATTCTTCCAATTAACTCTAATATCACTTAATAAATCTTCAACCTATTCCAATAATTGTCACTAATTATACCAAACCTATGACGTTTACTAAACATATTTTTGGGGTATTACATAAGCGGTCGACCATTTTCTTTTTGGTCGACCGCATCTGACCATTAGGATGTTACCATTATGTTTTTGGTTGTCCATTTTTCATGCAGGCCTAACAAATCGGTCGACCGCTTCTTCATAGCTCCGAACATTCAGTCGATCAACAATTTGGCTACTCAATCGCCTACTCGACCGCTTCCTCAACTGCAGAAACTTGCTCAAATTTGTCATATTTTGCGGTCAACCATTTCTTCACTGCTCGACTGCGTCTTTGATTGCTAAACTGCTGAGCCTTCTGCCTTTTAGAATTGGTCGACCATTTCTTAGCTGGTTGACCGTGTCTTCTATTCTTCACAAATTTGGTTGACCACCAAGGTGCTTTCATCAACCTTCTCCTTGTTTTGCTCCTTTTCATTCTTCTAAGTTTCAAATATCATCATATAAACTACGTGGACTTAGGAAAACACATTAGTAAACACTAATACCCGTATTAAGGGTATTTTCAATGAATATAAATAATGTATTTACTAAATTCAACAATTACAAATTAAAAAACTTAATTATACAAATAATATCGTCATCATCAAAACAATCATTGCTATTATTATATACAAATAATATACAAATTTTGTTTGGATAATTTTGGTTGAATTCTTTGTTGATAAAAATTGCTATGACTTTCAATATGCAAGTTAAAGAACAATCATTGATTAGGTCTCTGTATTTTGATAGCAATGATTATACCTATTGAAAATCTAGGATGAGAATTTATATTCAGTCTTTAGATTATGATTTATGGGACATTGCAGAGAATAGTCTTTTTATTCCAAAATCATCTATTGAGCTTAATGATGTAGATAAATGAAAATTGAGCATGAATGTGAAGGCAATCACTATGATTTATTGTGCCTTAAGTAGGGATGAGTTTAATAGGGTACAAGCTTGCGATAGTGCCTTCGATATTTGGAAATTGCTTGAAGTTACACATGAGGGCACTAAACAAGTCAAAGAAAATAAATTGAGTATGTTTATCCATGAATATGAATTATTTTGTATGGATAAAGATGAAAGCATTAGTTGTATGTTTACTCAATTTACTAACCTTGCTAATGGTTTGAAAGTGCTCGGTAGAGTTTATCCTAACATAGAGTTAGTGAGAAAGATTCTTAGGTGTCTACTGAGAGTATGACAATCTAAAGTCAAGGCAAACCAAGAGGTTGGTGCTCTCAAGGCCCTAAAGATGGAGAAACTCATCGGTTTCCTAATGACACATGAGATCACACTGATGAGCAACGAAAAGAAGGAGCAAAAAGAAAAAATAATTATTAAACTAAACATTATCGTTTTCAAAGCTTTCTCAAGCACTCAAGTAGACTCCGTGAAAGAGGATGAAGATGAGAAAATCGAATTCATAACTCAGAAGTTCAACAAATATCTCCTATGGAAGAAAGAAAAAGAGGAGAAGGTGATCGTTTGCTTTGGGTGTGGAAAACCAGGTCACACCACCACTAATTGCCCCAAAGCAAAGAAGAAATCAAAGGCCTACAAGAAAAAAGCATTCAAGGCCACTTGGGATGATAGTGATGAGAGCGCCTCTTCTGAAATTGAAGAGGTATCAAAATTTTGCTTCATGGCCAAAGATGATAAGGTACACAACTCATCTAGTAATTTAGATCGTGATATTGATAATGATATGTAATGACCCGATTTTTTATAAATCCTGTAAAATGCTTGAACATTTAAAACTTTTATAAAACCATTGAAATCGCTTTTAAAACATATCAGAGTAAGATGCTGAACCGACCCGCTACTAACCTTTCGTTGAACTCATATTAAAAATCAAATTAATAAAATGCGAAAGCGTTATAAAATCATTTGTTTAAAGCATTGCAGAAGCATAAATACTTTGATGATGTGAAAGCTAAACAATTTAATACTACGTTTTGAGAAATAAAAACTGAGCAATTAATACAACTTAATTACAACCGTTTTCTCTTATTTTACTCTTTTAGCCTGGCCAGCCATGGGCTCCCTCGCGCGTGCAAATCCTTCATCTTTTCATTTTATTATCTGTTTCTTCATTTTCGCATTGACTCCTAATTTGGTGCATTTCATTCACGCATACAAGTACCTATACCTACACCACAAGTAAACTTGAAGCCCAAAGGCTTAGTAAGGAAAAGGGTTTAATGCAACGTGATATGCCACTCTTTAGTCTATTTTGGAATGGGGGCCACCCAAACCAATCCTTTCATTAAGCCATTTACTCGTTTGTTACTTTACTTTAATCCATTTGTTCGCTACTCGTACTTCGAGCTGGAGATTGAGGGATTTTCTTGTGCAATGGTGTAGTGGATCGGATCTGACCTTTTTCTTGCAACTAGAACTCCCGTACCCTATGAGGGAGGGGCTTCACCTAATTGCAGACTAGACCCGCTACCCATCTTCCCCCAACTCCTTTTTCTTCTTCCTTTTCTTAACATTTTACCTCACTTATGCATGTGCGAGTACCACCCCAAGGTGGCACTCCCTACTTGTTTCTATTAGCATGATGCATGACCATACATTCTTAACCTAACATGATGCATGATGCATTATAATGTACATTAACAGTAATTGAAATGGGCATTTAAATAAAAGTAATTGAATAGCAAAAATTAAAAGCGCATATACAAGGAAGTAATGCATATAATGGAAGGTAACAACCAACATGGAATGGCACACAAGAGGACAAGCAATAACCATGGAACATTCAATAAGTAAAGCATGTGAAGGAGACAATTATGGAATTAATTAAACGACAAGAGGCATGCTTGGATATTGAGATCCAATAATAAAGGAAATATAATGGAATTAACAATTAATGTGCATCTGAAAGCATAATTTAATTAACATACTTGGTGGTTGATTCTATGCTTTTATCCTAATTGGCTAATCATGTTACTTAGTAGAAGATAACATGCTAAGGACCAATAATTATGAGCAGGATTGTAAGCAATACCAAGAAGACAATAACAAAGGAAATATAAAAACATTTATTCACATAGTCAATTAAATTCTAAATCCATTCCTACTTAGCTCATTCTTCTTTCATCTTCTCCATTCTTTTCTAATAAAGTAAAGCATCTATAATATTTTCAATTTAAATAAAGCATTGTAGAGGAAGTTGTAGAGAGAGACGATATAACTATATTAAAGGAAATTGTAGTAAAAGAGTGATATGCAAATTATTTACAAAGGGAGGATTAACATGTTAATTTAGTTAATCAATTAAACATGCTAGTAACTGAAACATACTTTTAATAGTTTAACGGATTTAACATGCATAGCTAGTTGATTAAGCATACTTGACTAGTCGTGTTTGAGTCTAGTTAATTAACATGCTTGTCTAGTTAATTATTCTAGTTAGTTGATTGCTCTACTTAATTGACATGTATCAAGTAAAGTAAACATGCTCAACTAGTTGATTAACATGCTCGCTACTATTCTAAATGTGCTAACTCGAAATTAATGATAAGTTAGTTAATTGAAATGCTTATCTACTTAATTATTCTAGTTATTTAAATTAAACATACAATTCAACATGGCAGTTAATTAAACATGCTACTTAAACACGAAAAAACTAAGTAAATGAACATGCTAATCATAATTATTATTCTAACTAATTATCCTAGTTAATTAACATGCTCACTAGATGATTAAATATGCTTATTACAAAGATTATTCTAGTTAATTAGACGTATACATCTAGTTAACTAAACATGCTTGATTAATTATTCTAGTAGATTAGATATGCGTAATTGATTAACTAAATATGCTTAATGTATTATTCTAGTTAAGTTAATTAACATGCTCAAATAATAATTATAATTAAAATTTTAATTAAGTTAACGTGCTAGTCGTTAGATTATCAAACATAAGGGTAAGATAATATGTACGAACAATATATAAAATGGCAGAGCAATATATATATATTGAATGATAGTTTATACTTGTCACAGAGGAATTTACACCAAACACAGCAGGGTATTACAGTGAGTAGAGCGATAAACTAAATACATCAGAATATCGCAGCGAGTAATTCATTCTTTCCTTAAACCTTCAGCAAACATTCATCACATTTAACAATTTCATTTTTTTTTCTAAGCATTCTCTAAACACGTTCATTCCTATATTAGCAGTAAATAAACCACAGAAGACTAAGGAAACCAACAGTAGTAAAATCAACCAAGGAAATACTATAGAGCACTAACAAACCTACACTATCACCAACTCAGGAAATATGTACAGCAAAGGAATCAACAAATGAAATAGCAGCAATAATCATCCTAGGAACTATCATCTAAAATCAACTAACAGCAACTAGCAGTTAACTAACAACAGTAACGACAAGGAAATCACAAAGCACTATAATTCTACAGAGCATTAGTAAGACTATCAATAACCAGGAAATGCAACTCATGCACCCCTACTTGTGGTGTAGGGCCTCCACAGGCTAAGACACCCCTATTCCCTTACCTAAATTGATGAACTAAATAGGGACAGCAACTCCAGCCCTCAAGGAAATTCCAAGCTCACGAACAGAGACCTCACATTCCGCTCCCAGCTTCTGCAGCTCACATTCAACCTCACTCACGTTTCACACTTAACCCACCAAGGCCAACCCACACTTCACTTAATCTGAAACTCAATCTCAGTTTCTCACTCAGACACTCCCTCTCTCGCAGGCATTACACACGCAGAAAGGGAAAAGGGCTGGGAGAGGAGAAAATTCTGAACTCCCCAAATGGTAGAGAGGGGAGAGGGATATTACCTGGATGGAGGGACATCATACACGTAGGGAGGGAGAAGAGGCTGGCTCACCCAAGAGAGGGTGGGGGAGAGTCATTCGTTTTCTGAATTTAATGGTTAGATGACAATTTCCATCATTTTAACTGTAATTTTATTCATAGGTCTGGACTATTTCAGACGAGTGCGGATGCACTGGTCTCGTCTCCAAGAGCAAAATTCTGAAGGCATATTTGTGCCTTCGGACGAGAAATGGCGACCCCGCCCATTTCGTACCTTCCGAAGGCGACATTCGGATGCAAAAATGGCATCCACATGCGTTTAAATGTGTCCAGAAATCGAATAGAGGCAAATTGGATGCGGCCACTTGCGTTCGCACACGTCTGGACTCATCTGGAACTGTCCAAGATTCGGACAGATTCAATCTGGATGCAGTCATCCGGGTCCGCATCGTCCGGACATTGTCCACAACACCAAAACACAGTGAAATCATGACACGAAATCGCGTCCTGAGTCATCCCAAGGCTAAGGGTGACGTGCAATGCACTTACGGATGACACGTCTCGTCCGCAAGTCGTCCACATGTGTCTGAAAGTCCAGCATCATACGCATTAGGATGCAATTTCTTGTCCTGGTGCATCTCAAACGTTGGGGACGCCACGCAATGCACTTGCAGACGATATAACTAGTCCGCATGTCGTCCGTAGGCGTCCGAAAATGCCTAGAACAGCCTTTCCTCACCTTTTTCCCTACTTAACTCTTACCCATAACACTTACCCCATAATTACATGTCATAAAATAACACGTATAAGTACGCAACATAATGTCCTAGTCACTCCATCCTTATACGGGAAAAACGTTATCGGAAATACCCCCTAGGCTTAACACTATGAACACGTCCTTGGTAATACCCCCATAATTATCCAACTTAAAAAGTCGGGGTGTTACATGATGAGTTGTTAGATGCTTTTAATGAATTGTTTAAGAAATTCAACATACTTAAACAGAAATATAATTTGTTGAAAAAGGAGAATGACAATTTGATTAAAAAGCATGTTGAGGTGTCTAAGTCTTTTGAAAATCAAATTGTTGAATTGAAAAGCATGTATGAGATTTCTAATGGTACTATTAAATCTCTTGAAAATGATGTTAATGAAAAATAATTATTTGAACTCAATTGTGCTTAAATTCACTAACGGTAGCAAAAATTTTAACATGGTTTTAGGTAAGCAAATGGTAATATTTGATGAAGCCAGAATTGACTATCAACCATTTGCTAAAAGGAAAAATTATAAAAATTTCTTTGTTTGCCCATCTACTTGCAATATTTGTAATCGTATAGGGCATAAATCATTTTGTTGCCAATTGAAATCTAATGGCAAAATAATTAGTTCTAAACTTGTTTGGGTTCCTAAAAGCACCAAACCTAAAACTCTAGAACCCAAAAAGATTTGGGTTACAAAGAAATGCAATTAATTATAAGTTTTATGTTGAAAAGCTCTCCCACTTTAAATATGTGTTTTGTTTGTGGATAATGAGAGACTTTTTGAATATGCATATAGGCTAGAATTTTATTCTTTTGATTGATCTTCATTTTATTTGCATATTCTTTGGGTATAATTGTTTTAATTCTTCAATTGGTTTATTTTTGTTTTAATTTTTGGCATTCCAACAATACGTATCATAAATTGCATATATTTGAAGGATTGTTGGTATTTGTTTTTAACATTTTAGAATACTCCCCATTGATTTGAAATTGTTTATTGATATACGGGAAAAAATAGTTTTTAACATGGATAAATCTTTTAAGCAAAGTTTTAAAAGTGTTTTTTTATCAATAATGTTTTTATTACAATTGGTATCAGAGTAAGGTTATTAAATTTTTTGTGTGATATTGTGCATAATGTATAAATTTGTTAAAATTAATTGAATTTCTTGTTATAAATCTAAGTGACAAATTTCTTGATATTTTGTATATATACATATTATGGATTTCAATACTTACATTGAAGGACAATCTATTTCTAGACCTCCACTTTTTGATGGTTGCGATTATTTATATTGGAAGTTGAGGATAAAATTTTTTTGTATAATCTTTGAATTATGATTTGTGGAATATAATTGAAAATGAGCCATATGTGCCAATGAAATGTTTAAATGGTATAAATGCCCCAAAATTGTATTATGAATATAATGAATTTGATAAATGCAAATTGAGTTTAAATGCTAATGCTACTAATGTGCTATATTGTGCTTTAGTAAGAAATGAATTTGAAAGGGCACAATGATATGAGGATGCACATCAAATTTGAAGACTCCTTGAGGCCACATATGAAGAATCATCCTCCGAAGATGAGGATATGACAAATATTTGCTTAATGGCCAAGGAAAATGAGGTAAACATTTATTCTAGCGATTTAGAAGAAAATTGTGATGATTTTATTACAATTGGTAATTTTATTATTTTTCTTGGTATACACTTGGTTTCTCCCAACAATTGGTATATTTAGGGAGAGAAAAATATTTAATTTGCTATAATTTGTTGAATTGTTTGCACCCCCATCTATTATGTATGCTTTATGACAAAGAGAAAAATTTATTTTGTTTGAGTTATTTTGTTTTGATGCATTTGATATCCCTATGACTTTGATTTTGTACATTGATAAAAGGGAAAGAGAAATTTATTTCAATTGGTATCATTTCTTAAATTGTTTTCCTCCGTATATTCTTGTTGGTATTTTAATAGAGGGAGAAGAAAATAGATTGTGTTGATTGTTTGATTGATTATTCCTCTAATGAGCTTCTGCTGTAAATAATTACTAAGGTGGAGATTTTTCATTTATTATTGACTTTGTTATACATCCCCATTGATTGAATTTGTATATTTATATTTACATAAGGGGAGAAATTGTTGAATAGTTGTTTCAAAGCTTAAATGTTTTCATCTCTACAATTGGTATCAATCCTATAATTGATAATGAATTATTTTTCTTTGGTTTTCATTTTTTTAACTCCCTCCAATGTTTTATATGAATTGAATTTTGATAAAGGGGGAGAAATTTATTTGATTATTTGAATTGACTTGTAAATTCCTCAATCTTTATATGTATTGTAATTGTAAAAGGGAGAAATAATATTTTGTTTTGATTGAAATGTTGAATTGATTGTTGTTTAACTTTGTTTTTACACCTCTTCATTTTTATTATGACAAAAATAGGGAGAAGTTATAGTAAGGTGTTTGTTAGAAAAACATGATTGACATGAATTTAAAGTGAGATATTGCATGAACTAAGGGGGAATATCATATATGCAATAGACATTATACTCATGCTTAGGATAGATGATTAAATAACTTTATATGTTTTGTCATTATCAAAACAAATAACCTTAGCCCAACACCCCAGTGCTCCCTTGTCTGCACAGTTTTTGTTCTTGGGGTTAGCCCAAAACTCGTTATACTTGGTAGGGAGGGGAATTTGTAATATCCCGAATTTTTGTTATGTTAAGCATACGACTTAAGTGATGATTTTGTGGTATTAGAAGTTAATATGGACAATTAAGGTATTAGTCAAGTGAAACATAATTGGATGAAGTGAATTATGGTACTCTGTGTTATATTTATATTAAGTCTATGAGGACGATCAAGGATTTTTTGGATTTGACTTCGATAAGTTAAGGTGTTGTTCAAGGGAAAATACAATAGGAAAATAGTAAGCTATAATAAATAAGTTGTTGAGAATAGTAGAGTTGATAATATTCAAGGATAATAATAGAATTGGATTGTTAATGTATAATCAGTGAATTTGGAAGTAATGGATGAAAGCTGGGGAAAATATATTTAGATATAATAAGGTTGTTAACATCTATGGATATAGTGGAGAATAATGTGAAGGAGGAATTTTGTACAATATATCCTTATGTATGAAAGGATAAATTAAGGATAGTTGGATAATTTGAAAATTTAAGTTTGAATAGTTTAGAAAAAAGTGAATTATTAAGGATATAGATATTTATATATATATGAGGAAAGTTGCATCGACGTTTTATCGACTGACGATCTGGAGTAAAGAATTCACGGCTGATCGAGAAGATGGCGGTCAATCATAAGTATTAAATCAATCGCCCAGCGTATTCATTGTTTGTCTGAAAACTCATAATTGATGTTCGGGAGTTTGAGGAGTCGATGGAAAACAATACGTCGTGTCTCCTCGTTGCCTTTGGAGTGTTACAGAGTGTATTTAGGAGAGGTTAGATGGAGAATCAGGGTGAACGACTGAGAAAAACTCTCTTAACCTCTCTGCTTCTTTCTGGGTTCTGTGGATTTCTAGAGTATCATGGCAGAGACGATTGAGTAAATGATTTTCTGGGAGATCCTACTGATGATTGGTTGGTGCAAACTAGATCTACTTCATGAAGGTGAATCGCAACGTGAATTAAAGAATAACGTGTGTGCATTGTCCGTAAGGACCTACATCACGAGAGTAGGATTCGTTATGTTTCTCTGCAATTTTTCATGTCCCTTTCATGTTGTAAAGGAATGGTCTACTGCTAGTATTCTTGCTACATGTTTTCTTGGATCTATCCCTGTGATATTAAGTCTTCGTTAATAGTTCTTTACTCATGGTGTTCTCTATTGTTTTGATTGCTATGGGTATAGATGATAACAAATTGAAGTTTATAGCATAAAGATGAGTTCTGCTCTGCATGAATAGTCCTTATTCCTTGCAAATATTATCTCTGTAATGGATTTTGCTTAGATGTTTCTTCTGCATGGTTATTCCTATAGTTTAGATGCCCCGTTAATGAACTTGTTTGTCTATGATTGTCCTTCCCTGCATGATTTTCCTGTGATGTTTCCTTTTGTGAGTAGTTTCAGCTCATGGAATCTTGGTTATTTGGGTTTGTTAATATTCTGGATGAAATAAAATAACCTGTTAATACCAATTGGCAAAGAAATAGGTTCTTCATGGTTTTGGTTTGGTTTATTAGGCATGCTCTCTACAAATATATGAACTGTAATATTATGTCTAGTGTTCTTTACCAATAAGTATGCCCCCATATGCTCTCAGTAAACCTATGTGTTAACGGAATGAACCCTGGAATAAAATAAGTGGTAATAATTCTTTAGAAATATAGGTTATTGCATGTTAGTTTACTATTTTGGTCGAAATAGCATGTTTAGTGTTAAATTATAGTGGAAGCATGATTGTATTCATTGTTGTTAGTTGTTTGTAATATTGTTTACGATATATGAACTGCTGTGTGACATTCATATAGGCATGTTAGTAGGATTGCACGTCATGCATTACATGGATTAATAACGAAGATAATAAATAATGTTTTCTACGTGGGTTTGGAAACTTAAGAGGTTGCTCACACGAAGAGAACAACCCATTAGGGTAAGTTCGAAAACTGAAGAGGTTGCTCTTACTCAACGGGTTGGTGAGTTCGAAAACTGAAGAGGTTGCTCTCACCCAAAAGTAAATAAATGTAAATGTAAGTGGGCTAGTTTTTAGTGAATTCAGAGACTAAAGAGATAGCTCTCACTTAAAAACGAATCCAAATGGTGGGTTCGAAAACTAAAGGGGTAGCTTTCACCCAGCTTATAGATATATCAGACTTATGCATGTAGAGTTGTCATAGACATTGTAATTGCATTTATATTCCTTACTGGGCAATAGACTTATTATTCATCCTGTGATGTAGGTATCAATTATGATCAAAATGAGGTGAACGTGGAAGAGGTGTGATGCGATGCAAGCTTGTGTTATCATGTGCGGATCGACCACGGGGGTTATGGCCAAAAGAATAAAAATTGTTTAAATTGCGTAAAGACTTTATTTATGGTTTTAAGAATTTTAAATTGTGTTGTTTTCACAAAACAGTTAAATGTTTTTATTATTCTGCGCAACGTACTTTGATGTTTTTCTTAAGTATATTTTAAATGGGTTTAAAAATGTTCAAAATTTTTATGAAAATGCATAAACGGAAATGGGATGTTACAGAGCCAACTTATAAACCATGCATTTTCTACTCTCTCAAGCAATGTGAGATTGTGCACCCCCACTAATATGGGTCGGCCCCCACATGCGCTATCCTGACCTTCACAGGGCAGACTGCCACAATCTCCCCTCCATAGGGACCCAACGTCCTTGTCGGCCACACTTCTAGTTGGGATTTCACTCTGATACCATTTGTAATGTCTTCGGTCCTCTCAATACAATATTGTCTGATTTGGGACAAAGCCACACATTTTTTGTTCTTGGGGTTAGCCTAAAACACATTATATTGGGCAGGGATGGGAACCCACTTATAAACCATGCATTTTCTACTCTATCAAGCAATGTGAGATTGTGCACCCCTACTGATATGGGTCGGACCCTCACATGGGTCATCCTGGCCTTCACAGGGCAAGCTTCCACACAAACCCTACCCGAAACGCATCATTTGTGTTAGCCTAATAGACATTAGGTTATTTGTTTTGATGATGATTGTTTAATTTGTTAATAAGTTGTTTATTATGAATTTGTTGAATTAAGAGAATACATTATTAATCTTCATTAAAAATACCCTTAATACGAGTATTAATGTTTACTAATGTATTTATCTAAGTCCATGTAGCTTATAGGTTGATTATTGAGATTTAGAAGAGACAAAATATGTAAAACACGGAACATAGGTCAACTTAGGCTGAAAGGGCGGTCGACTAGTTTGCGTCAGAGCAAAACAACGAAGAAGCGATCAACCAGAGGCATGAAGGCGGTCAACTGGAAATCAGACAGAGAGCTTTGAAATTCACAACTGCTGAAAAGCGATCGACTAGAGTGGAATGTGGTCGACCAGAATATGGACAGATTCAAGTCTTATTATGATATGCATGGAAGTGGTCGACCGGAGATGAAAGACCAGTAGACCGGATCAATAGAACTCACAATGGTAACATTCCAACGGTCGAAAAGCAGTCAACCAGATAAGAGGGTGGTTGACCGGTCGGTCAGTTTCTATAAATTGAAGCACTCTCAATTGAAGATTAAGAAAAGAGAGAATCGTACCGAAACACTACCGAAATCATTTCTCGATTTCTCTCAATATCTAAGTGCTAGGCCTAACACTCTCAATCCTCAACTTGAGATTTCATATATTTGAGAGTTAGGTTTTCTAAATTGTAATCATTACATTTCCACTATTTGTACTTAAACAGTGATCAAAAGGATGACATCCTGCAACAGTTAACAAATGTTAGATTGATGCACGTGAAGATCAATCAAAGGGTGACCCCTTGAGAATAGTCAAGTGTAAGGTTTGATTGGCATCCGTGAAGCCAATCATCACTAATGGGGGAGGTTAGTGGGTTAAGGAATCTCCAAGGAGGAATCTTGGAGTGCGGACGTAGGCAGGTTTGCCGAACCGCGTTAACAAACTGATGTCAATCTCTATATCCCCTCCCCCCCTCCTCTCTCTCATTAGGCCGGCATCAGTCCAACAATTTGTATCAAAGCTTCCATTGGCACGGTACATGTACATGAGAGGAGTGCTTGAAAAAGGACTCTGAAGACTCTTCGTGAGGATAGAATCCGCTCTATTTGACAGTTGTTAATCACCGACACACCTACAGGGTCCGAGAGTTAAAATATGTCGTGTGGGTTGAAATTGGAAGGGGAAATTAGTATGTAATTTAAAAACACAATGAATATAGCACAGTGTGAGAAAATATATTAATTTTTATTTGTAGGAGTCATGACAATTGCAAATGCCTCAGATAACATCATCTAGTAATCGTATGGGTGTGCATGGCAATAGATGACATGAAACATCATCTTCTGAGTCGCATATTGAATGAAGCTCATCGTTTAGAGATGCCAAGATTGAATGCACCTCTATAACAGCTTCATGATCGCACGCACGTTACTCATTGGTCTAGGCTGTTGAAATAGGATCCACCTCCATTATGAAATTAATGGATTCTTCATTGTTGGATGGTGCAATACTCCTCAACGCCATTCATGTCCAACACTTAAACACTTTGATTTCTGATACACTTTCACTCTTGGATGGTGTCTAAGGGATTTAGAGTTGTTGTTTGCTCTCGCGGATGATGTCCTTTCCATTTACAAAGACGAAGTTGAAGGTCAATCAATGTCGTCATTTAGTATTGAAGGACGTCTCTCATCTTACAATGGACGTCCCTCAATGCCATGGACATTGAGCGTTTGAGGGAAGGTCGTCATTTAGTATTGAGGAAGGTCTGTGGTAAGTTGAGGGACATCCTTCAATACTAAACGACATCATCTCTCAACATCAATGGATGTCCCTTAGCATCCACGGACGTCCTTCAATGTTAAACAATGTCATCTTTTAGCATTGAGGGACGCCCATGGCATTGTGAGACATTTGTTGTAAGTTGAGAGACGTCCCTTAATACTAAACAACATTATCTCTCAACATCAATGGATGTCCCATAGCATCCATGAACGTCCCTCAATGTTAAACGATATCGTCTGTCAATAATTCCATCATGAACGTCCATTTCCAATAAGAAGGACGTCTGTCCTCTTCATCAAATGACTAACAACCCTTGTCTGCTTTCATTTAAAAAGTGTGTGTCTTGCACATGACCCCCTTCAACATAACTTCTGCTAACGCCTTTGAAGGATGCCCATCCTCTATTTTGGTCGTCTATCCTCATTGAAGGACATTCATCCTTTTATTCAACGAGCAAAAACCTTCATTTGCCAGCACCTTTGGAGGTTTCCCATCCTCCATATTGGTTGTCCATCCACATTAAAGGACATCTGTCTCTTTATCCAATGAGATGAAACTTTCATCTGCCAGCGCCTTTGGAGGATGCCCATCCTCCATCATGACCTTCCATTCTCATTACAAGACGTCTATCCTTTGATCCAACGGCCATGAATCTTCATTCGCTAGTACCTTTGGAGGATGCCCATCCTCCATCCTGGATGTCCATTCTTATTGAAGGACGTCCATCCCTTCATCCAACAGCTATGAACCTTCGTTCGCCAATGCCTTTGGAGGATGTCCATCTTCCATCCTGGCTGTCTATCCTCACTAAAGGACATTTGTCCCTTCATTCAATGGTCAAAAACATTTATCCACCAACGCCCCTCCTCCTATCATAGACGTCTATCCTCATTGTAGGACGTCTATCTCTTCATCCAGTGGCCAACATGGACGTCCCTTGGACATTCCTCGGCCTTACGATGGCACCAAGGCTAATCCTTGGATGCCCCTCCTCGTGGATCAGTCTTAGACATCCTTCATCGTTGAAGGACATTTGTGGTTGATCTTTAGACGTCTATTGGATGTCCTTAGACTTTTTTAAGCGGAAAACGTGATTACGACGTTTGGCTCAGCATTTTTTGAGAAAAAATGTGACAACGATGTTTGTCTTCTTAATTTTTCATAGTTCGAGTTTTAGTTGTTCACGAAATTACTTTAAAACTTGACTTGTCATTGATAAAAAAGTTCTAGTTTTTTTTTTTTGTTAATTTTCCTAATTAATATATTAATGAATAGAAATCAAATGTATTAAAAAACCGATTTGTAAATAGGGGTGGGAATCGGTTCGGTTCGAACCGGGTAACCGAACCGAACCGAATACTATTCATCAGTTCGGTTCGGTTTCATTAGAAGAAAAAATTAAAAATAGAACAAAACAGAACTGAACCGAGGTGTTCTGTTCGGTTCTCGATTTTTGTTTTTAAGAACCGGGTAAACCAAACCGAACTGAAACTTAAATAAAAAAATATAAAAACCCATAAACTTGTTAATTACTCGCCCTAATTTATGATAAAAAGTTTTTGACACAAATAATTATTTTTTCAAAAATTTATTGTCCTCTCCTCTACCCTATTCTTTTTAGTCTTATTCTCTTGAAAACCTCAATTACCCCACGTCACCCAACGTTTCTGTCCTACACACAAATTTATTTTCTTCTTGTATGTGTTTACAAATCGGGGACATATAGATAGAGTGAATTTGAGTTTTTTTTTTTGTGGGTTTCTTATATTTTCTGCGACGATAAACTGTATCTAATATGTAATTATATTGTCGAGGGAAGTTCTTCCTATCTATTTAGGATTATAGGATTGAAAACTTTTTCAATTGATGGTAAAGAAAATGTTTGTATTGTGAGGTTGAGTGTTGCCTAAATGATTGAACTTTGAAATTTGTTCATAGATTGACCGGTTGGAGATCTATAAATACTACATGTATTCTTTGATTTTGTCTCTTAATTAAGAAATTGTTGTTTGTTTAATTATTGATTCACAGTTTAGAATCTGTTTTGAATATTAGAATTATTAATCTTTTTGGAAACTCTAAATTTACTCATATCATAAAATTATAAGTTTGATGTGCTATTTAGTTGTTGTTATGTAATATTACCTTGTTGGATTTTTTTGTGCCAAATCAGAGTTTAAAAGAGATAATTAGGATAATTAAAAAAATTAAGTGGCATGAAATATATTAGGAAAGTTATGAACTAAATTAAATCGAAAAAAACTAAAAGAACCGAACTGCCGAACCGATCTCAAAATTGAGTACAAAGCTGAAAAATTAAATAAAAAACATACAAATTGATGCGATAAAAAATTGAACCGATTAGAACCGAAACCAAACCGATTAGAACTGAACCGAACCGAGGAGAACCGAACTCTCTCGATTCAATTTCGATTTTCTAAAATGAAAATCAAACCGAATCAATTCAATCTTAATTTGAAACCGAATCGAACCGAACTAAACGAACCGAACCGTCCCACCCCTGTTTGTAAATGTAAAATTTGGATTAGCCAACAGCACACGAACTAATCACGGGGGAAAAATAAGACAAGTCGATGCCAAGATCTGTCTCTCCCTCTCTGTAAAACCCTAACTCTCTCTCGCTCCTCCATTTTTTACCCTTTTCTATATCAAAACCAGAAGTCTTGCTCTTCCGTATCTATCCCTTCCTGGTTCCTTTCAACAATTTTCTGATTCGTCTCTTCAAGCGATTCCGCTTGCAAAACTTCTCACTTCATCGCTCCCCTAGCTCTTTACAGGACCAACTGTTTCTGCGAGATCCGGAGTCTCTTCCAACTATTTTCTTGGGGGATTTTCATTGATTACTAAGGTTTTATTTCAGTCGGTCAAGGCTGGCGGGAATTTGGCTCGTCTAGGAATGGCGGATCCGCCAGGTATCCGCCTACTATTCTTCTGTGGTGCTCTGAGAACAGTGAGAGTTGTCGATTTCTATGTTCGATTGGCGTTGATAGGCTTGCCGTGCTGCGACGATTGAGTGGAAGTGAAGTATGCTGAGCGTCCTACGCGTGCACTTGCCCTCGGATATTCCCATTGTAGGTTGTGAGCTCACGCCCTATGTACTCCTTTGCCGACTCGATAAGACCGTCACTACTGAAGATGTGCCTGAGTCATCTCCGCTTGATAGCCACTTTCTGAGATATAAGTGGTAAGTTTTACCATTGCAATAAGTCTTGCAACCTTAGGTTGAAGATCACTGGCAACAGTTTGTTTTGTAGGAGGCACTGAACTCATGGGAGATTAAATTTTGCGTTCTTTGGGGAGTTCATAATTTTCCTAAGAGTTTCTAATTTAGAAATCACTTTAATATTCATCGGGAAGAGTGATTGGAGCTGATAGAAACTTTCAAGCCTCATTTTGATTAGGTTTGTTGGTGGTTATGATTGCTTTCTAGAAATGTACTTGTCCTTTGATAAAATCTGTAAAGTTATGAACTTTTCTTTTTCAGATAATAGTTATGCTGTTAAATTAGTAGGGCTCAAATTGTTTCAGTAATTTCTGCTTATTCTGCATTTACATGTTTTTCTTGTAATCTACTTTAATTTTCTCCTCTGTTCACAGAATGGCCAGTGACGTATACTGGATCATTACTACCCTGTTCATTTAAGAATTTGATGTGCTTTTAAGTGGTTGATT
Organism: Begonia loranthoides; assembly: GCA_022433065.1. NCBI lineage: Eukaryota > Viridiplantae > Streptophyta > Magnoliopsida > Cucurbitales > Begoniaceae > Begonia > Begonia loranthoides. The sequence continues at coordinate 48,044,530 of CM039468.1, read as the reverse complement.
GATAGTGCCTAATATACTAAGTCTCCATTTGTGAAATTGATTATATTCTTTTTGGTCATTAGTCAGAATATAGAAATTCAGTGAAGAAGATCCCCAAGAATCTTAGCAAGCAAAATGTTGAAACTAAAAGAAAATAACAATTTTACACAGCAGGGTAAGAGCATGGGGCCCCTATTGAAACGTGGGGTGCTTTGTCTTGCTATTTTTAAAAGTTAAATGAGATTAGGGAAACATTAATTAGGTCCCATAGTCATTTATTCCCAGGAAATTTTTCTGCCCCTAACCAAAAAGAAATCTTTGAATGATTTGGGTCTTTTTTATATCCAGTGGTTTCAAGCACGAAGCTTAAATGTATAATGAGATGTGTTTGTTTTATTTTCCATATCAAATCGAGTTTGTATTGTTTTTCAAATTCTATTCAGGTATCGTGTACAAAGTGATAGGAAGGTTGCTATATGCAGCATACATCCATCTGAGCATGCCACACTGCAATGTTTAGGCTGTGTCAAAGCAAAACTTCCTGTTGTCAAAAGCTATCATTGCTCTCCTAAGTGCTTTTCAGATGCATGGCAGCATCACCGTGTGCTACATGACCGAGCTGCAAGTGCTGTAAATGAAAATGGAAATGAAGAGGAAGAGTTGTTTGGGCGCTTTAATAGCTCGGGATCCGGTGTGATCAATGCTAGCTTGTCTGGTTCTACAACCAGTACTACCTTTGCAAATGGTTCAGCACCTCCTTATCCTGTAACAATTACACAGAGAAGTGGGGGCGAGGCTTATGTTGAAGTTGGACGCACCAAAACATACACACCCTCAGCTGATGATATTGGTCATGTCCTAAAGTTTGAGTGTGTTGTAGTTAATGTAGACTCAAAACTGCATGTGGGACTCGCCAGCACATTATTAACGTCTCGTGTGATTCCTGCTCCCTCCCCCACGCCTCGTCGCTTGATTTCCATCAATGGTATTGATATGCTGAGGCATTTAGATTCAGATGGTCGTAGTTCATCATCAGGAACTTTTACAGTGCTTTCGTACAACATTTTGGCTGATGTCTATGCCACAAATGATATTTACAGTTATTGCCCTTCATGGGCTCTTTCTTGGCAATATCGCAGACAAAATTTATCTAGGGAAATAATTGGATACCAAGCGGATATTGTTTGTCTTCAGGAGGTATGTTGGGGTAGCCTACTTTTGATAATCTATTAAGTATGTTTTGATATGTGGAATGTTGCTTTTGTGCTATAAAATTTAGCATCTGGATTTTTCTTTGTAATTTGTTTTAGTCATCCATTAGCATTTGTGATGACAATGGTTCAGGATAGACTGTTAAACATTGCTTGTGTTATAAATTTCAGTATCTTCTTTCTTACCTGTAAGTTTTTCTAGTCCATCTTACTGTTTCTGCAGTTGGAATTGTTTATAGATTTATTGGTTTCCTTATTTAAATGATTCATTAGATGGTTGTGCGTTGGTTCATGGAAGTAGTAGAAAATGTATTGAAAGACGATATATTATTCGTTGGGTCATTTTACAATCTAGTAATGCTTTACTTCTGAAAATTCTAGGGATATAAATATTGAGAGTTGGGTTTCACTTGGACATCATCCTCTTTTTCATTCGAAAGATACTAGGCAGTGGTTTCCCATTTCATTTTTTTCATTAATCTACTGAAAATGACTATTATTCCTGGGTCAAAAGCACTATTGCTAACTTAGAATTATGTTTTGAGCATCATGATACCTTTTGAGGAAATTTGAATGTCTGTAATTGGGGTTGTTGGATATAATTAAGAAGTTGATTGTTGAGTAAGAGGAGCATAAGCAACTTATTAGCTAGATAAATGTTGGTAGATATGGATGGAAATGTTGAGCAGGAGCCAAGTTCCCGCAGTCAATCATCACATGCACACACCAGTGGCAAGCTGTAATTTATTAGGACACGATGTTGTGTATTTAATTTTACGATAGAGTAATAACTTACGCATGTAACTTTCAAATGAGGAATGATGGTTCTCAGCCATAGTATAAATACATCTGATATCAATAAGTTATATTCTAGGTTCAAAGTGATCATTTTGAGGAATTCTTTGCACCTGAGCTCGACAAACATGGATATCAAGCTCTATACAAGAGAAAAACTAACGAGGTAATTCAATTCTTTGAAGTTTATAGTCATACTTATGTCTCTATCCTGTGTTAATTGAGGTTCTTGTTGACTTCAGATATATGGTGGAAACGTGCAGACAATTGATGGCTGTGCAACCTTTTTTCGAAGAGACAGATTTGCACATGTCAAAAAATACGATGTTGGGAAGCTTTACAAACAACAATTTCTTTGTAAGTCATTATTTTTTCTATTAAAGGAGATTTTTTAATTATGCAGGTTGAGTTCAACAAGGCTGCCCAGTCTTTGACCGATGCAATGATACCAACTGCACAAAAGAAAACTGCTTTGAATAGATTAGTTAAGGTACTATTTTTTTTGGAATCATTTTCTTTTCTATATATGTTTAAGTAGCCTGTTAGTAATTGTTAGAAGGGTAAATATTTGTAGGATAATGTTGCCCTGATTGTTGTGCTGGAAGCGAAATTTAACAATCTGGGAGCTGATATTCCGGGAAAAAGGCAGCTTTTTTGTGTGGTAAGGTTTCCTGCCTTCATGTTCTATTTCTTCTTTTGGTAATGGGGGGATTAATTATCGTACTATCTTGTAATCCTCGCCTGTGATTAATTGATCCTATCAAATGTGAAACTATTACATCATGCATCATGCATATGCATCATGGTGGTACTATAATTTGTTTTTAAATGTAACTCTGACTTAGTCTTACTTTGTGCATAGTGGGTTGTATGATTGAGCTGGAAAGTTGCTACAAAATCTTTGTATATCTTTTCGGAAACTATTTTCTTACATGAAGTTGCTTCTCTGTAGAGATATTTGTGGTCATATCTGTACGATGAACACTTCTGTTATACATGTTAGATTAAGAATACAATTTCTATTCTGCATATTCTTTTGTTCATTCTTGTTAAGCTTGTTCTAATTGTGTATTTAATCTTTCAGTAAAATTGTTAATTTTCTCTTTTTGATCATAAAGCCAGATATATCTTTTTTCGTAACAGAGAAAAAGTTCAAAAAACAAAAAATAAAAAAATGCTCCTTTGAATGTATTTGTGCAGTTTGCAAAATTTCTTGATTTTTGTTATCTTCCCTTTTGCTTTGTCAGGCTAATACTCACATTAATGGCCACCAAGATCTGAAGGATGTCAAACTCTGGCAGGTGACTTTTTGTTTATGGTAAATTTGGGTATTATATTTTAATCCTTTCATTCTCTAATTGCAATACATTTTTGTTTGTGAAATTAGGTACATACGCTCTTAAAAGGATTGGAGAAAATAGCTGCTAGCGCAGATATTCCAATGTTGGTTTGTGGGGATTTTAATTCTGTCCCTGGAAGGTTGTCTTGTGCGCTGATATTCATTATTCACTCAATCATATAGGATTTCTACGATGTGCGTATAATTTATCAGTATTACTGCCCTTTTGCAGTGCACCACATACTCTACTTGCACATGGGAAGGTAGATCCTATGCATTCAGATCTAGCAGTTGATCCACTTAATATATGTCGGCCCCACAGCAAGTTGATCCATCAGCTGCCTCTGGTAAGTTGTTGCCTCGAATTGATGGAGATTGATGTGTTATTGCCTAGAAGAGGGGTTTGAAGGGGAAGGAGGGATTGTCATTGCACGCTTGTGTCGTTTTACTTGTGCCTGTTATGATCCAATGATTATTGCAGGTTAGTGCTTATTCTACCCTTGCTAGAGCGGCAGCTAGTCTTGGATTGGATCACCAAAGAAGGAAAATGGACCCCTCAACGAATGAACCCTTATTTACAAACTGCACTAGGGATTTTATTGGCACGTTAGACTACATATTTTACACAGGTAATTCAGTCTTTATCTCTTCATTAATTATTTTCTATATTTTCTTTTGGTAAGAATATTTTTAAGCAAAAGTATGTGCAAAGAAATATGACTACAATGACACACTATGTAATGTATTAAAAACTCTGAAAGAGGAACTGTAGTGAAGAGCTGAAAGAGGAAGACAGAAACAGGTCTATAAAGATCAACTCAAAAATTAATGCCACTGATTTAATGCATAAGATACTTTTCAACCAAAGACCATATAATTGACACTTGTTCATGCATAAATTATCATCTGGTTTTCTACTTCTGCAGTGGACTCTTTAACAGTGGAATCCTTATTGGAACTACTGGATGAGGAGAGCTTGAGGAAAGATACTGCACTTCCGTCTCCTGAGTGGTCCTCTGATCACGTAGCCCTCCTTGCTGAGTTTCGCTACTCACCTAGACCTAGACGCTAACATGTCCCTGTTGGTATGACCTCTCTTCCTTATTTCTCCAAGATTCCCTTTGTACAGCTATGGTAATTATTATCTGAAGTTGCCATCATTTTACATAGCAGGTTTCAACTTTTTATGGGGTTGGGTCTTCTTTTTCTTTTTCTTTTTCTTTTTTTTTTTCTCCTGTTGGACTCTTGGCATCAATTTCTTTTTTTGTTGAGTTTATTCTTATATTATTTATGATCTGTTGATCTTAAGTAAAATAAGGAGGTTGAGAGTTTAAATTTCTATAAGTTTGTCTTGTCGAAAAACGAAAACCACAGTGAATCCCCATTGTTTTACCAATTGTTGGTTTTAATGCTTACTTCAATTTAATGTACTACGGGGGTGTAAGAGTTGTTATTTTGAACGACATGCCAAACAATGGCATGGTGCTCTGAATTTTTCGAATATTTTCGAAATTGATTCTCACTGGTCTTGGACTGACTGGTTTTCAGAAGTTCCTGAAATGTGTATTGATCTAACTTCATTAAAAAGTTTACGGCTCGTGAAGAAATATTTCAATCAAAGTATTCCCTCAACATTGATCATTGAGTATATGAATAACTGTTGATGTTATTTCTGAGAATTTTCACTCTTTGTAAAGGTGACTACGATTTTGGAATGAGTTAGAGTTGTAAATGATTAAAAATGAAGTGTTAGTTTTATATTTATGTGGTCATGTGCTTATATGGTCGTGGGGGTTAAAAAAAAAATTGTATTTCAGGTACGGAGGAATGTATTGAAAGATGCAGAGAGACGATGTTGGATAAAGTAAAAGATTAGTGGATCATAAAGTCTGTTCCCTCACAGGTATCTTCCTCAAGTGAGATTCTTGATATGATCTGCTTTGTATCATAGAAAGTTGTGATTATGTCTAATTTAATTACCGAAAGAAAGTTTCTCCGCGCATCCATATAGTCAGTGTCACATCCTTCCTTGATTACAAGGTTATAGATCCCTTCATTTTTATATACCTCCTGTAGCGCTCCTTGGTTTTCCTGAAGTTGATAGTTATTTGTTGACTTATGTTGAGGAAACACAGAAATAAGATTCACTTTCTCTTTCACTTTCTCTTTATATGATTGGGGGAGGAAGTAAAAATAGAATTTATTTTAATTGATTGTTACTTCTTTTGATTCCTAAATTCAGGAACGTGGGTTAATTATTATTAATTAGAGGATGAAGCAAAGTCAATTGCTTTCAATTTAATGCGATTTGTATTCATGGAAGAGCTCTCAGATGCATGTATGTTTTCATCATTAACATGTAGTGGAGAGAAAATATGATGAGACTCCAGTCCCGTCCCCAGTTGCTTAAGATAATCTAAACATTGTTTGAGTGTTCTTGACTGACTTAAATGGACTCTATCAAGTGTGCTACAATCACAGACAAATACTTGAATGAATTCTTGTTGTACCACAGAGTTATTAAGTTACCTGCCTAAGGATCAATGGAGTTGAATGAGACAACGAACCAACCTGCACAAATTATCTCTTTCATATTTGCAATTATCGATCCTCCAAATCATGTGAGAAACATCAAACTAAAACTCTGGATTGGTGCTTTGGATCCCTTTAGAAGCATTGGCTACAAAGCCTCGAAACAATAAGGCTGGCAAATGCAGTCAATTGCGTGCATCAGTTTTCTCCGAGGTCCTACCGCATTGGCACCCATATCTTTAAGCTTCTTCATGGTCATATTCACCAGATGAAACTTACTGATGCTTTTGCTCTGAAAAATCCTTACAAATTGGTCAAGCCCCAAGGATGCTAGCCATCTGCTTAACCCACCGGCCGTTTGAAGCTTCCTCTCGAGATTCCATGCCCTGAGACGTTGATTTAATGACTGCTCAATAAATTTTGAGGCATTACCAACATGAAGAACATTTTGGGATTTCAACGTTCCATCTCTACTCAGATTTCTTGGTTCGATTCTTCTATTTTGCCTCAACGACTTTGCTAGAGTTGAAAAATGTTGGAGGGGAGGAGCTTTCCTGCTAAGTCGACTTCCTTTCTTATGAGCCAATACCAAGCCATTCTGTCGATCCTGAGTAGGAGGAGGCATTTTGAGGCATGCCCCATTAGAATTTTGTGACCAGATATTTGCTGACTTTGTAGGAACAGTTTGAACTTGAGGCCGACTTTTTTCTGGCTCAGACCCAGGGAGGGCTTTTGCAGTGGGTGGAGGAGGCACCAGAACAGTAACTTTCTGCTTTTTAACGATCACCCAACCATCATCTCCGTGCAAGTCGAGCTCAAAATTAGAGTTTGAAACTTCAGTAAAGCCACTGGGAATTGCCAACTTTTTCCCTTCCTTTGTTTTAACCATCTCGTTTGAACCTACGTACTTAACAGAGTATGTAAGGTTTATTGAAAAATGATCATACCAGAGGATTAAAGTTCAACTTGTTCCAACCAAAAGAATCAAATCTCACGAGAACACTTGGATTTAACTGAATTTAATTATGGATTTTCGACCAAATTGAGGATAATATTAGACTTTACAACTCCAAGGACCTTACAATTAAAATCTATACTTCAGCCTTCGGCTCCAAACAAGATTCAACTCAGATAGCCTGAGGAAATCAACTTCTAAACCGAAACTCATGGAGTAAATACAACACAATATAACAATGCAAGGCCATCATAGAAATAAAGTCAATATAATGAAAAAGAGATTGGTTCCAACTTTATTAAATCTCAAGGATAAATGAATCCACCTTGATTGAAAGCACACCAACCAGATATTAACGTCAAACATTTCCCCCATTCTTGAATTAAAGAGTGAAAGTAATACAACAAGAAGTTACTATAGTAGCCATTCCTGAAAATGATGAGAAGCATTCAATGTGTCCAATCTCCAACCCAGAACACAAAATGAACACTTGTTAATACGAGAAAATAAAAACCCCCAAAATTGAAAACGGCCATCCGGTGGTAAAGGTTCCTGAAAATAGGAATCGCGTGGCTAATCTCTCTCACAAAATTCACACCCACGACTTATCTTTAAACAAATAAAAATTCATAGCCCTAAAAAAAGCCTGAACTCAGATTCATAAAGATAGAAAAGAATAAATCCAAGCAAAAATAAAACGTAGATTCGCGAACAAAGACCAAACATTCAATCACAAGATCTAACTGCAAAAAAAATAAACTAGAAGAATCAAGAATACCTCTGGATGAAATAGAAAGTATGAAAAGATGGTAGTTGCCGATTACATGCGGCAAACTCTGTTAACAAAATGGAAGACACTCAGAACAGAGTGGAAATCGGGAGGAGATGAGAATTATGGGCTGACGTTCTTCAGGGCTCCGAGTTTGATGGGCTGAATAACCCACTAATCTAACACAGCAAGAACACTCTATAATTCAATAAAAATAAAAGTTTGTTTTCTTGATGTTACGTTATAATATAGGTGTTTATCGAGCTGGCTGGTCACTCGGCTCGCTATAGTAGTCAGTCGAGTTAGGCCCAATCTTAAGCAGTGGGCACAGTCGAGCCCAATATTTAGGCTTGTGAGCTTGCTTAGGACTGGATCAGGTGAGCGGGCTCACTGGCTCGCTCGGGGGCTCGATCAAGTCAGACTTGTCAAGCTCGCTAATATATATATATTGTGTGGAGCCCATAAATATTTTATTAAATTTCTAATATGACGATGAGTCTTACCTTCCCGTCTTCCACCTCTTCATTCTCTTAGCCATCAACCCACCTTCTCTCTTTATATATGTTGTTTCAAACTCATTTATTCCCCCTTTTCTCTCATAGTCTCAGTCTCGGACTCTCACTTAACCGTCAATATCTCTATTTTATCAATTAAAAAAAAAAGATATCCACAAAAATGTTGGTGACCAAGGATGTGATTATGTCTGCAGAAGTGTTGATGTTCGAGGATACTTGGTTTGACTTGTTAGTTGTCATGTTAAAAAAAGAAAGCAACAATCATATGACTAGTGACTATGGGGCCCATAAAATTTTTTATTAAATTTCGACCTTGGCTCTAAGCCCTATCTTTTTTATATTCCATCTCTCCATTCTCTCAGTCATCAACCTGTTAGCCTAAGTGTCATTAGACTTATTTATTTTGATGATGAATGCTTTAATTGTAATCATAAGTTGTTTATTGATTGTATATGCTTAATTATTTTATATTCATAATTATATTTGTAACGACTCGATTTTTCGTTTCTTAAAAATGCGTTAAAATTTAAAATTTGAGTACATGACTAAAATTCATCATTTAAAACTCTTTTCAACCTTAAAATCAGAGTGCCCTAAAAATCCGATCATCACCAACTTATTAAAAACAGTTAATTAAATCGTGGAAAGTATGATTAACAAATTTAGCGGAAAAGTAATTAAAACATCACTTAAAACATTAACTAGAATCCAAAGTTTAAAGTTCAAAACGTAACCTACTTAATATTTGGAATAAATGCCCAAGTAAGGGTTAGAGTAGTAAATAACGTTTGCAAAACATGTTTGTCGTTAAACCCTTACAAAATAACATCTTTTTTCTTGTCTTGATGTCATACTACTACTCGGGACATGTTTCCTCCTGATTCACTGCAGGCTCCACGGGAATGGCTTTATTTGCTGCTCCTGGCACAACCATTTCATTACCTACACCATAAGTAAAGACGTAAGCTTAAAGCCCAATAAGGAAAATGGTTCATACAAATGTTTATGACTCTCTTTAGTTCTTTTTGGAATGGGTACCGCCCTAGACCAATCTTATCTTACGTATTTTTTTCGTTACTAATACATCGAGCGAGAAATTGTGAGAATCTGTGGCGGAAGGGTAGTCTTTGTCGGCTTCAGCCACCTAAAGTAAACAGTCTCGCAGTTCCCCTAAGGGAAAGATAACGTTTCTCTTAATCTTGTCTACCTAACTGATCTGTACTTACCACCCCCCCACAAAATCATTTTTCTTTAATTTCTTTTCCTCACTTAAGGCATGTGGGTACCACCCCAAGGTGGCACCCCCTAATTGTTTCTATTATCGAGATGCATGATGACACTTTCAAGTTAAATAACGTATATAGGATAATAAATGACAAAGGTTTAAAGGAATGACAATAAATCATTATATGGCAAGAGTTAACGCGCATGGCATATCCGAAATAATTATAAGATGGTTATAAAGGAAATGTATAATAGTTTAGATTAAGGCATGTTACTAAATAGAGGTCATAGTCAAGTCTAGATCTAGCTACACCATCAACCTAAGCAAGCCTTGCATTTACATCCTTTGGCAGTGAATAGACAATACGAAGCAGAAATAAAACTGCAGTGTATATCAATGAAATAACACTACGGAACAAGCTTTAGACGACAATTAAATCAACGAAACATGCCTTTTAAACATCTAAAAACAACAGCAACAATATGCTTATTAACGACTAAAAACAGCAGCAACTATAGGCTTATTAACGACTAAAAACAAGAGCAACTATGTCTGAATAGAGCAAAGAAAATCATGTTTATCAATGAGTAAAAACAGCAGCAACAATATCCAAACAGAGCAGAGAAAATCATGCTTATTAACGACTAAAAACAGTAGCAACTATATCCGAACAGAGCAGCGAAAATCATACTTATTAACGACTAAAAACACCAGCGAAAATCATACTTATTAATGACTAAATACAGTAGCAATTATATCCGAACAGAGCATCGAAAATCATGCTTATTAACGACTAAAAACAACAATGATTATAGGCGTATTAATGACTAAAAACAGCAGCAACTATGTCTAAACACAGCAGTGAAAATCATGCTTATCAATGATTAAAAATAGTAGCAACAATATCCGAACAGAGCAGTGAAACTCATGCTTATTAACGACTAAAAACAGCTATGATAATAGGCTTATTAACGACTAAAAACAACAGCAACTATGCCTAAATAGAGCAGCGAAAATCATGCTTATAAACGATTAAAAACAACAGCAACAGTATCCGAACAAAGCAGCGAAAATCATGCTTATTAACGACTAAAAATAGCAACAACTATATCCAAACAGAGCAGCGAAAATCATGCTTATTAACGACTAAAAAACAGCAACAACTATGGGCTTATAAACGACTAAAACAGCAGCAAGTATATCTGAATAGAGCAGCAAAAAAATAGGTTTATTAACGACTAAAAATAGCAGTAACAGTATCCGAACAGAACAGCGAAAAGCAAGTTTATTAATGACTAATACAGCAACAACAATATCCAAATAGAGTAGTGAAAATCATGCTTATTAACGATTAAAAACAGCAGCAACGATATGTTTATTAACGACAAAAGAAACAGCAGTAACTATATCCAATAAATTCTAGCATCCAAGTACGACTAAGGAAATTCTAGAAATTCAACTACAATAAACAACCACACACACACATTACTTGGGTGTAGGGCCTCCAAATGGCCAAGACCACTCTTAATCCTTACCCTTTGTTGACTATTTGGCTCACGGACAGCAGGACCCTCCGTTTCCACACTCTGCGCAAGAAATCCTCCAAAGGCGAAGGACCGAACAAAGAAGAAGGGGAGAGATGCTATGGGAAGGAGGCATTTGCTGGAGTTAAAAGGAAGGCTTGCTCCCTGTAGAAAAGTCGTACACCTCGCACAGGAGGCAGCTTTGCTGGTCGGGTCTTAGAGGCAGCTTCGTGTCGGGGGATCGCATCTTCATTAGCTACAGATCCATTTCTGCTGATTTTTCCAAAATCATTGTTCACCGCGGTTTGCGATTTCGCGGATGAACAAGCAGAGGTCCTTGCTCGCTAAGGACCATTCTCGCCAGGGACATCCTCCTTCTCTCCCTCTTGGTCTAGAATAGAGTGGGCTGAAGCTACCTTTCTCCCTTACTCTCTGTTCTTCGAAAATGGCCAAGGGCCAGATGAAACTTCTTCCTCTTATGTTGACCAGCTGGACCAGCAGGGACCACCACTTGAACCAGACCCATGGTTTATCTTGAACCGGTTCACCTCCTCTTCCTATTAAATTCATTTATTTTAATTCTTTTTTAATCTTTACTTAATTTTTTTATTCTTACATTTTAATTATAATTAACCGTAATCTATTTTTCTTCTTTTAATTAATTTTCTCATCTTCTTCTTAATTCTTCATTTAATCCTCACTTAATTTAATTTATTAAATCTCCTTACACCGTTAACCCTAACTATTCCATTTTATCTAATTAAATTCCTCTTTAATAATTTAGTTAAATCTTTCATTTAGTTAAATTATTCTCAACCCAATTCCAATTCTCGATTTATTCCAAATATCGCTCGATAATAATGATTGTCGATTACGTCTTTGGTAATACCCCGATCATTACCCAATTACACCAATGACCCCAATAAATGTCCAATTTATCCTCATTAAATTTCAATATAAAAGTCGGGGTTACAATATTGATCTTAATTGGAAATACCCTTAATACGAGTATTAATGTTTGCTAATATATTTATCTAAATCCATGTAGCTTATAAGTAAATTATTGAGACTTATAAGATTGAAAAAGGGCAAAACGCAGAGAAGAGGTTGACTAAAGGTTTGAGGAGGTTGACCAAATTTCTGAAAAACTGAAAAAATGGTCGATCAGTTCGAAAATGGTCGAGTAGCCGAACTGATAGATTGCTCGAGAACTTCATCTACTGAAGAAGCGGTCGAATGGTGAAGAAATGGTTGACCGCAACATAAGATAGATTTCTATTTATTTCAGTGGCTGAGGAAGCAATCGATCAGGCGGTCAAGCAGGCGAGTTTTTTGATTGACCAAATGTTTAGAGATATGATGCACCTCAAGTGCAAGAAGAAAAATCTACACTTGGTGTTCAATCAGCTATCGTCAAAACAAAACCCTTAAATTCAAATAGATGGAACTTCTAGGGCAAGCAGCCAATGACATTCAAATTTATAGGGTTTCAAGACATACCAAAGAAAAAGATCCATTCCAAAATTCACAATAAAAAATGCAATTGAACGAAAGTTATGCACGAAACTATATCCTATCCTAAAAGAGTCTCCACAAAAAACAGTTTAAGCGACCTCCAAATAACAATGCACAAAATCACGAGCTGATATCCAAACTTTGCCAAAAATATATCAAATTAATCACAATCCAGAGGGGGTCACACCCTCAAAATTATAGGACTAAATTCCAAGTAACACAAGTCGAACAAACACGGACTTACAAGATGGTCCGCAAATTCCCTACAGTCAAGAACCGCGACTTCAATGGGCTTTGTTTACAAAAGCCTCTCCATCTCGTTTTCCTTGACTCTTCTGGTCCTTCTCTCTCAATGAGCAACTCAACAAAGCTGCTAGAATAAACTCAGTATAAAAACCTAATGTAACGACCCGGATTTTCTTAAAACAATTAAAATGCGTAAAAATTTAAAATTTTCATTTTAAAACAATCAGAGTGCATAAATCCGAATCGCTACTAACTCTTTCTTAAAACTCAGCATGAAACCAACTTATTAATTATATGGAAGCGTTAAAAATCATCTATTAAATTCTTGCAGAAACGTTATACAATATCCCTTTTAAATCATATCGAAAACGTAAGAGTTCTTTCAAAAGAAAGACTAAATAATACCAAACCATTCAATCATTTCGTTAATCAAATAAAACTAAACCATTACTTCATTGATTCATAATCTTTTTCTTTATCTTTTTCTTTCATTTATTTCATAGCCGTTAACTTACATTTGCCTTTGCCTTGCCAGTCCGAATCCTGTGCGTGTCAAATCATCCATCTCTGCCTCATTATGTGTTTCTCATCTTCTTCTTATTCTTTACTATCTGTTCGTCATTGTACCTACACCACAAGTAAGGACGTGAGCTTACGCTAAATAAGGAGAGGGGAAAAACAATTACGCATTTCTCTATTTAGTTCTTGTTGGAATGGGGCCACCAATCCAACTTCTTTCATTACATTCTTTTTTCTTTGTTCGTTCTTTAAACTCGTACATCTAGCCCAGAGATTGAGGGTTTTCCTTTGAGATGGCCTAGCTGTACGAAAACTAACCCCATGTGGGCTACTAGTCCCTTTCCCGTCTTGGTGAGGGTGTATCCTAGTAGCTGGGCTAGATCCGGACTACCCATCTACCTCAACTCCCTAGTTCCAGCATATACCCGCCTTTTTGGGTTGTTCTTTCTATCCCGGCATATACCCGTCTTTTTGGGTTCTTCCTTTCTACCCCGGCATATACCTGCCTTTTTAGGTTCTTTCTATCTCGGCATATACCCACCTTTAGGGTTCTTTCTTTCCATAGTCTTTTTCCTCACTTATGCATGTGGGTACCTTCCCGGAGGTTACCCCCTACTTGGTTTCTATTATCATGAACTCGATCTAACTTTTTCCTGGTAAACAATTCACATATGAGACATAACATACTTTAATGAAAAAGGAAAAACACATTGAAGTAAATATACTATACTTGAACTTGCGCATATAAAGAATCACATAAACAATTATACTGTCAAAATGTAACAGCGAGCGAATAAAATGAAGCAGTAAAGTAACGTACGGCAATTATAATTAACTAATTGTGTTAAACTAGAATGATCTTATCCAGAATTAAGAAATAATATTCATCTACTAGTTCACAACTCATATTTAATGAAAACAAAGCATCTTAACTCCTTAAACCTTTTTCATTCGTTCGTTTAGTTAACCAAACCTTTTACTTCTTTTGTTAGTTAACTAAACCTTTTTCCTTCATTACCATCCACATCGTCGTAGTTCACATTTCATTCTTGCTCTCATCTTAATTTAATCAACAGAAACTATCTTCTAACATGATCTTTTAATGGAAATATTCAACACATAAAATATATCATATTAGGGCCAATTATGAAATCAAACTCCACTTGCTTTTTAACAATCGACTAACAGTGAATCTATGACCCCTAGCATGCTTCTAAAACAATTATCCTGCTATAGACAGTAAGTAAAGCCACGATAACTAACATAAAGCAAGTTTCTATATGTTTCTTAATACCTTAATAGAAAACGGCAGTAAACTATAACTAATCAAGTTTGCATATACTTTTTCATAATTGAAAAGAACGAAACTCTAAGTATACTTATGGCATGAAAAGGGATAACATTTAGAAATCAGTAACTTTTTCGCCAATTTGTAAAGAAACATAGTCTTTTCTAATATCTTAACTTCTTCTTTCTCTTTAATGCCACTAGAATTCTGTCTAGGAACCGTTCTCATTTCTCATTCAGTTCAACTATCATTCCTTTGATTCATTCAAGCTTAACAAGCACTTTCAGCAACTAATGGAAAACGTGAGAGTTATATCATTCAGTAAAACCAAGGGTAACTGTAAACATTTCAAAAATCAAACCACAAAACAACACACACACACTTTACTTGGGTGTAGGGTCTCCTCTGGCCAAGACAACCCAAATCCTTACCTCTAATATTTATTGCGTTTGGCACTTAGTCGCTATCCTTCCTCTTCCTCTTCCAATACCTTCATGAATCAATAACGTATTTTAATTTAATTCTTAATTGCATATACATTCTAAGAATCCATTACCACCTAAAACGAAACATATTCCATCACAATATCTTAATCCAATTTCTAACATACGTTTAACTTTAACTGAAACATGAATCAATCCAAATAAATAGGGCACTAACCATATCAATTACATCTCTCATCCATTTTTCTTAGTAAGCAAGAACAACATTGTATTTGAAGAACGCAGGATATTATTCCCAGTTAATGTCGTACTGAAATGATTGCACATTGAATAACAATTTCCTTTAACAAAACTTATTAACCAACAAATCATGCTTATCATTCTTTTTATTCAAATAGGACGGCAGCAGAGTTTATCCAACAACAACCATAAGAGTGCATATCTGCAACAAAACTAATCAAATATGCTCATACTTTCAGAAATGGCTAATAAGGAGCAATAACCCAAAAATCAACCTTCACCGAATAATGATATAAGCATAATATTTCCAACATTCCGGGTGCCAAACAGGTTAATATTCTATATTTGGCCACTAATTTCAATAACCAAATCTCATAACACAAATTCAACATATTCATGTGCCATAGAAAAATCAACAGGAACCCAATAGAGAATTTATTCAACTACCAAGCATAAAAAGTACAAAGGAAATCCCCAGCATATGAGTCCCAAAAATCCAAACGACAGGGCATAACTCCATCATTCAAAACTAACAATTTACGTGCAGAATCAAACTTCAACAACATTCATCAATGTCTTATCTTCCTTTGCATATGCCTACGAGATCCATAAATAGAAATATACATCAAAGAGTATAGAATCCATGGAAGGATTTGTTACCTATAGAACCTTGAGAGCTGCACCAACCAGCTTTGAAACCTCACCTCCCAGCTACAACTTCTACCTCACTGTCCATCCTTCATTCGTACCTCTCCCCTTCGTATAATAGCAGAGCCTCCCCTCAATTAGAAATGAAGAAGGAAAATGGAGGGAGAACTTACCTAGAAGACAAAGCAGACCAAACGTGCATGTAAGGGGAGGGGGGCTCTTTGTGGCTACTTGTCTGGAGGACTCCCTTTCTCGCCGAAAGTGTGGGTAATAATTCGCTATACATCAAATCTCGTTTAATTTTCTGACTTTTATTTTACAGCTCTACTGTCATTCGGACACTTGCGGATGCCATACTGTTGTCCGCAAGTCTAAAATTACACAGCAAATGGCATCCTAACCATAAGTTCGTACCGTCTGAAATCCAGTTTCGGATGTCATTCGGTCGTCCGCATGGTATCGTCCGCGTGAATCAAAATTGGACAAATTCAGTGCGGACGCTAAATCCCTCGTCCGCATCGTCCGCATCGTACGCATGCATCGTCCAGAAGTTTCCAGTTTAAACAGATTTAATGCGGACTCCAAATCTAGCGTCCGCAACGTCCACGCCTAGCATCCAGCGTCCGCAACATCACAGAACAGTGAGTTTGGGATGCAAAATTGGCGTCCCTAGTCGTCCCCAAGTCTATAAATCCATCGTTTTTCATATTTTCTTCTAAATCTTGTCCAAATTAAACGCCTACGAGGGTACATGTCACAACATAACGTCCATAGAACTTTCTAGCAACCCATTGTATTCTAAACAAAACAATTACCTCATTTTAACCGGAGAATTTAGGATCGGGTTGTTACATTCTTCTCCCCTTAAATAAATTTTGTCCTTGAAATTTGTCCTTTCTAGTCCACTCATCAACGTTATGCCAAAGCATTTCAATCCCAACAGAGAGTCTCATCGAACTTTTTATTGCCCTCGGGTTCATAATGTAACATCGAATTCAACTCAGCAAATTTCTCCTTTACCGTTTTTCGCTTCAAGTCCCTTAACTTTATGACTTACAGTTTAGTGCTTACATTTTGCTTTTCCTCACCTATGACTACAACATGTTCAACATGTTCCATACCATCAATTTCATTGATCAAAGTTTTTCTAGGTTATAAGCTATACCGCCCATAGCAGAGTCAGACGTTTCCATCTTGCTCCTTTGCGTCCATATCTGTTTTAGCATAGGTAAGCGTAGGTAATAGGTATGGTCCTCAAACACCATTAGACACTACCCTTATTGGTGGCGATGGGCGTATCTCGCCTATTCTAAAATGCGTCCCCTTGTCCTTGAAACCCATTACTTGTACCCTGCTTATTTCTTCTTTCTACCCCGTTGTAACTTTTCATTGTTTCTTCCTCTTGTATCGTCATGACTATTCTCTTTTCTTACGTACGTTTACGTTTTACATCATCATTCTCTTTTCTTACGTTTACATTTTACATCATCATTACTATTCTCTTTTCTCGTTTCTGTGCTGGGATAAGCTACCAGACCACAGAAACCATCATCTTTCTTTACTTTTGCTCGCTTTTTATTAACTCACTCTTGTTAATCGTGATTCGTTCGTAAATCATGCCTAACGTACCCTTAACTATCTTGCTCCTCTTAACTATTTAATTGGTCTAACCTACGTTCCCATTTTCCAAAAATTTGGGCAGAGTTTCCCTTGTTTATACTTCCCCAACGCTATACATACATCCTGCAAAAATCCCAAGAAAATCCAGAATACCGTCATTCACTCCTCCATAAAAATCTAAAGTCTCAACTACTTATCTTCATTAAGTTCACTACTTCTTTCAACTAACATTCTATCTCTTGAACTATCGTACTCCTATAAATAAATTTTGCATTATTAATGTATTAGGGAAACATTGGGAAATATACTTCCAGTGATGGAGGATTTTCACGTCGAGGCTCGTGCTGGCAGGCAAGCTGTCTTACTTTACTTCGACTAATTTTCTTTACTTTACTTAGACTCACTTTTATAAAAACTCTTTACTTAGCATACTCTATTTCGTTCAATGCAATAAATAAACAAGTGGAGCTATGGAAACTTTAAAAACGATCAGAGCAGTTCACGAAATCATTTTTTTTTTAAATCATTGCTCTGATACCAATTTTAACGACCTGAATTTTCTTAAAACGATTAAAATGCATAAAAATATAAATTTTTCTTTTTAAAACAATCAGAGTGCATAAATCCGAATCACTACTAACTCTTCTTTAAAACTTATTATGAAACCAACTTATTAATTATGCGGAAGCATTAAAAATCATCTATTAAATTCTTGCGGAAACATTATAAAATATCCTTTTTAAATCATAGCGGAAACGTAAAAGTTCTTTCAAAAGAAATACTAAATAATACTAAACCATTCAATCATTTCGTTAATCAAATAAAACTGAACCATTACTTCATTGATTCATAATCTTTTTCTTTAATTTATTTCATAGCCGTTAACTTACATTTTTCTTTGCCTTGTCAATCCGAATCCTATGCATGCGAAATCATCATCTCTGCCTCATTATGCGTTTCTCATCTTCTTCTTATTCGTTTACTATCTGTTCGTCATTGTACCTACACCACAAGTAAGAACGTGAACTTATGCTCAGTAAGGAGAGGGAAAAAACAATTATGTATTTCTCTCTTTAGTTCTTGTTGGAATGGGGCCACCAATCCAACTTCTTTCATTACATTCTTTTTTCTTTGTTTATTCTTTAAACTCGTACATCGATCCCGGAGATTGAGGGTTTTCCTTTGAGATGGCCTAGCTGTACGAAAACTAACCCCCTGTGGGCTATTAGTCCCTTTCCCGTCTTGGTGAGGGTGTATCCTAGTAGCTGGGCTAGATCCGGACTACTCATCTACCTCAACTCCCTAGTTTCGGCATATACCCGCCTTTTTGGGTTGTTCTTTCTATCCCGGCATATACCCGCCTTTTTGGTTTATTCCTTTCTATCCTGGCATATACGTGCCTTTTTGGGTTCTTTCTATCCCAGCATATACCCGCCTTTAGGGTTCTTTCTTTCCATAGTCTTTTTTCTCACTTATGCATGTGGGTACCTTCCCAGAGGTTACCCGCTACTTGGTTTCTATTATCATGAACTTGATCTAACTTTTTCCTGGTAAACAATTCACATATGAGGCATAACATACTTTAATGAAAAAGGAAAAGCACATTGAAGTAAACATACTATACTTGAACTTGCGCATATAAAGAATCACATAAACAATTCTACTGTCAAAATGTAACAGCGAGCGAATAAAATGAAGCAGTAAAGTAACGTACTGCAATTATAATTAACTAATTGTGCTAAACTAGAATGTTCTTATCCAGAATTAAGAAATTATATTCATCTACTAGTTCACAACTCATATTTAATGAAAACAAAGCATCTTAACTCCTTAAACCTTTTTCATTCGTTCGTTTAGTTAACTAAACCTTTTCCTTCTTTTGTTTAGTTAACTAAACCTTTTTCCTTCATTACCATCCACATCGTCGTAGTTCACATTTCATTCTTGCTCTCATCTTAATTTAATCAACAGAAACTATCTTCTAACATGATCTTTTAATGGACAATATTCAACGCATAAACTATATTAGATTAAGACCAATTATCAAATCAAACTACACTTGCTTTTTAACAATCGACTAACAGTGAATCTATGACCCCTAGCATGCTTCTAAAACAATTATCCTGCTATAGACCGTAAGTAAAACCACGATAACTAACATAAAGCAAGTTTCTATATGCTTTTTAATACCTTAATAGAAAACGGCAGTAAACTATAACTAATCAAGTTTGCATATACTTTTTCATAATTGAAAAGAACGAAACTCTAAGTATACTTACGGCATGAAAAGGGATAACATTTAGAAATTAGTAACTTTTTCAGTCTTTTCTAATATCTTAACTTCTTCTTTCTCTTTAATGCCATTAGAATTTTGTCAAGGAACCGTTCTCATTTCTCATTCAATTCAACTATCATTCCTTTGATTCATTCAAGCTTAACAAGCACTTTCAGCAACTAATGGAAAATGTGAGAGTTATATCATTCAATAAAACCAAGGGTAACTATAAACATTTCCAAAATCAAACCACAAAACAACACACACACACTTTACTTGGGTGTAGGGCCTTCCTCTGGCCAAGACAACCCAAATCCTTACCTGCAATATTTATTGCGTTTAGCACTTTGTCGCTATCCTTCCTCTTCCTCTTCCATAACCTTCATGAATCAATAACATATTTTAATTTAATTCTTAATTGCATATACATTCTAAGAATCCATTACCACCTAAAACGAAACATATTCCATCACAATATCCTAATCCAATTTCTAACATACATTTAACTGATACATGAATCAATACAAATCAATAGGGCACTAACCATATCAATTACATCTCTCATCCATTTTTCTTAGTAAGCAAGAACAACATTGTATTTGAAGAGCGCAGGATATTATTCCCAGTTAATGTTGTAATGACCCAGATTTTCGTAAATCCTTTAAAATGCGTGAAAATTTGAATTTTTCTTTTTGAAAGTAAATCAGAGTGCGTCTACCGGATCGCTACTAACTCTTTCGTAAAACTCGTTATGAAATCTCATTATTTTTGTAAAACTTATGCAGAATCGTTAAATAAAAACCATTTCAAAACATAGCAGAAGCGTAATTAAAATCATCATTTAGAAACTTAATTGAAACCTTAATAATTTGAATGAAAAGACTAACCAATTTAAATACACTTTAATTAAAACTTATGTTAATTACAACTTAGAAAATTTAATTAAAATCATTTCCTTTTAACTCTCTTTATACCTAGCCAGCCATGAGCATCCCTCGAGCGTGTAAACCCATCATCCCTACGTGCTATTGTTTGTTCTTTATCTTTTGCTACTCCTAAACCGTGCATTCTTCTACGTACAGTACCTACATCTACACCACAAGCAACTGTAAGCCCAAAAGGCTTAGTAAGGAAAAAGGAAAATGCAATTATGAAATGCCTCTCTTTAGTCCTTTTCGTTAAGCCTTTCATTTCGTCATTACTATTTCCTATTAATCGTTCGTTCTTTCGTTGGAGTAGCCTCTTGTGGGCACCTTTCTGCCAGGCTACAACTAACCTCCTGTGGGCACCTTTTTGCCAGGCTAGTCACTAGTCTCCTGTGGGCACCTTTCTGCCAGACTACAACTAACCTCCTGTGGGTACCTTTTTGCCAGGCTAGTCACTAGTCTCCTGTGGGCACCTTTCTGCCAGACTACAACTAACCTCCTGTGGGCACCTTTTTGCCAGGTTAGTCACTAGTCTCCTGTGGGCACCTTTATGCCAGACTACAACTAACCTTCTGTGGACACCTTTCTGCCAGGCTAGTTACTAGTCTCCTGTGGGCACTTTTCTGCCAGACTAGACCCATCGTCCTATTACTCTACCATTTATTCTTACATTTTCCTCACTCATGCATGCATCCTACTCTTTCTATTAACATGATGCATGAACATACATTCTCGACTTATCGTGATGCATGATGATATGATATAACATTCATAAAATTGAAGTACACATATAAATAAAGTAACAGTAACTAAAAACGCATATAAGGAAAGTGAAGCACGTAATAGAATGAAGAAACTATGCACACAGAAAACAAGTATATCATTAAGATAAGATAGCGAATGAACAATAAATTAAACATGCTCAAGAAGATAAGATGATTATTCTAGTTCTTTAGTTATTTAGCCTAATTAATCTCCAGTCCATTTACATGTTTCCTACGTTTATATTTCTAAGTCATTATTCAATTCAGCTATTAACATACTCCTACGTTGATTTCATGCATTAATTGTACTTAACTAATTATGCTTGGTTTAGCAAAAAGTACATACTAAGGACATGTAATCATATTCGAGATCTTACGCAATACTAAGAAAACAATAACAAAAGCAATTCTAAAACATTCATTCGCATAATAAGTAAGATTCCTTGAGACTTTAACTAATTACGTTACTTCATTCTCTTTTCTTCTTCTTTATCGTTCTACTCTCTAGTAAAGTAAAACATTGATTGTAAAGTTGAAGTACGGATTCGATATAAATAACTGAATTTAAAAACGCATACAAAGGGATATTAGGGATTGAAAGCACACCCAAGGAAAGTAATATCACTTGAACACCCAATTAAAACAATATACAATAAACTTAACAAGGAAGTCATGCTTGAATTAATAGGATATAATACTATCAATTAACATGTTCATTCTTCTAGTTAATCTCTTAGTTCATTTACATACTCCCTAATTTATCTCTAGATAATTAATCTACTTTAGCTATCTTATGTGCGTTACGTGTTCAAGTGATAAGGTTAAATAAACATGCTTGAGTCAATTGAATCACTTTAATTAAGTTAACGTGCTCTCTAGATGATCAAACATATTTACATAATTTAATATGCTCAGGGAGTGGCTAGCAACAATTAATTAGTTAAGCAAATTGATTAACATGCTTGGTTTCAAGTTCTAATCCAGTTACTTACTCTAATCAGATTAATATGCTCGAGTTAACTAATTTGGTTATGCTAATTAACATGCTCATACTATACTAATTCATATTTAAACATGCTACTTAATTTAACTACTTCAGCTAATTATTTAGTTTGGTTAACATGCTCAACAAAGGTTAAAATTAGAATTCTAATTGATTAACCAATTCAACATATTGGGCCAACTAAGTCAACATGCTAATTGATTTAATTGAGCTAAGTAGTAAACATGCATCAAGTAATGTAATTACTCGCAAGTAAATTAACATTCACTAGTTTCAAGTTTACATACAAGTATTAATTGAGTAATCATGCTAATTTATTAGGATTACTAACTAAGTAATCAGGCTAATCGCATTGGTTTAGTTGCCGCATATGTATCAACAATGATAGTAGAATGGTTTACAATACAGCAGAACTGTAGGACATTAAGTGTAGTTATGGCGGCGATGCTAATTAAAAGTACAACAAGTATTAAAAGTGCAGCAATTAACTTCAAAAATCATACATCTATATATAACTTTAACAAGACAGGGGTTATAGGGTAACTTCCTCATTCCTCACTCATTCTTCCCTGTTTCAACTTATGATTCATCATTTCTACATTCTACAGTAATACTATTAACGGCTAACCATATCATTTAAATGCAGGGGGAAATCATACAATCACAACAAGTGCCAACAGAGTATTATCACATGGTCAGCAACAGCACAAGAACAAGGCTAACACCCAAGGCAGTATTTCAGGGCAATTAATCGTGGACAAATAAACTACAAGATACTAACAGGCTACACTATCTATCAACATAGAGATTAGAAGAAACATCAAGGAAATAGTCATAATGGTTTATTTCAAGGATTGCCGCCAAGACCAACTAATCAATAATTAACATTAGCACTATCAACCTTTCTAACTAGTTGTCACAGACTAGAAACAGAGAATAAATCATAACTAGAAATCATCATTCGGCAATGAATAACAATGGAAAACACTATCACTCATGCAACCATACTTGTGGTGTATGGTCTCAATGGCCAAAACACTCTTAATCCTTACCTCGAAACTTTATCGCGTTTAGCACCTAACCGTTATCCTCCTCCTTCTTTTTGATACCTTCACAAATTAAAACATTATAATCTATCAATGAATCATAACTTGCACGAATCCTAAGTACTTCTTCGACTCCTAACTGAATGTCACATAGCCCAATAGATTAATCCCAATAACAACAAACATATTCCATTATTTTCATCCCAATAAAGAAGCAGTTAACTAATTCAACATCAGTGTCCATTGCCAGCACTCAACACAAACAGGATTATATTTCAACAGTTTGTCAATATTTCCAACTCAATTTATACCCATTAAATTAACCTAAAGCTTAAAACAATGGTAATCTCCTTACCCTCAAACAGGGCAGACCAATTTCCTCAATTCTGCTAGCTTCCTCTTGGCCTCTATAGACGAAGAAATCCTCCTGCTGGCTACAAAATCCCAGCACAGTTCATCAATTCTCGCAGCAGAATTCACACAGATTAACGCACTTAGCATCACTAATATGAATTTGAGAATCAACAAAATGGAGCCACACCATCGTCCAGACCACACAATTCATCTCTAAAAACAAACATAATCGGGCATTCAAAATTACTCACCAAAAACAGAGAAGTGGAGAAAAGATTCCTCAGGGTCAGGTCGTCTCGGAATCCTCTCGGCCAGAGCTGCCACAGTCGTTTGTCGAGCCTCACTGAACACCCGAAATCGGCGACAGGTTGTCGGCGTTCAAATCTGCCCCGACCAGACTCGCGATTTGACCATCGTCCATCCGAGCCAAGACTTTAATCATCGCCGTCTACACGTTGCTCGTCGCGAAGGAGACAACGCGAGGTTGAGCTCGTCGTCCTCCCGATCACGCCGTTCGTCGTCGTTTGGTCATCGTCGTGAAGAAATCCGTCTGCAAGTTCTGGATCTCCTCTCGTCGTGAAGTAAAATCTGGTATCAGAGCCTGGTTTCTTTCCCAGGGGGAGAATGTGTAGCCAATTCTAGTAAATTGAAATCATATTTAAGAATGTGTCGAACATTAATTAAATCCTTAACTAGTTTTACATCAAATTTCTCTAATGCTTTCACACATATCTTCTATCTAAATCAACTCTCATAATAGTCAACTATCCTATAAAAACCTACACATCTATGGTATACATTAAATTTCATTTCATATATCATGTACACTTCTCAAGACTTTAAAGTCTTTAAACATCATATTCATCAATAGTTAACTCTAAATAGTAATTATTACTTTTAATAATAAAGGTATAAGTCTAAATATAATTCAAACTTTGATTCCATCAACTTTAAAAAACCATTTATGGATTTACTATTCCTATAATAGTTTTCTTCATATAATATCATGATATACTATTCAATCATTTTAATAATCGTATCTATATTACTTTTATTATTACTTTGTTTTTTAGTTTATCAAATTATTAAATGTCTACTTGAAAAACCCGAAGTCACAAATAGAACATTTAATGTTTATCCACCTACTTCATTAGAAGAATATATGCACAACATTAATAATGAATAATATAGATGAAATAACGAAATTACATATTAAAGATTTAACTTCTGAATTTAGTAATCTATCAGGAATTCCTTTCCAAGAAAAAATTATTATCTTACCAAAAAACCTTCCTACAGAAACTCAGTATTCAATCGGAACCTCTAATTCATCATTAGAAACATCTGATAATTCAAAAATTCAATCCCTCTTAAATAATGTTATGGAAATTTTATCATATCTTATCATTCATCATAACACAAAAGATTTACAAGAAATACAAAATAATGTAATTAACACAAATGAATATATAACAGAATACTACTATAAAAATAAATCAAAGCTTAATACTATAACTGAAATAGTGAAAGGAAATCAAGACAGATTAGAAAAAATTGTACAAAATATTTCGGAACTAAAAGAAAAAATCAATAATACTCAAATTATGATAATAACTCTTGATTCCTATATACGAAAATATTTAGGATGAGTAACATAGTAGAAAATATAAAATTATTAGAACATAATATGATAAAACATATAAATGATTTAACAAAACAAATAAATGAAGTTAAACAACAAAATATAGAAATTAAAAGAACCTTACAAGATTTAAATTACAAAGAAACATATACAGAACTTACAGAAGCAAAAACTATTATATTCAAATGTATTGATAAATTTCTAAAAAATCCTGAAAAACAAAATCAACAAATTAATTATGGAAAAGATATTATTGAAATTATTGATAGTTTACAACAAATCATACTAAATCAAGATCAAAAAAGATATATAACTTTAGAAGATTTAGAAAATCTTCATATTAATAAAATAAAACGACCATTATCTATTAAACCACCTCCACATATATAATGGAAAATCTTGAAGAACAAATAGAAAAATTAACCAATTTATTCTCAGAATTAGATATACCTAAAGAAGATGAATATCTTTTAATGAATAGAAAAGCATAAACAAATGAGATAGTATTTGATTTTGAATCAAAATCTGACGAAAATCCATATGAAAATCCTTATAATCCTCATTATCCAGTCAAGCAAGAAATTGCAGAATCTAGTCACAGAAATCAAAATTATAAAAAACGTACATATGAAGAAACTCAAGATGAAGAATTAACAAATATATGAATAAACAAGGATATTATTATAAAAATAAATGGACTAAAATTTCTAACAAATATATTCCAAAAATGAAACCATCCTTAGGATCATATATATTAAACTTAGATTGTGTTGATAATGAATACAAAATATTAGAAGATTGGAAAAATAGAATTCACATATTTATACAATTAAATCAGGAAATTCAAGATTTATCACCAGAAGATTTATTTAATTATATAACACATCAAACAACTGGAATTGTATATCATTATTTAACAACACTACCAAATAACAAAAAAATTGCAATGTTAGACACAAATGCAATATCTACATTCAAAAATATAATTAATTCTTTAACTCAAGAATTTATTGGAAGATATTCTAAAGAGACTGAAAATCAAAGAACATCTGCATATATCGATAATGCTTTTTGGCAACTAACTAATTTACAAATATGTGATTTATGCTATTTAGAAAATTTTATCTGTGAATTTAAAAACAAATATTATGAACTTGACGATAGATATAAGAATATAGCAAAAGAATTATTCTTTAAAAAATTACCATCAGATATGCATTTAATACTAGAAGAAAGTTATCGTAAAGAAGTAGAAAAAGAAGTCTTACCTAATACTTTAGGAGCTCGAATAACTTTATTAAGAGTATGGATGCAACAGTCTTGTGCAGCCGAAAAAGCGAAAAAACAAGCAAAAATCAAATTATGTTGCAAAAAATTACCTAATAGAATAGGAAAATAGGGATGTCATAACAAAGATAAGAAAAAATGGAAAAAGATATCTTATACAAAATATATCAAACCAAACGCAAAAATCCTCAGAAATATTTTAAAAATAGAAGACAATATCGTCAAACTAAACAATATCAACCTAATAAATTCTGTCCAACTAACAAATCTCAATGTACCTGTTGGCTTTGCCATGAACCAGGACATTACGCCAATACATGTCCTAAGAGATTTGATCAAAATAAAACTACTCAAGTTTTAAAATTAGCCTATCAAATTGGATATACTCCTATTGAAGATTCTGATATATGTTCTGATGTTGATATTTATGCATATACTTCTGACTCCTCTACTAGTTCTACTAGTAGTAATTTCTCATCTTTTTAAACATTTCCAAGGGGGGAGGATCTCACTAATTTTTATTATCAGAAACCAAAGCAGATCATACTAATTAATAGTTTATCAGTTATCCGCAATCAGTTTTGCAGATACTCTTACAAGAGAATGGAACCATATTCAGATTTAGTATCTTCAACAGGTATGAATACTTTACTCGAGTTTTATACTCAAAAATATCTAATCAGACCTTTTGCTCAGAACTTCGGTTCAACAATATCTAATCAGAGCCTTCGCTCAGAACTTCGGTTCAACAATATCTAATTAGAGTCTTTGCTCACGAACTTCGGTTCACAATATCTAATCAGAGCCTTTGCTCACGAACTTCGGTTCAAAATATCTAAATAGAGCTTTTGCTCAATGAATCTTATATTCATCGAATTTTGATTCGAATAACTTATTAGAGCTTGTGCTCACACTTCCCATTACAATCATATAAAGTGACGTATGTCTTGGACTACTCACTTATCTACCTATTTTACCCTTCGAGTGATAAGATTTGATCAATCACTCATACCTTTATTTCAAATCATCTTATTTAAAATGGAAGTGATAACCTACCTATTATCCTATTTTAAATTTACCCTACCAATTTCTCATTTTCAAAACACCTAAAGATGAAAAGTGATTCTCTAGCTTTAGACTTCGATTTAAACCCAATTATTGGTCCACTTACCTAGTCACTTTTCATTTTCCTACAAATTGACATCATTTTTACAAGTTCATCATCAAATTATCAATCACTTTTGGAAAAGCAATCTCAGGAGATGAAGATTTATGTTCATACTTCCAGAATATCTAGTGTCGCAGTTTATATCAGTGATGAAGAAATAATCAATTTATTATCAGATCCCAACGATCTCATCGACTACTCTCTAGCTTCAAATGAAGAACAACAAAGGTATTTCTGTGAATATCTTTACATCAAGAAGAAATATGATCTTGTTTATCAGCATTTAGCACCAGAAATCTATCTCAGTCCAAAAGCTCGAAGACAAGTCAAACAAATCAGAATATCAGCATTTGATCTCAGTGATATTCATCCTATTCTCTATATAAATCCAAGTGTATACACAGACTGTCTAATTACCATGGCCATCAGACAAAATAAATGGCACAGCAGAGGAACTATTTCTAATGCCGTCAGACAAATTATCAGAAGTCAAGTGACCTTCGAACTTGACATTAAATATAATGACTATCTATTATCATGCGAAAGACATAAATGGAGACAGAATCAAATTAAAGAAAAGAAGAACAAAGAATCAAAAGTTTTATGTAATTATGATCATCCAGAAGTTTACAATCTCTTCACAGAAGAATGAAGACCAGATGTCTACAATCAGACAAGAGGAATCCCTCAACAGAAGAATATCTACAATCTAGCAGATATATTCCTTATACACTATTAAGGAATATATTCGTTTCTCTCATCTTTTTCAATAATGTAATATTGTACGGGTGATTCCCACTATCGGGAATCACTTGACTTTTTCTTTTATTTTTGTACATTAGTGTGTGTCAGGGAATATATTCCCTTAGCATTAGCTTTTCTTTTTAGCTTTAGCTTTTCTTTTTCTTTATGTCAGGATTGTATCGAATATATTCCTTGTCAGAGAATATATTCTTTTTCTTTATGTCATTGTAAATGTAATAGTCTGTCGGGGATAGTACCCCTAAGGGTCTGTAAGGAGCTTGACCCTCTCCTATATATTGGTATTAGTAATTAATAATACTCAGAGCAGTTGGTGTAAGTCTCGCCTGTGTTTCCTCTCCATTCAGCTTCGGCTGAATGTTAAGATCCTTGAGGTAATACTCTGGAGGGATAGAAAGTTTCTATCTCTGTCTAGCATCTCTACCATACCATACAATTGCCAGTTTATCAGGTATTATCCATCAGTTAATATTTATTATATATCTGATAATTTAGTTTCTTCTTCATCTTTAATCAATCCAATGTTTGAATCTTATAAAGAACAAGAAAATTTAGGATATATGATCGATAAAATTATTTCTAATAAGCAAATTAGAAAATCATTCTTAAATCTAACTAAAAAATATAACTTTAATATGTTAACATTTTATTACTCTTTAATCAAACTAATATCTAAAATTCATGAAAAAATCATACTTGAATTTTATTTTTAATCAATTCAAATATGAAAAGAAATTATGCAAAACTTATTGAAAAATTATATTTTATTAATTTTTCTGATATCGATGAAGTAAATGGCATGATAACTTATTTAGACAAATACTTAAAACAATTTCCTCAAGAAATAGAAAATAGAATAAAAGAAGAAACAGAAACTGATCTACCCATAGAAATAATTGAACATACACAATTAGAGTTATCAGCTCTAGAACAAATATTATATCAATTTAAATTAATGCTAGAAAAACATATTACTCATTATATAGATTCAAAAGATAAATCTAACAAAGATGAAACTCATGCTAAAAAGAGAATACTTAGTTAAATATATATAAAATTATAGATATGTCATTCGAACTAATTCTAGAACATTTTGAATATATCAATTGGCTTGATAAAAAAGAAATACAAGATTTTATTAATTATATGAATGATTATTTAAAAGACTATCATAAAGAATTAGAAAAACGACTACTTGATAATATAGATCCTACACTAGAATCACAATAATACACTAGACAGGAATTTCTAACTTCTGAACGATTTTTAAATCGTCTTAAACAAATATTACAACAACAATTATCTGAATGTCCAGAATCCCTAGCAACTGCTAGATTTAATCATTTAATTTCATTAGATGATCTTAGAAATAATATTAATATAAGAAATTATAATCATAATAATGATATTGCATCAATTGAAAACATATTATTATATATGCCTCTTATATTCCTTTTAGTAATTTGGAAGATTCAAGTCATCGTCTTAATATCAAAAGAAGACAAGTTAAAAACTTCTCTAGTCTCGCCTATTTATCAAAGATTCATCAAAGCACTACAGAACACACTATGCCTAATGACAACAGTCAACCCAAAACATTTTAATCTCTTCTATTATATAAAGAATATGTGGTATCAGAGCTATATTTAGTTCTGGTATCATATCAGTGTATAATCCCTCATAGTAAATCTGGTATCAGAGTTGTGATCAGTTCTGGTATCATTTCAATTTATATCCTTATAGCAAATTTGGTATCAGAGCTGTGATCAGTTCTGGTATCATATCAGTTTATAATCCGCTTATATTCCGCTTAGAATCCCTTAAAATAAAATCTGGTATCATATCGCCGTCCCTCTCTCTCTCTCTCTCTCTCATTTCTTCACTTAATAAAAATGAAATAAATAACTATTTAACCTAATTTTCTTCTAATTTCCTTTTTAATCCTCATTAATCAAATTAATTAACTTAATAAAATTTCCTTTTTATATGGTAATGTAATTTATTTCATATCTCTTCTATAAACTTTATTTACTTTACATTATTTATCCATGCCCAATTTAATTTATTAAATTATCATATATTTTAATTCTAATTTATCCATTTTATTCATTAATTTATAATCTTAATGAATGAGTTTTTGGTAATACTCCGATAATTATAATTTTTTACTTTAAAAATTATCGAGGTGTTACATACTTACCCCCTTAAAATAAATTTCGTCCTCGAAATTTGTTCTACGTCGTACTCTTGCTAACGTTTCTAACGCTAAACTACGCATAAAATCTCTTCTTAGCCACCCCCTTTGATGACGTAGTTCCTTCTAACGGTTTTAATTACTCCCTCTTATTGATCAACTAAACTCGTCTTTACCCAAAAATGCATTCCCTTGTACCAAAAAGTCGACCAAACACTCGTATTTGCACACCATGCTTCCGTTGCGCAACTCTGATTACATCGATTCCAAAGAAAGAATTACCTAATCATAACCATTCTTCAACATCAAGCGTAAAATGGCAACTCTCTTATCTCCAAATATCACTTTAATCCGATAATTATTCCACCGTTGTCGTTCAACTCTTGACCTCGCATCATTTTTCTCTTAATTTTGATATTCCACATCAGATTTCTCACTTATTCCTAAGTGATTCGACACCAAAGGAGAGTCCCTTCTAACTTCTTACCACCACTAGACTCATAACTTGGCGTCGAGCTCACCCTTCCTATACTATTCTATCCTTCAGGTCCCTTGCACTTCGTCACTTGAGCCCAAGCGCATGCGACCCTTCACTCCCACTTCACGACTTTGGCATACTCGAACATGCTCTCCACCATCAGATTCGTTCATTCAACCTTTCCCGAGTTATGAATTACACTGCTACATGGCTAAGTTGGATGCTTTCCGTATCGCTTCTCTTTTGTATCTATAACCATTCCCGTTTCTGTATCTGTATCTGTATCTGTTTCTGTTTCTGTTTCTGTGTTCGTATCTATATCCGTTTTTTGTATCCGTATCTGTATCTGTATCCGTATCTATTCCTAGAAATTCATTTCTATAAATGAATGTCTAGAATTTCACTTCTAGAAATTTGTTTCTAGGAATTCGTTTCTGTTTATGTTTCTGTTTCTGTTTCCGTGTCTGTATCTGTTCCCGTTTCTGTTTCTATTTCTGTTTCTGTTCCTGTTACTCGTTTCCAGAGAAGTTTGACTGATTGTTTCCATCGTTGCCGTTTAGTTGTGTGATCATGTACTTGGTCACCTTGATTGGGTTCGAACTGAGATGGAGAACATAATCCAAGATCCGACATATTTGACTCATCCAAGTCTACACTTAATCCACTACTCCATGTAACCGCTTAACCCAAAGCACTTAATCCAAGCCTATTAATGAACATGGAGTACCTCACGTCAAAAATGTCGGCAAATCCAAGTTAGTCGTACCAATAGACTAGACTTCTCAAAACTTCTCAAATCTAGTCTACGTAGGAAATCAACTTCATTTCAAATCCAACAAGTTCCTCTTCAACTACCATTCATAATAGTCTGCCTTCATCTCTTATTATTATTATTATTATTTTAATACTAATTGGGCAATAATTTATCTAGCGGATATTATTCTCCTACTTCATTTTGGTCCTTAATGTTTTCTTTTCCCATAATTAAATTATCCTCTATCTAGTCCGTCCTAACTTAGAAAACCTTGTTAATCTATTCAATTGATCTACTTCTGATTGGGATTCTCTTTTAACTTATTTTCCAAAAATTTGGGCAGAGTCTCCCCTGTTTTTAGACTCCCCAAAGCTATAAATTCTGTATAAAATCTCAAATAGTTCCAAAATATTCACTTATTTAAATCCATAATCCAAATCAAAAATTCAAATCCTCAAATCCAGAATATATCAGATTTTACTCTCTAGTCTACCATTTTCATATTACAAAATACAAAATCTAATTGTTCCTACATATTATTTCCTAACAATTCATTATCAAAATAAAGTAAGAAAATCATGCATTAGTAGAGTATTAGGAAGTTACTCACAGTGATGAAGGATTTCCACGTCGAGGATTGTGCTAGCAAACAAGTTGTCTTTACTTTATTTAGTTTGACTCTTACAAAATCTTTTTACTTAGTAAAATATACTAAATCTCTTTTAAAATGCAGTAAACAAAATAGTGAGCTACTAACAGTTTTAAAAACGATTATCAGGGCAGCTTACGAAAATCGTTTTTAAAACCACTGCTCTGATACCAACTGTAACGACCTGGATTTTCGTAAATCCTTTAAAATGCATGAAAATTTGAATTTTTCTTTTTGAAAGTAAATCAGAGTGCGTCTACCGGATCGCTACTAACTCTTTCGTAAAACTCGTTATGAAATCTCATTGTTTTTGTAAAACTTATGCGGAAGCGTTAAATAAAAACCATTTGAAAACATAGCGGAAGCGTAATTAAAATTATCATTTAGAAACTTAATTGAAACCTTAATAATTTGAATGAAAAGACTAACCAATTTAAATACACTTTAATTAAAACTTATGTTAATTACAACTTAGACAATTTAATTAAAATCATTTCCTTTTAACTCTCTTTATACCTGGCCAGCCATGAGCATCCCTCGAGCGTGTAAACCCATCATCCCTGCGTGCTATTATTTGTTCTTTATCTTTTGCTACTACTAATCCATGCATTTTTCTACGTACAATACCTACATCTACACCACAAGCAACTGTAAGCCCAAAAGGCTTAGTAAGGAAAAAGGAAAATGCAATTATGAAATGCCTCTCTTTAGTCCTTTTCGTTAAGCCTTTCATTTCATCATTACTATTTCCTATTAATCGTTCGTTCTTTCGTTGGAGTAGCCTCCTGTGGGAACCTTTCTGCCAGGCTACAACTAACCTCCTGTGGGCACCTTTTTGCCAGGCTAGTCACTAGTCTCCTGTGGGCACCTTTCTGCCAGACTACAACTAACCTCCAGTGGGCACCTTTTTGCCAAGTTAGTCACTAGTCTCCTGTGGGCACCTTTATGCCAGACTACAACTAACCTCCTGTGGGCACCTTTCTGCCAGGCTAGTTACTAGTCTCCTGTGGGTACTTTTCTGCCAGACTAGACCCATCGTCCTATTACTCTACCATTTATTCTTACATTTTCCTCACTCATGCATGCGTCCTACTCTTTCTATTAACATGATGCATGAATATACATTCTCGACTTATTGTGATGCATGATGACATGATTTAACATTCATAAAATTGAAGTACACATATAAATAAAGTAACAGTAACTAAAAACGCATATAAGGAAAGTAAAACACGTAATAGAATGAAGAAACTGCGCACACAGAAAACAAGTATATCATTAAGATAAGACAGTGAATGAACAATAAATTAAACATGCTCAGGAACATAAGATGACTATTCTAGTTCTTTAGTTATTTAGCCTAATTAATCTCCAATCCATTTACATGTTTCCTACGTTTATATTTCGAAGTCATTATTCAATTCAATTATTAACAAACTCCTACGTTGATTTCATGCTTTAATTGTACTTAAGTAATTATGCTTGGTTTAGCAGAAAATACATACTAAGGACATGTATTCATAATCGAGATCTTACGCAATACTAAGAAAACAATAACAAAAGCAATTCTAAAACATTCATTCGCATAATAAGTAAGATTCCTGGAGATCTTAACTCATTCACGTTACTTCATTCTCTTTTCTTCTTCTTTATCGTTCTACTCTCTAATGGCATCCTAACCATACGTCCGTACAGTCTGAAATCCGGTTTTGGACGTCATTTGGTCGTCCACATCGTCCGCATGGTATTGTCCGCGTGAATCAAAATTGGACAGATTCAGTGCGGACGCTAAATCCCTCGTCCGCATTGTCCGCATGTATCGTCCAGAAGTTCCCAGTTTAAACAGATTCAATGCGGACTCCAAATCTGGCGTCCGCAACGTCCGCGCCTAGCATCCAGCGTCTGCAACATCATAGAACAATGTGTTTAGGATGCAAAATTGGTGTCCCTAGTCGTCCCCAAGTCTATAAATCCATCGTTTTTCATATTTTCTTCTAAATCTTGTCCAAATTAAATGCCTACGAGGGTACATGTCACAACATAACGTCCATAGAACTTTCTAGCAACCCATTGTATTCTAAACAAAACAATTACCTCGTTTTAACCGGAGAATTTAGGATCGGGTTGTTACACCTAAACTCCAAGAATGGAAGAATGTGAGGAAGGAAGTCTTGGATGAAAGCTATCGGTTTAAGCCTAGGTGAGAATCCGATTTTGCGTTTGGGAGGGAACTCCGAAACAGGGTGCAGCAATAGCTCTTGATTCTTCAAAATTAGGTTAAGACATCATTAAGGAGGGTTAAGTACCTCCCTATTGGTGCCCTAATGAACAAAAATGAAAATGCCCTTCAAAACACAAAAATTGGCTTGGTGACTCGGCTAACAAGCTAGCCGAGTCCACAAAAAATCAAAGCATATTATCCATCCTAAAACCAATTAAAACAAACCAAAACTCCACTAGTTCATCCAAAAGCCATGTCATCATATTAAAAGAATATGTTTTAAACTCTAGGGCACCTCATTAGCTTCGGCAATATGGAAATCCATAACCGCTCGGGTACTTAGCTCCACCTGAGGAGTTCCTCCATGGCGCCAAGTGATCAAGCATTTTGGTGCTTCCTTGTCAACATACTTTGGCTCATCTTCAAGGCCATCTAAGGAGACTCCACTTGCAAAATAACAATTGCTTAGAAAAGTGATGAGCCTTTTGGCTCGAGCTCTAGTGATAGGTCCTTGAGGCCCGTCAAGATGTGAGGAAGCAGTTGACCGATGAGGAAATGGTCGACCAGTTTGACAGACTTGAGCAAACAATGGACCACCAAAAGCATAACAGTAACATTCCAATGGTCAGAGGCAGTTGCCCAAATTGGAAGTGGTCAACTGCTCAAGTAGTGTCTATATATAGAAGACACTTTGAAGCTCAAATTAATAACGCGATAATAGAAGCGAAACTCTACCAAGATCAATACTCGATTTCTCATTAGTCAAAGAGTGTAAATCCTAACTCTCCAATCCCCAAACTTGAGATTTTATATTTGAAAGAGTTATGAATTTTTAGTTTTCTCATTTCTTGTTCTTAAATCGTGATTAAAGGGTGACGCTCCGAAGAATAGTTAAAGAGAAGAGGGTGACGCCCTAGAATAGTCTGTAAAGGCTTAATTGACACCCGTGAAGTTCAATCAACAATAACTAGGGAGGTTATTAGGTATAAGGATCTCCAAGTCAAAAACTTGGAACATGGACGTAGGCCGGAGTTGCCGAACCACGTGAACAAACTTGGTGTTATATTTCTTTTCCTTATCTCTCATATATTTGTGATTGCTTGTTTATTTATTGTTGATAAATTACTTAGGATTAGAAAAATAAATATCGCACGAAAAGTTAGAACGCCTAATTCACTTCCCCTTCTATATGCGTGCATATCGATCCAACAATTGGTATCAGAGCTGGGTAATTAAAATTTTTGTGTGATTTTGTGCATTGTGGTTTAAATTATATTTGAATTGCATCTATTGGATTGGTTGGTTTATTGAAATTGACTTAGATAAATTTGGTTGAATTCTTTGATTATATAAATTGCTATGGCCTTCAATATGCAAGTTGAAGAACAATCTCTGCTTAGACATCCATTTTTCAATGGAAATGATTATGTTTATTAAAAGTTTTGGATAAAAATATATATTCAATCTTTATATTATGATCTTTGAAATGTTATTGAAAATAGGCATTTCATTCCGCTTAAATTTGAAAATTGTATAAAGGTTCTAAAATTGTATAGTGAATATAATAATATGAATAAAAAAAAATGGAGTGTGAATGCTAAAACAAATAATACCATTTATTGTGCTTTGAATTGTGATGAATTTATTAGAATACAAGCACGTGATAGTGCCTTTGAAAATTTAAAATTTCTTGAAATTACGCATGAGGGCATTAATCAAGTTAAAGAAAGTAAATTGAGTATGCTTATCCATGAGTATGAATTATTTTATATGGATAAAGATGAAGCCATTAGTTGTATGTTTACTTGGTTTCCTAACCTTATTAATGGTCTAAAAGTGTTTGGTAGAGTTTATCCCAACAAAGAATTGGTGAGAAAGATTCTTAGGTGTCTACCGAGAGTGTAGCAACCTAAAGTCATGGCAATCTAAGAGGCACGTGATCTCAAGGGCTTAAAGATAGTGGAACTCATCGGTTCCCTAATGACGCATGAGATCACGTTGTTGAGCAACGAGAAAGAGGAGCAAAAAAGAAACAGAAATTTTCAAACCAAGGAATATTGCTCTCAAAGCCTCCTTAAGCACTCAAGTGGATTCCGAGGAAGAGGATGAAAATGAGGAAATCGAATTCATAACCTGGAAGTTCAACAAATATCTCCTACAGAAGAAGGAAAAAGGGGAGAAGGTGATTGTTTTCTTTGGGTGAAGGAAACCCGGACACACCTTTTATGAGAGTCCAAAAGCAAAGAAGAAATCAAATATCCTTAAGAAGAAAGCATTCAAGGCCATTTTGGATGATAGTGATGAGAGCTCTTCTTCTAAGATTGAAGAAGTCTCCAATTTTTGCTTCATGGCCAAGGAGGTTAAAGTACATAACTCTTCTAGCGATTCGGATAATATTGATGATGATAATGAATTGCTAGATGCATTTAATGAGTTGTTTGACAAATTCATTTTGCTTAAACATAGATATAATTTGTTGAATAAAGAGAAGGACAATTTGGTTCTAAAGCATGTTCAAAGGGTTAATTTGTTAGAGAAACAAATGGTTGAATTGAAAAGCATGAATGAGAAATTGGATGCTACAAGTAGATCCTTTGAGATTGAAATTAGTAAATTGACATTGAAAAATGATGAATTGAACTCTATTGTTTTGAAATTACTAGTTGTAGCAAAAAGTTGAGTATGCTTTTACGAAAGCAAATAGTTACATTTGACAAAGCTAGAATTAGCTATCAACTCTTTAGTAAGAAAAAAAATTATAATAATTTTTTTATTTGTACTATTACTTGTAATGCTTGTAATTGTATAGAACATAAATATTATATTTGCCCACTAAAATTGAGTGATAAAAGAGCAAATACTAAAATGGTTTGAGTTAAAAAAGGAACTATTTCTAAGGATAGAAGACCCAAAAAGATTTGTGTACCTAAAAAAACACTTAGGTGTTTTTCAATTGTGAATTAAGAGTTTGCATAATTGTTTGATGAATAATAACTCTTGAGTTGAATAGAATTTTATTGTTCATGTATGTAGGTTAATATTTTCTTGATTTGATTCTATTGGTTACATTTTGTTTTTGGTAACATTGGTTTAATTTGTTTTTAATCATTCAATTAGTTAACTCTTCAATTGACATCATTTTTCTTTTGAGTTTAAATTTTGTTAATTCCAACTATTGGTATCTTCATATATTGAATTATTGTTGGATTTTGATGTTTTGAAAAATTCTCAATTGAATTGAATTTGTATATTGAAATAGGGGGAGAAAATAGTTTTTAACTTAAATAATTCATTTGATCAAAGATTAAAGTTTTTTCATTTCTCAACAAGTGGTTCAAATCAAATGATTTTTCTTCGTTTATTTGATATTTCTCTCATCAATTGTTTTTCTAAAAGGGAGAAATATAATTGTTTGGGTTTGATGTGTGAATCCCCCAACTATTATTATGCTTTGCTTAAATGACAAAGGTGGAGAATAAATTTGATTGAATTATTTTGTTTTAATGCCTTGGACTATCTCCAATAAAGTTTTTTTGTATATGGATAAAAAAGAAGAGAAATGTTATTTCAATTGGTATCATATTTCTTATATTGTGTTTTCCTCCAATGATTTATGTGGTTTATATAATGACAAAGGGGGAATTTTTTTTTAAAATTTATGTTTAGTTCTCTCCATTGAACTCTTTTTGATTTTGACAACGGGAGAGAAATTTATATAAGTTGTAAATAGCATGTATCCATGAAATTAAAAGTTAGAAATATTGCATAAACTAAGTGGAAGAAATCAAATTATATAATTCTATATGCGCATGCTTAGACTTAGAAATAAACAACTTATAATAAGTTTTCATCATAAAAAAGTGGGAGATTGTTAGCTTAAGTGTCATTAAGCTTATTTGTTTTGATAATGAATGTTTTAATTGTAATCATAAGTTGTTTATTGATTGAGTATGCTTAATTGTTTTATATTCATAATTATATTGATCTTAATTTAAAATACCCATAATACGAGTATTAATGTTGGCTAATATATTTATCTAAATCCATGTAGTCTATAGGTAAATTATTGAAACTTAGAAGATTGAAAAATGGCAAAACATGGAGAAGAGGTCGACTAAAGGTTTGAGAAGGTCGACCAAATTTCTGGAAAACTGAAGAAGTGGTCGACCAGTTCGAAAATGGTCGACCGACCGAATTGTCAGTTGCTCGAGAATTTCACCTACTAAAGAAGTGGTCGACCCATGAAGAAATGGTCTACCGTAACATAAGACAAATTGCTACTTGTTTCTGCGGCTGAGGAGGCGGTCGATAGGGCGGTCGAGCAGTCGAGTTTTTTTATCGACCGAATGTTTAGAGATATGAGGAAGCAGTCGACCGATGAGGAAGTGGACGACCGGTTTGATAGACCTGAATGAAAAATGGATGAAAAAAGCAGTAATAGTAACATTCCAACGGTCGGAGGTGGTTGACCAAATTGGATGTAGTCGACCACTCAAGCGGTGTCTATATATAGAAGAAACTCCAAAGCTCAAATTAACAACGCGAGAATCAAAGCGAATCTCTGCCAAAATCAATACTTGATTTCTCATTATTCAAATAGTGTAAATCATAGCTCTCCAATCCCCAAACTTGAGATTTTATACTTGAGAGAGTTAGGAATTTTTTGTTTTCTCATTTCTTGTTCTTAAATTGTCATTAAAGGGTGACGCCATGAGAATAGTCAAAGAGAAGAGGGTGACGCCCTAAAATAGTCTACAAAGGCTTGATTGATACCCATGAAGTTCAATCAACAATAATCGAGGAGGTTATTGGGTATAAGGATCTCCAAGTCGAAAACTTGAAGCGTGAACGTAAGCCGGGGGTGCCAAACCGCGTGAACAAACTTGGTGTTGTATTTCTTTTCCTTATCTCTCCTATATTTGTGATTGTTTGTTTATTTATTACTGATAAATCTCTTAGGATTAGAAAAATAAATATCGCATGATTTTATATCACGAGAATCGAAGATAAGCTCTACCAAAATCAGTACTTGATTTCTCATTATTCAAAGATTGTAAATCCTAACTCTCAAATCCCCAAACTTGAGATTTTATATTTGGGAGAGTTAGGAATTTTTTGTTCTCTCATTTCTTGTTCTTAAACCATGATTAAAGGGTGACGCCTCGAGAATAGTCAAAGAGAAGAGGGTGACGTCCTAGAATAGTCTGCAAATGCTTGATTAACTCCCGTGAAGTTCAATCAACAATAATCGAGGAGGTTATTGGGTATAAGGATTTCCAAGTCCAAAACTTGGAGCGCGGACTTAGGCTGTGGTGCCAAATCACATGAACAAACTCAGTGTTGTATTTCTTTCCCTTATCTCTCCTATATTTGTGATTGTTTATTTATTTATTGTTGATAAATCTCTTAGGATTAGAAAAATAAATATCGCATGAAAAAGTTAGAATGTGTTTGTGGTCAGTAGATGTGTTTGTGTCCGCAGAAGTATTGGTGTTCATGGATACTTTGTTTAAAAAGGACACATGGCCGCAAATGAGTGATGTTTGCGGAGTGATCATTGATGTCTGCGAAATGAGGTTTGTTTGTCCTCGGAAAGACATGACGTGACAGACTGTGATTGACAGACAATGTGAGTAAATATCCATAGCAGAAGTGTTGATGTCTAAAAAAACATTGGTGTTCGAATATGTGAGGTGGAATCTACAAAATGAGGTACATGGCTGATTGTGATTGGCAGACAATATAAGCAGATATCTACAGCAGATAGGAATGGCTCATGTCCGCAGATAAGATCAATCACGTGCACGACACACACTATTTAATGAGGAAGCATAAATGAATATAGAAGGGATTGTCTCGCGTCCATGGAGAGAAGGATGGATACGCGAGCGACTCACATTAATTAGGGAGGCAGCGTATATCCATGAACAGTGAAACAGATATTTGCAGCGGAAAGGAACACCCATGAATGTAACGTCGAATCTGCGAAATGAGGTACGAGGTGGATTGTGATTGGTGGAAAATGTAAGTGGATATCCACAACGGATAGGAACGCTCTCACGGATAGGAGGAATCACGTGCATGACACATGCAATTTAATGAGGAAACATAAATGAATTGAGGGGGAATCTCACATTCGTGGAGAGAAGGATGGACATGTGGGCGACTCATGTTAATTAGGGAGGAAACAGTGAAGCAGATATCCACAACAGACCTTAGTTTAAGCCTTTAAGGTTTAACTTGTCAATTGTCACATTAAGAAAAGAAAGGAACAGACATGTGATTAGTGACTGTGGCCTGCTCGGGGACTCAGCAGGCCAAACTCGACCAACCCGCCCGACAATATATATAATTTTTATTTCTTTTCTAGTAGTTTAACTAGCACAATTGATAGACATTTTCAAAAATGTCACTTAAATGAGCAAGTAAGAGTTCTTACACAAACACAATTGAATGCTAGTGATAGTGGCAGTTTTATATAGTCACAAAATAGAATAAGAGAAGAAATAACAAAGCTTGTAGCACAATCTAAATTGTCTTTATCAATAACTGATAGTGAAGTATTTAAAAAATTTATGAAAAAGTATGTTACTCTTAGTTTTAAACGTGTATCTAGAAGTACAATGAGAAATAACATTATTAAAATATTTTATGATACGAAAAATGAATTGATTACATTTCTTGCAAATGCTTATTCAATGTCTATTTGAATTACGTTTGATTTATGAAGTGCATGTAATGTTGTAGGTTATATAGTTGTAATGTCTCATTTTATTGATGAATCTTGGCAATTAAATAAAAGAATTTTAAGATTTCATAACTGTGAATATCCTCACACTGGTTTATGTATTTATAGATATATTGTGGCAATATTGCAAACATATTATATTAGAAATAGAATTTTTAGTATGACTCATGAAAATGCTAATGCTAACAATATTGTTGTAGAGATTATTTTCGATTATATACTACTCATTATTCTTTTTTTCATATGGGATGTGAGACATATTTTGAATTTAGTTGTTAAAGATGGTATGACATATATTTCACCTTGTTAGGGTTCAGTGTGACCCGGATTCTAATTGGGCCAGGCCGGTTCGGCCCACATTGGAGGTTCCCTAATTCCTGTATGATTAGGGTTTTTATATTTCCGTATGACTAGGGTTTTCTTTATCTATAAATATATGTTTGAGCAGCAAAGCTCGTTGTACCGATTTCTTTAGTGATTTCTCCTTTGCCCGTGGTTTTTTTTCCGTCTTGGGTTTTCCACGTAAATTCGGTGTCCACTGTTTTCTCTTTCTTTTTTCTAAATCTCGTTCGTTTATTTCAACGCTATTTTTTTCAACAATTGGTATCAAAGCTAAGGTTCAAGTTTTCTATATCAATTTTCAACAATTGGTATTAGAGGGAAGTTGAAGGTTTCTGAAAATCGAGGTTTTTGATTTATCAGAGGTAGAACAAGTTCGTGATTTGATTTTGGAAAAAGGAATTGAAAAAGAAAAAAGAAATAGGAAGCTACCCGCCTACTGCCCGAAGGAGAGATCTGCCCTGCCCGTGAAGAACTGCCCGAAGTTCATCTTCTCCTGAATCGAAGCCCTGCTCGCGGCGGCCTCCTGAAGCGCAGAACAGAGTGTCGTCTGTCGATCGCAAAGCGGAGAAGAACAGATCTCTCCAGCACGCCCAATCCGAAGCATCGCAGCCCGTCGTCGATCCGCCCGCTTCGTCAATCGTCGAAGAACAGAAGCAGCGAAGCGCGCCGATCCAAAGCTCCCGCGCCGTCGGTCATTCCGAACCGAGAGAAGCTGCACCGTCGTCCGTCGCCGACTATCACCGAGGTTCCGATTTGGGTATTCTGAAATTGATTGAATTTTGGATAGTGCAGTTGACGGCGGAGATCGTGGAATTTTTTTGGAAATTTCAGGTTGAAGATTTATTGAATATTTTGGGGAAATATTTTGTGAATATTTTTTGTTGGATTATTAGGGTATATTTGGGGGCGTTAACTTTGGAGCGGATATTCAGTCAGGATTTTGGGGATAAAGTTTGAATTTTTGGAGATGACTTCGATGAAATATGAAATTCCGATGTTGGATCGGAATACGAGATTTCTGATATGGCAGATAAAAATACAAGATGTTCTTGCTTAGATGGAATTGGACAATACGTTATTGGGGTTCGATAATATGCCAGCGTCTTTGACTGAGGAGGAAAAATTATTAAGGGACAGAAAAGCGTTATCTGTGATCTGTCTTCATTTATCAAATGCGATTTTGGAGGATATCATGAAGGCGAAATCTGCTGCTGAAATATGGACAAAGTTGGAAGAATTGTGCATGCATAAAACCCTGACGAGTAAGCTGCATTTAAAGCAATGGTTATACTATGGAAGAAGGAACTTCGATTGAAGAACACTTGATTGCATTTAAAAGAATTGTTTCGGATTTGGAAGCAATGGAATGCAAATATAATAATGAGGATTTGGGGTTGATTTTGCTATGTTCGTTGCCTGCATCGTACAATATTTTCCGGGATACCATTCTGTACAGTCGGGACACATTGACTCTGAAAGATGTCTACGATGCTTTGCTTTCAAAAGAAAGGATGAAGCACCTTGTAGTTGGATATGGAACTCAGGGAGAGGGATTGATCACCCGAGGTAGAACATCAGAGAGGTCTGATAAAGGGAACAGTAACAAAAAGGGTTCGAAAAGCAGATCAAAGTCCAGGAACAGAAACAAAGTTTATTTTTTCTGTCAGAAAAATGGGCATATTAAATCTAAGTGTTACAAATTGCAGAATAAGAGAAAAGAGCAAGCTGATCAGAAGGGAAAACAACCAGTGAATTCTGGTGAAGCAGTTGTCGCTGAAGAAAACGAGTGTGAATCAAGAGGAGATCTTCTGGTAGTGTCTGACGGAATTTCAAAGCCATCCGAGGAGTGGATTCTGGATTCGGCCTGTACGTTTCATATGTGTCTCAACAAAGATTGGTTTTCGACATATGAGCCAGTGCTAAAAGGTGCAGTATTGATGGGTAATGATTCATCGTGCAAGATACCAGGGATTGGTTCGATCAGAATCAAGATGTATGATGGTGTTGTCAGAACACTTTGTGATGTGCGACATGTTCCCGACTTGAAGAGAAATTTGATCTCGTTGAGTACTCTTGATCTGAAAGGGTACAGGTACATCGGTGAAGGTGGAGTTTTGAAGATCAGTCGCGGTTCTCTTACTATGATGAAGGGGCAGAGAAAATCTGGTAACTTATATGTTTTGCAGGGATCTACAGTTGTAGGGGATGCTGCAGTTGGTACTTCATTGTCAGATGAAGATCTTACCAGATTATGGCATATGCGTCTAGGCCATATGAGTGAAAATGGGATGAATGAGCTTAGCAGAAGAGGACTTTTAAATGGT
The DNA here is from genome assembly GCA_022433065.1 of Begonia loranthoides. NCBI lineage: Eukaryota > Viridiplantae > Streptophyta > Magnoliopsida > Cucurbitales > Begoniaceae > Begonia > Begonia loranthoides. The sequence goes on along the minus strand of CM039468.1, from coordinate 48,000,231 downwards.
CAGAGCACAAGTAAATTACAGTTTTGCGAGCATTGTGTTTTTGGGAAACGGAAGAGAGTTACATTCACTACAGCCACTCACAGTACGAAAGAAATACTAGGTTACATCCACTCAGATCTTTGGGGTCCAGCACCGGTGCCTTCAAAGGGAGGGGCACATTATATGTTGACCATGATTGATGATTATTCAAGAAAGCTTTGGGTGTTCTATCTCAAAAGGAAAAGTGATGTATTTGCTACTTTCAGGGAGTGGAAGACTTTAATTGAAAAGCAGACAGGAAAGCAGGTAAAATGTTTACGCACCGATAATGGATTAGAGTTTTGTTTGGCAGAGTTCAACTCTTTCTGCAGGTCAGAAGGTATTATGAGGCATCTGACAATCACGGGAACTCCACAGTAAAATGGAGTGGCAGAGCGTATGAATAGAACTTTAATGGAAAAGGTGCGATGTATGATTTCAGATTCTGGTTTACCTAAGTCATTTTGGGCTGAAGCTGCTGCTACTGCTTGTTACATTGTGAATCGTTCTCCGTCAAATGCTCTTGATAAGAAAGCTGCTGAAGAAGTTTTGTCTGGTAATCCTGTTGATTATTCAGGTTTGAGAGTATTTGGTTGTTTCGCGTATGCTCATGTTAATAATGGCAAGTTAGAGCCAAGATCATTGAAATGTATATTCCTGGAATACCCGTCTGGTGTCAAGGGATATAGGTTATAGTGCCCTGAATGCAAGAAAGTGATAATAAGCAGAAATGTGGTATTTGATGAAGCTGCTATGCTCAGGAATTCATCTTCTAAAGGGTTGATAGATAAGACTAATGATCTATCAGGTAGCGAGGTTGAGGTTGAAGTTGAATCAGGGTCGACATCAAGTCCTCAGGTCAGACCAGTTCAAATAATCAGAGTGATACAGTTTCCGCACAATCACCAGGATCAGATTCGCTAGAGTATTCCATCGCTAAAAATAGGCCAAGAAGAGAGATTATACCTCCACAGAAATATGGTGAAGCAGATTTGGTTGCTTATGCTTTGAGTGTAGCTGCAAGAATTGATTCTAGTGAAGAACCGTCTTCTTATTCAGAGGCCGTGAGTTCAGAAAATTCAGGGAAATGGATGATCGCCATGCAGGAGGAGATGGAGTCTCTTCAGAAAAACGACACATGGGACTTAGTTAAATTGCCAAAAGAAAAGAAAGTGGTTCACTGCAAATGGGTGTTCAAGAAAAAGGAAGGTACACCAGGTGTTGAAGAAGACAGGTACAAAGCACGTTTGGTTGCCAAGGGGTATAGTCAGATTCCAGGTGTAGATTTCACTGATGTGTTTTCTCTAGTGGTTAAGCACAGTTCGATTCGAGCTTTGCTGGGTGTTGTGGCTATGTACAACTTTGAGCTTGAGCAGTTGGATATGAAAACTACCTTTTTACACGGAGAGCTTGAGGAGGACATCTATATGCAGCAACCTGAAGGTTTTGTAGTCTCGGGAAAAGAAGACTATGTTTGTTCTTTGAAGAAGTCCCTTTATAGTCTGAGGCAGTCGCCTAGACAGTGGTATAAGAGGTTCGACTCATTCATGTTTGCTCAAGATTTCAGAAGGAGCAATTATGACAGTTGTGTCTATATAAAGAACAGCCAGAATGGGTCAGTGATTTATCTGCTCTTATACGTCAATGATATGTTAATCGCAACTAAAGATATTGAAGAAATCAATAGGGTCAAAGCACAACTGAGTAAAGAGTTTGAGATGAAAGATTTGGGAGCAGCGAAAAAGATACTTGGTATGGCGATACAGAGAGATAGGAAATCTGGGAAATTGTACCTAAGTCAAAGGGGGTACATTCAGAAAGTTCTCTGCAGGTTTAACATGAATAAGTCTAAACCTGTTGGTACTCCATTAGCAGCTCATTTCAGGCTTTCATCAGACTTATGTCCGCATTCAGATGATGCAATTAATTATATGTCACGAGTTCCGTATTCTAGTGCAGTGGGATCTCTCATATATGCTATGGTATGCACGCGTCCAGATTTATCTTACGCAGTCAGTGCATTTAGTAGGTACATGGCAAATCTAGGAAAGGAACACTGGAGACCTGTTCAGTGGATTCTTAGGTATCTGCGGGGAACTACCGACACTTCTCTTCAATTTGGAAGAACTCGAGATCCTATTATTGGATATGTTGATTCTGATTATGTGGGGGATATTGATAAGAGGAGATCTCTTACCAGATATGTCTTTACAGTTGGGGGTTGCGCTATCAGTTGGAAAGCTACCTTACAGGATACCGTTGCATTGTCTACTACAGAGGCAGAATATATGGCTATTACAGAGGCTTGTAAGGAAGCTATATGGTTAAAGGGTTTGTTTGATGAGCTCAGTGGAGATTTGCAGATTGCCACAGTGTTTTGCGACAGTCAGAGTGCAATATTTCTCACTAAAGATCGGATGTTTCATGAGAGGACGAAGCACATCGATATTCGTTATCATTTTGTTCGTGAAGTGGTTGCTCGTGGTGATTTTGCAGTTAGTAAAATCAGTACTCATGATAATCCTGCTGATATGATGACAAAGACTTTGCTCACACTCAAGTTCAAGCATTGTTTGAGCTTGGTTGGTATTAGCTGCTGATTTCGCCCTAAGGGGCATTTGTGGAAGAGGAGGTTTTCTAGAGGTTTTCTAGAGTTATATTTATAGGGTGGAATTCGTGTCAAGGTGGAGATTTTTAGGGTTCAGTGTGACCCGGAATCTAATTGGGTCAGGTCGGTTCGGCCCACATTGGAGGTTTCCTAATTCCTGCAGGATTAGGGTTTTTATATTTCCGTATGACTAGAGTTTCCTTTATCTATAAATATATGCTTGAGCCACAAAGCTCGTTGTACCGATTTCTTTAGTGATTTCTCCTCTGCCCGTGGTTTTTTTCCCGTCTTGGGTTTTCCACGTAAATTCGGTGTCCACTGTTTTCTCTTTCTCTTTTCCAAATCTCGTTCATTTATTTCAACGCTATTTTTTTCAACACACCTGATATTGAATTAATTGGATCCACAATTTCTTATATTCTATAGTCTCCATCGAAACAACAAGAATATAAAAAATTTTATAAAATAGTCTAACTTATACCAAGAAAATTAAAAACCGACATAAATAATAAATAAAATTCAACTTATTTAATGTTGCAAAATATTAGGTCATATTAGCAAGTTATTAATGAAAACACACAAAGTATTAATCTTGATAAATCTAGTTGTAATATTACTAATATATTTCTTAATTTTTTAAAACCTTTTAATAATAGTGCGAATGAATGTTCTAGTATTTATTATCTTACTTCTCATCTTATTCTTCTAATTTTTGTAAATTTAACATGTATTTTTGCACAATATCAATAAATAAATAAATTTAATAGTATTATAATAAAATGGAACAATATTTAAAAAATATTAGGATGAAATTACTCTTATTTTTTGTTATGCATGCATCATAGATCCTAAATATAAATTAAAATAATTGTGTCTTATGATTAATATAATTTCTATTAATTTAAGTATTACTCCTTTAATTACTAGTAATGTAACACCCCGTTTGATAAAATATATTTTGTAGTAAATTCTAATGATATAATTTTTTTTTCTTTTTAAAAACATGAATATAAAAATTTTCCACTTAAAACCATTTGAAATAAAAGCGTATTCCAAATCGGCTATTAAACCATACAATTCAAAAATCAATACAACAAAAAACTTTAACAATTCAAATACATTTCTAGTAAAAGCTTAAGTCTTTAACAGTCCTTTACAAATTTCATTTAAATATTTGTTTCATAAAATAGTAAAATAAAACATGAAATTACCCAACAACCACCAAGTCTTCATCATGAGCAAGCTCTATCAACATGTCTTCGCATTTGTCATTTCCTCTATAATACATGTACTTACAATGCAAGGTTCATCTATAAGTTTAATACTTAGCGAGTAATGCATGTGACCATGAACATGACGTGGTATGACACTTATTTTATCTTTTCTCTCTTTTCCTATCCTTCTTTCTCTCTTATTTTCTTTCGTTTTTCTTTCACTTTTCGATTATGAGTAGGCTCGGTAGTGGGGCATACACTATGTTTCTCCACCCTTTTGGGAGAGTTCTGACCCTTGTGAAGATCGACTCCACCCTTTTTGAGCGTCCTCCGTTAGTTGCTCTTCAATTTAATGCACAACGACCTAGCAAACATTGTGCCAATCAGCCTTGAGTTGCGCCGAAAGCAAACTAACGGGCTAATGTCCCAATGACCCACCCTTTTAGGGTAGCCTGTCCTCAATCACCATTTACATACATTTTTCTTTTTTATTCTTCATATTTCTTTCCTTTACTCTTTTCGGATATGAGTAGGCTCGATGGTGGGGCACACACTACGTTTCTCCACATTTTGGGAGAGTCTCCGGCCCTTGTGAAGACAAACTCCACCCCTTTTGGGAGTCTTCCGTTAGTTATTGTGCAATTTAATGCACAATGACCTAACGAATCTTGTGCCAGTCAACCCCGGGTTGCGACGGAAGCAAACTAACGGGCTAATGTCCCACCGGCTCACCCTTTTGGGGCAGCCTGTCTTCAGTCACCATTTATTTACTTTTCTTTCGCTTCGATATTAAGTGGATAACCATTCAATCCAAGTAGGTATTGTTCGCTTTGGGTGAACTTTGGCCGCATAGACTTGTTTTAGGATAACGTTCCATAACACTAGCCCAAAACGAGTCCACTTTGTATGGATGGACACCCGCTTTAATCTCATGCATTTTGATTTTCATTTTATCTTTCTTATATTATAACTCATGGATGAACATACATCATAATGAAATATGAACATTTCCATATCATATGCAAATAAAAAACCACAACAACAACCAATCCTACACATGCTCAACAATTAAAGAAAACATCAGTAACAAATTCCCAAAGACAGAATAACATCAATACTTAAGCTACAAAAATCAAACCTCACTCTCATAGATACAGGGACCCAACGATATATCTACAGTGTACATTTCGATCCAAATATACTTTATAAGCAGCAAGATATCCTATTTCTATCCATAAAAAAATAAGTAAATTAAACAATAAAGTGCAATCAACAGTCTTTTCATCCTCGATAATGTCCTTTAAAGCCATAAGTGAATTAAGCAATAAACCCAATCCAGCATTGTGTTAACCTCAACAATTTTTATCAAAGCTGAGAGCAAACTCCCAACCACATAGCACTATCTTAATCACATATTATTATCCTCGCAGAGAGCAAACTCCCAATCACAGGGCCCTTGTGAAGACAGACTCCACCCGTTTTTGGGAGTCCTCCGTTAGTTGATGTGCAATTTAATGCACAACGACATAGTGAACCTTGTGTCAGTCAGCCCCAAGTTGCGTCGGAAGCAAACTAATGGGCTAATGTCCAACTGGCCCACCCTTTTTGATGTGATCCAAAAAAGCTACAAAAGGCCAAGATCTGTTTAGAGGAATTGGAGGCCCAAAGGCAAGAACAAAGGAGGGGAAGGAAAAACCACAACTTTTCGTAGGAGAAGTCCAAGAACGGGAGCCCAAAATCCATGATCCAAAGGTGTTGAAGAGCTTGTTAAACATTGGAGGAGAGATAAAAGAGGAAGCACAAGTCAAAGGATGCAAAAGGAGGATATTTTTCAAGAAGGTCTAAAGGCCCATCTGTAGTGTGCACAGCCCTGAACGCAGCCCAATGCCAGCGCACAACCCATTCCTCCTGTGACCCTTCACTGCGCTTCGTCAGCGAGCACATCCGGCGAATCCCGTGCCTTGTCAACGCGCCATGTCCATCACCTGCTCCCGATCCGACACCTCCTAACAGTGCGGGCCAGGAGATTTACTAAGCGGAATATAAATGAGGATGATCCCAGAACTAATCACAGCTCTGATACCAGATTTACTAAGAGGAATTAATTAATTATATTGATATTATTTCTTGGATCATCTAGTGGATCTAAATGATTAAATCTAGCAGTTGCTAAAGATTCGGGACATTCGGAATATAATTGTTGTAATAAATTTTTAAATCGATATAGAAATCATTCAAAGGCTAAAAATTCTTGTCTCGTATATTCTTTAGATTCTGATGTAGAATCTAGATAATCTAATAATCGTATTTCTAATTCTTTAGAATAATCTTTCAAATAATCATTGATAAAATTGATGAAATCTTTTATTT
>CM039468.1:47979366-47994012 GCA_022433065.1 Begonia loranthoides | reverse complement strand
ACCCCCTCCTATAAATAAGGGTATTCTCAGTTGGGAATACTCAGAGTTTATAGCAACAGAGCAGTTGGTGTAAGTCTCGCCTGCGTTTCCTCTCCATTCAGTTTCGGGCTGGATGTTAAGATCCTTGAGGTAATACTCTCGAGGGATTGAAAGCTTCTATCTCTATCTAATATCTCTTCAATCACCAGATTATCAGGTATTATCAATAAGGTAATATTTATTAATGTCCAATAATTTAGCATCTTCTTCATCTATAGTCAATCCAATGTTTGAATCCTTTGAAGAACAAGAAAATTCAGGATATATGTTCGATGAAATTATTTCTAATCATAATATTAATAAACAAATTAGAAAATCAGATTTAACTCTAACTGAAAAACACAACTTTGATATTTTATTCTTAGATAGTATTAAACACAAACTATCACGAAAAAAACATAATTAAATATGGAATTATAATAGGAGAAGAACCTATATTTATTGAAAATACACACGAAAATATTATCATATCTATTATTAATAAAGAACGAATCTATGAAAAAATCACTAAAATGAATCCAGAAGAAAGAGAAAAAATTTCTTATATTCATTGTAGTACAATTCAAATCTTACTTAAAAGCACATTCATGGAAGGAATTGATTCTCCTATTGAATTAGAAATTAGAGATGACATATTAATTAATCATCACGAAAGTATTCTAGCAACAGGATTAGGAAATCTCTCTCAAGAAAAAATTAAGTTCAATATTAATGTTCAATTAGGACTAAGTCTAAGAGATCACGATTTAAGTAGATCTATCACAGTACGTTATGAACTCAAAAAGTCTAATTTTATGAAAATTAAAAATTGTCCATTTACAATTACATACATGATCAATTATGCTTTAACTAATAGCCATCACAGTCTATCATTCAGACAAGACGAAAAAATATTTATTGACAAATTATTTCAACCCGTATTAAAACTAGAAACACCTTCGAAACGACGTTTACAAAACTCAACTAAACAAACTTTTAGCATCGAGTATAGAATTCATTTACAAAGTAAATCTTTTTCTGAGCAAACTAATAAATTTATTTCATATGAATTTCCTATACATTCATTTATAAATGATATTCCCAAATCTCTTCAGCTAAATGAATCTATTCCTTTAATCAAACGAATAGAAAAAGAAATACAAAAAGAAGAAGAATCATCTCTACAATCATTAAAAACTGTAATTAAATCATTAAGTAAAAGATTACAAGATTAAAATGACTTTTGAAAAAATTATGAAACACTTCGAATATATAAACTTTCTTGATAAAACAGAAATAAAAGATTTCATCAATTTTATCAATGATTATTTGAAAGATTATCCTAAAGAATTAGAAATACGATTGTTAGATGATCTAGATTCTACATCAGAATCTAAAGAATATACGATACAAGAATTTTTAGCCTTTGAACGATTTCTATATCGATTTAAAAATTTATTACAACAATTATATTCCGAATGTCCCGAATATTTAGCAACTGCTAGATTTAATCATTTAGATCCACTAGATGATCCAAGAAACAATATCAATATAATTAATTAATTCCTCTTAGTAAATCTGGTATCAGAGCTATATATTGAAGAGCCCCGATCCTCTCGCACGTGACCCAGCCACGTAGCGTGACTCTCCGTAGGGGACGCCATCTGTTTATGGGCCAGATGGTAGCAAACTGATAGGTACCATTTGTTGTGCCGCCCACTTCGAGTCGTGTGCTATCCGCCGCGTCCGACGCGTTAAGCGCGAGCTGGGACATAGGAGTAAATATGGTATTAGAGCTATATATTGAAGAGCCCCGATCCTCTCGCACATGACCTAGGCACGTAGCGTGACTCTCCATAGGGGACGCCATTTGTTTATGGGCCAGATGGTAGCAAACTAATAGGTACCATTTGCTGTGCCGCCCACTTCAAGTCGTGTGCTATCCGTCGCGTCCGACGCACTAAGCGTGAGCTGGGACATAGGAGTAAGCAACCTCGCGAGCGCACCCAACCCCGCTCGTGCGCACGGCTAGCGCTCGCTTCCGCCTAGCGCGCCCCCATTGCCCTTCCGACTTTAAACCCCAATTTTTAGTTTATTGTGTTATTTTAGTCATTTTATAATGTTTTAGGGTTAACCTAATATTTGCCTATTTAAGCAACTATAAGGCCTCATTAGAGGGAGATTGAATCTTGGAATAAACTTTGTGAGTTTTGTGAGGTTTCCTCTCTTTATCTTCTTTATGAAGAACTTGGTCTCTTCAAGCATCCATCTTGGAAGATCAGGCTTTGATAGCTTTGTTTCAACTAACCGGTTTTGTAATACCACGAAAATATATTCTCTCCGTTTATCGATGTATTAAATTCGAATAATTAATACATATGCATATTTCGTTATGTTGCGTGATGACATGCGTTAAATTATGCATGAAAAGTATAGGGTTAATGTTAAAAATTTTTCTAAGTATAAAAAGTTAAGGAAATGGGTATTGAGGGTTTTCGGACGGGGTCCAAAAACTTGATTCGGATGGCGCGGATGAGGCAGACGTTGAAGGAATGAGTCTGTACACGTTTTGTCGGGTTTTCGAAAGACTCTGCCTCGTCCGAAAATGGCCACAAACGGCGCGGACGTTGTTGATTTGAATCTGTACTTAATTCTGTGCGATTTTGGACGCCTCGGTATCGTCCAAAATCTGGCGCGGATGTTGTCAATTTGAATTTGTACCGATTTTTATGCGTTTTTGGACGTGTTGGTCTCCTCCGAAAAAGATTTCGAACGCCTTATATCGTCCGAAAAGTCTAAAATCTGCGAAACCCATTTATATATTACCTTCTCTCTCTTCCGATTTCGTGTCTGCAACAACGAATTCTCTCTCTTTTCTTCCTGCTGCGACGTCATGCCTCTTCCAGTAGGTGTGGAAGCTTTTCCACGTTGTTTCCTCCCACTGGACCACCTCTCCTTGGTTGGAGTGACTGCTAGCCTCCCCTGCAGTTTATCCTCTGCAGTTGCCAGCTTCTTTCTTCACCATCGTCTATAATAGGTGATCCCTCCCCTCTGTATTTCATTCTCTGGGAACGTGAATGAGTGTGGGAGTAGCATCTTGTTGAGAGGTTATTTGTAGGTGGTGAGTTAAGTGGAGTGGTTGACATTGGAGTGATACTCTAAGAGTACTGTGGAAGGATTATTCCTTCGTGAAGTGAAGTAACGGTAAGTCTTGATATAGATTATGTTTTAGTTGAAGACCTTTCACATTTTGGGTCAAATTGATTTTGGGGATTTAATCTAATACTCCCTTGGTTAGGAACACGTGAAGGATTGATTACTTGGGAAAACTTTCTATTTGGTTGCTGTTCTGCTTGGATAAATCGCTGGAAATCTAAGGTAAGGATTAGAATTTGTATTGGCCAAAGGATGGCCCTACATTTCGGGTTCTTACTTGCTTGTTGTTGATTTTGTTGTTCAATGTTGGAATGTGAAGCATAATTGATAGTTCAACTCTGTTATTGTTGTGAAAATCCTGGAAAAATGTAATGGTTATTATGTTGAATGTTAAGAGTAGATTGAATGAAAGACGTGAAATTGATAGTGGAGTTGAATTGAAAACATGGTCAGTGGAAATCAGTAACTTATATGTGGGAAAGTTATACTATTAATTACGTGCAGCTTGAGTGTAGATCCTTGCTCACATGCTACCTTGGTATTCCGATGTTGAAATTAATTTGTGATATTATGAATTGTTGTCATCACATGAATTGTTTGCTGTAAGATCTAGATATAGTGAACAATCCATGTGTTGCTATTGATGTCATTGAGTTTAGCATATGCTTATCGACTAACTTGATAAATCGAATCTGGGGAAAAGCTCATGATAAATATTGAATAAGGGTAAAGTTAAACCTTACCTTGGGTTGAAATAAAATATGTTATTCTCACTCATGAAATAAATGAATAACTCTGAAGTTGTATAACCTTACTTTAATTATTGGTTTGAAATCTGGATACTTTGATAGATCAACATAGTGCCTCTCGATTTAGTGTCCAATTTCAATTGAAATTGAATTGATTGTATTGCCATTATAATGTTTTATTGTATATTGCTTCTATGTTTATTTTGTGGCATTTATGCATCACTCTAGGGCTTATGAAATTGTTCATTTGTTGTATGCCATCCTAAAATATACGTAAATAGTCATGTGGGGATTCGGGAAAATTGAGGATGGTTCTCATGGTAACACCTCTATTGGAGTGCCTACTCCCAATTAGGGGGCGGTGAAGTACGGTTAAGCCATGAGAATCGTAAGATTCTCAATTCTCTTGTTCTGAAATCCCTAATTGCTTCAACCAAAGTGAATGGGTATGGCTCGTGGTGACACCCTGATTGGAGTATTTCCTTGTCGGAAATACGGTTAAATCACGAGACCTAGACGTATCCATCGCCCCAAACAACAGACAAGATACGATTCTTTTATGCAATACATCATGTGATCACGCATAATTTGCATTGCATTTAATTCTGATTTTTGCTGGGCGTTAGGCTCATTTTTTCCTCGTAATGTAGGTGATTATTACAATGATGATATCGTACCAGTTGAGGAGGAGGCATTCCAAGATGACTCCTCGTGTTATCAAGCCGAATTGATCTGATGGGTGCAGCTCACATATTTTAGGAAATATGAGTGTTTTGAAAAAATGGGTATTTTGGTAATTTACTATTATCAGTATTTTGAATATTATGGATGTTGTACTTGAGGTTTTGGTATTTTGTTGAAAACATTTGGGAACTTCATTTTGAATATCTATTACCTTTCTGCATTAATTACTCTGACAGATTTACTCAAACGATGAATAAATTAAACGAAAAATTTTTATGACGTATTTTTAAACGAGAAAAATAGTTTTCAATTAACGGGGCGTTACAAGTTTGGTTAGGGTCAAGCTGCTCTTCTGATAACTCTAATTCTAGTCGACAAGTTTAGCTAGAGTCAAGTTACTTTCTACACTTTCTTGATTCATACGACAATCCATTGTCAAATTCCGCATTTGTTGTTGTGTCTAAGGTTACTTAATACCCTAGGTTCGCTTCAGTTGGTATAAGAGCATTGACTCTACAAATTCAAATCGCTATCTTTAAATTCTTGTTATCAATTTCTTCTTCTATCTAAAAACAAAGTTATTTTCTTTCTTTCGATCCTCTATCAAAGTTATTGTCTTTTGATCATTTTGATCAACTTTTCAAAAAAAAAAAAAAAAAGTTGATCCATTCAATTGTTCTTCAAAAAAAAAAGTTAGCCTTTTTTTTCTCAAAATTACAAAAATTAAAAAAAGAAAGTATGCATAATCAAAAAAATTTCAAAAATACCTTATTAGAAACATCTTAAAGAGCACAATTCAAATATCCAATCTCTTGTCTATTTCTGTCAATTTTCAGAAATTTTTAGAAAAAAGTTTCCTTTTGGTGAAAGTTCTTCAATACTTTATCCATATTCAAGGTATTTGCTTCTTAGGCTACTAATCACAATAAATAATTTGAGTAGCTTGGTTTTAATCAACTTGAAGGAAATTGAATTAAAAGTTTGAAAAAGTTTTGATTTTTATTGATTTACGCTTGATTGAAGACTCTTTGTTATTTGCTTGAGTTGTTCCGTAAAGATCTTAAAGCAGAGATCAAATGGTAAAAGGCAAAAGTGTGAGCCTATTATTATAAAAGTCATTCAAGAGCAAACACGAGTGAAAGTGAACATTATACAAGTGAAACACGTGAGCGAGTGCGAAAGGACCTTTATTTTTACGCAACTTTATTTATCGCCCTTTACTTTACCGCAAATTTGCTTTTCCGCAATTTACTTTTCTGCAATTTACTTTTTCGCATTTACATTACCGCATTTTACCTTCCACAATTACTTTCAACGCACTTCAATTATGCAATTCAATTACTTTCCTTTGTAATTTTATTTATTTCTTTTTTGTGATTTTTTTCTTTTTTGGTCGCAATTGTTGTAATTTCTTCTCTCATCTACCATTCTTTTTACTTATTGATCTAACGACATGAGTGGAAGTGGAGAAGAAGCACACAAGGATCAAAGGATAGTCTTGAGGGTCATATGAGATCAACTCCATGCCCTAAGTATAAGGTGGGACGATTGAAAACACCAACTCCAACAAATGGCCAAGAAGGGAGGAATTTTGAAAGAGATGAATTTGAGGAAGAGGAGGTAAATAGCCAAATGGGGAGAGAGTTTCGAATGGATAGAAAAGATGGAAATTTGAGTAATATGAAGGTAACTATGTATGATCGATATAAGCCTATAGAGAGGGGGGGAAAGGTGAATATAGCGTTTCTAATTTTTTCGTGCGATATATAAATTCTCTAAAACCCTAAGTAATTTATTGAATACAATTAAATAGATAATGCATAAATATAAAGGGTTAAGGGTTAGAGAGTGCATAAGATTTGTTTACGCAGTTCGGCAAATCCGCCCACGTCCGCGCTCTAAAATTTCACTTGGAGATCCACTAACTAATTGACATACGAATGTCAATTAAATTGTTTATAAATACTAATTCTAAGGGCATCACCCTTGACTATTTCGGGTCGTCAACCTTTGACTATTACGGGGTGTCACCCTATATTTTGACTATTGCGGGGAGTCACCCATTGATTGAATTTTCGGGCGTTCAATCGAGTCGTTGACTGTTTCAGGGTGTCACCCTTGTCTTATGAATTCTTAAGAAATCACCCTTTAAATTTAGCACAATAAAGAATTGAAAATTTAAAGCTCTAAAAAAACTAATATGAATTCTCCCAATAATAACTCTCAAGTTTATGGGTGGGGAGAATTGGATTTACAATGCTCACAGTGTGTATGAATCGAGTCTTGAATTTGGCAGGGCTTCGCCTCGATTCTCCATTCGTCATGTTGAGATTTGAGTGAATTCATATTTATAGGTCATGGACTTTTCAGACGTCCTAAAAGTTTTCGGTCATCCGTATGTGACCGTTGAAGAAAATAGTCGTTGAAATCCATCTGTTGGAAATCTTTCCGTTGGCAAAATCTGGACTTTTTGGACGTAGTCCTTGTCCGCTATCATCCGAAAAGTTGCCCAGAAAAAAAAAAAAAAAAAGATTCAAACTCTGGTCGTCCTCTATCATCTGCGTGCATCCTAAAACTCCAGACTGTAATTTAGGATGCAAATTTGAACTTTTAGTGATAAATTTGACCCTAAACTTTTAATGACAAAATTGACCTTAAACTTTCAATGATGAGGTTGACACTTTTCGGATGACCTTGCTCATCTGCACCTCATCCGCTATCATCCGAAAAATCCCTAGAAAATGACAAATTCAAATCTTCCTCGTTTGGGCTCGTTCACGTGGGTTCGAAAAGTCTAAAAAATGCCCATAAATATTACAGATTTGAAGGCTTGTCATCCGCCATCATCCGCGTACGTTCGGTAGCATCCGAAAACTCTGAAAATCATTTTTGGACGCCTCTCCTCATGTGCGATCCGTCTAAGCCTCACTCCAATTTAAACCCTTAACTATACTAAGTCCCAAAATGATATGCTACATTACATAGATTTAAGTAAACATGTTAGCTAATTAATAATACCTATTTTGAGGGTATTTCCAATATACACGTATATAAATATTATTATAAAATGTTAAGAATAATATCCTAAAAATCTTATTAATTTATTAAATTAATCAATATTTTATTCATCATCAAAATACAACTTAGCCTAACAAAAAGGCTAACAAACTATTCCACCTTTCCAAGGGAAAAGTGATCCGAAAATATATATAGAATGGGAACGAAAAGTGGATCGTATTTTTTGAATGTCAAAACTACATGGAAGGAAAGAAGATCAAAATGGTTACCATGAAGTTCATAGAGTATGCAAACATTTGGTGGGATCAATTAATAAATAATCAAAAGAGGTATGGGGAGCCGTCAATCCGAACTTGGGAAAATATGAAGTTCATCATGAGGACGAGGTTTGTGCCTTCACATTATTATAGAGATGCATGTCGAAAATTACAGCACTTAAATCAACGTTTTAATAGTGTGGAAGACTACTATAAGGATATGGAAGTAGCCATGATAAGGGCTAATGTTCAAGAGGATGTGGAAGCAACAATGACAAGGTTTGTAGGAGGACTCAATAGAGAAATTGTGGATATAGTTGATTTGCCACATTATGAAGATATAGAAGAGTTACTTCACAAGGCCATTAAAATTGAAAGACAATTAAAGGCAAAGAAAAGTGCTAAGATGGAATCGACCTCTAACAACACTTGGAAAATCGAATGGAAGAGTGACAAGTCGAAGCTTCAAGAGGAATTCAAAGGAAAAGCTGAGACTTCAAACACCATTCCACAAAAGGGGAAGGCCGAGGTTACAACTTCAAATAGGACTCGAGATGTTAAGTGTTATAGGTGCCAAGAATTTGGACACATAGCTTCAAATTGTCTGAACAAGAGAACCATGACAGTGATGGAAAATGGAGATATAAGGAGTGGAAGCTCTAGTGATGATGAGATACCACCACTTGGAAGATTGTAGATATGTGGAAGTTGACGAACCAATAAGGGGGGAATTATTAGTCACAAGAAAAGTTCTGAATATGCAAATCAAGGAGGAAAGTGATGAGATCCAACGAGAACACCTCTTTCATACTCGATGCCATGTTGAGAATAAAGTTTGTAGCATGATAATAGATAGTGGGAGTTGCACCAACGTGGAAAGTACTTTGTTAGTTAAAAAGTTGGATTTAGAGACTACTAAGCATCTGAAGCCCTAAAAGTTGCAATGACTAAGCAATTGTGGAGAAATGAAAGTTTCAAGACAAGTGAAGATTGCTTTATCCATTGGAAATTACAAGGATGAAATCTTATGTGATGTGGCCCCTATGAAAGCTACGCATATCCTATTAGGGAGACATTGGCAATATGATAGAAAAGTCAACCACAATGGATTCAAGAATGAGTATTCATTGGTTCAAAATGGAAAGGTTATGGTGTTAACACCATTGAAGCTGTGGGAAGCTAGCAAAGACCAAGAGAAAGTTACCAAAGATTTTCAAAATTTTACTAAGGTAAAAGAAAACTCTGAATTTGGAGGAGTCGAACAAATTGAGGGAGTTGGAGAACTAAATAAAGAAAAAGATGAAAGAATAGGACAAAAGAGTCAAAGCGAAAAAAGCCAAAAGAGAAATGAGCAAAAAAGGCAATGAGGGAGGGAGAAAAACTGAGAGAGAGAAGGAGAACAAAATAGCAAGAGAGGAGATAAAAACTGAAGGACAAAAGGAAGAGAGAAAAATTGGAGTAATTCAAAAGTGTGAGGAAAATAGTGAGGTTTTCTTATTGTTGTGCAAAAATATTTGTTTGTCTTCCCATGAACTAACTACTTCTCTTCTAGTGGATTTTTCTTCTCAATTGCAGGGATATAAAGACATAAAATTAGGAGGAAGTAAAAGACATACAAATCCGTAAGTGATTTACAACAAGGAGAATTGTAAGGACATGCATTATAAAGGTAAGGATTCTGTGATTTTCAACACATTGTCAAAAGGGTATGTATTTGCTACAAATCTTCAATCTAAGTTATTAAGATATGAAATTATTAAAAATTTGCTTGAGAATGACTTAAGTTTTGGAAGATTTTGGATTAAATATGAAAAAGATGTATGTGCCGATGTTTATGGATTTAAAGGATGTCTAGTTGATAAGCATGCATGTTTTATTCTTAAATATCACCCTTATAAACTGTTAATCGATATCTTTAAGATCTTGGAAGAGTAGTTTTATGGGGTATGTACGATTCTTAGGGTTGATAAGTGGAAAATTGTGTTTAAACTTAAACATGCATGGGTATTTATGATTTATGGATTATTTAACGTTTCTATTGTTCTTATGATCATAATGGATGGTGTGCGCAAGTATTCTATTGGGAAGATTGTGGTTGAATGTTTTGATGATGATGTGGAGTATAACCAAATTATTGAGACAAATGTTGAGTTTAGTTTTAATGTACATTATTTTGCATGTTACTCACCGTTTGCTGATCTTATTGGACCAAAGGAAGGGTTTATCATTCAGCAAGTGTGTTTGATACAGTCAAGAGGAGATGGTTCCTTCCGAGCATTGGACCACATTAATAACAATTATGAAATTGGCCTACCAAGCATAAATGGAAAGATAAGTGTTGCTTTAAATATTACTAATTTGTTTTTGCATGATGTAGGCGATTCGAGGAAGAATCTTCGCAAAGAAGGGAGGAATGATGTGATATGAGAAAGTTACAAAGGCCAAGATCCGTTATGAGGCATTAGAGGCCCAAAGACAAAAACAAAGGAGGGCAAGGAAAAACCACAACTTTTCATAAGAGAAGTCCAAGAATGGGAGCCCAAAATCCATGATCCAAAGGCCTTGAAGAGCTTGCTAAGCATTGGAAGAGAGATAAAAGAGGAAGCATAAGTCAAATGATACAAAAGAATGATATTTTTCAACAAGGCCCAAAAGCTCATCTGTAGTGCGCGCAGCCTCAAACGCAACCTAGCACCCGTGCGCAGCACGCAACCCATTTCACCGATGGCTTGTCATCGCGCCTCATTAGCACGCGCATCCTACGAATCCTGCATCCTGTCAGCACGCCACGTCTGCCACCCGCACTCGATCAGGCACCGCTTGATAGAGCGCCCATCGTCTCCCAGCCCACGCCCTGTCACCACGCCTCGTCAGCATGCGCATCCCGCAATATCCACGCCAGTCAGTGTCCCCTGTCAGCGCGCCCTGTTAGCCGCCTACGCCCGACAGCGGGCTCCCCGAGCACACCCGTCAGCACTCGCCCGCATACACTCAACCTAGCCAGTGTGCACAGCCCGCGCCCGCTTCCACCTAGCGCGCCTGCTGCGCACCCCCGCCGCCTTTCCGACTTTAAACCCTAATTTTTAGTTTATTTTGTGTTATTTTAGTTATTTTACAATGTTTTAGGGTTAACCTAATATTTTCCTATTTAAACAAGTATAAGGCCTCATTAGAGGGAGATTGAATTTTGGAATAAACTTTGTGTGTTTTGTAAGGTTTTCTCTCTTTATCTTCTTTACGAATAACTTGGTCTCTTCAAACATCCATCTTGGAAGATCAGGCTTTGATAGTTTTGGTTCAACCAACCAGTTTGGTTAGGTAAAGTTGCTCTTCTGATAATTTTGGTTATAGTCGACATGTTTGGCTAGGGTTACGTTACTTTCTATACTTTTTTGATTCGTACGACGATCCGTTGTCAAATTTCGCGTTTGTTGTTGGGTCTAGGGTTGCTTAATACCCTAGGTTTGCATCACTTTTGGGGCAACTTATTCTCAATCACAATTTACGTACATTTTTCTTTCTTATTCTTCATCTTTCTTTCACTTTACTCTTTTCGGATGTGAGTAGGCTCGACGATGGGGCACACATTACATTTCTCCACCCTTTTTGGGAGAGTCTCCGGCCCTTGTGAAGACAGACTCCACCCTTTTTGGGAGTACTCCATTAGTTGTTGTGCAATTTAATGCACAGCGACCTAACGAACCTTGTGCAAGTCAGCCCCGGGTTGCGACAGAAGCAAACTAAAGGGCTAACGTTCCACCTGCCCACCCTTTTGGGCCAGCTTGTCCTCAGTTACCATTTACGTACTTTTCTTTCGCTTTGACATTAAGTGGGTAACCATTCAGTCCAAGCAAGTATTGTCTGCTTTGGGTGAACTTCAGCCCGCACAGATTTGTTTTGGGCTAGCATCTCATACCACTAGCCCAAAACGCGTCCACTTGGTATAGATGGGCATCGGCTTAAATCTCATGCATTTTTATCCTCATTTTATCTTTCTTATATACTGACTCATATATGAACATACATCATAATGAAATATGAACATTTTCATATCATAAGCAAATGACAAACCGCAACAACAATCAATCCTACACATGCTCAATAATTAAAGAAAGCATCAATAATAAATTCTCAAGGACAAAACATCATCAATTCGTCAGCCACAAAAATCAAACCTCACTATCATAGATACAAGGACCCAACAATATATCCACAATGTACATTTTGACCCAAATATACCTCATAAGTAGTTAGATATCCTATTTCTATCCATAAAAAAAAAATTAATTAATTAAATAACAAAACGCAATCAAATGTCTTTTCATCCTCGACAATGTCCTTTAAAGCCGTAAGTGAATTAAGCAATAAATCCAATCCAGCATTGTGTTAACCTTAACAACTTTTATCAAAGCCGTGAACACATTGTGTTAACCTTAACAACTTTTATCAAAGCCGTGAACAAGCTGAGAGCAAACTCCTAATCACATAGCACTATCCTAATCACATATTATTATCCTTGCATAGAGCAAACTCCCAATCACATGGCACTATCCTAATCACATATTATTATCCTTTACAATTTATTTTATCACACTTGTGAACAAGCAGAGAGCAACTCCCAATCACAAAGCATGACCCTCCTATAATGTCCCTCACAATTGTAATCAAAACAGAGAGCACAACCCATGCCCAAGCATAAACATCCAGTAATTTTCGCCAGCAGTAACCAAATTGCAGATTTTGAACTCAACTAACAGAACAGAATCCTCAAACAGTGGTATCAGCCATAACAAAAATACAAAACAAAACCCAGCCCAAATCAACAAAATACTTTCCTCGAAAATGCTTATCAAACAGTAAGCAAAGTAGAGTATAAAACCCACACAATCGAGCACTATTCTCAACTAGTTTTCTATCAAGGCAGCAACTGACATATAGCACAAAATCCCCTTAACAGAATACCATCTAGAGCACGAATGCCCAACCTTCACTATCAACCCAGTGGATGAAAGAGGTAGAACAACAAACCCAATGAACAGAGATACATTCTTCACAATGTTTATCAACAGTAACGTAATGGAAAGCACAGATCCTATCGGGCAAAAACAAGAGGAAGAACAGAACCAAACCTACAGATTACAAAAAAATAAAATTAACAGAGCATGAAATCGACAATGTCCATCAACCAGCAAAAGAAATGGAGGAAAACCCCCGCCTATACCTTGCATTGTAGGGCCGAAAAGGCTAAAACACATACAAGCAATACTTACCTCGTCAATGGCGAGAGATAAGTTTCTCAGTCGGCCGCTCCCCTGTTTCGTCTAAGAAGGCTCGGTTTTCATGCGGGAGTCCCGGATGGCAAGCCCTCACGTCGCCTAACCGCGCGGCTAGCCTCTCCCCTAGAAGGCTTGACCTCCTCGCGGGAGCCTTCTCCCTCGAAGCTCCCTCCGACAGAAAACCTATCTGCCCGAAGCCGTCCCCTGCTCTTGGCCCTTTTACCCCTCTGCTAAGGCGCTGCAGGAATCGCAGCTCGCGACGGGCTCGGATGCTCTCGCCCGCACACAATGGCGCCGTCCAGCAGTTCGCACGGACGCCCCCTTTTCTTCGCAGAGAAGACTTCGGCCGCAGTAGGTCTCTTCCCCCTTTCGTCGTTTCCCCTTGCATTTTTCATTTTTCTCCTTTCGGCTCTTCTCCTAGAAAATCCTAGGACATTTTCTTTTGGTGTTTTCTCTTCACATACCATTTTTGCCCCTTAGAACCCGTAACTAGAGGTGTCTAACGAGCCGAGCCGAGCTGAGCCGAATGAGCCGAGCCTGAAAAAGTCAGGCTCGTCGAGCCTGTCGAGCTTAACGAGCCGAGCCTAACGAGCCTACCGAGCCTAACGAACGAGCCTAACAAGCCTAATATACACAAATAATAATATCGTATATAATTAAAAAAATATTTTTATTATAGTTTAAAATAAAAATAAAAATTACAATTTGAAATAAAAATGAAAAGGAAATAATTTAAATGAAAAATGCAATTTCAAAACACAACTTTCCACGTTCAAGTTCAAGTAGCAAATATATGAAAATGAAAATTACAATTTGAAATTGAAATGAAAATTTACTCTTCGTCATCCAAAATTTTGAATTCTTCAACTATGTCATTCTCTCGTTGTTGATCTCTCGTTACAGCGTCGTTCCAATCTTTCATGCAAATAAGTGCTTCAACGATGTCTGGTGCAAGTCTTCCTCGTTTATCATCGTATACACGTCCACCTATACTAAAAGCAGACTCCGAGGCTACTGTAGAGACCAAAGGTGTTAGTAGATCACGTGCCATTTTTGAAAGAATAAGAAATGTAAGAGAGTTGGTTTTCCACCAAGCCAAAACATCAATTTCTTTTTCACGAGGAATTGAATAATTGGTAGTAAGATAATTATCAAATTCATTTTTCTGTAAAGTATGAGAATAAACATCGTTATCTATTGCATCCAATATATCATCTATAAAATTTTGTGGAGCTCCACCACGAGCACCACTACTAGAGCTAGCATTAACATGTGAAGATTGCATGAAATGATCAACATTAGAATATTTAAGTTCATAAGAATAATATAAATGATCAAGTTTAATTTTTAATTGATCAAAAGTAATTGAAGAAGAAATACCTAAATTAGAAAAAATTTTATCAATCATTATACTCACTCTTTTTAATTTAAATCTAGGATTCATTATGCATGCAAAACAAAAAATATTAGGTATATTAAGCCAATATT
>CM039468.1:47812496-47969405 GCA_022433065.1 Begonia loranthoides | reverse complement strand
AAAAGCATAAAAAACCAACAAGTCAATCCAATTATCACATTTTATAAAACCAATTGTTGGATTGATACCAATTGTAAGGATTGATACCAATTGTAAGCATTCAAATTTTCATAAATAGATATCAATTGTAAGTTTTATACCACTTGAAGATCAATGTCAATCAAGAGTACAAAAGATATAAAAAACTAATATGCATACTCTAAGAAGTCTCTCATAATTCAATATCAAAAACCTTTGTTTGAATGAGAGATAATCTAACCTAAAATAAGATTCAATTTCCTTTCTTAGGATCTCAAATTCTTTTGGGCCCTTGAGTTTTAGGTTTGGTTACTTTAGAAACCCAAACAAATTTAGAACTAATCATTCTACCATTTGTTTTCAATGGACAACAAAATAATTTATGCACTCATTTGCTAAGGAGGAATCTCATGTGAATTTGGTAGCACTTCATTATGGATTCTCCTTTTCTCTGTTTTGCAATTTGGAGTGACTTTTATTTATAAAAATTGCTCAGCCGGTCGACCACTTCCTGACCGTTGGAATGTTACCGTTGTGAATTATGTTTGTCTGGTCGCCTACTTTTTTGTCTCTAGTCGACTGCTTCTACGTATTGTAGGAAATGCCTCGACTCTGTCCAATTTCTGGTCGACCGCAATTCATCTTGGTCGACCGCTCTTTTGCACTTTGGCATATGTTGAGCAATCTGTAATATTTATGTTTGACCGCATCTCCTTCTCTGGCCGATCGCGTCCTACAGTTCTACTCTCTATACCAATTTGGTTGACCGCCCAATTGGCCTGTACTCCGTGTTTTGCACATTTTCAATATTCTTAGTCCCAATAATCAACATATAAACTATATAGACTTAGACAAACATATAAGTAAAGATTAATACCATTGTTAGAGGGTATTTCCACTGAAAATCAATTATAAACATAATGATAAACATATAAATTTTATTTAATTCATAAACAACTTATCAACAACTAAATTACTCATCATCAAAACAAATAAGTCTAAAGTCTTTTAGGCTAACAGTCATTTTATGTTTTAGCACATTTTTACGGCTGCATTTGTATTTGCGACAGTGTTTTAAGTGACAAAAACGACGTCGTTTGGGTTAGTAAGTCTTGGTTAGCAGTGTTAGAGCTTAAGCATTCGCTTGTGGATAGATTGGTGTTCGCGCTAGGTTTTGGACGATGTGAAACGTTGTCATTAGATTTATTGAATTCGCAGTAACGTTGGAGTTTTTGCGGGAGTGTTAGCTTATGTGAAAGTATTTGCATTTGTGGTTGCTTTGGCGACCACGAATATGAGTTTTATGGCGGACATGGTTGTTGGCCATTGGTTGAGCGAGTTTTAGCGGACGTTTGCTACGGCTGTTCGTACGTCCGCTGTAGCTCGGGCATGTTTTAAATAAGTTAGTTTTCCAGGTTTTAAATATGATTATTGCTTACTTATTGTTCATATTGAGACGTTGATTGAGGATATGTTTACTGTTATGTTCATGTATGTTAGATTGTCATTATTGTTCATATTGAAACTTTGATCGATGATATATTTACTCTTTTGTTCATGCATGTTAGATTTTCATTATGTTACATGTATATTTCATGCATTCATGAAAATCGTTTTCTTTAAGAAAGACAAGAAAAAATGAAAAACGAACTGAATAAACATAAATAGTCGTTATAGGCAAAGTTTGAGTTGGTTGTCCTACATGAAGTGGACCTAATGGTGTCACTCTCTCCCTAGACATAATTACCCATAACGATTGGACTATAAAATGAAAGAAAAAGAAAAAGAACGTTAACTGAAAAGACACGGTTTTTTACATGTTGCATCTCATAGTCATGTTTTATGTTATACATCTCTTACTGGACGTTAGACTCATAGGTGAACTTTGTAATATAGATAATAATGGAATTATAGAAGAACATGAAGATAGAAACAATTGATAGCGTAGTTGAAGAGGAATTCTCATGGGCGAAGTTGTATTGTCAAAGCGTAGTTGACTCGTGGGTGAGGATTTAAGGAAATGAGGATTTTAATAACATGTCATAAAACTTTTATTAAAGTTATATTTATTATTGTTTGGATTTAAGTAGAAATATTTTTATAAATGCTTATGTTTATTTAAATGTTGGGAACTTTAGATTTCAAAAAAGATTTATTTTAAAGATTTCTATTGTGTATGGTTTAAAGATGCAATTTTTATGTATGACGTATTTAACAAAAAACAAGAAAAATAGTTTTAATGTCTAGAAGTGTTACAAAATCCTTTGCCAAATGATCTGCCGTGGACGTTCAACCTTTCACGGAAAGTTGTTTATATATTGTTGCGGACGATCGTAACCTCATGTCCGGTTGACCGTATATCTATATGTGGCTAGATCCTTACAATTTTTCCATGGATCAGTCGACCGCACACTCAATGCTGGGCAGTCGCAAAACTACCCGAGGCGGATACATTCTACATCGTCTTTGGTCCGATTGACCACAATATGACCTGAGAGCTTTTAGATGTGTGATCTAGACGTCCACGCTTCCACAGATACTCAAATTTGCCTTGGACTGATCGTTCGTACTCTTATCCTGATCAACCGCAAATCCATATGAGAGCAAATTAAATAAGACCTTGCACATTTAACCTTCACTCTTCCTTTAACATCAATTTATCCATAATGACATGGTACTTCAACAACCAACATTATTAAACATCTTCATTGCACAATCTTATACTTAATACAATAAAATTCAGGGCATTACATATCTACATTATAGATTGTATGCTTAACTCGTTAGTTCGGTTCGGTTTGTTATAGTTCATTAGACTCGTTCAGCTAGTTCAGTTTAGCTTATCTAACTCGTGACTCACAAGCTAACTCGAGTTGAATTTTTTTTTTTTTTGATTGAGTCATTAGATTCAGCTTGTTTAACTCAGTAGACGGTTAAGAAAGTTACATATTATTATGCATCCTTTACCATTATTTTAAGACAATTTAAACGCTAAATTTAGGGAGTGATTTTGAATTTAAGATTCAAAAGGTAAGAGAGAGAGATAGTCTATGACAAATGACATTTGGAATGTAACTGGCTTGTCGACACACGTATCTTGGGTCCGGATTTGATTCTTGAGGAAGAAACCTGTATGTAATTGTAATATAAAGAGTGTAATCGTTTAGTGAAGATATACAGAAAAGTCTCTCTCAGAATTCTCATTCTTTGTCTCACCTTATTATTATTTGTTTTGGTGACCAAAAAAAGTTTGATTTGTTCCCGTTTGAAAATTTAGGGCTAAAAAGCAATCCTAATCCCTTGAGTTTAGGGTCTGCGTTGTACTTTATAGTTTATCTACTTGTTTATTTTCATTCTACCTCGTCACTTGCAGCATGTCCTGTTTTTGCACCTCCGTCCACAATAGTTCGTGGACAGCGATACAATAAGCTTCACAATTAAGGGATAAATTTAAAGATAATGAATAAGATAGTATCACGGATGGTTTCTGGAGAATTAATTGGATTTAATTAATGGTAGCGTAATTTGGTTTGGCGTGTAAATTAGAGGATATTATGGAGATTTGTTCTTATCCAAAAATAATAATTAATTTATTTCGTTGAGTGAAACATGGTGTGTCTTCTATATTTTCTATGCTTCTACCATTTTATTTATATGTATGTAACACATGCATGAATATTGCTCAACGCCCAGGCTTTGGAAAATGTTGTTTTTATTTTTTATTTTTCGTAAAAAAATAAATGAATGGATTTTAATTTATCCTCATCGGTTACCAAAACATTTATATTAATATAATAACAACCATTACCGGCCCGTCACTGTTTAAAACGCTGCCGTTGGATCACAACCACTAACCGAATCGACGGTTCATATCCTTTATCATAATCCCCAACGCCGAACCAATGGTTTCAATTTCACGTTCCACTATTCTCCTCCGTATTTACTTAAAATCGAGATTTACTAAAGTACCCCCAGTCCCCCTCGCCTCTCCGCCTATTTAAAGTTGAACATTTCGCTACCTTTCTCTTCTCCATTGTCGAACCAGCAAAGCATTTTCTGGAGGAACAAAAACATGGGCTCTCTTCCTCATATAGAAGAAGACTGCATGGGAGTTCTCCAGCTCTTTAGCGACGGAACCGTTTACCGATCGACAGACATTAAATTCCCCTTCCCGACAGCCGACGAAAAAACTCTTCACGGTCAATGCCCTGTCGTCTTTAAAGACGTTCTCTTTGATAAAGCTCACAGTCTTCATTTACGACTCTACAAGCCGAAATCTAAGCAGTTTGATTCGATTCCGATTGTCTTTTTTTTTCACGGCGGCGGCTTCTGCGTCGGCTCCCGCCTCTGGCCGACCTCTCATGACTGCTGCCTCCGCCTGGCGTCGCAGCTCGGCGCGGTGGTTGTGGCGCCGGACTACCGCCTCGCGCCGGAGCATAGGCTGCCAGCGGCGATGGAGGACGCTGCGAGGGCGGTGGAGTGGCTGCGAGAGCAGGCGAGGAATGAGAGTGAGCGTGATGCATGGTTATCGAGCGATGCTGTTGACTTTGATCGGGTTTTTGTGATTGGGGACTCGTCGGGTGGGAACGTTGCTCACCATTTGGCGGTTCGGTTCGGCTCAAATTCCGTTAAATTGGGACCTGTTCGGATACGGGGTTATGTTATGCTCGCCCCGTTTTTCGGAGGAGTGGAGAGGACCAAATCGGAGGAGGGAGCAAGCGAAAATTTCATGGATTTGGAGGCCCTTGACAGGTAATTTTTCTAATAATTCATCCATGACTGTAACAAAGTAATAAATAATTGTAATATTACTTAAATAAAGCACTCTTAGTTGGGTTTTGTTAGGAATGTAACTGACATGGGTTTTGTTGGGCACGTTAAAATGTTGAATGAGCGTCAATCAACATCATCAAAATGATTGAAAATAATGACTGCTTTTACGGGTCCAATTAAAAAGGTGGAGCAAGTTGAAACGTGACTTCCCTCTCATGAATAGAAATGGGAATAGTGGGAAGCATTGCCAATTCCTTTGAAAATTCTATTGATCTTGGTATCTTCTGGTACGAATTCTTTTGTCGTGAAATTGACACTCAACTAATGTATTGTACCCACTATTCCATTTATCATTTTCAAAGTGGGGTAAAAGTTTTAAAGATATTTTTCAAAATCGAATTTCAAATATATGTGTAACATCTCCTAATTGTGAGTATTTATATTTGAGTTTAGTAATATCTAAAAGAATAAATTAATAACAAGATTACAATTCATTCAGGTGACTTATTTTATGTTGTATGGATATCTAAGTTAGATTGCATTTTCATTTTAACATTTGATGGTGGTAGGCGGATGAAGTGCAACAAACTCTGCGAAGATAATCTAAATTAGGGTTCATATTGGAATACCTTTTAGATGATTTGGTGGGTATGGGATAGGGATAAGACCAGCAATTTGTTCAATCAAAATTCTATGATTACGTGTATGCCATTATCAGGTAGAAGACCGCTGTTTATATCACTAAAATGTATGATTAAAGTAATTAATTACTTTGCAGTTTAATCATCTTCCTCATTAAACATCCAAATAATAAAAATTATAAGAGAGTAGTGGCTTATCCATAAAACTTTATTGAACACACTAGATCTTGTTGTTGACATATGATTTATCAACACTTTATGACTCGTGCACCTATTTTAAGTAGTGTTTTTCCATTTCTTTTACCAATAAGTCGATCTTGATAATCTGTTTTTATGCAATAGATAATCAAATTAGAATTTTTGTCTGGTTTTATATATATATTTGAAGATTTGTGAGAAATAAGAGCGATTTAGTCAACGAGATACAGCCAAGTTTCTTGTGACTAATTTGAGAAGACTCCAAAAATGCTTTAGTGGGGAGCTTATTTTAATGGAAGCTCATGCTACTTACGTAAAAATCTCTTCTTTTGTCTTTCCCTGCAGATTTTGGAGGCTATCATTACCAGTAGGACAAAATAGAGACCACCCTTTTGCAAACCCATTTGGACCCACCAGTTCGTGCCTGCAGAGAAAGGCTCTCGACCCTATTCTGGTGATCGCTGGTGGCAGTGAGATGCTCAAGGATAGGGTGGAAGACTATGCGAAGAGACTGCAAAAGATGGGGAAGAAAGTGGATTACGTTGAGTTTGAAGGGCAACAGCATGGCTTCTTTACTTATTATCCTTATTCTGAAATCTCCCTACAAGTTATTCAAGTCATCAGATCTTTTCTTCTCCAAAACTGACTCCATTTTACTAGTTATGCTTCTGTGTTCTAGGTTTTTAGTGGCTTTTTCTTAATCTTTTTCAGACTGGCCACGGGGATTTTTCCTTGTTTTGGTTTTGGGTAAATCAAACGCAGTGTTATTGAAGTATACACTTTTTATTAGTGCCATAATTTTGACTAGCCATTTCATTTAAAATAAAGATGATAACAATGAACATACGGTCGTAACAATAACTTAAGATATCAAAACTAAAGTGTTCTGCTAGCTTCAATTATTGTGACTGTCCTGTCGCGACCTAAAATGAACTCAAGACAGAACGATAAATAATCAAATCCAAAAATAAACAGAACCACCCTACCCTTAGCATTAATTAATAAATGTAGTAGCCAAAAACCTACCAGAATATAAATACCAAAATCCACTAACATCAGGTTAACTCACTAGTCAAACCATGGTATCAAAGATATCATAATACTATAGTCTAAAATAATTGTGCGAAAAAAAAAAAACAAACGTAGTAGTCTACCAAAAGAGAAAATACTAACATAGAGTTATATTTCACGAAATAAAACTCTCAAAGAAATAAAAAAATACTAAAAGAAATATTTGTCAAGCTCATTCATGCGTTGGCTGCTAATGGTTACTCCGACTAAAAGCTGTAAGAAGATGTCAATGGGTGAGTTGACTGAATTCAGTAGAGATCATATTTATATACAACAATAGTAAAAATAGGTGAGCATGCTATGATAAAAATCAAATGAATAAAATCTGAGAGGAAAACGACAATAAGGCTAGTGTCTAAGTAACTTACTTAATTGTGGTATGTAAATAAAATTTGGGAATACTATAACAATATAAAATGTAACGACCTCAAAATCTATTTCCCTAAATTTCAATTTCTATAATTTTCCCTCCAATTTAATCATCGAATTAAACTTGATTAGATTGTTTTTAAACCCTAATTTTAATACATTCATAAATCCTCGATCAATGTTCATGCAGAAACTTTAAACTTATTTAATAAATCTAACTATATTTATTGTAATTGAACCAATACATTAATATAAATAAATCCTCAATCATTCATTTAAATATTTAAATATCATTTTACTATATTTATTAGGATTCAAGTAATCTAATTCTATATGGTAGGTCAAAATAATTAGTTATATGAATTATTAAAACAATCTAATGCCTAAATTCTCAAATACTCCAAACTAAATATTGTGTCAAACTAAATATCAAATTTAATATTGGCCAATTCACAAGTTTTTAATTCTAATTAAATTTTCAAACATGATAGATGAATTAACTCAACTAAGTAGTCATACTAAAATCATAAATATATTCTCAAGAATACAATAGACAATAAATTCACTATCTACTTATATTGAAATGATAATATTTGTTACATAAATACTTATTCCAATTATTTGTTTTAAACTATTTGACCATTATTCACTTCATCTGTATGTTCATCCACAACTGGAAGCATCTTGATCAGTAATAAATAATCTTTACTAAAAATTCACCTACATATAAAAATACTATTAATTAGAAATAATATCATATTTATCACGTGTTTAAGCTTTCAAACAAATAGTGGTTTAAGCTTTTAAACAAATAGTGGTTTCTTACCCTCATTAGTTTGCATCAGTCATCTCATATATACTATGTTTTTTGTTAATTCCAGCAATTTTATACTCGCATACATTATGTCCTACAAATTTTATCTTTATAGGTACCTATGTCAATGTCTAACCATATATGTTCAAGTAAAATATCAAAACTAATAATAAATTAAGTATAAAGAAAATAATTTGCATAATAGGTTTTGTGATGTAGAGCCTATGGCCAAGACATTGAAAAATAATATTTTACTTACATGGATTTCGAGAGATTATGGTTTTAGGGAATTTTTAAGCTTTCAAATAATCTTGAATGCTTAAATAAATTATTGTCGTTAAATTTCCTCCTAGATCTTAGAAAAATCTTTTTAAAAAGAAATAGGTAGAAATTTTTTATTGATAAAATCTAAGATCGACTAGAGTTGAGTTCGGATTAACTTGGACGACATTTGGAATGATTTGGATCAACTTTGACGGTCTGAGAGTAATTTGGTTAAATTTATTGATGCTTGTTCGAATGGACCCGTTCTAGTTGGTTTGGTAGAGTCTTGTAGGAGTGTTTGGCAATGGTTGAAATTTTCGGTTAAGGAAAAGCCTGCAAGCATTCACGATAGTTTCGGTTGGTCATTCGGGGTGGTGATAATGCTTCATCGATGAATTTTGGTTGAGTTTGGGTGACTTACGGTGGTTAGAGTGATTAGAGAAATAGGAAAATTTCTAAAACTGAATTATTTGGAATTCTTCATAGCTAGAATGATTTTGCAGTGAGGTTAAGATGAATTTTTCCTTCATAACTCAACTTAATTTATAGGGGAAGGTCTATAGTTCATTCCTTTTTGGTAAAATTGTCAATCGGATATTCAAATTTAGGCTAGATTCATGGTTGTTTTAGAAAAGTTTAATCTTGATTTGATAATGATTTACTTAAGCTAAATATTGGAATAAATTTTTAATTTATGGTTGATTATTTTCTCAATTCAGGGATTGAAAAATAAGTATTTGATTATGTCTTGATTGAGTTTAATTTGGGAAGATTTATTGAGATTGAATCCTAAATCTGCATAATTGAAAATAATATATTTTGATTGGTTACAATCTTGGAAAATTTTGAAAATATTCCAATTTATATATAATTTAATGAAAATTTAAAGATTTATCTACTTTTAATTAATTAGAGCATTTAATTGATTTAGTAAGATTTTATGGAAATCTAAGTAGTGGTGTTCAAAACCGAATCGGAACCGGTGAACCGAACCAAAATCAATCAATTCGGTTCGGTTTGGATCGATTTTGAACACCCTAGAATCAATTTTTGGTTCTATTTTGTAGGAACTGAAATTATTGGTTCGGTTATCGGTTTGACTTATTCAAAATCGATACTAACCGAACCGAACCGATCAATTTAAATTTATGAAAAAAACTCAGTTTGCGGTTTGGTTTAGGGCTAATATTAAGTAATTGATTTAGGGCTAATATTAAGTGATTATTCAATAAATTGTTATTTATTCAAAACTAGGTCTCACAATTGTCTAAAATTTAAATTATTTGATTGATACCTAAATAATAATTGAATTACTGACTAATTAGCTCTTAAATTGTACTAATTAGTAATTGAATTATTATTTAATTATTAATAAAATTATTGAATTATACTAATTAATTATTCAATTAATAGATTATACCGTAAATATATTAATGAATTATACTAATTAATTATTAAATAAATTGATTATTACTAATTATTTAATTGAATTAATTAGTGATTGAATTTTATATGTTTTTCCTTCAAATAAATGTTTGTTTTGATTTTTAATTATTTTTGTTAAATTTATACTGGTAAAAATTAAATTTATATTTATATATAAAAATAAAAAATATATATTATTTTATATAATGAGTAGAATTGAAACCAAAACGAAAATTTTAGTTCAGTTTCGATTTGGTTTTGATTTTTAAATGGTTTAGTATCAGTTCCATTTTTTACAAACCGAAAAAAGTCAGTTCAGTTTCGGTTCGACCTAAAACCGAACCGACTTTTGGACATTACTAAATCTAAGAGTTTTGACTTATATTTGATTTAATTCCACCATCTTACAAAATTTGAAGATAGTCTGTTATTTTATTTTTTTCATGATTCAAGGAGATTTGAGTTTTAAATATCTTAATAAGTAGTATTTTGTCTTAATTTGAATATTAAATTTTATAAGGATGTTACCATAAAATTATTTATATTTATCATAATTAAAATATTAAATTTAATGTTTAATATTTTAGAATATTATATAAAATCTCAGTGAAAATAGAGTTTAACACACTATGCTAGAGGCATAAGAAAAAGAAGATACTAGGTGATCATCGTAAAAAAAATCCTAATAAGATATAGAGTTTCTTACTCAGGGACACAATATTGTCAGTTGTCTCATTACTCTATTTTACAAAAACAAACACATCCTCCAAAGGTAGAATGTGTGTAACAAACAAAAGACCTCCATTTGGGTCGATTAAACTCTATTGGAACAACCAAGTTCATCTGTTGTTCAAAATAATATATGTGCATGCTCAATTGAAAAATATTCCAGTGAAAAACATACATGTGTAGTATAAACAAATTGATATATAAAAAAGATAGGACATGTCATAAAATATATGAAAACAAGTTTCAAAATAAGTTTTATAAAAATTATATATGCAGTGTTAAATATAAAATAAACTTTTACTTCGACTATGTATACCAATGTTAAAAGGCAAAAAATCTGAAAAGTCCAATAAGTAAGTCAAACATGGGTACCTAGCCATAATACTACCATCAATTCATAATTTTCATCGATAAAATTATTAATCGTATACTAAAACATAATTTTCATCCATATATTCATAGCTTTAACTTAAAAAACTTAATATTTGTAGTAAAACTCCAAAAACTATCCAAAAAGTACGAGGGAAAATTCAAGGTCGACATACCTCCTTAGATTGTAACTCCAACAATGTTAATGTCGAGATTTTTTTATCGATATTCGAGTTTGGATTTTCTAAAATTGAATTTTCCATTTAGAATTTGAGTTTAAGAATAATTTTTGAAGAAAACGAACAACTTTCACATATCTATCTCAATCCTTTATTTCCTATCCGATCAATACTTCAACTGTTAGGAGTAATATGCCTAACAAACAAATGTAATAGAATAATTTTGTAATACATAAATAAATTTATACTGATTACTATTATTTTGGCATTATAAATTATATTTTATAAAATTTATAGAAAATTTTTTGGTTATTTATGCTAACTTTATATTAACATATATATTGTATATATGTGAGATAAAATATAAAGAGTAATAACCAAAATAAGCCTGTGACTTATATTTGAAGTATGGAATATTTAAATAGTTCATAATCATAAACATAGTTTGTCTTAATAAAAATGTATTGTCATATCCAAACTATATATGTAATGACATAAGATAAATATGTTTTATATCATATGATTATATAAAACTATACCAGATAAAATTATATTGTTTTAATAATTACCGTTAAATATAAAACAATTAATTTTATCATAATGATGGTTATATATATATAATCTTAATTCATTGTATTTAACAAACTCCTATTTTATTTTTATTTATTCTTTGATTTACTCGTTAAAATTTTGTATGAGTTATGATTCGTATACCTTGTATATTGGGAGTGAATTAAAATGAATAGCTGAGAATGTTAACATCGATACAATAAAATTCATTTTTATAGATTTTCTTGTTTGTTAGTTCAGAGATTGAATAATTAGCGCACAATTCATAATTATTATTAATTATTAAATCAAGAACTAATAGTAGTCAAAGATAAAGATGTAATATGAGATGTTAACAGATTATAAAGCTAGCTCTATTTTGAATTTAAATAGAGAGTTAATACATATGTAATGACTATATCAATGGATATTTATTTAAGTATATATACTCTCTAGTTTTAAGAGTGCAACTCTAAGTTTTTAGTAAAATTACTTAAGAGTTAATAATTATGTTAATTTATATAAAGAGTTTATATTAATTGACGGGAAAATTATTGGAGCTTAAAACTATAAATCTATTGGTTCTTTTGTCATCTTCTATCATTATTTGAAAAATAGAAAAATAAATAAAGAATATTAAATAATTAATTATGAATTAATTATTTAATATACTCAACAAAAAGTTTATTATTTCCATTAGATAAAATTATTGAATTTTTGATTATTCAATTGATTAGACACAATAACAAAAGTTGTCATAGTTAATATATTTGTTATATTTCATTAAATGAAATAATTGAATTATAGATTATTCAATTAATTAACAAATATAAAGTAACTTTTGAGAATAATTTAAAAAAAAAATAGATTATGTCAAATTTGAGTTAATGTCATGATGCTAGTATTGAGCCATAGTGACAAGTTGTTTTGATTTACATAACAGTTTTGTTATAAATATGACATTATGAAATCAATATCAACTTAAATAGGAGATTAAATTTGGTAATAGTTTTATCTAAATGTCATAATGACCATTATAAAATTATTCTACTATAAATAGAGGTTACAACCTCGTTAGCAAATGATGGTGGGAATCATTAAGATTGTATAATCCATTTTGAGAGCAAATCTATAAGTTTTTCGTATTGGTTTTAGAGAATCGTTCTCTAAATTTAAATAAATTGTCTCATGTGTTGAAAATATGATATATTATAAATTGAATGTAATCTTGCTACTTCATAACGCCCACATGTGTTTATTCGAGGTGAAAAAGATTGACGGAGAAGATCGAATGTTTCAAAGATTGAAGAAATTATTATCAAAACTCTCTGATTTTGTACTCGTGTGACATTAGCTACAAATGTATACTTTCTTAATCCTTTAGATTATAGCTAAAATAAAATATTTTAATATATATGATTATTAATATATTATAACAATGATCCATTTTATATTCATGCTAATTTGTTTTTCATGATACATAGGTTACACTCGTTACCGTTGTTATGAACATCAGTAATTTCAATGTGTAAGAGAACCCAAAAACCAAAATCAACATCCTTTGCTTCCATTGAAGATTAAATCACCAGTATTGACTCCTTACTATCATCCAATAAACCTTAAAAAAAAACTTCCGTTTTTGTATAGCAAAAAACTAAATCTTAATAATAAAACCTTGAAATTCCACTTATCTTGGATAATAGAGTAGATCTAAAATAGGCTGAATTTCTTCTCATAATTTCCTTCTGTCATGTAGATTTAGGGTTCCATAAATAAAGGGATATTCTTCCCAGAATGTGGTAACTGCGAACCCATTCAAAAAAGTAATAAAAATTGAAAATAACTATTAATTAAAAAAAAAAAGACAAACCTACCGTATCTTTTATAATTAATGACAAGTCAACCATTAATCTTTTTTTTTGTTAACAAATTAATCATTAAACTATAAAAAATTAATGGAAAAAACATCATAATTACATTTTCTATTCTAGGTTTAAATTGTTAAATCGAAGCTAATTGTCATAGGTTTTTGATAGTTGGTTTGTAATTTTTCCTTAAAAAAATCATATTTTTTATTTAAAAAGATGACAATTATTTACTTAAAATCAGGATAACTTATTAGGTTTAAACCCATTTTAGGAGGGTATCAAATTTTATATAAATTTGAATGGAGGAATTCATAAGTTTAATCACTCACAAAACTAGTACAATATATTTTAAAATAAAATATGGTATCAAAATTATATGGACTTAGAGTCAAAGTGTACAACACGTTAATAGTCGGACGAGTACAATTATTCTATTTCGAATGGTATGAGCGTTGGCAATGCGCTGTCACTCATGGCTGATGAGACTGGCTTGGAATATATGACTGGTCGTGACATTATCAGAATGTGCAATGATGGGTAGCGAAGAAAATTGGTATTTCATGATGAAAACTCTTTTAGAGAAGATTTAATGGGGCCAAATATCAACTTTGTAGGCAGCCATTGATGAAATTCTGCATGAAAAAGGATGGCTTTTTTCACGTGCCACAACAAATGTTTATATTATTAATTAATATAATATGATATCCTTATCTATCACTACTGATATCAGCTAATCCAACATAGGAATCAGACAAGGCCACATACAAATAGGTGACGCAGTCCACAGTTCTTAAGCACACTAACGCCTTTATATCGAAAGAGACTGTAATAACATATTTCTCTTTTTTTTAAAGAAAGAGACTCTAATTACTTTTTTTTTGTTTAAAAAAATATCATTGTTTTTAAATATAATGATAATTACAGATTAATTTATAATAACCTCTTTGAATTTCGAGTTTTTAAAATTTAATTATGATAAATAATTAAATTGAGGAATTTCCATTCTCTTAATTTTCAAAAAAGAAATTATTATCATCATTAATTAATTTTTAATATTTGTCACGTTTTTAGTGGAAGAAGTTGGTGAGTTTGCACTATTTAGATAAGAAAGTAAGTTTTGCTCGACATTCAATGTGTTAGGTCAAGGGATATGGATGTTTCGTCATTGGGCAATATTCTCAAAATGTCACATTTGTAATGGAACTTTTTTTTTTTATTAAAATAAAGCTTATCCCAAGATAAATAAATTTACTTGTAATGCCCGGATAAATTCTCTATGTACGATAAAAAGATTTTACGGAATGAACAATTTGATAAAAGAAAATACGTTTTGTAATTGCCTATTGTATGCTTGATATAATGCGATGAAAATTAAGGTTGAAATATTATTGGATTAATTAAGGTATAAAGTAAAAGTGAAGGTTAGTAGTAATTAAAAAAGAAAAATATTTAAATTTGTTAAGAAAATGAATGAGGATGAGTTATGAGAATGACGACGTTTTGGAACTAGAGGCTAAATCCCTCGGGACCGGTCAACTGTGCATGTCAACCGAAGCCACACATTTTTGAGAAAATTGGGTTTTCTACCACTGCCAGTTTTCTGCTCATCTCAGCGATTTTCACGCGAATATCCAAAAACGATAAGGAACTTTCCACGTGGTGAGGGCGTATTGGACCACCTCCTTTGAACTTGGTGACTGTCCTTCAGCTTCTGCTACCCATAAAGCTTCTTCTTGTCTATAATTGTGGACAGTAGGTGAAGCGTTCTGTCATTTTTATTTACAGAGTAAAGGAGAGTGCGTAGAGTTCTGTTTCTTTAGTGAGTTAAGTAAGGAAAAATGGGAGAAGGAAGCTTCTGTCTTGGATTTTCCTGGGTGTGCTACTGCTCCATGTGGGTGTTGTGGTTCGAGGGGAGGAACTTGCTGTGGTGTAACTTTTTGGTAGAAGGTAAGAAATGAGATGTAGTTGGCTAGTGGAGGCCCTACATCACAGGATTTTGTTGTTTTGTTGAACACTGCATTGGTTGATTTATGTGGAGTATGCTCTGTTGATTGTTGGACGATTTTAATTCTTGCTTATTATAGTCTGATGGAGAACTTGGAAACGCATTGTGATTGTTATTAACAGTGGAATGCTAAACAATAAAGGATTATTTCAAAATATTAATATGTTGTTCGAGTTTGTTGCCTTGGAATGAATATTGCCCTGTGATTTGTTGCTGGAAGTAAGACTCCAGTTGATAAGGAATATAAAAAGTGTTATGTTAATTTTATGATGCAATGGTAAATCGCCAAGTTTAAAAATGGCAAAAGAAAGTTATTCGTATTCTGCTGGTTTTGGATTTTGCATTGGAGGTAATCTTGCTTATGTTGGCTATTTCTTTGTTTTGTGAACTGCTCCTGTTAATGAGTGTATGGTTCAATTAATAGTTGTTCCTTGATAAGCTCTCTGCCAATGCATGCACGGTTTATATGTTCGTCATTAATGATGAATTACTCGGGGTATTGTTCTGCTATTTTTGGATTAATGCCTCGAATAGAATATTACTTGGTGATTTCCTGTGGCCGAGAGTTGTTGGTTACAATGGGAAATGTTATTAGGCTGTTGCGTGGGTTAGTGCTCCAGACTTGGATGATTCTGCCTTGTATGTGATAAACGACCTGTGACTCTATGATTTGCTCTCTTGTAGTCAAAATATGAACTGCAATCCCTTTGTTGATTATCGTATAAACTGTTCCCTCTTAATTAATATATATGAACTATTATCTCTTGTTATTTAGCATGTGATTTGCCTTTGTTAAATAGCATATGAATTGCTCTTTGTTTGAACTTAAGCATGAATTGCCATAGTACTGCTTTAGTATTATGTTTCCTTTATGTATATCCCGTATATTATTGTGAACTAAATATGGCATAACATACATGCATCACGCTTAGAGCTTATGAAATTGTTGACATATGCATGACATGCATAATAAATGTAAATAGGCGTGTGAGGGTTTGGGAGATTTGGTGACGGTCCATTAATGGTGACACCTCTGATGGTTGTATCTCCTTCCACATAGGGAGAGAGTGACGGTTAAGCCACATGGACCATAGGATGTATCCTCTTCTCTTGTACAAGAAATCCCCTACGCTTTAAACAAAAGAGATTGGTGACAGTATACGGTGACACCCCTAATGGATGTATCTCCTCATCGGAGTGATGGTTCAGCAACATGACCATAGAATGTATCATTTTTCTCAGAAATAATGGAAAAGATAGGTTCTTTTATGAGATTGATTGCATGAGCACGCATTGATCATGAGAATTTCATTCCATTCTATTTCTTGCTGAGCGTTAGACTCATTGTTTTATCCCGTGATGTAGGTAATTATTATGAGACTAGTGATATGCTAGTGGGGGAGGAGACATTACAGGATGAGCTCTTAGGTTATCAGCCGGGTTCGACCTGAGGGTTATGGATCATGGAAAGCAATACTAGTTATTTTGAACAGTGAATTATGGTTTTTAAATTCGATAAATGTTTTGTAAACCATGGACTTTTGTTGGAAATGTTGAAACTATGTTTTGAAAATTTTTATTAGTTTATGCTCAAATTACTCTGATTTGTTTTCTGATCAGTTTTCTTCATACGGGTTCTAAATAAATTAAAGAAAATATTTTATATGACTAAAAATGAAAGTAAGGAAAAAAGTTTTAATAACGCGGGGCATTACAGTTGGTATCAGAGCACCTAGATTTTAAAAATGATTATGTAGAATGCTTACCAGCACAAGCTTCGACGTGGAAATACTTCATTAACTATAAGTATGTTTACCATTTTAGAAATTTATTGTCAAATTTTTTATAGAAAATTTCAGTCAGAATTTTATTAGAATAGGAAGATATGCTATTGCCTTAGATTGAAGAATTGGAAACCTGTGTGAGGAACCTATAAACACTTAAACTTCTGGAAATTGGAGACTTATGAATAAGGATCTATCATCCCTGTTTGTAATTGTTTTTGGATGTGAACAGATGTGTTCCTTTGGATTAAATTGAATGATGTATATGATAAAAGATAGATAATACTGGAATTGCTTAGGTTTTTAGTGCAGGATGTATGAACATTAGCTTTGGGAGAATGAATAAATAGGAAAAACTCTGCTCAAATTTTTATAAATTGGAATAGGGATAGGTGAAAAACGAATTTTGCATGATCTAAACCAAGTAGAAAATTAGATAGGGTTGCCTAAGTTGTAACTGATTAGATAAAGGGTAAGAAAAATCATAGAGGAGTAATTATGACTAAGTGAGCAAAGAAATTATTGTTGAGGATTATTCAAAAATGTAGATGAACATCACTAACTAGAATTGGAATGACACTTTGAATTAATTAACTATAAAATTAATGAATGTGGAGGATTTACATTTTGATGATTTAGATTTAGGTCCTGTTTGCCAATGGATGAAATTGATAAACTCTGTTGGTCAAATAAGAACAAGATGGTGAAGGAGACAAGACATGACGGGGATCTAAGAGATAACACGCTCAGTAGACTAACAGGAGTGTTGGAACGTCCGACTCAATTTATGGAACGAAGTAGGGAATTAGAAGGACAGAGAAACCAGCAGCTAATGGTTCCCAAAGACTTTAAGTGCTAAAGGTTTCGGTGACTAGAGCCGCCATATTTTGAGAGAGATGTTTATGATCCAACAAGCTTGGACGGATGGATTTGAATGGTGACATGTATTTAAGTATGCTAAGGTCGAAGAGCAAAAGAAAGTTAAGAGAAAGTTAAGCTTGCCGAGTTTCAAGTTATGGAATTCAGGGAAAGTAATAGGAAAATAGTATAGAAAATACAATCTCAACGACTGATGGAAGGCCAACCAGAGGTGAGAAGACAAAAAAGACCTCTCATTTAAAGTGGATCACAAGGAAATGAGAGACGTATTCATGAATGCACACCATTTCAAGGAGAAAATACTGCTTCATCAAGAGCTGAGCAGTGTTGAAAAGGTAAAAGAAGTCATTTTGGAAGGTGCTCTGCTGGCTCAAAGCAACGTTTTAAATGAAGTGGGAGTCAGAGATTGTTTGGTTTTGGCCTTAAGAAGCAGAAAATGGGTGCACCAATAGTATATTTATCATGGAGGAGGTAAGTAATAAGTGAATCTATAGGGACGTAATGTGTAAAATAGGGCTAGATGCAATAAAGGTGGTCATATTGCAGAAATCTGTTACACACTATCTGATAAGAAGAAAGGAATTTGGATGAAGGCTTCCCTCTTGTAGCAAATTGGAGATGACGATCGGAGGATCTGGATGTGTGGTCAAGTGTTTTGCTAAGTCGTTGTAGATTGCGAAAGCAGAAGTAGTGAAATCCTTTAGAAGTTTCAGGTAAAGGTATAATGCAAGAAGCTGTTTTGGGTACTTTTGCGAAAAGAAGGGTGGCTGTTATTTTGGTTGTTAAATTAAGGAAGTACCTACATTAAGTTAAATTTTGAGGATGAAATTTATATAAGGAGGGAGGAATGTAATAGCCGAAATTTAGCTGGGACTAAGAATAATAACAATTGTGAATTTTGGAGATTTTGTGGTGATGTTATTATGGAAAATTAATTTAGGAAATTGAATTGAAGAATTTAAATTGGACCAACAGTTATTATCAACCGACGTTCAGAATAAGTCGGGAGTTGGAAGTGGGTCGATCAATATACGATACGTATATTTGACACACACACACACACACACACACACACACACACACACACACACACACATATATATATATATATATGTATATATGTATGTACAATTATATATTAATTAAATAAATTAAAGTAAAGTAAATGAAATTAAAATAAAATAAAGAAGATTTGATTAAAATAAAAGGGGGTTGGTTGTGGTTTAAACTAGTTTAGCCTTTGAATTGGTTTGGTTGAAAAGAAGAAGGGGGAGATGAAAAGAAGAAGCCGCAGCCATTTTGAGAAAAGAGAGAGGAGAAGCGATTTGGCCAGGGGAGGATGAAGCTCCCGCAGCCTCTTTCCTTCCCTAGAAACGACTCCTCTGGTGAGTGCGGATCGGCGAGAGCAACGAACTATGGGTGACGACACGTGGAGTGAGAGAAACAAGTCGGGGAGCTAGGGCTCAAAGTAACCGGACCCCACTAAAATGAGCCAACTGCTCCTGCGAGATGGAGTTTTGCAGCGCCAAATCGAGATGGATATTGGCAAAGCTGGGAATTGGATTTCGAACGGCAAGGGCTGTCTTCTCTGGTGCCAGTGTGAGGTAGGTCCCCTGTGTGATGATTCTCGGTCTCCATTGCTGAGCATTGTTGCTTTCCTTGGTTTGGTTTTGGATTCTGAGTTTTGTTTGGTGATATGGTTTCTTCTCTGTCCATTTTCTGTTGATGGGGAATTGATGTGAGTTTGGTTGGCATTTTGAATTGGGCGTGGGAAGCTTGCTGAAGGAATGAAATTATAGAGAAGAAGAGAGACCGCGAGGGAGAAAGAGCTCTATGGAGAGCTGTGAACTGTGAGTGTGTTGGAGGAAATTTCTGGAGCTGAAGGAAGGCCGAGAATATAGAAGAAGACAGAAAGAGAAGAGAGGTGAGCTCCTGGAGAAAGAGAAGAGTACGGGAAAGGAAGCTGAAACTGCTCCTCTCGGGTTCTACAGGTAACGAAGTGCCTTCTCTTGTTTTATGAATTTTGTGAGAATTATTATAGAAGATAAATGAATGAGGAGTGTTTATAATGCTATATGTGATTCCTGTGAAGTATGGATTATTTCTGGCAATTATTGCTTCTGGAGAATTTATGTGGGTTGAGTATACGTCGAGATTTGTGAGGGTATTTTGGATTCTAGTTATTATTTGTTAGTCACTGCTATGCTTGGCTGTTTAAGTTGGGATATGTTAGCTATTTGGAAAAATGGGTTTCTATGTATTTACAGCTTTATAACTACGCTTTGTTGGTTGAAGAATTTATGTTGTCTAAGATAAGTAGAAGATAATTTATGTGAAGTATGGATTATTTCTGTCAATTATTGCTTCTGGAGAATTTATGTATGGCATGAGTCATAGTTTTTTTTATACCACTTACTGAGTCTTACGCTTATTAGTTAAGTCTTGTGATGTAGGTACACGTGTAATACCCCGACTGTTCATAATATAATTTAATAAGAATAATTGGAAAGTAATTAGGAGTATTTGAATTAATTGGGTAATTATCGGTTATTACCAAGAACGTATTTGTAAGATTATAATTTAAGGGAATAATTAGTGAAGAATTAAGATTTATAGAGTGATTTAATTGGGGATAAATAAAATGGGATTAAAATAAAAGAAAAAATAAATTTAATTAAGGAGGGGGAAGAAATTGGTTCACGCTGGACTGGTTTGCCTGAAGCAAAAACAAATGGCCTGCGGCCATTTGTTATGGCGAAGCGAACCCAAAACGTGAAGAAGAATGGAGAGAGACGCGAAAGAGGGAGAAGGAAGAGTGATGGCGAAGAGAAAGAGGTAAACATGGGAGCAAGGGAATGATGAACGTGACGGCGAGCTAGGGCGTTGGAATGTGACGCTGTTCGTTGTCTGGTGTGTAGCTGCGGCAATGCGGGTTTCCGTTTAGGGCTCGGGATCGGAGCTTCTACTACCAACGATTTCGGTAGCTGGTCCAGGTAAGTCTGTGGCTCCCGTTCTTCTCCTCAGGGTGCTATC
Organism: Begonia loranthoides; assembly: GCA_022433065.1. Classification (NCBI taxonomy): domain Eukaryota; kingdom Viridiplantae; phylum Streptophyta; class Magnoliopsida; order Cucurbitales; family Begoniaceae; genus Begonia; species Begonia loranthoides. Next base: position 47,948,437 of record CM039468.1, on the reverse strand, counting down.
ATTTTAGCGTTCAAGCGTCGGATGGCGATGGCGGAAGGATGGCCTCAGGTCGATGAGGCAGGCGCTGGTGGTTTGTGCTGGACCAGTCGAAGGCCATGGTCCAGCTTGTGGTTTGGTTTGAGCCGGTCTTCTCCTGTGTTCTGCTTTGGATGAAACCGACAGTGGGACGTTGCGAAGAGCATGGCACGTGGCAGGGCATGGTGAGGCGTGTTTGGCGGTGAGGTTAAAATGCAAATGAAATGGAGAGGGGGCAGGCATAATGAAGCTCTCGGGTGTGCTTCTCGGGAGAGCAAATTGAGACTGTGAAGGACTGAGATGTGAAGGTGGAGGAAGAGCTTTGTGCTCTCGGGTGCGGAGTTGTGAGAGAATTGGTGATACAGGGAAGAGAAGTTGGGAGGTTGCTCTCGGGTGCCCTCTGGTGAGTGGTTTCCTTCACTCTTTTCTAGAGCTTTATGGATTTATGTTATGCTGTTGAGATAGAAGATAAAAGCATGCTATTGTTCTGAGATTTGAACTCTTGGTGTTGTCTGTTCAGTACTAAGTCATTGAGATATTGAAGTATTACTGCAGTGTTTGGTTCATTCTTCAGGTTGGTGAAGGGTTGGGTATGCCGATGTGTTACTCCTTGATTTTTGTGAAATGTTATGCTTGGGTTAATATTCTGTGATGATTGATGTATGGATTTGTGCACTCTGTTGGTTGGACTTTGAAGAATAGCAATGGTGTAGATGGTAAAATTAATAGATAATTGAAATAGGGTTTTGTGGGATAATCATTCCATTACTTTGAAGAGTAAAGATGGGAAATTATATTATGCATATTAGTTAAAGAAAAGCATGGAGGATAAGGTTTAGTCGATGACTTGAAGTGTTAGTTCCTAATTCGTGTCTTATAAGTAGGAGGAAGAATATGTTTTTTTTTATAGTTGACTATTTGTTAATGAGCAAATGTTATTGAATTATGAAGATATTAAAAAAGAGGAAAAGGATAGCGATTGAGGGCAAAGACGCGTTAACGCTTCGAGGTAAGGATTGGGTAGAGTTTTGGCCTGTGGAGGCCCTACCCACAAGTAGTGTGTGTGTGTTTTGTGTAAATTTCTGCGAATTCTTTACTGCACTAAATGCTTTCTATGAACTGCAATTCAATGGACTGCTATGATATAAATCGATGACTTGAATTGATGAACTGAAGATGTCTAAATGAAATGATATGTATGAATAAGCTGTTAACATATTCTTAGATACTAGTTCTGTTTTATTAGAAATATTGTTTCTCATATTGTTTGTTAATATAGTAGACTTAGTCTATAATGTTGTTATTTCTTGGTACTGGTTAGGAGTTGTAACTTTCTTTAATATGACTATTCATAATAAATCTCTATTATGACTTGTGTTAATATTTGGTAACCTTTAAGTGGATTGTTAACTCTAGCTAAAAAGATTTAAATCATGTTTTACTGTCGAATGTAAGTCCACTTATTTATAATCGATCCATGTCCTTAGCTTGTTATCAATTTATTAAACATGTTTATGTAGTTATTTACTAAGCATGTTTCCGTTATCAATTTATTAAGCATGTTTCTGTAATTATTTACTAAGCATGATTCCGTTATCAATTTATTAAGCATGTTTTCGTAGTTATTTATTAAGCATGTTTCCGTTAACTATTTATTGAGCATGTTTCCGTAGCTATTTACTAAACATGTTTTCACGAGCTATTTATTAAGTATGTTTCTGTAGCCATTTATTAAGCATGTTTCCGTAGCTATTTACTGAGCATGTTTCCGTAGCTATTTACTAAGCATGTTTTCACGAGCTATTTACTAAGTATGTTTCTATTTAATTATTAATTCACTGTTTATGCCATAGTACAAGTGTTAAGCATGTTTAGTTCGTTCAAATAACTCGCTATAAATTAACGTTTAATTGCAATTAATAGCACGTTCACCTTACCATTTCTTTTATTGCTATGCTCTGAAATTCAAGTATGCTATTCGCTGTTTCAATTGGTCGCTATAATTGTTCTCTTTTTTTCGTTTTAATTACGGTCATTCAATTATATGCGCTGTTCAATTATCATTCTTTTTATACTGTATCGATATGAATCATGCATCATGATAATAGAAACAAGTAGGAAGTGCCACATCGGGGGTGAGTACTCATATGCATTATGTGAGGAAAATGAATGAATGAAATGAGTGAAATAAAAAGAAAATGGGGAGTTGGTGGGTGGATGGGTAGTTCGGATCTAGTCTGGTAGCTAGGTTACACCCATACCTTGTCAGGAACGGAACTAGCTACACACAGGAGGTTAGAAGCCGATCAAACTATACCATCACACATGGGTTCCTCCAATCTCCAGCTCGAAGTACGAGTAATGAATGAACGAACGAACGTAATGAAAAGACTGGTTCAGGGTGCTACCCATTCCAAAAGAATTAAAGAGAGGCATACTCATACTATATAACCTCATTCCTTACTGGGCCTTTAGGCTCACGTTTTACTTGTGGTGTAGGTACATGTATGAGAAAATGATGAACGGATCAAGGAGTAGTTGATGAAGGATTTGCACGGGCGGGACTTGTGGCTGGCTAGGCTAAGGAAAATAAAAGAGAAAAGTAATTTATAATTAACATGTAATTATTTGTTTAGTATTCCTTAAATGAATTTCTTACACTTTTGCTATGTTTTGAGAAAAGATTTTATAATTATGATTTTCCACTATTTAGAACGATGTTCATAACGAGTCTAAGGAAAGAGTTTTTAACAGTCCATCCTTTTAGGGAAGAACTCTAATTTAATTAAAAAGGTTTTAATAAAGATTTTAGTTGTTTTATAAAAGTTGTAAATTTAACGCAGTTTTAAAAGGTTATAAAAATCAGGTCGTTACAACACGCACATCAGGTTAAGAGTAGTTGATGAAGGATTTGCACACGCGGATCTTGTGGCTGGCTAGGCTAATGGATTTAAAAGAGAAAAGATTTTGTAAAGATAATGTAAAAGAGTTATTTATTATAGTTTCAAATGATATGTTCTATTCTTCCGTTACGATTTGTAAAAAGAGTTTTAAGAAAAGTCTTCTGCTGTTTTTATAAAAGAAAAAGTTTTAAACTTTACACATTTTTAAATGCAAGAAAAACTAGGTCATTATAGTGGTATATGGTTTTTAAAAGATGCATAACATGATTCACAATTTTCTTTTATATCACTTATTGAGCCTTAGGCTCATTAGTTAAGTCTTGTGATATAGGTACACGCACGAGAATAGGTTTAGGAGCAGTTGATAAAGGATTTGCATGCGCGAATCTTATGGTTGGTGAGGCTAATAGATTTAAAAGAGAAAAAGTTTTGTCAAGATAATGTAAAAGATTTATTTATTGTAGTTTCAAATGATATGTTCTATTCTTTCACTGCGATTTGTAAAAAGAGTTTTAAGAAAATTCTTCTGTTGTTTTTATAAAAGAAAAGGTTTTAAATTTTATATGTTTTTAAATGCAAGAAAAATCAGGTCGTTACAGTTGGTATCAGAGCACCGTGAACATTTTGGTGTATTCTCAGTCAGAAGAAGAACACCGTGAACATTTAAAGATTGCCCTATCTATTCTGAAGCAACACCAACTATATGCAAAATTTTCATAGTGCGAATTCTGGCTAAGTGAAGTAAGCTTCCATGGCCATGTAATTTCTAAAAATGGTGTTTCGGTAGGCCCAACAAAAATTCAAGCAATTGTTGACTAGACACAACCGAAGAGTGTTGGTGATGTGAGGAGTTTTCTCAGACTAGCGAGATTCTATAGACGGTTCGTAAGTGGATTTTCAAAAATTGTTATGCCTATCACTAGTCTTACGAAGAAGAATATAAGATTTTGGTGGTCATGTGAATGCGAAAAAAATCTTCTAGGAGTTGAAACATTGGTTGACCTCAGCACCTATATTGGCCTTGCCTGATGAAGAAGGTAATTTCTATATTTATTGTGATGCGTCCAAGAACGGACTTGGTGGGATACTCATGCATAATGGAAAGGTGATTGCTTCCACTTCAAGACAACTTAAACCACATGAGGCTAACTATCGTACTCACGTCCTTGAACTTCTGCTATGGTCTTTACGATGAAAATATGGAGGCATTATTTATATGGGCAACGATGTGAGATCTACATGGACCATAAGAGCTTGAAGTATATTTTTACGCAGAAAGAATTGAACATGAGGCAATGATGATGGTTGGAATTTGTAAAAGATTATGACTGCGAGATCAAATACCATCCCAGAAAGGCGAATATTGTGGTTGACGCTCTAAGCAGAAAGGTTGAAATAATGAGCAAGATATGTGAAGAGATGCCAATGGGACTGTAGAAAGACGTTCGAGAGTTGGACGTGCAAATGGCTCCTACACAGTTAGCTGATGTTTTATCAGCTCTAAAACTAAAGCCCTCTATACTTGAAAGAATCAAGGAAGCCCAATAGAAAGATGCCCAATGCGAAGATTTCAAGCTGAATCTGACTCTGGCAGAGTTTTAGGACTATTCTATATCTGTGGATGGAATTGTGAAATTTAAAAACAGATGGTACGTGCTTGTTGACTCGCTGTTGCTGTTGGCAATATTGAAAGAAACTCATTCTTCAAGTTTTTCCATCCATCTCAAGTGCAATAAGATGTACAAAGATCTTAAAGTGCACTATTATTGTAACGACCCAGTTTTTCATAACTTTTATTAAAATTTGTAAAAATTTAAAACTTTTATCAACTGTTAAAACCTTTATGAAAACCCTTTTTAAGATAATATCAAAGTGTAAAACCGAACCGTCAAAACTTTTTTCGTTAAAACATAGCAGAAGCAGTTGTAAAATCTTTTATGAAAACTAACGGATTTATTAAAACACAGCAGAAGCATAAATCGTTTGAGATATGAAAACTAAACAATTAAATACTGTGTTTGAGAAATGAAAACTAAACAATTAAATGCAATTTATTTACAATTGTTATCTCTTCTACTCTCTTTAGCCTGGCCAGCCACGAGTCTTGCACATGCAAACCCTTCATCTCTGCTTTTTGATCTGTGCATTAACTTCTCGAATAAGTACCTACACCTACACCACTCACTGGCCTTTTTCTAAACAAATCACTCGACAACATCCCACAAATTCTGTCCAGCTTTATGGTGTCTTTCCCACTATGCAATGCAGAGTGTGATTCCAGGTTGGAAAGAACATGGGTTTATCCGCATAGCAAACAACAATTCACCCTAACTGGTCAAGCCGGACCTGGTCACACCCGGGTCAGAGCTCAACCTGAGGTTGGAAGCCGCAGCCAATCCGATTGCCCATCACCCTTGCCATTCGCTGCTCCTTTGTTGTCGCCAAGCATCATTGGAAATCGATAGAGCGTCGCCGCTTATCACAACCCGATGCCAAATCCAGTGACCCGAGCTTCGTACCAAGCCATTCCGTGAAGCCTGACGCTTCAATCATTGCCAGTTGCCACTCGCCGTTCGTCCGACGCCCTCGCTCTCCCTCGCGTTGTCGCTCTCGCTTTGTCTCTCCAGTCTCCTTCATCGATCTCCCTCACTCGATCTTCGTTGCTCTCTCCGTTTCCCTGCTCTCTCTCTCTCGTCCTCTGTTCTGCATCGTGGGAATGGCTAAGGGCCAATTACCTTTTGTTCCATCTGAGCGTTATCCCCTTTAATTCTTTTTAAATCCAAATTAATCTAATTTAATTAATCCTCTAACATAGTTAATTTCAAGTAATAGAATTTATCCCTTCCTCACACGCTGGACCGGTTCATCCTTGAACCGGTTCACTCTTCCATTTCCAATTTATTTCGAACACATTTAATTTATTAAATTAACAGTTATTTTAATTCCAATTTATCCAATAAATTCCTTAGTTTATAATCCTACGAATACGTCCTTGGTAATACCCCGATAATTATCCAATAAATCCAAATATCACCAATTACTTTCCAATTATCCTTATTAAATTCCAATATAAAAAGTTGGGATATTACATTCCTCCCTCCTTATATAAATTTCATCCTCGAAATTTGTCAAGCGTAGTACCCCCTTCTGACCTTAACAACCGCTAAACAACACATCCAAACCCTCCTTTGGCTATCCTACTTGACGACCTAGCTTCCTCGTTGTCCTAGACTTCATTTTATCTAGACTACTAATACCCTTTTTCCTACACTTTGTCTAACTACTGTTACTTGATTAGCTTGACTACATCCAACGTCTCTCATCACACCAAAAAGTTGATCAAACCCTCGAACTCACTCTCCACGCTTTCGTTGTGCCACTCTGATTACATCGATTCTAGAGAAAATGCCTTAATCACGACCATTCTTTTGTTCTCTCCAGATTAAACACGAACATCAAGAGTAGAATGACAACTTTCTTATATCTAATTATTCCTTCAATCCAATAATTACTTCATCGTTGCATTTTAACCCCTGAATCTGCAGCATTATTCTCCTAAATTTGACGTTCCACATCAAATTTTCCCACTGATTCCCAAGTGATTCGACCCCAAGGGGGAGTCTCCTCGATCTTCACACCGCCAAAAGACTCACAACTTGATGTCGAACTCACCTTTCCTATATGGTTCTACCCTTCAAACCCTTTGCACTTTATGACTTGAGACCTAGCACTTATACTTTTCTCTCTCACTTCCCGACTTTGGCATACACGAACGTGCTCTCCACCATCAAATCTGTCCATCCAAGATTTTTCGAGTTATGAACTACACTGCTCCATGGGTGAGTTGGACGCTTTCTGTCTTGCTTCTCTTTTTGTATCCATAATCGTTCCCATTTCTGTTTCAGTTTCCGTTTCTGTTTCCGTATCTGTTCTTGTATCTGTTTCTGTTTTCATTCCCATAAATTTATTTCTAGAAAATTTGATTCCGTTTCTGTTTCTGTATCTGTTTCCATTTTGATTTTCGTTTCTGTATCTGTTCCCGTATCCGTGCCCGTTTCCATTTTCGTTCATGTTTCCATTTCCATATCTGTATCTGTATCTGTATCCCTTCCCATAAGTTTATTTCTAGAAATTCATTTCTGTTTCCCTTTTCATCTCTGTTTCCGTCTCAATCTTTGTTTCCGTTTCTGTCTTTGTTTCAGTTTCAGTTTCTGTTTTTGTTTCTATATCTGTTTCCATATCTGTTTCCGTCTCCATTTCCGTTGCTGTTTCAGTTTCCGTTTCTGTTTTTGTTACTCGTTCCTGGAGAAGTTCAACTGATTGTCTCTGTCCTTTACCATACAGTTGTGCAATCACGTCCTTGGTTACCTTGATTGGGTTCAGACTGAGATGGAGAACATAATCCAACTCCAACATGAGTCTCATTATCCCTTTGAATACTAATCCAATACTTAATCCAAGTTTCACTGACAGGCATGGAGTTCCTTCATGTCGAAATTCGCCATTAAATCCAAGTTGTCATACTAAAAGACTAGACTTTCCAAAACTTCTCCAAAACTTCTTGTTCGCACAAGAAACCTAACCCTATTCTCAGCTTCTCCCAAAAGCCAACAGGTTCCTCTTTCAACTACCCTTCATGAATGTCCAAACCTTATCCCCTTAATTCTCCCTCAAAGGTCAATACTATGTGGATAATAAATTGGCTAGTCGAATCCCATTCTCCTACTTTGGCTTAGTCCTTAATGTTCTTCCTTTCTCCCCCCTCAACTAATTTATCCTTTATCTAATCTGTCATAACCTAGGTTTCTTCGTTTATCCATCTGGTTGGTCTAGGCACTTGGGATTTTTTTCCCAAAATTTTCCAAAAATTTGGGCAGAGTCTCCCATGTTTCTACACTCCCCCAAAGCTATATAACCTGCATAAAAAACCCAAACGGTTCCAGAATTTCACTTAACAACATTTACTTATCGTCCTACGAACACATCCAAAATCCAAAATACATTAGGGTACACGTCCAAAATACAACGAAACACTTAGTCACTGTTAGCCCACTAGGTCTACTAGTCCCCTACACAAAATACATAGCCTCACAAAACCCACACTTTACTCCTACCGATTACTACAGGGGGGAGCCCTCTCCAGTCTTACCTTCTCTCCTTTAGATAAGGTGAGGCACTGTCAGGTCGTATGCCCATACCGGTTGCACTTGAAACATTGCCCTGATCCGGACAAACATATCCCAATATGACATTTGGCGCACTGAGGGCATGGTCTCCACTGTGATGTAACCCTAGTTTCCCCAACAACCTGATTTCTTAGAGACGCTTCAAATTCCCTTGTGGTTCAACCTCTCGAGGCCTCTTATTACTCCCATTGCTCGGCTCCCCACTCTCTCCCGGCGGTGGTTGTAGTCCTTCAACGAACCTTTTTATTGAATGCCCTAAATCCTCCCACTAGTATCTCAATGAGTTGGAGTTGACTCTCCATATACTCCATCAATTGGCTGACGATCTCATTCCCGCCTTCGGATTCTCCCTCCATGTTATCTCTCTCCTAACAATGCATTCACAAAATAATAGGATAAGGGAATCATGTTAAGTATTAAGGAGTGTATTTACAATGGATGAAGTATTTCCCAAGTTTTAACGATCGGTTTTTCTAAAAGAACTTTGATTTCAATTGAAGGGTTTTAATAAAGATTTAGTTGTTTTATAAAAGTTTTAAATTTAATGCATTTTTAAAGTAAAGAAAAATCCTGGTCGTTACAGATATTTTCACATTACACTATCTAATTCTATTTATTTTAAGGAAAGTGAACGTGTTAAAAAAGAGTTGAATAGTCTGACTTCATTAAAGACTCCAGGTAAGTGATGTTTTCTTGTGTTTAGCCTTTAGTTGCATCACAAAGTGCTAGGGTAGGATAGTGTTTTGATGATATTTTTTTTATGATGCCTACAGGCTGCTAATCGAGGATATGATTTATGTTGGATTGTTTATTGTTTACTGTTCACGTTATAATATTAATTGAGGATATGATTTATGTTGATTGTTGATCGAGGACATATTTTTTGATTTGTTCATGATGATAATATGTTGTGATGCCTAAGGGCTGTTGATTGAGGTATGATTATTGCTTGCTTACTGTTCATATTGAGATGTTGATCGAGAATATGTTTAATGTTATGTTCATGCATGTTAGATTGTTATTATGTGTCACGTATATGTTTCATGCATCATGAAAAACATTTTGATTAAGAAATATAAGAAAGAATGAAAGATCGAAAGATAAACTAAAATACGTAAAATATTTAAACTTAAATCTAACTAATAAAAAACCTTTCTTTTTATTTTCGTTAAATCCTCACCTACAGGTCAATTTCACTTTGACAACGTCTTTAGCTTCGCCCATGAGAATTCTCCATCAACTTTGATCCTCAGGTTCCATAGTAAATTCATCACTACCTACATCACAAAGTTCACTTATGAGTTTAACGCTCAATAAAGGATGCATATGACACATGACTATGAGAGGCAATTTGTAAAAACGGTGTCTTTTTAAGTCAATGTTCTTTGTTTTCACTTAACAGTCTAGCCGTTGTTGGTAATTTAGTCTAGGGAGAGAGTGACATCATTTGGTCCACCTCATAAAAGACAACCAAGCTCAAAACTCCACCCACAATGGCTATTTACGTATATTCAATCTGTCTTTTGGTCTTTCTAGCAGTAAAGATTGAGATGAAATGTTGATTATGTAGACCACATTCCCCTATTTATTATTTATTATTATTATTATTTTGAAAATTGTCATATATTATCAATGATGAGGCATGCTACAGCCTCAGCATGAAACTCGAAAAAAATGAAAAATATCTTGCAAACAATTTAAATAAAGGATACATAATTGTTGGGTTGCCTCCCAAGAAGAGCGTATTATATAGTCGACAGTCCGACTTCTTCCAAGTCATTCTACTTCATACAAAGTTATGAACCTTGAAGGATATTCAATGATCCTCTCTCCAAAATAAAGTTTTATCCTCTATCCATTAACTTTAAAGTGTTATTATATTTTCTCATCCATGATTTCTAGTGTTCCACAGGGAAATATTTCAATGATATTGAATGGTCCAGAACATCTCAACTTAAGCTTCCCAAGAAATGTTTTTAAACGAGAATTATATAAAAACACTTTTTTGTCCTCTTTCAAACACTTGCTGTTGAATTTTCTAATGATGCCCCTTTTTAACTTTCTCCTTGTAAATTGAGGTATTTTCGTAAACACTCATCATAAACTCTTGAAGCTCATTTAACAGTAGTAGCCTCTTCTCACCTGCCATATCTGAGTTCAAATTTTGTTTCGTGATAGACCAATATGCCTTATGCTCCAATACTATGGGTAAATGGCAGGCTTTTCAAAAAACTATGCGATATGAAGATGTTCCAAGTGGTATTTTTTAAGCTTCCTCTGCGCCCAAAGAGTATCATTTAGTTTTATAGATCACTCTTTTCAGCTAGGGTTTACTACCTTTGCCTTAATCGTCTTTATTTCTCTGTTAGAAACTTCCACTTGGCCATTAGTTTAAGGATGGTAAGCTTTGGATACCTTGTGATGAACTCCATATTTGGCCAATAAATTTGAAATTGTTTGTTACAGAAATGGGTTCCACCATCACTAATGATTACTGTCAGAGTTCCAAACTTAGTGAAAACATTTTTCTGTAAGAATCGTATAACAATTTTTGCATTGTTGGTGGGTAAGGCAGCAGCTTCTACCCATTTTGAAACATAATCCACTGCTACTAATATGTATTGATTTCCAAATGATATCAGGAATGGACCCATGAAATCTATACCTCATGCGTCAGACAGTTCTACTTCTAATATGTTATTTAGTGGCAGTTCATGCTTTCTTGTGATATTTCCAACTCGTTGACATATGTCACAAGATTTAGCAAATTCATAAGCATCCTTGAAGAGAGTTGGCCAATACAAATCTGATTAGAGGACTTTTGAGGTCGTTCGAGTCTCGTCAAAATGCTCTCCATATGGTGTTGCATGGTAATGCTACAACACTGCATTTAGTTCTTCTTTAGGAATGCATCTTCTCAAAAGTTGGTCCCCACATTGTTTAAATAAGAATGGTTCATCTAAAAATAGTTTCTGACATCCCTTAAAATTTTCTTATTTTGCTAGTACTGCATGTTAGGAGGAAAAACATCACTTACAATATAATTAACAATGTCAACATGCCATGGAATATGAATACCTCCTATTTTCAAGAGCTGCTAGTTAGGAAAAGATTCTTTTATGGGTCCTGACTATGTGTTCTTGCCTCTGCTTTCCAATCTAGGTAGATGATCAGCTACTTGGTTCTCACTCTCCTTTCTATCCCTTATTTCCAAATCAAATTTTGAAGCATAAAAGTCCACCGAACTAGTCGTGGTTTGCATCTTTTTTTGTGATCAAATACTTGATAGCTAAATGATCAGAGTATACCATAACTTTTGTCCCTATCAAGTATGACCTAAATTTGTCGAATGCAAAAACTACTGCGAGCAATTCTTTTTCCATAGTTGTATAATTGAGTTGAGCATTCGTGAGATTTTTACTAGCATAATAGATGGAATAGAATACTTTTTCTTTTTTCTATCCCAAAACTGCTACTATAGTGAAATCACTGACACCACACATTAACATAAATGGTAAGAACCAATCTAGAGTTGTAATAATAGGTATATAAATCAATTTATATTTCAATTGGGTGAAAACCTTAAGGTTTTTTTTGTTAAAGTCGAATGTTGTATTTTTGAGAAATCCTTTATGAACCATTGATAAAACTGTTAGCATAATAGACTTTTGGCTTTTTTTATGATGATTGAATGATTGAATTGTCAATAAATTGTTTATAATTTGGATAATTTGTTTTTCACTTATTGTATCTTTAATCTTCATTCAAAACACCCTTAATACGAGTATTAATTTTTACCAATATGTTTGTTAAGTCCATGTAGTTAAAGGATAGATCAATTGGACTCAGAAGATTGAAAATATGCAAAACACAAAGTAAGGGTCGACCTGTGTAAGAGGAGTGGTCGACTAGATTGCTACAAGGAGCAAAACAACGGGGTGTGGTTGAGTGGAGAAGGATATGTGGTCGATCGGAAATATTACAGATTGCTCAATATATGCTGAAGTACAGAATAGCGGTTGACCAGGATGAATGGCAGTCGACCAGAAATTATGCAGAGTAGAGACAGTTCCTGAGTTGCACTGGAGTGATCGACCGGAGATAAAGAAGCAGGCGACCAGACCAATAGAATTATAATGGCTACATTTACAACGGTCATGAAGCAGTCAACTGGACGATTTGGGTGGTCGTCCACTGAACAGATTTTTATATATAGAAGAACTTGCAATTTGAATAAATAAGAAGAGAAACCATAGCAAAGGGCTGCCACATTTATCCAAGATATTTCTCTTCATAATTATGTGTTTAGTCTAGCACTCCCATTCTCAAACTTGAGAGTTACTTTTGGAGAGCTTAGGCATTAGATCTTTCTGTAATATTTCCAATTCTTGCACTTGAGTGACATAAAAGGGTGAAGTTCTGTAATAGTCAAGAGCAAAGGGTGACGCCCTGTGAATAGTCATTGTAAGGACTTGATTGACACTTGTGAAGTTCAATCAACAATAATCGGAGAGGTTATTGGGTTAAGGAATCTTCAAGGGGAAATTTTGAACCACGGATGTAGGCGGTTTTGTCAAACCGCATTACCAAATTTGTGTCGTATTTCTATCCCTTAACTCCTTTATAGTTGGTATTGATTGTATGCATATTTGTGATAACTCACTTAGGGATTAGAATTATAATATAGTACGAAAAAGTTATAACGCCTAATTCCCCCTCCCCAAACACAGCATATTTGATTGTCCAAAAGCAAAGAAGACATCAAGGGCCTTTAAGAAGAAAGCTATGTTGGTCACATGGGCTAATAGGGACGAAGAGTCTTCATCCAGATGTGAAGAAGTGCAAACATTTGCTTCATGGTCAAGGAGGATAAGGTACATGATTCTTCCAGCAATTTAAATGAAATGTCCATGACAATAATAATGATTTGCTAGATGCATTTGAAGAATTGTATGAACAATTTAACTTGTTGAAATCCAAATATAAAGTGTTGAAAAAGGAAAATGACAATTTGGTGAAAAAACATGTTAATATTGTTCAAGCTTTTAAAAAATATCTTAGTATGTTGAAATCTGAAAATGATGATCTAAATGCTACTATTAAATTAGTTGAGAATGATATTTGTGAATTGAAAATGAAAAATGATCATTTGAACTCCATTATATTGAAATTTACAAATGGTAGCAAAAATTTTAACATGATATTAGCTAAACAAAGGGTTACCTTTGATAAAGCCAGCATTGGCTATCAACCCTTTCAAAGGAAGAAAAATTATGAAAAAAAAATTTGTTTGTCCTTCTATTTGTTATACTTGTAATTGTATATGATATAAATCTTTTAGTTGACCATTAAAATTGAATGGAAAAATGACAACTTCTAAATTTGTTTGGGTTCCTAAAGGTACCGAACCCAGAGGTCAAGGACCCAAAAAGATTTGAGTTTCTAAGAAAGACACTTAAGCCTTGACTAGAGTTGGATGTTCTCTCTTAAAGTATAAATGATTTGGATTATGAATGAAGGGAGAGTCCTTAAAGTTTTTTTTGTTATAATTCTTTTTTAGTTTGATAAAATTGTTTTGAATGTTTACAATTGGTATAATTGACTTCAATGTATGCATTTTTTTTTTATAGAATTAGATATCTTTTATTCAACCATTGGTATCTTTAATCTTTCATCTAGTATCAATCATCTATTTGGTATAAAAAATTTATTTATTAGATTGTTTTTTTATAATTGTCTTGGTGAACCATCCCATCATTGATTTGTTTTGATATAATGACAAAGGCAAAGAGATAAGTATAGCTTGTATTGATAAATTTATCCCCATTAATTTGTATATTGATAAAGGGGGAGAGACTTTATTAAGTGTTTTGATGATTTTGACATGAATTATGATTTCCCCAACTATTCTTTTGTGGATAATGTCAAAGGGAGAGTAAAATATTTCTTAATTATTAGATCTTATGTTCAATTAATTTGATATTTGATTTTGATTTCCCTCTATGAACTCTTTTTGATAATGCCAAAGGGGGAGAGGTGAGTGATATTAATTTAAGGTGATTCGGATAGCATGAATTGCATGAACTAAGAGAGATAAATTGCATAAACTAAGGGAGAGAAATTATAATATGCAATACATCATGCTCATGCTTAGGAAGTATCATAAACAACTTTATATATATTTCTCATCATAAAAAAAAAGGAGATTGTTAGACTAATAGACTTTAGGCTTATTTGTTCTGATGATGATTGAATGATTGAATTTTCAATAAATTGTTTATAATTTGGAAAATTTGTTTATCATTTATTATATTTTTAATCCTCATTGGAAATACTCTTAATACAGGTATTAATCTTTACTAATATGTTTCTTTAAGTCCATGTAGTTAAAGGATAGATAAATTGGATTTAGAAGATTGAAAATACACAAAACACGGAGTAAAGGTCGACCTGTGTAAGAGGAGTAGTCAACTAGATTGCTATAGGGAGCAAAACAGTAGGGTACGGTCGACCGGAGAAGGATATGTGATCTACTGAAAATATTATAGATTATTCGACATATGTTGAAGTGCAGAAGGGTGGTTGACTAAGATGAATGACGATCGACCAAAAATTGGACAAAGTTGAGACAATTCTTGAGTTGCACTAGAACGGTCTACCAAAGACGAAGAAGATGGCGATCGGACCGATAGAATTATAATGGCTACATTTGCAACAGACGGGAAGCATCCTACCGAACGAGTTGGGTGGTCAGTCACTAAAAAAATGTTTATATATAGAAGAACTTGCAATTAGAAAAAACAAGAAGAGAAACCATAACTAAACATTGCTAAATTGATCTTAGATATTTCTCTTCATAATTAAGTGCTTAGCCTAATTCTCACATTCTCAAACTTAAGAGTTACTTTTGGATTGCTTAGGCTTTAGATCTTTCATTGTAATATCTCCAATTCTTAGACTTAAGTGAAATAAAAGGGTGATACCCTGTAATAGTCAAGAGCAAAGGGTGACACCTCGTGAATGATTGTAAAAGCTTGATTGATGCTCGTGAAGTTCAATCAACAATACCTGAAGAGGTTATTGGGTTAAGGAATCTTCAAGTGAGAACATTGAAACGCAGATGTAGGCGGGTTTGCCAAACCGTGTTATCAAATTAGTATCATATTTCTATCCCTTAAATCCTTTATATTTGGTATTGATTGTATGTATATTTGTAATAACTCACTTAGGCATTAGAATTATAATATCAAATTTGTATATATATTTGTAATAACTCTTAAGGAATATAGAAATAATTTTAGTCTTAGAGATTTTGCTGTTACCCCTTAGAAGTTGAAAGAATTGCTAACTTCCACAAAAATCTTGAGATGAAGTAGTAGACCTTCAGTTACCATGTCATTGAACTTTCCAACCGTTTGTAACATTTGAAATATGACTGGTTTAGTTCAAACTGTAATGCTTGTAAATTTGATATGACAATTCTAGGGTTTAAATTGTCGAGTGCAAGAATGGCAAAGTCTTAGATTGGTCTGTCTTAATCATCAATATTTCAGTTAAACCTATTTCTCATTTACGCTTGATCAACCATATTTTCTTCTTCAATAAAGTTTTAATTGTTGTTGTTGCTCTTTCTAGCAAGAAATGTCCTTACCATTTCTAAGTCGTAAGACACTATATCTTGATCGTGTTCGTTAGATATCAATTGAAGAATACTTGGATGTCAGAATAAGAGAATGTGTAAAAAAATAAAAATAAAAATAAAAACTTTCTTTCACGAAGACTAAAATCACAAAAAATTATCCCGGCAATGACTCCAAAAACTTGTTTGTCCAAAACTAACACTATGCAAGTGCACATGTTGCAAATCAAGTAATAAAGAGTAAGTACATTATCGATCTCATGAGGGAAATTTTAGCACAAATTAATGTATGTAAAACAACGAATTTAAAATAGAAAATAGTTTTTGAGTCATGAATTAGGTGTTGAGCAATTAATATAAAACACAAATACGTAATCGAGAGGTTCAAATTATGAGGAAATAGTTTGGAATTGATTTCCCTCCTTATATAAGTTTTATTACAATTGTTACAGAGTGTTACAATAATCAAATGAATGACTTAGAATCTTCTTTCTAGTTCAAGAGTATAATAGTAGTATGCGTAATTATTTATGCACATTAACACTAAATAAATTAATCATTCAAAGCATATTGAATTATTCAACTTCGATTGTGCAACAACTTAAGCAAACAAAATAAATTCATATAATTTAAATTGGAAAGTTTAGCCCATAACAAGAGTAAGAATCATCATAATTATTCTCAAAATTATCATAATAAAAACATAAAAATATAGAGATTCTTCTCTATTGTTGCAATGTTGTTCAATGTCGCAACAAAATTTGTGTCCAGAGTAATTGCAATGATGAATAGTAGATGCGACTAGAGGGCTCCGAGATCTTTTCTTTGTTTTTTTTTCCCAAATATTATCACCAGAAAACTCTCCTTTTTGTCCTAAATCTTCCTCTATTCCAACCCTTTTCTTGATCTAAAGTTTCATTCTTTTATGTAATAGGTTGCCTCTTTTTCATCCATTATTCTTTCCATTAATTTAGCAAATTAATTCCCTCCTTATCCAGCTTGAACAATTTGAATGTTTTCCCTCTCATCCAACCAATAATTGATATTTGAATCGGATCCATATTTGTTTTCCCACAATTTCAGCTACCCTTGATACTTTCCTTATTTTCTTCAAGGTTTTCTTTTCTCTTTCATATCCAAAATATTTGAATTGATTATTATTTAAATCATCTTTCGTTTGTAAATTTGTTGTGTCATTCCCTGCACTTAAATATTATTTCAACCATAATTTTGCATCAAATATTGGTTTACATCAATTATATCATGAAAATTACATAAAATAGATTATTTCATATGAAAACACAATATTGTAGTGTTTTGTGGCATTATATAGCAAAAGTATGATTTTTTTTATTTATTACATCATCAATTTCAAACAATAGTAAAATAACTCTTTTCAGGAGTTATCAATCTTCATCCACCTTCCAGCAAGCAATCAATCTAGACCAAGGAGATGACAACTAAGCAGTTCAAGTAGTGCATCAATGTAAAATCTAGCTCTCCAGAGTTCATCTCTGAGGAAGCAAAAGCCAAACACAACACGGTTTTGATGAAGAGGACATTTGCGCCTGAAAATGGATTCAAAATAAAGTCATTAGTAACAATTGGTTATCCTAAGATGGTTCATTTTATCATCAATGCACAAGGGTGGAGACATTTTTGTGCATAACTCGAAGAACTTATCATCAAAGTGATCAAGCTATTTTATGCCAACTTCCCTGATCATCCACTGCAAACAGTGAGGGTTAGGCACACTAATGTGCAAATGGGATGAGAGAGAATAACAGACTATTTGGACATATTGATATTCATTAGTATTGCGCCCTACTAGCAATACTTGATGCAATTTGTTATCTAGGCAAGGAATGAAAGGTTTCTGCTCAAGGAGAACCCATCATTCAATGAAACACCCTCCTATTGAAGACCAAGTTATGGTACCATTTCTTGAAAACATGTTTCCAGTCTTCAGCCCATATCTAAATGGTATCCAAAGAGAGGGCGAGTTTTCTCTACTGCATTGTTGAAGACGAAAAGATTAACGTGGCCTTATCATTCCCAAGCAAATGTGCCACTATGCCAAAAAGACCTCAGGTCAATTTGGTTCGCTTTTTTGTTTACTAACTGATATGCCACATGGACCTATCACTAGGTCACAAGCGAGGAGGCTAACAAATTATTACATTTCTCTTTATTTTGCAGGAACTAAATTACAAAGGAGCTTAGATGGAATCCCAAGACTAAAAGATAAAGACAACTCAAAGTACTCACTAAAATGGAAAAATGGTCAAGACAGTAGTGAACTAACAACACCATCGATTGGAGAAGACTTAAAGGCATAGATCAATGACGTGGATGAACTAACAACACCATCGATTGGAGGAGACTCAAGGGCATGGATCAATGACGTGGAAGGCTGATCAAATACATGTAAAAAACTAAAATGAAGTTATTACTCATAACTTTCAGATTTAGGAAAGAAAAGAAATCAATAAAATAAGTAAATGGTTAAGTCCATAGCTAATGGCCGTTACCAAGGTCTTTAATTGCCATTTGAATTTCTTAAATGTATTCTATAAGGGTATTTATACCCCTAGCTAAGGTCTACTTGGATCATCAGATTATGGAGAAATAAACTTGTTTGCTTGTTGCAAATTTCCACAATTTTCTTTCGGTTGTTTGTAGTTGCTAGAATATTGATCGATATTTTATCCATTCGTGACAGGTGGGTAAGGTTATCTTTATTTCAACTTCCTTTCACTTCATAGTGGTGGAAATCTTCAGTGAAGTTGAGGAATCTCACACATTATCAAGTTGGAAAGCTACTCGTTCATAGAAGTAGCCTTTGAAGTGGAAAAGTGTTTTAGGCATTATTTCCGGCCAGCTTGTGTTCATCTGCATATATCTTCGTTTCCTTTTTGAATTTCAATCTAACATTTTGAAGGATTATTTCCCAGTCATAAGGTGCTAAGCTATCCAAATTTCAAGTAAAAATTCATGGATTTGCACCATTTTCAACACATATGCATCTGCCCATAGAAATTGTGAAGACTATCCTTTTTGGGAATCTTATTATTGGAAGAAAATATATTGAATTTGTATCACTAACTATTTTGGAGAGCAGGAAATTCATGCTGACAATTGAGGAAAGACTAAGAGAATCAAGTGTAATTACACCTATTGTTGTAGCACAAATTACAAATGAGAAAACGTCAAATGCCTTTGTCCACCAATCCAACCTGAAATAAATCAAGGCGCTAGAACTAGTAGCAGTTCACAAACACTGGATACTATAACATTCAGTTTGATATTGCTAGAGTAGCGAATGAGCCAACAAAATATGGACAACTATACCACTATTTGTATGTTACAACTCATGGAGAGGCAAAATAAGCAATTCTGAAATGACATGGAGGGTCGAGACACTCAAATGCGGATCTTCTTGTACATACAATATAAACGGCCTTGGGATCCCTATCCCAAATTTCCCTTCTAAATCTTTGAAAGCTTTGAAGACCCATAACTGGATGAAGATGCCTACAAGAAGAAGAGAGAAGTGAAAAATTAGATAGCCGAAGGAAGAAAATAGAGGAGCACCACAACAAAGAAAAAAATAGAGCTCTAAAGCTTGAGTCTGATTCAAAGAAGACATAATCGAATTTCTAACATAGTCATTGTTCAAAGCTCGAAGAGGGGAGTTTTCTAATCTCTCTTACATTGAAAACATTTTGTTGATTGATGTTTGTGGATGCAGGTGTGCCTGCACTGATCAAGTTAGGAGTGTGCAAGTCGTGACACTCGTTTGAAGATCTGTTCTGATTTGTGTGTTTGGTGTTTTGTTTTGTGTTTCTGTGATGTTCTTGTTTTGAATGTTGTATGTTTTGTGTTTTCATTTCTTGAATTGTTTTATATTATATGTTGATAAGATATGTTTCATATTTTACTTTCCATAGAGTTTTATTATAAGGAAAATGACAAATCAATCATTGTACTTTGTAATCAACGACAAGTCAACCACTAATCTATTTTTGCTAACAAAATAACCAATGAACTATGGAAAAAGGTCCCCACAATTTGTGATCAACGACAAGTCAACCACTAATCTATTTTCGCTAACAAAATAACCATTGAACTATGGAAAAAGGTCCCCACAAACATCGCTATCACGTTTACCATTAAACACATTGATTTCGATCCACGGCGGATTGTGTACTGTTCCGTTGTGAATCGTTATTTTTAAAAATAATGTTATAATATTGATGGTCTGCCGTGGATCATAATACAATCCGTTGTGGATTGACAATGTTCTGCGGTGGATCAGCCGCAGATCATTATGCCTCGTTTTGCGTTTTTGTACCCTAATATATAAACCTCGACTATGCGACCCAATGAGTTCACCGCAAATCACGATATCTTCGGCGACATATTAGTTGTTTGTTGATGATGAATGAAATGGTTTGATTCGATTTCTCCTTCCAAAAAATGCAAATTTTGCAAGAATTTCCCTTGTTTTTAGCTATACCCCTTGTGACATTATCAAAACCAGAAATCTAAACATATATTTTCCAACCAGACATATATTATCCAAATAAACAAAACAAAATAAAAACATCAACTATCCACGTACACTAAGTCAACATATAAAGAGAATGAATTTTTTATATTATGTACAACAAAGTCAGTATCCCTACACATCTCAACTACCTTAAGTTGCCTTCTTACGAATCCTCTTCTGCAAATCTATGATCCCAAATGACGCATGCAGGTCCACATATACGTTGGATGCTTCGGCGAACAACGGACCCTCCGTAGGTACATCATCATGATGGTGGAAGTCCGTCTTCTTGCAATCTCGGAGCACCCTTAACCCCTCACGTGTACAACGAAAGATGTTGTGCAGGTTGAAAGGCAAAGGAAAAAATCAGCATATAAGCGGAAAGCAATATGAATCTACACAAGGGAAAAGATATACCAATCTTTGTTCGTTGGCACTAAGACAATCGCAATTGCTTCAGCCAGCAATAGTTGGAAAGGGAAGTGAGTGTGCAGGTCAACAAATGACGTAAAACACGGTTGAATTAGTTGGGACTAAAATCCAAAGGAAGCACGCATTAGAACTGGTGAAACATGGATGAAAAAATAGAAAAGCAAGATGTTTACTTATGTGAATCCACCATAATGTCATTAGCGATTTTTGGTGTTAAATCTCCAAGTATTCTTCTTCGTTCAACACAAAGCACTGCATACAAAGAATGCAAAGCCAGGATGAGTACTAAGATAACGTCTTCTAAATAACTTAATGTAACAGACTGTAATTCTCACCGTGTTTTCTGTCCCTTCTTGCTTTGAGAAGATGATCTCAGTGATGTTGTACTCATCCTGGACCTGAAAATAAAAACAACAAGCAGAATCTCGCAAGTAGGCAGTCCAAAACACTTAATGATCCAAAATGAAAAAGCCTACTAGCTTTCCTAAAAGAATTTTGCACATCTCTAGGTTTTTCAGAGTATTTGCAGCAACATACTTCTTGAAATAATCCATTAGTTCACCTGGCCACAAAAAACATTGACAAGTTACCATTAGACTAATAAGGCATGAATAAGTGCAAACACGTAGATAACCAAATCAAAGACGTACCACACACATAGTTTTAAGTGGTGGAGGCTGCGATCCATCCGACACGGCTGTCGATAGAGGAATGGGAGAAGGTTAGCCTCTGAGGGTGATGGTGTAATACCCGGGATTAAGCTAGAACTAGAAATAATATTAATTGTGAATTATTGAAAATTATGGAATGATTTTTATGGATTTTATTGCCCTATAAATAAATTGGTAATGAAAGTTGGAATGAAATTTAATGGTATTAGTATAATTAAATATATGTTGAAGGAATTATCAATAAACTAAGAAATAAGGATTTGTTATGTGGCAATCAATTATGTGGAATGCATGATGGACGCCCCTTAGAGTCGATGGACGCTCCAAATTGAAGGAAATTTGGCATTGAAATTTGTGGAGCGTCGTCATTTGGGTTATGACGGACATCCCTCAAGGAAAAATGGATATCTGTTATAGAAGATGGAAAGCAGACGGCATTTTTTTTAAGAGTAAGTAGAAAGCGGTATCATTTTTATGCGAGGGATGTCCCTAATAGACAAAGGACGTCCAAAATAAAAGTAACGAGAACAGCATTAAAATTTAAGTGGGACGGCGTCATTTGGAACAAAGGGAGGAAAGGCATATTAGGAATGGATGTCCCTTATTGAGGACGGACGTCCCTCATAGAGAAGAAATTAACGGATGTCTCATAGGAGAAATAATGAACGATGGATAAGAAACATCGAACGAATTGTAAACTATTAGATGAGGCCTAAAAAATATCGGATGAATTGTGGACCGTTAAATTAGCAAGGGTGACGTCCATCATTCATAAGAGACGTTCGTCACTGAATTAAGGACAGGACCACGTGCAATGCACTTGTGAATCAAAAAGAAAAATAGATGCGTTTTATGACAGTCGGATGAGGGAACGAACAAAGTAGGACTGTAGGATTCGCGATGAGGGACGTTCCTTATGGAAAATGGACGTCCTTCATAGAAATTTTCACATTTAAATTGTGAGTGGCTAATCGTGGTAGTGATGTAATCTTTCAAAAAGGAAACTGCTCCTTTCTAGCGAGCATTTTGGCATTCAATTTTGCAATCCTCCTTAAACGATATGTTCGTACATATGGTGATCGAATGTGGTGCCACCTACGAGTTGTTGGCGAATGTCAAGGCCATTTATGAGATCCATCGAAATTCATTGCTTATTAAATCGAAGGCAAAAGAAAAGGGAGGGCATTCTGAGTTTTCCTACTAAGAAAAAAAAGAGAGAGTCAGAGAGAGAGAGAGAGAGAGAGAGAGAGAGGTACAGAGAACGTGATGATGGAAAAAGGTTGCTACTTTGGGTTGTTTGGAGATCGCTGCTTTCGGCATGAAGAAAAATGTGCGACTGTAAGGAATCGTCAAGTGAGATAAGGGATAATAGCGTGTCATGGCTAGTGAAGGCCTACACCACAAGTATAGGATATGTTATGCTAGTTGCTTAGAATATTAAACCGTTGACTATGCTTTGGGGATGAATATTCGGCCTTCTAATTGATTATGATTAATGCATTGAAAAATGATTTAGTCTCTGTTAGTTTATTGTTATGTCTGCCATGTTATTCCCTGTTATTTTGGATGCACTAAGAAGTTCTTCTAATTGATTCTGATTAATGCATTGTTTAGTCTCTATTTGGTTTGCCATGTTGTTACCTATTATTTTGAATGCACTAAGAGATTATTCGGTTTCTAATTATGATGTTTGCCATGTTATTCCCTGTTGATTTTGTATGCAATGAGAAGTTGTGACTATTATATGAAAAGAAGTTTAAAGATGATACGGTACATAGTTGAAAAGAATTATATATTGCGATACATCTGTATGTTTCTCCCTTGTTATTTCCATGCTATCACTTAGGTATGATTCTGTCGATTTAAATGCATTTCCTTTACTAATTCCTATTATAGTGTTCATATATATATTGTTGAGTTTTTTTTATAATATGCATTGACATGCATCATGTTTAGAAACAGCTAGGAATCATGCATTACACGAGAGAGACCGAATTAAGTGAATGTAATAAAAATGGGAATTGGGGAGGCTAGTGACGGTGATGCCTAGGAGCATAGTACGATGTATCCCTTCCCATGTAGGGATTGGGTGACCTATTCTGCTCAAGCTAACCACAAGGATGTATCTATTCCCTCAAATGTTCAATTTCTTAATAATATGAGACTGTGAGTAAAGAACATATTTGGTGAATTCCTTTCTGACATAATCAGACATATGTATGCATCCTACTACATCTTTCATACTACATCTTATCTCTTACTGAGCGTTAGGCTCACAGTTTACTTGTGGTGTAGGTGATGAACAGGGTACATGTTATATACCAGAGGAAGGAGCATTTCAGGATGAGCACTTGAGTTACCCAACGAATTTGACCTGAGGGTTATGGCTCACAAAAAATAAATTGAGATTTTAAAATAGTTGATATTTTTAGTTGATGTTTTCTTTTTAGAAATAAGATGAATGTTTTGTTAAAAGCATGGATTTCTGTTTACATTAAAAGTATGTTTTAAATTATTATCCGTTTCCATTTTATTTACTCTGAATTATTTTTCCTTTCGTGCGTTTTGAATAAATTAAAAGAAAATTTTTGTTTGACTAAGAAAAAAATAAGGTTTGAAAATGCGGGTCGTTTTAAACAGTGCTGCAAATTTGAGCCATGTTATTACGTTGCATATAAATAAAGTAAAGTGGTTTGCATAAAAACTAAGTAACTTACAAGCAGTTTGTGGCTTCAGTTGCAGAAGAGGACGATGGAAAGGCCACTGGATAGGCTGCTGGAAAGGCTACTTCAGGGGCTGATGGAGGGGCTGCTACAGGGGCTGCTTGAGAGGCTGCTACCAACATTCTCTGCAATGCTGCCAACATCTCATTATGGCGCTTCTTTGCTCATTCCTCTATTTTTTGTATTTGGAGTAGCACCATTTGATATTGCTCCTCCATTTGTTGCATTTGAAGCAGCACTATTTGACGTTGCTCCTCCATTTTTTGCATTTGGAGCAGACTTATTTGATAGTGCTCCTCCATCATTTGTATTCTGTTCAGCCCCATTTGATGGAACTCCTCTATCTAAACAAGTCGGTCCTCCATCCTGCGCATCCATCCGGACATGTCCTCAGGCATTGAAGTAAAATAAGATGTCTGAGGCGGTGGCGAAGTCATTGACTGCAAAGCATCATTCTCATTGTGGTGTAGAGGCGATGGTGGAGGCTGTTCCTCAGAGGAGGCTCGAGGCTGTTCCTCCGAGGGGGCTGGAGGCTGAGCCACTGAGCGGGTTAGAGGCCGTATAACTAAGGGGGGAGGCTAGCGGCTGGGACACTGTAGCTCGCTTCTTCGAGGCTGGCTTGGATGGAGTCTTGCATACCCATATCCCTTTAACTTTGCTGAGCCCCATTCGGTCCACTTTCAATTTGTTGTGGACATCCGTGGCCTTCTCTTTGATTCTCTGCTCTTCCTCCGAGATCAGTACCCTGTAATACTCAACAATCCTCTAAATGAGCTAATTAAAAGGTAGACTCTTCGCCGGGTTGTTGAGCACCTCATACATGTGACTTAAAATGACAAAGCCAATGTCCACTTTTTTCTGTTGAACACCTTCTCGAGCAGATAGAGATCCATGCAGCTAACATGGTCTCGATGTTCATCCCGAGGCAACATGGTGTGCGTCATGATGATGTAGACCACTCGGGATATGACATTCAAGTCATTAGACTTTAGCTTCTTGTACAATGTGATCTCGGGATCACAGTTCAACAATCTAAGCATTGCCAGCCCTTCTCCTCTTCTGATGAAAGGTGGCTCCCGAGACACGTGGTAGTAGTGCTCGCTTAGTTCCTTCGCCAAACATCCAAGCAACACATTCATGTCCCTAGGAGTCATTCTCAACTCCCGTCCAAACATGTAAGTCCAAACCTCAAATGGTTGGGTGGACTGTTCCAAATTTGCATAAAAAAATTTGAAAATCCGCTCATAGTAACTTCCACTCAATCAGCACAAACCAGCTAAGACAGCCCCCTCAAACAATTCTTCAATTTCCAACTCAGCCAATGACTCAAAGTCTACTATTTTAGAAACAATAATTGAACGGTGTTTAACATCAGCTTCATACCGTTCCTTCACGTCGGCTTCTGTAACAAGGGCAACCGTGGGTCCTCCAACTTCAACCGCAGCTACTCCAACTTGAACCGCGGGTGATCCACCTTGCATCATGGCGGGTACATTGTCGTGTAACTGATCGACGAGCTTGGTTGCAATCCAACTTTATTCACGGCCTAAGTCTGTCATTTCTGGCCATGGCCAAGCCTTAGCCTGAGACGACCCACCCTTTTGCTTGAGCGGCATTTTCTTTGCTGTGTGGGAATCCATTAGTATCGATTAAACAGTGTGGAACGAAGGTTTTAGAGCATGAGTGGTCGTCGAGAATATCGTGGTTCGCGGTGAAGTCGACGCAACAGACAGTCCATGTTTATATATTAGGGCACAAAAATGCAGAACATGGCACAATGATTCGCGGCAGATCATTATCAATCAACCATGGATCATCCTTAATCTACAATGGATCGTATTACAATCTGCGATGGATCATCAATATTATAATATTATTTTTAAAAATAACGATCCGCGTTGGAACAGTACACGATCTGCCACGGAACGAAGTCAATACGTTTAACGACAAATGTGACAACGACGTTTGCGATGACCTTTTTCCATAGTTTAGTGGTTATTTTGTTAGCAAAAATAGGTTAATAGTTGAATTATCATTGACCACAACGTACGATGGCTTATTTGTCATTTTCCCTTTTATTATATCTATTTCGATAAATTTTTCAGGCTCTGACATTTAATATATCTTACCCTATAGAAAAAAGTCATCTTCCGTCTACCTTTGATCTCTTTAACAATCCTCTTGCACCAAATCACATTCCAATTATTGCACCATGTCCTTTTTGTGGAGCAAAGAATTCCTTCATGAAACCCTGTCATTTTGTTGTTTCTCAAAAGAAGTTCAGTTAGCTTCAAATTTTGCAACTTAAGGTCTACATCATTTGTTCACAGGGGATAACGACGAAGCTATGCATTTTCGTACTTTTGTGCAAACTTATAACAATACTTTCGCATTCACATCTTTCGATGTCAAAGAAGACAAAAACTTATCTCACCACAACAAAGGGATATGTACATTCCGTGTTCAAGGACAAATCTATCATTTTATTAATCCAATTATTCTAGAAAATGAGAGCCCTTCTCATTTGCAACTATACTTTTATGATACAAACGTGCAATTGCAGCATCAAATGTAATTAACAGAAAGACTTTCTCAACTTGTTATTTCAAAGTTAGTGCATATTCTACAACAAAATCCATATGATTTCTTTTTTCGAAGCTCGGGCAATAGATCCGATTTGGCAGTGTGTGTTATTTCAATAAAATCATATGTGAATCTTGGTCAACAAGCTTATAATGCCCCTCACACTTCTCAAGTTGCTACAGTATGGCTTGGTGATGGTTCAACACTTGATACATCCAATAGAAAAATTCTTACATTTGCACACTCAAATTCAATATACAAAGTTCACCATTATTATGGTTGTTACTATCCATTACAGTATCCTTTGTTATTTCCTCATGGTGAAATTGGGTGGCATCAAGGAATTCCTCGAACACGTGGTCGCTTTTGCCCAAGTGAAAATATTCAGCTTCATGCCAAAGTTTTACATTTCACGCCACAAGAAGAGTTATTACATGAAGAAAATAATGGTGTGTTTCTCTTCTTTGTACATTACTTAATTGTTAAAATTGCATGGTGTTTGTGTTTAACATATTTCATTCTTTTTAGTTATGAAATGGGGGAAAAACAAAAAGTGGTTTCTTGTCGAGAATACTATTCATGAAAATTGCAAATCAGACATGGAGATTTTTCATGTTTGTTGCAATCAGGCAGTTGCTACAACAATATGTTGTGGACATATGCGTAAAAATTGAAACAGCTCACTTGGATTTCTTTCTTACAAATCAGGCCAACATTGTAACGACCCAGTTTTTCTTTCTTAAAACGTGTCATTTTTAAAAGAAAGTTATATTTGAAAATCATGTAAAATTAAAAAATTTTCGTAGGGGAAGACTTTTCATTGTTAAAACCCTTTAAAAATGATAAATAGAACTTTGTTTTGAAAAACCTTTTATAAACACGGTGGAAGACTAAATAAATAAAACCAAATATTTTAGAATACAATACATAAACTTTTACAAAACTTGTCTTAACTTAAAATCCTTTTAACCTTTAAATCCTTTAGCCTAGTCAGCCACCAAATCTGCAACGCACAAATACTCTGTCAACTACTCCTAGTCTTGATACCATGTATACCTACATCACAAGACTTAAATTAAGAGCCTAAGGCTCAGTAAGTAATGTAAAATAAAATATGCACATGCTATGCAACTTTTAAAATCCATATGCAGTTTTCTGTTTTCATTTTCTGTTTTCGTTTTCTGTTTGTGTTTGCCTTTATCTTTTACATATTAGTCTCTTTTCTGTTTTCGTGCACATCAATGCACCTGGTCCTGAGATCAATCGACAACCCACTATGTGATAAAGGCTCTACATCGATTGAACCACTTGATAATTATTATGCACATCAATGCACAACGACCCACATCCGGTATGAGCAGCTCTGGCTTTGACCGAAAGCTCTTCTAGCTGATGTACGCATCAACACACAACAATCGATCCCGACATCAATCAGAGATGCACCAGCGGTTGAGCGGATCAACGCTTAAACGATCTCACATACACTAGTGGCTCGGCCAACCTTGACATCAATTGAAAACCAACTAACAAGCTCACATTTCTTATCATCTCATGGCACACACCTGAGGTGGCCATCCCATTTACATTTATTCCGTTTAATTTATTTATTATCAGTTTCATTTTCAATGATAAAATGGATATACCTATAGCCCAAATGAAGATTGTCCGCTCCGGGTGATTAGCCCTCGAGAACACCGTACATTTAGTATGTATGAGCATTCATTCTACCATTTTCCAAAACCATGCATGAAGATCATTTTCGTACGTTTTGAAAACCATGATGCATGAATGCTCATGAATGCATACAATTCTATATCCTTAGTATAATCCTCAAAGGATGATCAATATCAAAACTCTATAATCCTCAAGCATGATCAATAATTGAATTCTTAATGTAAAGAACATGAATCTAATAAAAACATCATTAAAAGAACAAGCAAGCACACAACAATACACCCTCGAACAATAGCATAATCAATATCCACTTTCTCAACGTAAAGAACCTAATTCTAATAAACAAAATCAGCATAGAAATCCTAACTCTAGTGATGTAGGTCTTTCAGCAAAACACAAGCAATATCACTTACTTGGCGTCCCTAGAGCTTTAGCACTAAACGCTATCCTCTCTCAATACCTATTCATCAATAAAAAATAATTTATCCAACTCAGCATTAAATGGAATAAACACCAAACCTAGTGTATAGTTTTTTCTAACATGTTCAATAACACTTCAAAGAATAAAACCTCAACCTTAACTATCTTAACATTGAATTCCAACAGAACAATGCTTAGGAATAAACCCAATACTCAACAGTAACCGAATTTCACAACAATATTCCTCAACCAATATAGAATAATTCCACTGTTTATTACATTGCTTTATCTCACATTTGCCAAGCAACACATAACCTAAACAGATAACCAATTCATTAGATCAACATTTTTCGCAACTTAGCATTACATATTTATAGTGAACAAAACAACAATTTAGCAGGCAACAACATGGAATCAATTTCCAAAACCAACTGAGCAATAACAACACCAGAGAATAATTTCCAAGCAATAGGGCATATTTCATTCGAAACTAAAATTCTTTACTCTTCACGGATTATTATCATCTCTTTAGTAGGGAGCATAAAACAATTAAATCTTATAGTCTGCCAATATAGTAATCCGACAGAGAAAAATTATCAAAATCCTTATGCATTCTTCTTCTTCTTCTTCTTCTTTACTTCTAGGAGCTCTGTCACCTTCTCTCTTTCTCTCTTTCTCTTACCTTTTTCCTTCCTCCTTTCTCTCTTTCTCTCTTTTCCTCTTGGCCTTGTTCTTTCTTTTCTAGAGAACTATCTGCTCTCCTCTCTGTCTTTCTCTCAATTAGAGTAGCTCTCTCTCTCTCTCTTTCTTTCTTTCTATTTCTATTTCTTAGAGAGCTGCTCCCACACAAAAAACCATTTCTACGCATTTCACCGTGAGGTCGGTCAATCACTGATTGACCGCCACACAATTCTCCTTGTCGATCAGTGATCGACCGATCCCAAGTTGTTCGCCCACCAAACGCCGCTGGCTTTTCTTTTGTTGTTCACTGGCTTCCCTTTGCGGTTGATCTCTTGATCAATTGATGCCACATCGCTAACCTACATCTACCCACTGTAATATTCTAGCCACTACCATATTTGTGACACCCTAGAAGAAAGGGTGTGCAATCCCACATCGACTTGGGGGAAGTAAAGAGAGTAGAATATAAGTGGGTAGGAGACAGACCAGTTTTAGGCTGAACAAAGGATGTCAGTACCAAGAACAAACCAGTGCGGGCCGAGGCCCAAAGTGGACAATATCTACTGGGTGGGAGAAGTCTCTTATACTTATGGTATCAGAGCCAAACCCAGCTCAGTGGTGGCCACGGTCCCACGAGGACGTGGGCCCCCCAAGGGGGGGTGATTGTGACACCCCAGAAGAAAGGGTGTGCAATCCCACATCGACTTAGGAGAAGTAAAGAGAGCAAAATATAAGTGGATAACTCTCCTACCCCAACAGACCGGTTTTGGGTGGGTAAGCCACACCAAGAACAAATCCGTGAGGGCTGTGGCCCAAAGCAGACAATATCTGTTTGGCGGGCTATCACTACACCCCAGAAGAAAGGATGTGCAATCCCACATCGACTTGGGGGAAGTAAAGAGAGCAGAATATAAGCGGGTAGCTCTCCTACCCCAACAGACCAGTTTTAGGCGGGTAAGCCACACCAAGAACAAATCCGTGTGGTAAGCGATAGCCCTCCCAACCTTGGCCCAATAGATATTGTACGCTTTAGGCCGCAGCCCGCACGAATTTGTTCTTGGTGTGGCTTACCCACCCAAAACCGGTCTGTTGGGGTAGGAGAGTTACCCACTTATATTCCGCTCTCTTTACTTCCCCCAAGTCGATGTAGGATTGCACACCCTTTCTTCTGGGGTGTCACAATCACCCCCCTTGGAGGGCCCACGTCCTCGTGGGACCGTGGCCACCACCAAGCTGGGCTTGGCTCTGATACCATAAGTATAAGAGACTTCTCCCACCCAGTAGATATTGTCCGCTTTGGGCCTCGGCCCGTACAGGTTTGTTCTTGGTACTGACACCCTTTGTTCAGCCCAAAACCGATTTGTCTCCTACCCACTTATATTCTGCTCTCTTTACTTCCCCCAAGTTGATGTGGGATTGCACACCCTTTCTTCTGGAGTGTTACAATCACCCCCCCCCCCCCTTGGAGGGCCCACATCCTCGTGGGACCGTGGCCACCACCGAGCTGGGCTTGGCTCTGATACCATAAGTATAAGCGATAGCCCACCCAACCTTGGCCCAACAGATATTGTCCGTTTTGGGCCGCAGCCCTCACGAATTTGTTCTTGGTGTGGCTTACCCACCCAAAACCGGTCTGTTGGGGTAGGAGAGCTACCCACTTATATTCTGCTCTTTACTCCCCCCAAGTCGATGTGGGATTGCACACCCTTTCTTCTGGGGTGTCACAATATTTTAGCTCAGTTAACCCCTTTTCTTTTCTAACTTAACAATCTTCTAATAAATCTTCAACTCATTCCAATATTCATTACTAATTATACCAACTTATTTTTAGGGTATTACATTCTCTAATAAAATCATCCTAAAATCTCCAAAATTCACAATTATTATTATCCTTAGTCTAATCTTAATTCTAGGTACTACAAACATACGTTCAGAGCTCTATCAAGGTGTAGTAGATAGTATTAATTATGGCAAAATAGTATCCGCAAATGTTGGACGCAAAATCATCTTGCCAGCTACATTTATAGGAGACCCAAGAGATACGCGAAACCGTTACATGGATGCAGTGTCACTTGTGCAAAGATTTGGAAAACCAGATATCTTTCTAACAATAACTTGCAATCCAAACTGGCAAGAAATCAATCCGAGCTACTTTCTTTTGAAGAAACCCACAATAGACTTGATTTAATCTTACGTGTCTTCAGAGCAAAGGTAGAAGAATTGAAGATCAAGTTATTTAAAAATCAAATATTTGGTCGCGTAGCTGCGTATGTATACGTCATAGAATTTCAAAAGCATGGATTGCCTCATGCACACTTTTTATTGATCTTAGAACCCAATTCAAAAATTCTCTCTCCAAACTCATTTGATGACTATGTTTGTGCTAAATTACCTAACCAGTCAAAGAATCATCACTTATATGCTATGGTTATTAAACACATGATGCATGGTCCTTGTAGTATGGCAAATCCTTCAAATGTTTGTATGAGTAAAGAAGACAAATGTAAAAATAATTATCCAAAATATTTTTGCCCTATTACACATCATGGAAAGAATTCTTACCCTTGCTATCGTCGTCAAGCAGACAAACAGTTTCCAACAATCAGAGGTGTAGTGCTTGATAATCGTTGGGTTATTCCTTATAATCCTTATCTGCTTGCATTGTTTGATTGTTATTTAAATGTTGAAATTTGTTCAACTATTAAAGCAGTCAAATATTTGTACAAGTACATATATAAAGGACATGATCATATAGCATTTCATATCAATGATGGTGAATCAGGTCCTTCAAATAATGAAATTCAAAACTATCAATTCTATTAGGGGGTCGAACAACGCATTCTCGCTTCAAAATACTCCTTGAAATTAATGGCTCGATAACATGCTCTATTAGCAAACAATCTAATCTTGGTCAGTTATTACGATTAGCTAGACTTATAATCTGGGATGAAGCTCCAATGTATCAAAAAGAAACATTGGAAGCTATTAATGTCATACTCCAAGATATCAACGGAAATAAAAATTTATTTATGGGTAAAGTAATGGTATTATGAGGAGATTTTCGATAAATTTTACCCATGATTCCAAAAGGTACAAGGAATGAAATTATCAATGCTTGTTTAGCTCAATCATTTTTGTGGGACAAGTTTATGAAATTCTCCTTAACAGCAAATATGTGTGCCTGCAGACCTTGAATTCGCAAAATTGTTACTTCGCATTGGTGATGGAACAAAACCTTGTGACAAGAATGCATATATCCTCCTACCTCATGATATTATCGTTCCTTATATTGATGATTTTCGTTCAGTATCTGCATTCTTAGATATTATTTTTCCTTATTTCAATGGTTTTGTAGAAAGCAGTAATGAGATAGTGCACAGAGGAATCTTAACACCCAAAAATGAATATGTGGACATGTTAAACAGCATTTTGACTGAGCGTTTTCTTAGGTAACTTATTCGCTATTATAACTTTGATAATGCTTTAGAGATAACAAGTAGAAATGATAATCAAGATTTTATCAATACTTTAACACCTTCTGAATTTCCTCCTCATGAATTACTTTTAAAGCAAAACTGTCCAATCATGTCGCTTCATAATAGCAGTCCGTTAGAATGACTTTGTAATGGCACATGACTCATATGCTGACATTTTCAGAAAAAAGTTATAGATGCAGAAATATGTACATATGATTACAGTGACAAGCGAGTTTTCTTACCTCATATTTCGTTTCTCCTGCTTGAGAATGAAAAAAATGTTTACCGTCTCAGACGCACACAATTTCTTATACGCCTTTGTTTTTCTATGACAATCAATAAAGTGCAAGGTCAAACAATGAATTTCATCTACGTTTATCTTCCAAAACCTATTTTCACTCATTAATAACTATATGTTGCTCTATCACGCACAAAGAATTTGTCATCTGTCCGAGTGCTTATTAGGCTTCCAAACATGCAAGCTTACCAAATTTAACTAACTATGTCATCTACAGAGAAATATTGGATGAAATCAATGGCAAATCTCGTACTATGGTATAAATAATTTGGTCTTCTCAATGTATTCGCATATCTACAATTTTATAGGTACTTATTAGCATTTGTCATCATTTTCTTTTTTCTCTACTTTATTCATCTTCGATTATGTTTTCAAAGTTTTTTTTTTTTTTTTGTTTTGTTATAGGTTAGTTCGTTTTGTTTTCAAAGAATAGTGAAAAGAATGCAACCTAAAAGATGAATTAACAAGAAGAACTTCTAGATACTTATTGTAATTCTTTTCAGAAACTACCATATACAGCGACGACGTACGCAACTTTTCTTTCATATGTGCAGAAACAACTATTCACTATTGTTTTTTTTTCCTAGAAAGATTTCTGTCTATAATTAAGTGATTTCATTTCAATCTACTTGGTTAGTCAGAGGCAGCTAACTTCCTATACGCAAAAACTATTTCTAACGTTTTTACTCTACGTTTGCTCCATAACTTGTTTTATCAAAGAAAGAAAACTTTTTCTATGATTACGGCTTTGACAATTAATTTGATATAATTTATATATATGCATATTTAGTCCATCCTTTGTCTCTCTCTCTTTTTCTATATTCAACATATAAATAAATGTAATCTTCAACACTATAAGCTCCAAAATATTTTAACACTACTGTCTTATACTTTATCTTACCTGCAGGGCATCAAAAGAATTGGATAGTTCAATTTTTCAATGCAGGTTATTGCAAATTATGTGTGCATATCAGAGGAACATTTATAAAAAACAGAGGTCGCTTACTCAAAAATTGTTGTGTGGATTATCAGATTTCATGTTGCTTTTTTAAATAGAAATGGTGCGAGTCAAACTTCAAAATATTTTTAAAAAAAGGAGGGTGGAGGAACGTAAAACATCATAAGCAAGTGGAAACACAAAACTTTGAAATAGTTTGTTCACACATTCTCATACAGTAAGTGGTGTCCCTTACCATAACAAATATTGATACCTGGTCTTTAACTACTATTAATTACAATGATAAATAGAAAGATGTGTGTGTTCAAAGTATTGTCTTTGCCTATTTGTTAGGTTACTTTTGCGGATCCCTATCATATTTTATCTACCTTAAATCACAAGATAACACTATGGTTGTGTGTTTTTCATGTGAGTTTGTGCATTTTCTTATCAAATATAACTCTAGATCTTGTTCATATTGTTTTGTTGTTTTTGTTAAAAGGTTGTTGAGTAAGACTTATTTGCTTGGGCAGAATAATGATGATCTTTCTGTACATATTTGTTTTGAGAGAAACTAAGGTACTTTCTCATACAAAAAAATCTCATAACAATGTTTTAGTTGATATAGCAACATTATAACAATTTTGTAATGCAAAATCTAATTTTTTGCGTTGTAAAATTTTAGATTTTTTAATTAATTTAAAAATTACACGTGTAAATTTTTCACGAATATTTGGTCAAATGTAGAAGAGTTGACCCGTTTTGTCACTTAACGACCAATTGTGCATTTTACAGTCAAACAGTCAAATTAAATTTTTCCTAGCGAAAATTTGATTTACGGAATTGTTTTTGGAATATTATTTTGACTAAAGGAATGTTTTCGATTCATGTTTTAAACGAGTCAGGATTTGAGTAGGATTTTAGATCGAAATCGTAATTGGGTTATTTAAAATATGGGGTATACATACATATATATATATACACACACACACATATATATATATATATATACTATTATTATTATTATTTATTTATTTTTTTAAGAGAAGCCTCATTCTACTCCTTGGTCTCTTAAAAACCACGAGCGAGAGAGAGGGGCATCGGCCGAGAGAGCTTTGCTGGGGGACTTCGATGATAGACGGGTTCTAGGCGGGAGCTGGGTGACTCTGTCTAAGGGGGGGTTCCTGTTGGGCTTGGCAAGGAGACGAGCGGACACTGTCAATCGCAAGCAACGGTTCCGCGAGTTAGGGCTGGCAAAGCTCAGGACGGTTGGACGCAGATGGCTGAGGTAGCTCCGGCCAAGGAGATTCCAAGCTGCATTCCTCCATTTCCTCCAATTTAGGTATATTTTCCCCTGCATAATCTAGGGTCTCTCAGCCAATTTGAAATTTTAGGGATTTTGTGTTGTTTTTGGTTTTGATGAAATTGCCGAGTGTTAAGGTTGTTAGAATCCAATTTTCATTTTGTTGTTGTTGATTTGCGGTGAGGGTTGCGGAGTAGGCAGATTGTTTGATTTTTTTTTTATTGATTTCTATCTTCGTTTTATTTCTACCTGATAGAATTGTGAGAAATTGATTGCCCTGCTGGTTTAGGTTCTATCTTTGGGTTGAGTTCTGTCACGACCCGGAGGTGGGCCGGACAGAAACGTCGGGCCAAACAACCCGATCCACGAAGGGAACTCGATCACTCAGCCCAATGCTTGTTAAGTTATTGTCAAAGACTTGTATAAATACTCAGCCGCGACCCACTTGTGATGGGCCACAGTCCATATAGTGATTGCAAGAATAATTAATAACACGAAATAATAGATTAAAAGAGTCCAAATGATACTCTGCATACAATCCAAGTTTCTTAGAAAACCAAATTAAGTAAATTACAGTCATCCAACAGCTTGCTTACCAGGAAATAAGATTTAACTAAGGAAATGAAATAAAGTAAATAGCAACAGAGTCTTCAACCAAAACCCTAACCTGGGAAAAAATAGTCGAAGGGGTGAGTGACTAGCTCAGTAGGGAACTTATACTAAATGCTAAGCACGTGTAAAACTTGTTTTACTGTTTTCCTGAAAACCATGAGTTTCGAGAAATATGCATATTTTTTTTCAAAACATCTGAAAATCCTTTTTGTCTCAAGGAAATCCGGCCCAAAGACCTCCGACGAGATATTAAAAAGACATAGTTGTATAGATAAACAACTATAAGTTTAAAATACTCTCGTCATGTTTTATACTGAAATCATGGTCCGTGAAAAAGGAAGGTCACTCAATGACTCCTCCGAACAATTTCACAGAAAGGTGGCCATCAACACGGGCAACACCTCATGAGCCTAGAGGAAGACAAATGACGACGATCCATAGACTCGGCTCGTCACCTGGGTTGTCAGCGACACGCCCGTAATATACACCCTGATCAGGTTTAGGGATTCAAAACCCAAGGAAGCATCATCTCCTTCCTAATCTCATCTTTAACACAGCGCACAAATAAAACATCTCCACGCAATAAGAGATGAGATGTACCGGGGATAGCCTCCTGATACTTTGATACCGAAACCGTCCAAAGTATGAGAAGGATTCATCACTCCTGAATCAAAACCATAGCATACCAAAACATGAAATCAAATGCACGAAAGTAAACGTGTAAAACTTTCGTACATACATAGTATAAAAAGTTGATGTGCTGTCGAACAATCCCCGTCAGGTTTTTCATGTGGTATCCCACAAAAAATGATTTTGAAAACTATGCAATGCAGTGCAAAACAACTCAGTATAAAACTCCTACCTCGTTGGCGATCCTTCCTCGTATACAAAGGAGCGTCAACCTCAAGTACCGGCTTGAAGTCCACAAACTCGTCTGAGCCTAAAACATATCAAACATAGGAATTCTCAAAAATAATTCTCTAGGAATAATCTGAAAGATCCTATATCGGGACTAAGCCTTATCAACATTCCACTTATCATTGCCCCTACAGTTCACAAAATAGAACTACATATGGAGATGTAATCCTCAACCATAACATTTAGTAAATATCCACAAAAGCACTGTATCTAACCGTTCCAGTAGACATGAATATACCACCCTAAACATCGGATCATTCTTAATAGAATTTCAACCAAATATTTTAACATATCCTCAACATACTCTAACATCTATCATTTCCACTAAAATAACTGTCAAACATATCATCCAACTATAACAAAATTCCAACTCCATTATCCAAGAACAGAGAGCTTATATTTATGGCATTCCCCCATCAAAACAGAGAATTATGGGTCTGCAACTAACAATCTCAGAATAACAGCCAAATAGAAACCAACATCAACGTCTTAACCTTAAACCCATATTTATTTTGTAAAACAATGACTAAACAGGGCATATCCTTGGGAGTCTTTAATAGATAAATAACAAATGAATCTAATCACTTAGCACAACACACTGTAAAGAACCAAGCAGAGGTTTAACACCACAACATTTCATACAAAAACCCAACAGAACTGAAAGCCTAAATCACCGTCATTTGTAGCAAAACAGAACGCAATACTGAACACCAAACAGTGGAGATGAATATATATATATATACTCCTTCGCAGAGTGGACGCAGCACACAATAGAACATAAACCCAAGGATCAATTTAAGAGAAACCCAATAGAGCAATAAGTCGTCGGATATTAAACGTAACCAAACTACCAAAGCAAAACAGAACCAAGAAAAAATAGAGCCATTTTCATCAATAATTCCGTAATGAAAGAGAGGTATTTTTCTCATCCAAATAGCAACCAAACAAAATCCCATTATCGAAGCAAAAACCAGCATCAAATAGGAATCCAAATAAATCAGAATCGAGCATTTCTTTTCATCTAAAACAGCAGCATAATGGAAACAAAACCAAACCAAACTCGTAGCATTACTCACCCAATCGGAGGAATAGCAAAGTGGAGCTCAGCTCGGCCCTCTGTTCTCCGAATCGTCGCGAAAAGCTCTCGGTCGAAGCTTTCACAATCGCTCGCAATCGACAGATCCAAACCATTCGCACCTTCCGTCGGCCGAATGTGACTCTCTCCCGCGCAACATCCTCAGACGTGGGTCGCTGTTTGTCGTCGCATCTCTGTCACGAAACCTCACTCTCGGCCGAAGTAAAGCAGGTTTGCCCTTTTTCTTCTCCTCAAACCCTCCTGCGACTTCTCCTTCTTTTTCCCCATTTCATCCTTTTTTTTTACCATTTATTCCAACTTTGCTCTTTCCTCTGCTAATCTACCGAAGGAAGAAGAAAGGAGGTCTTCTCTCCCCTTCCTTATCTTCATTTTAAATTATTATGTCTCCTTCACGCTGTATTTTCAGTTGGCTACTTGTCCCCTTTGTCTGTTCTATTTCTTCTCTTTTAATTTCTCATTCTTTTTATTTTGCTCCTTCCAACACCCAATATTCTCTTTCTTCTCTCTCATTATTTATTTTATTTATTTTTTTAATAATTTCCACTCTTTCTTATCTCCTCTGCCGTAAACTACTTTTCCTCCTCCATCTCACTCTTTCCAATAAATGTATATCCCTTTTATCTCATTATTTAATATTTCCTCTTCGTTCAATTTTCATCTTTAATTCTTTCGATTCCTTTTATTTCATTTAACTCACACCTACTCATTCAATATCACATATATATTAAATATGTATATCACATTTTAATTATCCCGCTCTCTACTTTCAACTTATTTTGAGCACCGCCCAACAATATTTATAGCTCTAAATTAATTCTCCAATTTCATTTCCTAAATAAACTTTTCATTCTGAAATTTTCTAATTCCACCAATTTAACTGATTGATCAAAATTTCACATGTGGTCGCGATAATTCGGGTCAACTTTTCAACGTTATGACCAATTTTAACGCGAAAAATTTTCACGTGGAATTTATTCTCTTGAAAATTCTCGGGTTTTACAGAGTTGTGTCTTGAAATTGTTTTCTATTTTTCTTTTGTTAAGAAACCTGAATGTAGGTTGGATTCTATTTTGGTATGGGGTTCCATTTTTGTTGCTGCTAAATGTATTGTTCTGTTGGTTAGACACAGTGGGGAAGGATTTCCCTGATTCTGCTTCTGTTTTGCAGTGGATTATTGGTTACATAATAGGTTGAGTAATTTCCAAATTTATTTTCTTGTTCCTTGTTTTGGATGCCTCTGAATTTTTGGTTCCTATTGTGTTGTTACTGATGGATGGACTCTGTTTAGTGTTCTAGTTCTGCTAAGTCAAATTATGTTATGCGTTTCGGTCACTACTTGATAGGCAAAGTTAAGGAATTTTACCCTGTTGAATGAGGTAGTTTTGTTCTTCATTTCAGATGTTGTTGTAAGGATCAATAATGAGGATAGTCCTCTGTTGGGCAAATTTCTTATTCTCCGTATAATGTGTAGCCTTGATTGTTTTATTAAAGCCTTGTTTAGGTTGTTGAGGATAGTGCTATGTTGGTTTGGGAATGCCTATATCATTTGGGTTGTTCTCAAGATAATGAATTTGGATTCCTAATTCTCTTGGCTATTGAGTTGTGGATTTATAACAATAGGATAGGGATATTCAATTTATTGTTATGTCCACAGGAACTGTTAGTTTCTGATAAATCCTTGTTTATGTCTATTAGAACTGATAAATATAGTTGGTACATTTTGGATGATTTCTAAGTGACGAAGTTAGAGGGTTCTATAGTAAGTTTTTAGATAAGTTTGGTTGCGATGATATGTGTAACGACCCGGTTTTTTATTTACTTTCAAAATTGCGTAAAATTTAAAACTTTTCTTTTTACAAAATCAGAGTAAGACTTTTCTTTTAAAACCAAGTGTTAAATCCTCTATTAAAAATCATTTTCCAATTTGTCAAATTGCGAAATAATCGTTTAAAACATTTTACCAGAGGAATAATTATTTTCTTAAAAACATAATAAATTCTTTTATAAAACACAGCGGAATTAAAACAAATCATTAAAAAATATTAATTCACAAAACCTTTGAAAAATACTTTCTATTTACTCTTTTAGCCCAATCAGCCACAAGATCCGCGCATGTAAATTCTTCATCAACGGCTCCTTAATTTATTCTTCTGTTCTTGAACGTACCTACATCACAAGACTTTAATGAGTCTAATGCCCAGTAAGTGATAGAATGAAATACAATGCATATGATATGCATGGCCATGTGTCACGATCCTACTTTCAAGAGACTTCAGAGACACCGTGCGGCACTCGTTGTTAGGGGGAACAACGAGTCAGCCTACAAGGTGTGTCAACGGCACCAATTGCCCATGACGTTAGAACGAGCTTTGTGTCTAACGAGCGAGCAGTAAGCGAGCGAGATTAATCGAAAAGAGCGTAATTGAGTATAGTGAGCATAGTTTGTATGTAAAAAGCTCTATCATTGATTGTCAGCAAATTACATTGGGTAGGGGGTCTACGTGCAGTCATGCCTCTCCCCCTAAAGAGCATTCTGGACCATTTCCA
This sequence comes from Begonia loranthoides, assembly GCA_022433065.1. Classification (NCBI taxonomy): domain Eukaryota; kingdom Viridiplantae; phylum Streptophyta; class Magnoliopsida; order Cucurbitales; family Begoniaceae; genus Begonia; species Begonia loranthoides. The sequence continues at coordinate 47,907,771 of CM039468.1, read as the reverse complement.
CCATGGCAGGAGTAAACATGTTATGGTGGTGAGGAGTCACTTACCCAAAATAGAAATAAAAGAAATACAAAGGAACTCCCATAAATATAAAGAAAACTACTCTAGCATGGGCGGCCATGGACAACACGTCCTGGACAAGCCCAGATTCTAACATCCTCCCCCATTTGAGCTGTTGACGCCCTCGTCAACTTGTCTTCAGCTTGAATTCTTCAATCTTTTGTGTAGCATCTTCCAAGTCTTCGGCTGTCTCCCAAGTAACTTCGTCGTCTCCAAGTCTCTCCTATCTTACAAGATACTCTGTGTGAAGGCGGTGGCCTGTCTTGACACTTCGATCTGCTAGAATTTCTTCCACTTTGTTTGGACGCGTTGATCTGCTGAGGACGATATCTGGCCTAGTTATGTAGTTCCGCTCCTGATCTTCTTTGTCTTGGTGATACGGCTTTAGGTTGCTGATGTGGATCACTGAGTGGATTTTAAGCCACGGCGGTAGATTAACTCTGTAAGATGCCCATCCAATCTTTTCAATGACTTGGACTGGACCTTCGTACTTTCGAACTAGTCGTTTGTCTCTCTGACCTCTAAAACAAAGTTGTTCCAGCAAGAGTTTTACTAATACAAGGTCTCCAGCTTTAAATTCTAGCGGGCGTCTCTTCAAGTCTGCCCACTTCTTCATGTGTTTAGAGGCTTTCCAAGTAGGCACGATCTATCTCAGTATTTTGTCGCCACTCTTTTGAGAAGTTGTAGGCTTTTGGGCATTTCCCTAAGAATGGATGATCGAGGGTGTGCGGCATAGTTGGTTGCCTTCCGCAAACGACTTCAAATGGGCTCATTCCTGTAGAGGAGCTTTTCTGACAGTTGAAACAGAATTGTGCAGGATCAAGCAGACTTGGCCAATTCTTCTGGTTGGTGTTGATGAAGTGCCGCAGATATTCTTCCAGTAAGCTGTTAAAACATTCAGTCTGACCATGCGTTTGGGGGTGATAACTGGAAGAAATATTTAAGCTAGATCATGTTAGCCTTTTTGTTAAGCTAAGTTTTATTTTGATGATGACTAAATTGTGTGTTAATTTTGTAAATCAATAAGTTGTATTTTAATAACATGTGGCTTGGATTAATTGGTGGATAAATTGCATAACTTAATTGAGTAAATCAAATATGCAATAATTGTGGCACATGCTTAGGTTTGGATATAAACAACTTTATATGTTTTGGACATCATCAATTATGGAGATTGTTTAGACTTTGTGATCTAGATGATATGAAATTTAATAAAGTGTAAAAGTTTTTTATACATTGAATTCTTATATTTCATATTTATCGATTAAATTGCCAATACCCTTGATCAAGGGTATTGGGAATGTTTAATGTGTTTCTCAAAGTCTATGTAGGAGAATAGAAGGTTCGTATGACTTAGAGGAAACATTTTGAGCAAGTATGAAGTGTGCTGTGGAGAAGCGGACGCAGCGGACGAATGCGGACGCAAAGCTGAGGCGTCCGATTTGAATCTGTACATTTCCATGGACACGCGAACGAGGCCTAGCGGATGATGCGGACGTGAATTGGCGTCTGCAATGCTTCAGAAGTGCGGATGGCAAAAGGAGAAGAGGACATTGTTTTGGCGTCCCCAACATTTCTGTAAAGAGGCGGACGCAGCGGAAGAGGCGGACGCAAATCTATGGCGTCCGATATGAATCTGCCATTTTCTAGATTGGACGCGGACGATAGATGCGGACGCAGGGGACGATGAGAATGGCGTCCGCAAATGCCTAGAATTGTGCAACGGCTATATTTTCAACGGACAAATTTTAACGGCCTTGCGGACGAAGAGGACGATGCAGACGAACGCTTGCACAGTGTTTATAAATATGAGATCACTCCAAGCTCTCAAAAACCATCGAAGATTCGAGGTGAAGCTCTGCCAAAATCAATACTCGAATACTAATCATTGTGAGCTATTGTTGTACATCCAATTCTCCCCAACCCATAAACTTGCGAGTTATATTTGGGAGAATTCGGATTAGATAGATTGCACTCTAATTTCCATAGTCTATACTTGTGCTTGATTGTAAAGGGTGATTCTCTTAGAATTCATCACACTAGGGTGACAACCCGAAACACTTGAAATAGTCGTAGGCTAGATTGAACGCCCGTAAGTTCAATCATTGGGTGACGCCCCGCAATAGTCAAACATTGGGTGACTCCCCGCAATAGTCAAGTTTAGGGTGACATCCTATAAGAGTCAAAGGTTGATGACCTTATAATTAGTCAAGGGTGACGCCCATATTAAGTGTCAATTTGTAAACGGTTTATTGGCATCCGTACGCCAATTATTTAGTGTATCTCCAAGTGGAACTTGGAGCGCGGACGTAGGCGAGTTTGCCGAACCGCGTAAATAAATATTGTGTGCATTTCTCTAACCCTTACTCTTCACTTTACGCATTTAATGTGATTGCATATTTAATCATATTCGATAAATCACTTAGAGATTTAGAGAATTTAAATATCACACGAAAATATTAGAAACGCTATATTCGCCCCCCTCTATAGGCGTATATCGATCCTACAGATCCCAACAGCTTGAATAGTTCTACCCAAAAGGCTCTTGTAAATCTGGTGTCTCGATCACTAATGATACTTTGAGGTATCCCCCATAATTTCACAACATTCTTGAAGAAAAGTTGTGCTGTCATCTCTGCAGAGCAATATTTTGGGGCAGCTATGAAGGTAGCCTACTTGGAAAACCGATCGATTATCACCAAGATTGCTTGAAAGTCGTTTGAAGGTGGCAGATTGGTGATGAAGTCAAGAGACACACTTTCCCAAGGCTTCGTTGGCACCAGTAATGGTTCTAGCAAACCCGTCACTTTGTCTCTTTCCACCTTTTTTTGCTGACATACCAAACAGGTCTTGGTATATTGCATCACGTCGTCTTTCATGTGAGGCCAATAATATCCCCTCTTTAGTAGGGAATACATTCTTTGCCATCCTGCATGACCAGCCCACAATGTGTCGTGTTATTCCTTCAATAGATTTTGCTGTAGATCATTACTTCGTGGCACATACAGGCGATTTCCCTTGGTTAATAGTAGGTCTTCTTCGATCCAAAATTGTCGCGTCTTCTTTTCCTTTACTAATTGCATGACAGCCCGAGCAGCAGAGTCGTCTTGTAGACAATTTTCAATGCGATCTCTCATAGACCCGGTATCTCTACTTGCTTGAAGTTGAGATAAATAGCAAAGACTGGCACATTCTGCTTTTTGACTGAGGGCGTCAGCTGCCCGATTTGATTGGCCCGACTTGTACTCAAAATGGAAGTCAAATTCTGAGATAAGTTCGTGCCAACGCGCCTGTTTGGAGGTTAGCTTTGGCTACTCAAAGAAATGACAAATTGCGCTGTTGTCGGTCTTTTCTATAAACTTTGATCCAAGCAAGTACTGTCTCCATACACGAAGGCAGTGTACTACGGCCAACATTTCTTTCTCTGAGGCTATGTACCTTCTTTCAGCTTCTTTCATCTTGCGGCTTTCATAAGCGACAGGATGGCCATTCTGTAGTAAAACTCCTCCCAATGCAAAGTCAGATGCATCAGTTTCGACTTCAAATGGCAAAGTCACATCGGCTAAAGCCAGAACTGGACTTTGCATCATAGCTTCTTTTAAGTTGGCAAAGGCTGTTTGGCATTCTTGGTTCCACTCCCAAGGGACTTCCTTCTTTAACAGTTCAGTGAGAGGTGCTGCCTTCTTGGAGAATCCTTCTACAAACCGCCGGTAATAATTTGTGAGACCAAGGAAGGAAAGTAATTCTGTAACTGAAGTGGGGTTTCTCCATTCTTGGATTGCCTTGACTTTGTCTACATCCATGCAAAGATGGCCTTGTTCAATAATGTGGCCAAGGAACCCAATACTCTTCTAAGCGAATGAGCACTTTTCTTTCTTTACATATAACTGATTCTGTCTCAGCTTCTCGAAGACTAGACGAAGGTGAACTTGATGTTCTTCAATGCTCTCAATATAAACCACGATGTCGTCCAAGTATACCACCACAAATTTATCAAGGAATTCGTGGAATACTTGGTTCATTAGAGTTCAGAAAGTCACGGGAGCATTTGTCAGTCCAAAGGGCATCACCAAGAATTCAAAAGCTCCATATCTGGTCAAACAAATCATCTTTTGCTGGTCACCTTCTGCAATTTTGACTTGATAATAACCTGAACGTAAGTCGAGCTTTGTGAAATATTTTGCCTTGTACAGTTGATCAAAAAGATCTGTGATAAGTGGGATGAGATACTTGTTCCGAACAGTGGCTTTGTTCAAGGCCCAATAGTCAATACACAAGCGTAAGCTACCATCTTTCTTCTTTTGGAACAACTTAGGTGCTCCAAATGGTGCCTTTGCAGGTCTGATGAACCCTGCCTCAAGCATTTCATCTAATTACTTTCTTAGTTCTGCCAGTTCTGGTGGCGCCATTCGATAGGGCGCTTTTGTTGGGGGTTTAGTTCCTGGGGTGAGCTCAATCTGATGATCGATGTCCCTGCGCGGAGGTAGTGACTTAGTAAGCACTCAGGCATAGTACTCTTATATTCTTCAAGTACTTTCATAATTTCTGAAGGCACTACTTCTTCCTTGCCTTTCTCCATGATCGAGGGGACAAGAACATAGGTTGGATCTTGGTTCTTCAGTCCTCATTTAAACTGCATAGCCGAGATCATTCTTATCTTACTGGGGCTTGGTTGCTTGAGAATTGCGGGAACTAATGTTGGGTTGCTCCCTGTAATCACCAAACATTTTGCAGAGGGAATGGGGATGACTTTGTGTTCCATCAAGAATTCCATCCCAAGTATAGTATGAAAGTCATCCATCTTCGCCACAACAAAATTGACTGGTCCTAACCACGAATTGAGCTTTAATTGGACCCTTCTTACGACCCCAACCACAGGCATTGCTTTTGCATTCACTGTCTTCATCTTACCAGTGGTCTTTTCCAGTTTAAGGCCCAAGCGGCACACTTCCTTTTCTGTTATGAAGTTGTGGGTAGCTCCCGAGTCAATCATAGTACTTTGGACAACTTTATTATTGATAAGGGTCTCCACATACATGAGGCCTTTAGTGGGGGTCTTTTTTAGCTCATCCATTTGTTGCTGAACAGCTGATAAGAACGTCACTGTCCCAACTTCTACAACTTCTGTGGGTTCTACTTCGACAACTTCTTCTGCTGGCTTGTAGTTAGTAATCGACGCTTGTAGAGCTGTTAACACAGATCTATGAGGGCACTCAGCCACTCGATGTGGTCCTTTACATAAGAAACAGGACATAGGCTTATTCGTTGGTCGTTGGTAATTAGCTCCCCTCGATGTCTCTCGGCCCTCTCTTGGGACATACGGCTTTCTTTCAGTGGCGCTCGGGTTTGGTCTAGGGGACTTCGTATTGCTTGAATTGTTGGGAGGATTCTTTTTCTGACTAGGATTCTCGTTGGAGTAGTCGAATAATCGTTCGGCAGCAGCAAGAGCGCTCGAGAGGGTCTACACTCTCTATTCATATAACTTTGTCCTGGCCCACGGTTTTAGTCCTTCGATATAGGTGAAGATCTTGTCTTTGTCTGACATGTCTCGAATATTTAGCATGAGCCCTGAGAACGTTTTAATTTACTCGCGGATGCTGCTAGTCTGTTTTAGTTCTCGCAGCAGTCGACGTGCATTAAACTCAACGTTTTCAAGAAAGAACTGATCCTTCAGCTGCTTTTTGACCTCTTCCCAAGTATCGATGGTACAGTCACCATTGCAAATATCATTGTATTTTGACCTCCACCAAAGTTTTACATCTCCAGTAAGATGCATCGTGGCCAAGAACACCTTTGACTCATCATCAATTTTAGTTGCTTTGAAGTATTATTCCATGTCAAAGATGAAATTTTCTATTTCCTTGGCATCGCGGGCTCCCCCAAAGGATTTTGGCTCTGAGATTTTCACCCGACTGGGCTCAACCGAACTTGAAGCTTGAGTTTGGTTTCCCATGGCTCTCATAGTGACGTTCAATTTGATGTTTATTTCAGCAATCTCAGCTTTGAGAGATTCAAACATCGTCTTGAAGTCTTTCGTTAGGCCAATCACGGTGCTTGATAGTTGAGTATAAGCTTGGTCGATCTCTTCAACACGCTCTAGGACCCCGACTATAGCACTTGTGGAGCTCTCTCCCCTTTCTACCCCTTTTCCCTTCTTTAGTCGAGATTCGAGGTTCTCCACCCGATCAATCAGCACTTGGATCGGGATGGTGTCTATCCGGTTATGAACAGCAGCAATCTCAGCAAGAAATTCAGACATTTCCTTCATTCGTTCCTCCAGAAAATGAATGTTATCAGGGATTTCTTGGAGATACTTCATCTCCTCTTCCAGCTCGATTAGTCGTTCGAGCTGGTCCATCGACGAGCTTGTTTTCTCCGGCAAATTCTTTTTCGGCATGCTTTCTTGCGAGTTGAGCCAACCTGGCTCTGATACCAACTATCACGATCCTACTTTCAAGACACTTAAGAGAGACCGTGCAGCACTCGTTGTTAGGGGGAACAACGAGTCAGCCTACGAGGTGTGCCAACGGCACCAATTGCCCACGACGTTAGAACGAGCTTTGTGTCTAACGAGCGAGCAGTAAGCGAGCGAGATTAATCGTCATTGAGCATAGTGAGCATAGTTTGTATGTAAAAAGCTTTATCATTGATTGTCAGCAAATTACATTGGGTAGGGGAGTCTACGTGCAGTCATGCCTCTCCCCCTAAAGAGCATTCTGGACCATTCCCACCATGGCAGAAGTAAACATGCTATGGTGGTGAGGAGTCACTTGCCCAAAATAGAAATAAAAGAAATACAAAGGAACTCCCATAAATAGAAAGAAAACTACTCTAGCATGGGCAGCCATGGACAACACGTCCTGGACAAGCCCGGATTCTAACACCATGCAATGCATTATAGAAAGAACCATATCTTTTCTGTTAAGCCAAAAGTCGGATACATCCTATGGTCATGTAGCTATTCGTCACTCCTACATGGAGATACATCCTATGGACTCATTATCATGACCGTCACCACACTCCTTTGTTAAACACGTTGGGGATTTCAATACAAGAGAAAATGACACATCCTATGGTCCACGTGGTTAACCGTCACTCTGATAGGGAGATACATCCTATAGTGTCCCCACCAATGGACCATCACCAAGTCTCCCGAACCCCCACACGCCTATTTACATATATTAATTATGTCATGCAATATGTTCGTGAATATATACAGTCCTATATAATGATATAAATGTCCAATAAACATATCGTTAAAAGAACCTATATCTATTAAACATGCAGCACACAATCCTAACTCTTGCGATGTAAGGTCTGAAGACCAAAACACAGTAAGTATCAACTTACCTGGGGTCCTTAGCGTGTTTAGCTCTTTATCCTTTTTCCTTTTTACTTTTAAATACCTTCAAAATAATTATCATTTATTTATTAATATATTTATCAATTATAAACTTAACTTTGATATGGTTATTTCTAGTTTCTTATTTAATTATCACTTAATGATTTTCCATTAATTTATTTTATAACCAATTAAAAGAGTAATCCTAATTATACATTTTTCTCTTAATTCACAATTATTCAAGATATACGTTTTTCATTAACAGAGTACACTCCATATTTTTCATCGATTCCACTAACACTAATTTAACAGAATAATGTCTTCAACCATTAATTGTACGATAAATTAACAGGCGCAATTATAACCAATCTATGCATACCACGCGTACCCCATTTCCCACTAATCAAAGAGCATAACCAATCATGCTTTCTTTAACATAATTCATTTATCTTCTACTTCTAATTTCATAATTTTCGCATAAAGAGTATATCTTTTCATAGTTCAACCATGCAGGCAACCAAAAACATTGCAACAACTACCATGGCAGTGGTTTGAAGTATTCATCACAAGTTGTTTCAACTAATCACAAGGCCATAAAATCCAACACAGAACTTCCCCAATTCCATTCGGTGCACCATTACGAGCAGGAAAACAGATTTCATTCAACCACTTATAACAGAGTACACAATTACTCCATTAAATCAACCACTCTTATAGGATTATATACAACATTTAGCACATTAAATCAACTATAATTGAATCACTAACAGTGGCAATCCGAAGTACAGAGAAGCATTATTCACATTCCTTACTCAATTATCTCCTACTCCAACCATTAATATCATTAAGCCCATAATTCCATAAGTCATAAGGAGGAGAGCATTACCTAAAGCCTAGAAGACCCTGCACCTCCTTCACAATTTTCCACCAAAAGGACCCGCGTCCTTTCCCCTTAATCCACAACTGCCTTAGTAATTGCAGGAAATAATTGGGGAATACGTCAAAATGTTTGATGAAGAACTGTCAGCAGTATTCAATTCGCTAACCGGCAGAACCAACAAGACTGGACCGGCACTGCCAAGCCCTTGCCGTTTTCATCCGAAGTCCCCTGCCCATTCAAATTTCATCTAATGATTTGCCGCAACCAATCCAAGCAATTCCAGTAGCAGCTCATCCAATTGACATGGCTATAAGCAATATACGTACCACAGTCAGTCGAGGAGAAAACTGTGTTCGCGCACCCAGTTCGTCATTCCAGCGGCTTGGCCGTTTCCGAGCCCTAGCTCGTGGTTCGCACCGTCCGCCGCACCGACACCTGCTACTCATCGGACAGCACCGCGCGTCGCGCCGGAGATCTCGCGACATCGCCTGGAGTCACACCCCCGAACCTGTGTCGCCGGAGCTCTCCCTGTCTCGCTCGATCTCCCTTCTCCTCTCTTCAGGTTTCTCCCGATTTCTTCAGCAGAAAACCCAAATGCCCCATTTTATTTCCAATCTTTTCTTCAGCAACCCAGTCACCAGACCGAACCGACGGTTCAGTGAAGAAAACGAGTTCAACATTCCCTTCTATTTCTTCACCCGATTCAATCTCTTTCCTCCTTCTATTTCAATTATTCCTTTTATCTCAAATCCCTATTTCCTTTAAAATAAATTTTTACTTTTATTTCTCCTCAAATTAATTACAATTATCTTTTAATTCTTTTATTTAAAATCTCCTTGATTTCATTAAATTATTCATTTAATTAAATTATATTCAACCCAATTCAAATTCCCGATTTACTCCGAATGTTCCCGATTTCCTAGTGTATAGGTAGTATTCCTAGTTTCGGTTTCCAGTTTGGGACTTGTGGTTGTCTCTAGAAACCGTCATAAATTCTAGTCTTGTTTAAGATCTGTTTGTTATCCCTTGTATAATTGATGGGATGTTGACACCAACCTTGTAGGTTCTGGAAGTGTCAGATATTTTGACATTTCACTTATGACAGTGCATGGAGCGGGTTTGTCGGTAAGCATGTCATGGTCGCCATCAAGGTAGGGATATTTATACTTTCTGCACTGCATTTGCACATAGTTTTCAAAACTACTATTTTGTGGGATACCCACCTAAAAATCCGATGAGGATTGTTCGACAGCACGTCAGTTTTTACGTATACGTATGTTTTCTCATGTTAACATTCCGTATATAGTTTATTGTTGATATTTGTATATATATTGATGATGTAACTTCTGTGCATGAGTTTGGGGGATTAATCCTCTTGATGCTTTAGGCCCTCTAGCGCTAAAGCATCACGAGGCTATCCCATCAACCTTCAACTGTGAGACATTGGTTACATACATTGGAAAGATGAATCCTCTTGAAGCTTTAGGCACTGTAGTGCTAAAGCATCATGAGGCTATCCCCGAAATCTTCTATTACGAGAAGATTTGATATGTACATTGGCAGGATGATTCCTCTTAATGCTTTAAGCACTCTGGCGCTAAAGCATCACGAGGCTATCCCTGTGCAATCTTCTGTTGCATAAAGATTGGTCGTTTACATGTGAAATGACGATGGAGAATTCATGATTTGTCCTCAGGTTGCAAGGCCTGAAAGTGGAAAAAGAGGATGGGGCATTAGTGACATGTCCTCAGGTTGCAAGTCTTGAAAGTTGGAAATAGGATGGGAGGGTGATGACGCCTCCCTGGGTCAAAAGCCCCTAAACTTGGCCAGGGTATTTGTCACACGGAGTTGGCAGAGCTGTCAGTCGTGAAGATTAGTCTATCATAGTACCGTTCCATTTGGAGGATTGGGTGGATGACTTGAGCTTACTCGTTGACAACCCTCGTTAATTTGGAACACCGAGGTATCCTAGTGATAAGCGGTCTATCGTGAGCAACCCCATCTGTTGCTGCAATTATATGAGTTGTGTCGCTACTGAGCTAATCGGGGGCAACCCGAGTGTCGTGCTGGATCATCGGATTGCCGTCATTGGTATTCTTTCCTACCTTATGTGGTGTTGCTATTGGCAGATAGCCACCTTTCTGTGACTGTGCTAGGCGGTTATCTGAGTTGTGTCACTGCTGAGCTAATCGTTGGCAACTCGGGTAATGCGCTGGATATTCGGATCATATCGACAGTTGCTACAACCCGTCGACACATCTGGGTGGTTACACGAGTTGTGTCGTCGCGGAGCTTACTCTCCGACAACTCGGGTAATGCGCTGGATCTCAAATTGTATCGGCGGTGGCTACGGCTAGTCGGCACATCCGAGAGATTACACCCCTTTACAATGATGAGTGACGGATGGGTCCTTGTGTGACTATCCCTTTTCACTGACAACGTTTTCATACAGAAAATGATGTTGGCATATTTTGCGATTATAGCTATCTATGTATACAACAGGTTTTAATAAAGCCACATCGAGGGCCATGGGCCAGATTTATAAAATGATAAAGAGGTTTTAAATGTTTAAAATACATGTACGGTAAATGAGAAGCATGAAATAGTTTTCAAAAGATGAAGAAAATGGTTTTAGCATGCATTACATTTAGTATAGATTTCCCTACTGAGTTAGTCACTCACCCCTTACACTATATTTTTTCCCAGGTTAGGGTATAGGTTCGGTGCACTGGATTTGCACAAGTCGTTGTGGATGGTAATAGAGTTCCCCGGTGGTGCTTTGATCTTCCTGTAGATGGGTGAAGGTTTGCCAGGTTCAATCCCTCCATTCCTAGTATGTTGGAATTTTAGTTTTGATGTTATTTGATTTAATTCCTGCATAATACTTTCCTTGATTATGCTATCATGTCTTTAGTTGATCACTCTGTGGACCCTAACCCATGTGATTTTGCTTTGGGTTTGGGCTTAGTATTATTCCCGTTAAGTCTTCCGTATAAAAATTCACGTATTGGGCTGGGTGATCAGGTTCTCTCCGAGGATCGGGTTGCCTGACCCGGTGGTTCTGTCCGGCCCACCTCCAGGTCGTGACATGCGTTGGTAGTTTTGCAAAGTTCAGTGGTTTGGAAAAAATCATTATTCCTGCAGCAAAAAAATCTTATTGTTGGTAAGCATTTGCTTCATGCTTTATTTACAAATTTGCTTTGGGAGAAACTAAGGTTTTGTTGTTTGTGTTAAAAGATTGTTTAGTATATTGCTAGAAAAGATGGTGTGAACAATACAGATTTGCTTAGCTAGAATCCTCATGATCTTCCTTTACAGATTTGCTTTAGCAGAAACAAAGGTACTTGTTTACACTAAAAATTCTCTTGAAAAAGCTAGAGTTGATATAGCAACATTAAAACAATTTGCCAATGTAAAATATTATTTTTTTCGTTGGTAGTTTTAGAAAGATCGCCGGTTTGGAAAAAATCATTCTCTCTGCAACAAAAAACTTGTCCTTGGTAAACATTTACTTCTTCTTATAGTTTCAAGATTTTTTAATAACGTATTGTTAGTTCTTAAATCTTCTCATCTATTTGAATCTATTCGCTTAATGTATCATAAATATTTGTGTCCTCAACAACGTCTTTTTTGGAAAAATATCAAGTGAATGTTGTGATAGAAACAAATGAAAAAGACTGTACTCTATCATTTAAATATGCATAGCATAAATATGTAGATATGATGCTGATCTTTTATATTTGAAAAAAAAATCATCAAAAGGTTGGCAAATGTAAAAAAAAAAAGAGAAAACAATAAAATAGTGGCTCCTATTATTGTTTTGATATATTTTGTTGAAATGCTCTATCAGGTTTTATTTCTGGATATCATCTAAAAGTCATGTTGTCTTTAAGGATTTGGTATCCAACACATTTAGGTAATTTTTTTTGCTACTAACCTTTATATTTCATAGAGAGTAATCGTCTTTGGCAAAACAACTTCAATCCTTAATCAAGTTAGATACTATCGTGATTTTGCACTTCTTGACATATGTTTAGAAGTTGTATTTGAAAAATAAATTATGAAAAGGTTAGTAAACGGTAAAAAAGAGAACAACAAAATAGTAAAGTAATAACTTCGATACTATTTTATTAATATATTACTTTTCAATGTTATATGAGGTTCGGTTCCTAAATATCATCCAAAACTCATGCTGCTTTTAAGGGTTTGACACACAAAAAAATGACTAAGTATAGTCATCTTGGCAAAACAGCTTGAATTCTTAATTGAGTTAAATACTATTATAATTTTTCACTTCTTAACATATCTTTTGAAGTTGTTGGCATGTATTGTCTTTCTTGTTCATTTTTCCCTTCTATTCTGTCTCCTTTCATCTTCTATGTTGTGCTCATTTCACTATTTATCTATTACTTACTCTCTTTTTTTCATTCCATATAACTTGCTCACCACAAACTTATTAAATTTGCCACTAATTGCTCTAATAATGCATCTCTATTTTTGTCAAATTAGGATTTTCACGAGTGTTGTTTAATACGATTTTGCATGAATATTTAGATGGTATATGCCTAATACCTCTATTCTCTTTTTGTTTTAATATTGATAACTCTTTTACCTTAATTACCTCGTTTTTGACTTAATAATAATAATAAAATTTATGTTCTTTGACAACAAAATTAATTTCTCTCTATCTGTGTCATCGTAACACTTTTCCCCATTTCAAGGTATATAGTTATAAACAAAACATTAAAATATTTTTCATTCTGTGTATATTTCATTCTCCATAACAACATTATAAGCAAAATAATATAATATATATTATTTTAATTAGTTTTTTATTTCAATTATCAAATATTATCTCTTATAAATTGAGCTAAAAAAAGATGTCCAACTTGACGTGTTGGTGCATAGCACGTACCGGAAACTAGTAAAATATTAAAAGAAAAAATTTGGTAATTAATAATTAGAACCCTAACTTTGGAGGTTACCCACACATAATATTTGAAATTTTAATTTTCAACGATTTAAACCATAAACTATATTCTTAGCAATTCAAATCTTGGGATTGAAAACACTTTTAAAAAATATATGTACGACACATTTAAACATTTATGTTTGTGATAAATTATCGGATTAGAGATGATCTTTCTTGTGATAAACATCGCCAAAAAAAAAAGATAACATTTTTATTTATGGTTTTTTTTGTGGTAAGTTGGTGCAGCAAGTCCTTCGTTGCCACCATGGCTAATCGAACTCCATCTTAGACAAGGCGTTTAATGACTACAACCCTCCTTGACTTAGAGTAATCATCTATCATTAAAAAAGAGGAAGACATGCTTTCATTTTCCCCTCAAACAACAACATTGTCAGTTTTTGTTGTTGTTTTAACAATAAAACAAACTATTTTGAAGGAATTAAAGAAAGAGTTTAATGTTGCTGCATCAATAAGACTAACTCATTAACTCATAATTGAAAGATTACATTGAACATCTCTTTAAAGAAGAAGATAACAAACTAACAGTAGATCCTATTTTTTAGCCACGATCACAAATGACTAGACTAACTCCTTAAGACTAGGAACAGAACAAAGAATTATTCAAAACAAATAAACTACACATGAATATGCACACGTGGACTTTTATTCCAAAGGAAACTAAAGCATACTCTCAATACTCCTCCTTGCTTTAGAGACTGCAAACTCCAATCTTCTTCCTTGGAATTTCTAACCTTTTGATAGGTAGTGGTTTTGTGAAAGAATCTACCAATTGATCATCAGACTTGCAATAGACCAATGTTATCACATCTTCCTTCTGCACTTCTCTCATAAAGAATAAGTTGATGTTGAAATGCTTAGTTTTTTCGTGGAACATTAGATTATTAGAGATAGCAATGGATGCTTGGTTGTCAACGAAAATCTCAGTGCTTTTCTTTGGCTCCATGTTGAGATCAGTTAAAATCTTCCTCAGCCATATGGCTTGATTAACAGCTGATATTGTAGAAATAAATTCAGCCTCTGTAGTGAACTATGCCATAGTTTCCTACTTCTTTGAACACCATGAAAAAATGCTTGATCCAAAACTAAAGCAACAACCCAAGGTGCTTTTCATGTCATTAGCCGATCCTCTCTAATCACTATTTGAGAATCCTACTAGCTTGAATTCCTTGCTTCTTGTGAATTTGACACCATGATCAGTTGTGCCTTTAATATATCGGACCACCCTCTTGGTTGCCCTGAGATGTAACTCACTTGCATAGTGCATAAATCTGGAGAGAATACTTACAGCATTATTAATGTCTGGTCTTGTTGCTGGCAAATACATCAAGCATCCCACCAAGCTTCTGAAGAATTCTTTATCCACTTTGTCAGCACCATCTTCTTTGTACAACTACTCCTTTTGATTCATTGGAGTACTCACTTCTTTGCAATCTTCAAGCTTGAACTTCTTCAGAATCTCCTTTGCATACTTCCTCTGACAAATGAAAACTTCATGCTCTCTTTGCTTAATTTCCATTCCAAGGAAAAATGTCATTAAGCCAAGATCTGTCATTTCAAATGCTATCATGATCTCAAGCTTAAAATTTTTCACAAGTATTGAGTTAGTTCCTGTCACTAATAAATCATCAACATAGAGTGATATCATCACAAGAACCTCACTGCCTTCTTGTTTGACATACAAAGTAAATTTAGAGAGACTTTTGAAAAATCCCAAAATCAGAAAATAATCATCAATTTTGTTGTACCAAGTTCTTGGAGCTTGCTTTAGGCCATAAAGAGCCTTCTTGAGAAAATAAACCTTGTCTTCTTCTCCGTTCTTTACAAAACCTTCAGGTTGATCAACATAGATTTCGTCCTTCAAGTTACCATTCAAGAAGGATGACTTTATATTGAGCTGGTAAACTCTCCAGTTTTCTTGGGCAGCAATTGCAAGTAGCATTCAGATGGTGTCAAATCGGGCAGCTATGTATCTGAGTAGTCAACTCCAAATATCTTAGCATAGCCCTTCACCACTAACCTTGCATTGTGTTTGTGAACTAAACCATCAGCATTGAGTTTGGTTTTAAACACCCATTTGACTCAAATTACTTTCTTGCCTTGAGGTCTCTCCATAAGACACCAAGTCTTGTTCTTCTCTATCATGGACAGCTCCTCCTTCATTGTAGTCATCCAATTTTGATCTTTCTTGGCTTCTTCATAGCTTTCTGGTTCACAAACTGCTATGTTGCATCTGTGATAGATGTCAGAGAGAGATCGAGTACCTCTAATAGAAGTATCATCAAAAACATCATTTTGCCAGCCATCATTATTCTGATCCGATGTTTCAATATTAGCCTAATTTTCAAGTTGCAGTTGCTATGAAACTTGATTTGCCATTAGTGAATCCTTCCCATACCATTCTCTATCTTTCACAAAGTGCATATCCCTACTTACAACAATTTTTCCATCTTGTGGTTGAAAAATCTTATAAATTTTACTCACATTGCTATAGCCTATAAAGATGCTTGGAGATGCTCTTTTGTCAAGTTTATCACGGTTTGCTATGTGGAACATGAGTGTAACACAAACAACCAAATATTTTAAGAAATTTTAAAGTTGGTTTGTACACATACCAAGCTTCAAATGGTGTTTGATCCTTGACTGCCCTTGTAGAAAGTCTGTTTTGAAGAAAAACTACAGTGTTTGCTGCTTCTGCCCAAAATCTCTTTGGCAAATTCTTCTCATGCAGCATACACTTTTTCATCTCCATAACATATTGATTCCTCCTTTCACGAACTCCATTTTGCTGTTGAGTATATGGAGCAATCAATTGATGTTGAATGCCTGATTCTTCACAAAACATATTGAATGCCTTTGAGGTGTACTCCTTTCCATTGTTTGATCTGAAGCTTGAATCTTGCAGCCACTTTCATTTTCAACTTTTGCTTTAAAATTCCAAAAAGCTTGTGCTATTTTTGACTTGAACTTCAAAAAGAAAATCCAGCACATGCGTGTGAAGTCATCAATGAAAGCAATGGAGAACTTGCTACCTGATAGTGATGTTCTTCTTTTAGGACCACACACATCAGTGTGTACTAGCTGCAATTTTTTTGTTGCTCTACAAGCCATCTTGGGAAATGGCTTCCTGCTTTGCTTTCCAAACTAATAAGCTTGGCAATCTGGAATCTATTCATCAAGGTCAGGCAGATCGTTTTTGAGATGGTTGAACTTCATGTATTACAAGCCTCGAAGATGATAGTGACTAAGCCTCTTGTGTCATACTTTAGTGATGTTTTCCTTGGCTGAGAAATAGCATGCCCCTCCTCATTTGGGTTGAAAGAAAAACTTCTCTTTTTCATCTTGATATTGAAGATTTCGAGGCCTACTTGGTCTTCAATCAGACAAGAACCATTGTTGAACTTCACTTTGTACCCCTTTTCTATTAATTGACCAATACTAATCAAGTTTTGATCAATTTCAGGAACATAAAGTACATCATGAAGTAGCCTGGTTCCTATGCAGCTTGTTATTGCTATGGTGTCTTTGCCTTTTACCTCAATGTAATCGCCATTGCCAATTCTCACCCTCTTCAAATCTGCATCCCCCAATTCTCTGAACAACTCCTTGTCATTGGTCATGTGGTTGGTGTAGCCACTGTTAATCAGCCAATCTTCAGATGAAACATGACTTGTATAACATGTTGCAACGAATAGTTGATCATGATCTCCTTGGTCTGTAACTGGAGCTTTAACATTTTGCTGCTGCTCCTTGATCCTGCAAATCATGTATTCATGTCCTTGTTGGTAGCACTTGTTGCACTTTGCTTCGAGTCTTTACCAGCACTTGTAAGGAGGATGGCCCTTTTTTCCACAATATTGACATAGAGGATAGTTTCCTTTGTTGCCACCATTTTTGCTTTCTTGCTTGTCTTTGTTGTTGGTTGTAGCTTCATGATTTCTTGCTCCTTGATTATTCTTGCCCTTGTTTTTCTTGTATCTTCCATCATCTTGATGATTAGTTGCCAAGGCTCCTTCAAAGTAGTTCTGCCACAGTAACCTTAGACATATCTTTAGTATTTTCCAAAGTTGTGATGGTAGCTTCATACCTTTCAAGCATAGTTACAAGGATTTTTTGAACAATCCTTGAATCTCAAGGCTAGATCCAAGCAATCTGATTTGTGTGGCTAAGTTATGAAGTCGATCAACATACTCCTTTATGTCTTCAGAATCCTTCATCTTTTGCATCTCAAAGCTACGAACCAAATTTAAGACTTGCTTACCTCTAATTCTTCCATCTCCTTCATACTCAATCTTGAGATAGTCCCAAATCTTTTTGGCTGATTCTAGGCCAATGATTCGAGTGAAGATGGTTGATGAGATTGCTGCAAACAAATAGGCTTTTGCCTTTGATTTCTTTGTCTTTCTTTCCTTGTTTTTTTTTTAGTTGTGCCATGGTTGGATTGATTTGAAGGGCTGGGACTACATAGTCTTCTTCCACTACTTCCCAAAGATCCAAAGCTTCCAAGTGTGTCTCCATTCGAACTGCCCAAACTTGGTAGTTTTCTCCATTAAACATGGGTGAAGGAAGAGATGAGAAACTTGTTTCAGCTTCCATGTTTACACTCACTCACACAGGTCCCTCAAGAATAAGCTCTGATACCAATTGTTGTTGTTTTAACAATAAAACAAACTATTTTGAAGGAATTAAAGAAAGAGTCTAATGTTGCTACATCAATAAGATTAACTCATAATTGAAAGATTACATCGAACATCTATTTAAAAAAGAAGAATAACAAACTAACAGTAGATCCTATTTTTTAGCCATGATCACAAATGAAAACTAACTCCTTAAGACTAGGAACAGAATAAAGAATTATTCAAAACAAATAAACTACACATGAATATGCACATGTGGACTTTTATTCCAAAGGAAACTAAAGCATATTCTCAACAGTTTCTCTTATTTTGCTATCATTTTTTTTGTTCATGCGAAAATTGGATGCTTATTCATAGCCTTTCAAAAATATACATTTTTTAACTTAGTACAGTTGTTTTGAAAAACAACTAACCTCCTGGCTGTGTAATTCTGTCATTGTTCCAATCCACCACTCTTTGACAAGAAGGTTTGAGAAATTAAATTAGTCAAGTAGATCTGAAAATTAATAAAGGTTTCTACTGGGATAGTGGGGAAGAAAGCCATGGAATCAAAAGGGCAAATAGAGAGACAATGAAATGTTTGATGATGCATGTCATTAAATCTCTATATGCGCGACACATCTCTTTTTTAACAATTTTTTTACCTCCGAGATAAATTGCAAACGGAGTCTACTTCAAGATTTAAATTATCAAAAATTAAAATTTATGATATCAAATTCCAATATTTCAAATTTCAAGATTCAAACGGTTAATTAGCATAAAAAGTTATATCATCCGGCCCAATCTAGAGAGAAAAAGAGGGGTCATTACTAATTAGCCATGCCAAAGGGGGTTCAACTTGTAACTTGTCGTGATGTAAAACCCTTTTTTATGTCATTTTTTTCAAATATATCATAAAATTCGTACATTTAATTAATACATAAGAAGACTTAAAAACAATCTCCTTTGAAATCTAAACTTCGTAAAACTCATCATAAAATAAATATAAATATTTTTAAAATATTTAAACTTAAATCTAATTAATCAAAAACATGATTAAAAAAATCTTTCCTTTTCTTTTCGGTTTCTTCAAATTCTCACTCACGGGTCAATTTCGCTTCAACAACGTTTTAACTTCACCCATGAGAGTTCTCCATCAACTTCAATCCTCAGGTTCCTTAGTAAATTCATCATTACCTACATCACAAATGTCATCTATGAGCCTAACGCTCAGTCAGAGATACATATGACACGCGACTATAAAATGCAATTTGTAAAAACCATGTCTTTTTCTGTCAACATTCTTTTCTTTTTTTTCACTTAACAATTTAATCGTTGTGGGTAATTTAGTTTAAGGGAGAGACTGACAACATTTGGTCCACCTCATGCGGGACAGTCAAGCTTGAAACACTGCCCACAACAGCTATTTACGTATAATCAATCTGTCTTTCATTCTTTCTTGTCTTTCTTAATGAAAATGTTTTTCATGATGCATGAAACATATACGTGACACATAATGACAATCTAACCTGCATAAACATAACAGTAAACATATCATCAATCAATGTCTCAATATGACCAGCAAGCAAGCAATAATCGTATCCTCAATCAACAGCTTGTAGGCATCACAACATATCATCCTTATGAACAAAGCAAAAACATGTCCTCGATCAATGATCAACAATCAACAAAAATAATATCCTCAATTAATAGTACAACGTGAATAGTAAATAGTAAACTATTTAACATAAATCATATCCTCAATTAACAGCATGTAGGCATCACAAACAAAATATTATCAAAACACTATTCTACCCTAGAACTTTGTGATATAGGCCAAAAACCAAACACAAGCAAACATCACTTACCTAAAGTCTAATTTCTAACCAAAATCACCCCATAATCCGAGTCAGTTTTAGATTTTTCTCACTAGGTAGACTTTGTTAAGCTAAAAAAATCCTCATTAGCTTGGATTTGTCAACTGATAGGACTGTCAAAATTGGATTTTTTGTTGGTTTGGAGGGATTTTAGGGATAGGATTTTAGATTAGGTTTTGAAATTTAAATTCTGATTTGAGATAAGATTCTAATTTAGGGGAAACTAATTTCTTATTCAAAAATTGAAAACTTTAAACGAGTATGTTACAATAGGAAACTCTCGGGACTTCCTTCTTCTACTTCCCCTCAACAGTTGGGCAATTACTAGCTATGTGTCTCATCATTCCTTGAAGCATTGTTCAGTGTTAGCTCTACATATGCCAAAATAGTTCCTCTTGCCCTTGTGGCATTGTTTGACTTGAGTTGTTCTGGCATTGGCAGGAATAAAAACTAACTCACCTAAGACATGTTTTTCATTATCTTGTTGTTTTCCATCAATAAGGAACCTCTTTGTTCCTCTTGCATCGGCTTGCCCTTCCTCTTCCTAATATGGCTGGTTTTCCTTGAGGAACTCCCTTCTTGTTTCCTAAACCAACAAGTATACAGCACATGAGACTCTTTTTCCCCCATCTATCTTTGCATATTAAAATTATCCTCCAAAGCTCTGATCTACTCTCCTATTTTGGTTGGGTCAAAGGAATTCCCATCAAAGTTTAGTGGTTTCAATTGACAAAACATCTCCTATCACGATCCCCCACCCCCCAATCCCCTCGAGAACTGCGCCTCAAACCGAATTCTCCACCTAGAGAACAATCGCACAACTCTCACAACTCGCAGCAGAAGCTCACACTATCTTTCACACAATGCTATGCACTCGCACAATTTGGGCCACATAAAAAATAAAAATCCACCCAAACAGAAAAGTTGTACACCATCATGTATTTAGAAATTGTATCCAAATTTCTTTTACAAACAGGGGTCAAACTAAAATAAAGTATATTAAAGTAAAACACCAAACTCACACTCTGGGTTTATGCTGTGCAAACCATCAATCTAAATGATTTTTACCTTTGTGACCTTGAGCTGCTAACACCTGTTCTAGAAAAACATTAACATAAAGAACCGTGAGCTTTATGAGCTTAGTAAGAATCCTAATCTAAGGATCCAATAAACTATACTATTATCACAACTAACCATGTACTAAGCCCAACATGATTAACCATAACTTCCAACATATAACTTTTGATCAACTCTCACGATCACACATCCCAGAATCTATCTAGGTCTTTAGATATTTCTAATTAATATATCAATTATAAAATTTTTTTGTTAAAACCTTTTGGAAAACATAGCGGAAGCATAAAAAAAATCATTTAAATACATTACATAAACCTTTTACATTATCTTTACAAAACCTTTTACAATCATTTTCCTTAAAATGCCTTTAGCCTAGCCAGCCACAAGATTCGCACGTGTAAATTCTTCATCAACTGCTTCTTAACTTGTTCTCCTGGTCTCGTACATACCTACATCAACAAGACTTAAACTATGAGTCTAACGCTCAGTAAGTGATATAACATAAAATCTGAAATGCACATGCCATGCAGCTTTTAAAATCCATTTTCGTTTTCTATTTCTGTTTTAGTATCTTTTCTGTTTACATTATTCGTTAGGTTGCCAGGCTCCTGCCTCGTTTCCACGTGAAAGCAAGCTCTTCAGTATCCAAACTCATGTAGAAACACATCCATTTACGTTTATTCACAGTCTGACTATAGTCTAGAACATTAGAGATATCATCGGACGAGAATAGATACATCTTGGGGATCTAGCTTAGGCAGAACCGTCACCCATCCTGACAGAAATTAAGATACCTCATTTCATAGTTCTCCCAGACACCGAATCCACAGCACCTGAAACCGTCACTCAATTTCGATGGAGATGAGATACATTATCTCGTGGTTCTCCCAAACATCACCATCACTAAACCCTCCGATCTCCAATGTCTATTTATGTTTATTCACATTTCATTTCCTTTATCGTTTTCCTTTTTAAAATTATGCATGGAACGTATCGTTTTAAAAACCATGATGCATGATGCTCGTGAATAGATACAGTATCTATCTCCTCTATGTAGACCATAAAACATGCTTAATCTCATTAGCACCATCTTTAACTCAAAACTAATAAACATGTCATTAAAAGAACCTATCTCTAATAAACACGCAGCAAGCATCAATACAACTCTCGAAACATAATTTCTATCAAATCCTATAATCCTCAAGCATAACTTTATCATATTAAATCTATAACTTAAAAGAACCTATTTCTAATAAACAGTCATCATACAACCCTAGTTCTTGCGATGTAGGATCTGAAGACCAAAGGACATACATATCACTTACCTGGAGTCCTTAGCACTTAACGTTGTTCTTCACAAAACCTATTCATCAATACAATAGTATATCATTAATATTTTCAGCACCTCAACACCCAGTACTATCCTCAAAACATGTTCTTAAATAAACAACATCATTAATCTACATATTGTAACCACAGATTCTTGACTAACATCATCAATAAGTTTGCTAAGTGGAACATCGACAATAGGTTTAGGAGATATATCACTAACAACAGAGCATGACATTCCAGAACTCCACATATTTAACAACAACCATTAACCACAACTTGTCCATTACTTCAACAACATCGAGCAATATCTCCAAAATTTAGTCTTTGCCATATAGTCTATCAAGGTCAACACTTCCTTGAATAGCAACTTATTCCCAACATGAACCTCAATTTACTCCAATAGTTAATCACAACATATCAGAACATTATACATGAATATCATCATAAATTAGCAGCAAAGTAATAGAATATCCTCATGGACAATTCACTATCATCTTAATCAAAGCAGTAACTAATAGAGTGAAATTCCAATAACAAAGCATCACTCTAACAATTAATCCATCAACAGAATCTAAATCCAATCTCCAGAATAGTAATCAAAATCATATTATCCATAAACAACCAATATATTCCCTTACCTTTAAGCTTCACGAAAATCCTCTCCCGTTGAGGTTTCTTCTTGCACCGGTAGCGACGTCCTCCTTTTCTCTCTAACCTTTAGGAACTCTCTCTCTCTAACTTCTAAATATTTCCTCTAGACTCCTTTCATTCCTTCCTTATTTATAAGGGTGAGGAAGGCAATGCGTAGTATCTGTTAAAAAAAGCTATTCATTGGTTTTCAAAACAGTTTGTGTTTCCTTTGAAAATCTATCCAACGTTTTCAAAGTATTTCATATTTTCTGTTAAGATAAATCTGACATTTTCAATGTGTTTCGTATTTCCTTTCTTTTTGCAAAGAATGTCCGTCTACGCCTTCGTTGTACGGGATGTCCATTCCTTTACAAGGGACGTCCACCAGCCTCCACATTCCAGGCGCCCATCTTTCCTAAGAGACACTGTTAAATTCTTCACCCTAAGGGACATCCGTTCCTCAATAAAGGACGTCCGTTGTCTTCATATTTTAGACATCTGTAAGGGAAATCCATCTTCTCCACATTTTAGATGTTCGTCTTTCTTTTCCGTCAGCTTTTTCGCTATAAGGGATGTTCGTTCCTCTATAAGGGACATCCCTCTTCTTCTTATTTCAAACGATTTCCTTCTTCATTCCAAATGACGCTGCTCCATTTAAACTTAACGACGTCATCCTTTCTCTTATCTCAGACGTCCTTCATCCATTAGGGATGTCCTTTATCCCAAAAGACCCCGTTCTTTAAGCCGTCTATTTTTCCCTTATTTCGGACATCCTTTGTTTATAAGGGACGTCTATCTTTACTCCAAATGACGCCGTACCTCTTCTATTTCTTTATTTTAGACGTCCTTCATCCATTAGGGACGTCCGTCTTTGCTCCAAACGATGCCATATCCTTTCTATTTCTTTCAATACCTCACTGTGAAGAACACCCAAGAATAGCTTCTTCTTCTTCTTCTTCTCCACCTCTCGGCTTTCAATACCTCACTGTGAAGAACACCCAAGAATAGCTTCCCCCCCCCCCCCCCCCCTGGTCTCTTTTCTTCTCTGTAATTCCATTCCTTCAGCAAGCTTCCCACACCCACTCCAAAATGCCAACAAACTCACAGCAATTCCCCATCAATAGAAAATGCACAGTGAAGAAACCATATCACCAAATAGAACTCAACATCCAAAACCAAACTGAGGAAATCAACAATGCTCGGCAATGGAGACCGATAATCAACACACAGGGGACCCACCTCTCACTAGCGCCAGAGAAGACCGCCCTTGCTGTCCGAAATCCAATCCCTTGCTTTGCCAATATTCACCTTAGTCTGGCGCTGCAACACTCCAGCTCACGGGAGCTTTGCTCGTCATTCCCGCGGCCACAGCTACTCCGAGCCCTAGCCCCCTCTTATTTCATTCACATATAAATATATATATATATATGTGTGTGTGTGTGTGTGTGTGTGTGTGTGTTAAATATATGTATCGTATATTAATCTACCCACATTCTGAATTCCCGACGAATTCCAAATATCACTTGACGATGATTACGGTCCAACTTAAATTCTCCAATTATGTTTCTTAAATTAATTTTCCATAATTATAATATAATATATCCGTGATTATTACCATATGTATTCTAAGCTTAGTACGACCCAGAAGATCCGGGTATTACAACACCACCATTCACTATAGAATACACATTCTATAATTTCTTTTTACTTCCATCGTGATTTTGCATATTATGTATCACCCTCTATTTTGGTTTATCTATCACCATAACCAGTTAAACATTTTCAATTAATGTCTAATTCTTCAACCTATCTCTCACTCTCTTCTATGGATTCTTTAATACCAAAACTATATATCTCTAATGTGTTTATTCTCAAGCTATCTAGACATTTATAGCTAATAGCTATCATCAATACTCAACTCCAACTATCTAGACATTCTAAGTAATGTCTATCTAAATAATCCCTCTATTTGAAGGAATTCCTCAACATCAAACTATCTAGGCATCTACAATTAATGTCTATCGCCAATGTCCCTCTATATGAAGGAACTTCTCAACATGACACATATATCAAATCTCTAGGCTTACGATTTAACAGATTATAGCTTACCTACCATGACAATCTGTCTAACTACGTCATCCCATGACCCATAATTATGCAATAAATGTAAAATGCATACCACAACTTTTTTCTCGATGATGCATTGATAATATGAATCAGTACAATGCTCCATTTATTATTAAATGGTCATATATTTAACCAGTACCATTTTATTAACATGTACGAAAATGTTAACATATCTGTGAATGTCAACATTTAAGTGACTACTAAGATAAATTATCATACACCATCGTATGTAAAGTCGCACACGACCATGAAACCCCACCATACCGGCCACTATCTCTAATAGGTGTGTCCATGAATATAAAAAACTTTGGAGGGCTAGAGACTCTCAACCCAAGGGGGACTCACAGTCATTTCCCTTCTATTTTTCCACTTTACATACGTCATACAATAAGTAGTCTGGCAAGGTATATTGGGTTCCTCTGTGACCAACAATACCACCCAGATAATATGTTTTGTACATATAAATATATCATGATGTATGATTTGGCATCCTCACTATGCATACATTGAATGCATATAGTACATACTAATAATGCATGTGATATAAACCATGCAAATCTTTTTATTGAACACACATTAATGATGCATGATTTGGTCTCATACATCTATCTAGACATGTTCTATTTATGTCTCAAATCATCTCACAAAATGGTTTAAGCATTGCGTAAACAATTGGTTCAAATATCTAAGGAAAATATCCAAAAACACATGCACTGGTCGATCACTCTCTCAGCACTGGTCAACCATTCCTCATACAAATTCAACTTCTACACAGCAGTGATCGACCACCCTCAACACTGGTCGATCACTTATATTACAGATTCTATTTTTCCTTACAGTAGTGGTCGACCACCCTCAGCACCGGTCGATCACTTATATTACAGATTCTATTTTTCCTTACAGAAGTGGTCGACTACCTCAGCACAGGTCGATCACTTATATTACAGATTCTACTTTTCCTTATAGAAGTGGTTGACTACCTCAGCACCAGTCGATCACTTATATTACATATTCAACCCTTTCCTATTTTTCTCACTTGTGGTCAAACAACTGATCGTCCACCCCATTTTTATCTCACGTTTTCGTCATTTAACACATTCATTTCATAGCATATCCATGCCAAACTAATACTAAGTCATTCTAGGTTTATAATCCCCTTATATAAACCTCCAAATAGACATTTAAATCTATTTAAACTCATTAAGCATAACACTTTAAACATGTTTTCTAACTTATGCAATATAAAACCCACATTCATACTAAAATCCATTTTATAACTATCAAAATGGTCTAATCACCAAGATAGATATCTCTATTCTATCTTAACACAAAACTAAACATTATTATCAATTATACTCATCCTTTTTCTCACACTTTCTATTCCATTTCAAATTAACCATGATCAACTACAATTTGCATGCCGATTTCATGTAATTCATTCAATATATGTTAACAATGACTTTTCAACATAATCTTTCAATTCTTTGTGTAACCAACTTCTATAACTTACCATTAAGACAGCCTTTTTCCATGCTTTCATCTAAGCAATGCAACCACTCGCATATTAACCAAAATCCAACCTTAACTAACATCATCAAAATATTCACATACAAGTCTAAGAATTCCATTTCAAATTCTCAACAAATCCATCATTATCTTCACCAAAACTAAGTAATATTTAACATAGTTTAATAAATAATTAGTTTAGGGTTCTTACCTCTTGAAGACAACTTATTCTATTCTTTCTCCTCTTGATTCTTGGCTCAAAAGATTGCTCGTGGTGAGAGGGACAACTTTTGCTAAGAGATAAAAGGCCAATTCCTTCTTTTCCCCCACCTTCTTCACCCTTTTCTTCTTTTTTTTTCTTCTCCTTTATTCCCCTTTTCTCCTATGTTTCTCTACTATTCCAGCACAAAATGAGACTCTTCTTCAGCCTCTCCAAGTTTCTAGAGAACTCCTAGGTGAAATGACCATTTTGTCCAATTTGTCTTTCAAAATTTACCATTTTACCCTTAATTTCATAGAAATTCACCAAAATATCATGGTTAATTATCCTTAACCATTATTAACTTAAACTAATCACCTTAGCTTAGTTCTAAGCTAATCCCTATGATTATCATAATTAATCACAATTAATTAACCTTAATCCTTCACTAATTACACCTTAATCTCATACTAAGTCAATAATCCACAAGTGACACATGTCAATACCTTATTGGATGTTCAATTTTTTTACATGGATACTTACTTCAATGTATTAGGAGCATTTCTTCTTTTATACACTTCTCCAAATTCTAACTTGAAAGTCTCATTTAAAGAACTTTTCCAAAACAATGCAGATTAGGACTAAACCAAATTCAAACATGTATAACTTTCCTTGCATACATCCAAATCCCTTCAATCCAAAGTCAAACACTTTATTTATGTGTCTACTTTATAACCTCCAAATAGTTTAAATTAATAATCACCATAACCTGTCTAATTAATTCCAAATAGTAACTATGCTCATTTATAGCACATTTATAACTACCCAATTTTCCTTTCTTCAAACGTGATATTTTTAAAAGGCATTTATCTTTGAAAATCACTTAAAATTAAAAATTTTGCGTAACGAAAGACTTTTCATTCATATAATCCTTTAAAGACGATAAATAAAATTTGGCAAAACTCTTTTATAAAAACACAACGGAAGACTTTTATAAATAAAACAAAACATTTGATAATACAATAAATAAACATTTACAAAGCTCGTCTTAACTTAAACAGAAATCCCTTTCTACATTTATAAATAATTTTACAAACTTTTTACCTTTACTCTTGATCTTTAGCCTAGCCAGCCACAAGGCCCGCGTGCGAATCTTTCATCAACTCCTCCTTATCCTAATCTAGCATGTACCTACGTCACACGACTTAACTATGAGCCT
Source organism: Begonia loranthoides (assembly GCA_022433065.1). Taxonomy (NCBI): domain Eukaryota; kingdom Viridiplantae; phylum Streptophyta; class Magnoliopsida; order Cucurbitales; family Begoniaceae; genus Begonia; species Begonia loranthoides. The sequence continues at coordinate 47,879,919 of CM039468.1, read as the reverse complement.
AAGGCTCAGTAAGTGATAAAAAAATATGTAGTATGTAACATGCTATGCAGCTTTTAAAATTCGTATGCAGTTTTCTGTTTTCATTTTCATTTTCCTTTACCTTAATCTTTACTTTATTTTATCTTGACTCGACAAGCGTTGGAGATGTCTAGACTTGACGAGGAAGAGTGACGTGCCTAATGACCCACGTGGGGCAGCCAACTCAAACTCACATCTTCAAACGTCTATGTACATTCATTTACATTTGATTCTGTTTTCATTTAATTCCAGTTACCCATCCAGGCATTGGAGATGTCAAAACTTGACGAGGATGAGTGGTTCATGCATAAGGCGGCCAATCGTGGCACACACCTAAGGCGGCCACACCGTGGCGCACACCCTAGGAGGCCATCCCATGGCACCCACCTAAGCGACCAACTCAAGAACTTACACCTCCAAATGTCTATTTATATTTATTCATATTTAGTTTTGTTTATGTTTCCTTTTCAAAACCATGCTGAAAACCATTTTCGTAACATTTTAAAAACCATGATGCATGAGTGCACGTGAATGCATACAATTCTATATCCTCAATTTAATCCTCAAAGCATGATCAATATCAAATATCTTAACTTAAAAGAACTTACTTAAATCTAATAAACACTTCATTAAAAGAACGTAATTCTAACAAACAAAGCATCAAGCAACAAGCAGCAATACATCCTCAATCAATAGTTATGTCACAACCTAATCATTTAATAAATACAATCAGCATACAAACCCTAACTCTTGCAACGTAGGCCCCAAAGACCAAACACAAACGATATCACTTACTTGGAAGCTTTACTTAATTTCAGTACTTCAAGTTAGCCTTCACAATTCCTTCACAATACCATCACAAATCAATAACATTTATCATTAATAACCATCAATAAAATCGCACTTCATCATACATGTGCATAAAGGCTTTCATTCTATATTCTAACTTCTTTATCTTCATTCAACTACTCCCACAATATCCATTTACAGAGTTCTATAAACCATATCGCCTAACAACTCTAACATTCACAACTTAACAACCAACAGTGGAGCTTAGCAACCAATGGACATTCACACCACCTAAACACAAACAATATACCAACTCAACAGTGAAATGCATTGATATATAGCAACCCACACACATGGCAGCAACCAACTTAACATTTCACAAACATTAAGCTTCACAGTACACGGTTCAATGTAGCAGTAAACTACAGTGGCCATATACAACTACAAATTCATCCCTTAATCATACATTACTCACCAACAGAATAATATATCCAAGTGTAAATACCTCACAAAACTCACTAATTACAATCCATAAAATAACCCATAACATATCCTTAATTATTTCTACCAAAGCACTAATCAATAGAGAAGTTACAGAGCATATTCCTTTATCTTTTATCCTTAACACAACAGGGAAGAGAACCGAGTGCTTGAAGCAGGGAGCTCCTCCATCCACTCTCTGTTTCTCTTCTATCACCTTCTCCTTCTTCCTTCTTGTTCTTCCGCTCTTCTTCTTCTTGTTCTTCGGCTCTTGTTCTTGTTGCTCTTCTTGTTGTTCTTCTTTTTCTTCTTCCTCACTCACCAGAAGCTCTCTCCCTCTTTTCTTCTTTTCCGTCTTCCCAGTAGCTTCCCAAATACGCTTCACATAATCCCCAAAAATCTCACCTAACACTTCATCCACAATGCCATCTATAAAGGAAGACACGCGGAGGAAATCCCAAAAAACACCTCATGACTTACATTTTCTTCTCAACCGGAGAAACAAAAATGCAGTGGAGTCGGTCGATCACATGATCGATCGAAGCAATGTTAAAAACTGATCAAAAGTCTTGGTCGAACGAACCAACATCACACGCCCACCAATTGTCACTGCCATTTTCTGCCTCTATAACTTTAACCATGCACAATCAGTCGATCACTCGATCAACCGGTCCAACACCGCTTGCCAGCGGTTGATCCATCGATCGACCCATTCCACGTTGCACGTTTGTACATACGCCACTGTTATTTCACCTCTATAATATTTGCCCACTTAACCCTTTCTTCTCTTCACTAATTTTACAATCTCCTAACTAACAATCCACCAATTATTCTAACCAATAATCTAATAAATCTTCAATCTACTCTAATAATCAGTACTAATTATACCAAAATAATTACGTTTACTGAACGTATTTTTGGGGTATTACAACATTAATCACTTTCGTACAAAAATTCATATCTTAATAAGCATACATCCAATTAATCTAATCTCATCACTATTCCATAGTCTAACGATTCTACTATTATACCTATTTTTTCTTTAGAAAAATATCTTTAATTGGTTAGTCAATTCCTTCCTTTTCAAAGTTATTTCATGACTTATTATCACTTAATCACGTTTAATTACATTAAATATAATTATTAATATTAATCCTTAACCCAGATCATCACATCTCTCATCTATCTTTGACATGAACAACTCACATTCTTCCTTAATTAACCTTTTCCATCAATTGCTCCAAATGTTGGAACTGACATTCCACCAACTTAAACAATCGACTGATTGCCTCATCCTTAGCGTCAATGTCCTCCTAGCTCTTCTCACTATACCCCTTTTTTCCTAAAAAATTCTAATACCAAGAAATAAATAAAAATTCAGTAATCGAATTTATCATCTAATTTAGACATACTTACAGTTGAGGAAACATTCTCATGTTAAATCTTACATTGTCACGTAGTCTACAAAAAAGACTTTAACCCGGGTGCTCTGATGCCATTTTGTAACACCCCATAATGTAAAACCCTTTTTCATATCAATTTTTTTAAATACATCATAAAATTCATACCTTTAAATGGCACAGCGGAAGACTTAAAGCAATTTCATTTAAAATTTGAACGTAGTAAAACTCATCGTAAAATAAATATAAATATTTATAAAATATATAAACTTAGATTCAACTAATCAAAAACATGATAAAAAAGCCTTTTTTTTGTTTTTTCTTCAAATCCTCACCCACAGGTTTATTTTGCTTCGATAACGCTTTAGCTTCGCCCATGAGATTCTCCATCGACTTCAATCCTCAGGTTTTTTAGTAAATTCATCACTACCTACATCACAAAGTTTACCTATGAGTCTAATGCTCAATAAAAAATGCATATGACACGTGACTATGAAGTGTAATTTGTAAAAACCATGTCTATTTCAGTCAACAATTTTTTTTTTCAATTAATAGTTTAATCGTTGTGGGTAATTCAGTCTAGAGGAGAGAATGACATCATTTGGTTCACCTAATGAAGGACAACCAAGCTCAAAAATCAGCCCACAACAGCTATTTACGTATATTTAGTCTGTCTTTCATTCTTTCTTATCTTTCTTAATAAAAACATTTTTCATGATACATGAACATAACAGTAAACATATCATTGATCAAAGTCTCAATATAAACAGTAAGTAAGCAACAATCATATCCCCAATCAACAGTTCATAGGCATCACAACATATTATCATCATGAACAAAGAAAAAATATGTCATTGATCAACAATCAACAAAAATCATATCCTCAATTAATATCACAACGTGAACAGTGAACAATAAACTATCTAACAGAAATCATATACTTGATTAACTACTCGTAGGCATCACAAACAGAATATCATCAAAACACTAAGCTTCACACTAGCTTTCCTTATCCCGTATCTTATTTAAAATTCTCATAAAAATATAATTCCTTCACATACTATAACTTGCCTAATAAATTATATAATTTATTATGTTATTAATCTTTACTACCCACTATCTGTATTTTTCTATTGTGACATTAGTATTCCAATAATATTCTAAAATGCCACATTATTTATGAAAATATTTCTGAAAATTTTGAAGTGTTACCCAACTCCTCTTTTTTGCAGAAGTATTTAACTAACATATATTTTTCTTTTCATTTAATCTTTTTTTTTTTTCTGAACTTGAATTTATTTTTTCTCAATAAAATTTAGGGAAAATGACAAAATAATCATCATCCTTTACTGTTTTTGACAAACCAACATCATCCACTTTTTGCTAACAAATTAACCACTAAACTATGGTAAAATAACGCCACTAACATCGATGTCATGTTTGTCATTAATGACGACGAACCGCAGCGGATTGACGACAAACCGCGGAGGCTTGACGACGAATCGCATTGTAAATGACTTAATATCCATGGAGAATTGATTTAGAAAATTTTAGATTTTGTAAAAGAATGGATTTTGGAAGATTTTGGGTTTTATAATTTAGAAGATTTTGTAAAAGAATGTTAATATTTGTAGTTTTCGGATGATTTACAATTGTTTTACAGTCCATGAGAGAATCACAGTTTGTTTAGGTTTTTGTACGAATAAGACAATGATTTTTTTTTATTTGCAGACAAACTGCGGCGGTTTGACGACAAACTGCAGCAGTTTGTCGTCAAGCCGTTGCGGCTTGTCGTGAAACCGTCGCTATTCGTTGTCAAGCTGCAGCGACTAGGAGTGTCAGAATTGGTCAAACCACCACAGTTCGTAGAGTCCTTTGACCTCTTCAAATTCAAAGGACCATAACTTTAGCTACAGGTGTAAGAATTGGCTCCATAATATATCAAATCGAAGCTCTCTCAGAGATCTACGACATGTCACTGGATTTACTTGTGACCCATATTTCTCGGCCCCAAAATCACGGGTTTAAGCCCTCAAATTTGCCATCAAAGATTTTACACAAACAACGAGTGACAAATTGCTACTGTTTCACGACAAACCGTTGTGGTTTGTCATCAAACCGCCGCGGCTTCACGAAAAACTGGCGCAATTCGTCGTCAAAGCATTTAACAACAAACATGACAGCGATGTTAGCTGCATTATTTTTCCATAGTTCAGTGGTTAATTTGTTAGCAAAAAAAGGATAATGGTTGGTTGTCACTAACAGTAAAGGATGATGGTTGATTTGTCATTTTTCCAAAATGAAACTATATAAATTTTAGGGAAAATGACAAATCAACCATCGTACTTTGTGATCAATGACAAGTCAACCACTGAACAATATGAAAAATCGACACTGCAAACATCATCGTTATCTTTTGAGAAATATTACTGCGAAGATGTCGATTCTGCGTTTACTCTTTGCAAATTCTAATTTTTATGCCAAAATTGCAATAATTGAAACAATATTTACGAGAAGACGATGTCGGGAAGCTCTGGCTTGGTTCGGTCAGTCATCGGAAATAATTTTCACATTTTTCAGTTTTCTGAATATCTTTTCATCGTCGAACACAATTCTCTCTTCTCGATATCACCGTCTAGTTCTCATCACCATCTTCTCCTGCTTCTTCCTGGTCCGTCGTCGTCGTCTAGTGTTCATCACCAATGTCTCACTTTTGGCGGAGGAAAATTATCATTCCGCGACACAAAGTGATCATTCTGCTGTTAACAGTAATTTTGTCACAAGCAGAACATTTTCGTTCCACAACGGAACGTTGTCTTTCTACCTTGAAACAACAACTCTTTTTAACGAATAGTGGAAACATAACGTTCCGCCACGGAAAAATAATGTTCCGCCTCAGAAAAATAACGTTCTGTTGTGAAAAAATAACGTTCTGCCGCGAAACGACAAAACTTTTTATCGGAAAATGTAACTAAGGCGTTTGCTCTGTCCATTTTTCATAGTTAAGTGATTAAATTGTTAGCAAAAATACTTTAGTGGTTGACTTGTTATTCATCACAAAGTATGATGGTTAATTTATCATTTTCCCTTTCATTTTTTTTTTATAGGTCACTCAATTTATTTTTATCATTAAATTTAACAAAAAAAACTTACGTGACCATTTTTTTTATTTACGTCATTTATCATATCAACTAAAATGAGTCATTTTAAAATTAAAATAATGAAAAAAACAATTTAATAAAAAAATAACTAAATAAACTTAAAACCATTTTACTCGATATAAAAATGACTTTGACTAAAAAAATTATCTTTGACACTTTTTTTGGTTAACTTTAAAGAGAAGAGTCATTTAAAAACAAGGAAAATTACCAAATCAACAATTGTATTTTACGATAATTGACAAGTCAACTACTAAAGTATTTTTGTTAATAAATTAACCATTAAACTATAGAAAATAATTGTAGCAAACATCGCTATCATGTTTGTCGTTAAACGTATTGATTTTTTTCCACGGCAGAACGTGTACTATTCCATCGCAGAACGATATTTTTAAAAAATAACGTTCTAATATTGATGATCCGTCGCGGAATGACTACGTTCCGCGGCAGATTGACTACATTCTGCGTAGAATGATGATGTTTCGCCACAGATCATCGTGTCTTATTCTGTGTTCATATGCCCTAGTATATAATAATCGACTGTACGCTCCGGCGAGTTCACCATGAACTACGAAATTCTCGGCGAACATTCGTATTATCGAAGCTTCGTTCCTCACTTTTTCATCGATTTGAATGGATTCTAGGGCAAAGAAATTGACTCTCAAGTGAAAGGGTGGTCCGTCGTAGACTCAGTCGCGGCCACGACCAGAAACGACAAACTTGGGTCGTGAACGAAGTCGGATTGCAACCGAGCTCATTGTCAGTCAATTGTATCGTAATGTACCCACCGCGGGTGCTTCACTTTGTACCGCGGTGGAAGGTGCAGCAACCGCGAGTCAAGTTGGAGCAACGGAGGTTGAAGTTGGAGGACTCGGGGCTACCTCTGTTGGCCGAATTGAAGCACAAGCTGAGGTTGAAGCGCAAGCCGAGGTTGAAGCACAACCTCAACTTCAACCTCAGCCTCAACAACGACCAGTAGTAGATGCATTGGTCCGTTTTCAACCCGTTATAACGAGGTTCCACTCCCCACTCTTCAGGACAACCGCCGTGAATGAACATTATGAAGCCGACGTTAAACACTGTTCAATTATTATTTCTAGAAGAATAGATTTCGAGTCATTGGCTGAATTGGAAATTGAAGAATTGTTTGAGACTGGCTTAGCTAGGTAGTGCAGATTGGATGGAAGTTTCTGTGAAAAACTTTTTTATGCCAATTTGGAACTGTCCATCCAACCATTAGAGATCCGAACTTACATGTTTAGACAGGAGTTGAGAATGATTCCAAGGATATTAACTTGCTGCTTGGATGTTTGACAGAGGAACCAAGTGACCACTATTACCACGTGTCTCTGGAGCCACCTTTCATTAGATGAGGAGAAGGTCTGGCAGTACTTAGATTGTTACACCGTGATCCCAAGATTGTAGCGTACAAGAAGCCAAAGTCTAATGACTTGAATGTCATAGCCTGAGTGAACCACACCATCATGACACACACCATTTTGTCTTGGGATGAACATCGAGACCATGTTAGCTGCGCATGGATCTTTATTGCTGGAGAAGATGTTCAACAGGAAAAAAGTGGACATGAGTCACATGTACGAGGTGCTCAACAATCCGGCCAAGAGTCTGTCATTCAATTGGCTCATTTAGATGATTGTTTAGCATTACGAGGTACCGATCTCGTATGAGGAGCCAAGAATCGAAGAGAATGCCATCAACATCCACAACAAATTGAAAGTGGACCAAATAGGGCTCAACCAAGTTGAAAGGGTATGGGTATGCAAGATTCCATCCAAGCCCACCCAGAAGAAGCAAGCCCCCCCACCCCCCACCCCCTTGGCGGAACAGCCTCCAGCATCACCTCTGCAGCACATGGAGGATGATGCTTCGTAGCCGATGACTCTGCCCCCTCCTTAGTCATTTCATTTTACGTTGATTCTTGAGGAGATTGTCGGCTAGAGCGATATCTTTCGGTGGTGGATCGAGTCCGAAGTATGAAGGAACGACCCGTCTCAATGAAGAAGCTCCATCAAATGGGGCTGCACATAATACAAATGATGGAGAAGCACCATCAAATGGGGCACTGCAAATGCAAAAAATGAAGAATCGAGCAGAGGAGCGTCATCATGAGATGTTGGCCGTATTGCAAAGAATGGGGTTGGCCCTTCAGCAGCCTCTCTAGTGCCCTCTTCATCATCCTCTTCAACAACTGAAGTCATAGACTGCTTGTAAGTTATTTACTTTTTATGCAAAGTCCATTATTTACTTTATTTGTATGTGACATAATAACGTGTCTAAATTTTACATCACCATAGCCCTCCGACACCAACCTTCTCCTCTGACCGTGCTTGCCATGGTGTTAGAGATAGTTGCTCTGATTCCTCCTTCGACAGCTACGTCGGGTGAATCGCAGCTCTGCCACTTAAAATTGTGTGTGTGGTACGTGTTCGAGTTGGTTATCTACGTTTTTGCACTTATTAATGTCTTATTATAGCCTGACGGCAACTTGTCAATGCATTTTGCAGCCGGGAAAACTAATAGATCTTTTCGTGACTTATGTTCATGCAAAGACCCAAAAGAACCTGGAGACGTGCACAATTCTTTCAAGAATTTTGGTAGGTTTTTTCATTTTGTATCATTAAGTGTTTTGGACTCCCTACTTACGATATTACGCCTGTTGTTTTTATTTTCAGGTTTATGATGAGTATCACATCACTGAGATCATCTTTCCAAAGCAAGAAGGAATGGCAAATATGATGAGAATTACGTTTTGTTACATTAAGTAGTTCAGAAGATGTTATCTTAGTACTCATCCTTGCTGTGTATGTAGTGTTATGCGTTGAACGAAGAAGAATACTTCGAGATTCAATATAAAAAATCGCTAATGACATTAGGGTGGATTCACGTAAGTAAACATCTCACTTCTTCGGTTTGTCGTTTATGTTTCAACAGTTCTAATATGTGCTTCCTTTACATTTCAGTCACACCCAAAGCAAGCATGTTTTATGTCGTCCGTTGATCTGCACACTCACTACCCTTACCAACTGTTGCTACCTGTAACAATTTTGATCGTAGCATCAACTGAAGAGAAATACATCTTATACCTTGTGTAGATTCATATTGCTTTCTGCTTATGTGCTGATTTTTCCCTTTGCATTTCAACTTGCACGGCATCTTTCGGTGTATAAGTGAGGGGTTAAGGGTGATCCGAGATTGCAAGAAGGTCGATTTCCACCATCACAATGATCTGCCTAATAAGAGTTCATTGTTCGCCAAACCGTCCAACGTATACGTGGACCCACAGTTGTCATTTGCGATCACAGATTTGCGAAAGAAATCTAGCAAGAAGGCGGCTTAGGGTAGTTGAGATGTGTAGAGATACTTATTTTGTTGTACATACTAAAAAATTCATTCTCTTTATATGCTTACTTAGTATACTTGGATAATATGTTTAAATCTATGTTTTGCTTACTTGGATAATATCTATTTGGAAAATATCTGTATGGATTTCTAGTTTTGATAATGTCACCGGGAGAATATACTAAAAACAATGGTAACTCTTGCAAAATTTTTCATTCTTTTAAAGAGAAATTGACTCAGACTATTTCATTCATCATCAACAAACAACAAACATATTCACTGCAACAATTTAAGCAACCTGTGCATAACACCGAAATATACAAGGCAGAGGAATGCTGACATTCTACCGCGGAAAGTTGACATTCCACCGCGGAACGTCAGCGTGGTCGATCAAAAAGTGAGGGCGTCAATCAAAAAGTGAGGGCGGTCGAATGGCTGACATACAGATTCAAAGTTTTGTTGACGAGAGATGAAGGGCGGTCAATCAATATGGAGAGGTTGATTGATCGAGTGGCTTGGGGAAAAGTTTCTAATTTGATATTTTCATACTAATCAATTTTCATTCATCATCAACAACTAAATTTTCAATTTCATTATAACTACATCATGTACATGTGCATTACAAACACAAACCAATTTATCAATTCAATTACAACCATATCGTGCATATGTGCATTACAGACGCAAACCAAACTATCACTTTTGTTATAAGCATATAATGTACATGTGCACTAAGAATCGATGTGTCGTTCATCTAACCACAACAAGCATTTGTATTGTTTCCTGAGCTACATTCAACTGTCCACCTCGAATAAACTGTTGTACATTATGTATATCTGGTTTCGACGAATAGTTAATAGTTACTTTCATTGACCATTGTCTTCTATAATAATATCTAGGAATGTTAAAGTCCACATTTGTATTTGCTTGTGTTTGTGGACCTTGAGCATCGTACTCCTGCACAACACATTGCAAATAAAATTAACATAGTTTAAAACGTAACCCATGGAAACGTAAACGTAATAATGTGTTCACCTGCGTCTCGGGAACTATGTTGGAAAATGTCTCAGGGACTGTGGACTATGTTAGGAACTATCTTTAGGGCTGTCTCGGGGACTCTGAAACCCATAAATGTGTCCTGCGGGCTTCCTCTGCCGCCTCTACCTCTGAACCGGCGATCACCACATGCACTGGATTCTAGGCCTCCATCTTCACACGTGCAGATAAAGTGGAAGTATATCATCATGTATGATTTCCGGTGGTAGCACTCATGTACAAAGTCCTTCAGGAGATCTCCTCATAAATTGCATACACGGGACCGCATGGACACACGGGATGTCAGTCAACTCCCACTAATAACAGTTACAAGAATGCATGTCCAAATCGACAACGTACTGTTCGTTACTATTGCTGACCTCAAATTGGGCAATGCTTGAAAACTTGAGACTCCAATTTTGACCTACAAGTTGTAGTCCGACAAGCCGATTCTTGACCTGCAGACACAAAAAGGCCCGTCGAGCGCGCCATCTTTTCAGTTTTTGTAACAATCCTATACATGATGCTCTTTCGTATGATCTCGAACATATTGAGAATCGGTTTGTCCAGGACTTGTAGGATGTAGGCGTTGAAGGACTTGCTCATGTATTTAAGGCTTATGTCATACTTTAGGATGGAACTGAAGGCATGTTTGGCCCAGCATCTCACATCTATTCCTCGTAGATAGTTGTGGGATGCCGGGTTAAGCAAAAATAGTTTCGTCATCTTTCTCTCAAAGTGCGCCTCTAGGATGAACAACTTGCCTTTAAATTGTTTTTGAAAATTGGCATACAAGTGTTGGATGCAAAACCGATGGTCCGCTTGCCCTGCCAACTTTCTGACAGCTGGCACCAGCCCCTACAAAGATTCACAGTATGAGTCAAACATTAGTACACAACGCATAACATAAACATAGAAGGCAAAAGCAATCAATCACACATTTTGTTAGTCAGAAATAATTATCCACCCATTGCAGGACAGAGTGTTTAGATCATCAAGCAACAATTCCAAAAACCAGCTCCAATAATCCCTATTTTCTGCTTCAACAACTACTACAGCAATCAGATACATTTCATCGTTCCCGTCAATGCTGACAACAGTGAACAGGTGGTCAGGAGTTACTCCCTTCAAGTGACAACCATCTAAACAAAAAATCAGTCTACCACAGTTCAATAAGCTCATCTTACATGCAGCCAAACACATGTACATCCTTTTAAATGTTGGATTGTGTGAAAAATCAATCATGTCTAGCTGGACACGCAGCGAGCTTCCAGGATTAGACCTCCGAATCTCCTAGGCATACGACCATAGAAGCTTGTATTGCTTATTGCCATCCCCTTCATTCATTTTTTTTTTGCCGCATTTCTTGCCCTTCTAGCGAGACTGAGTGTGATGTTGATGTTAAAATTCTTCCTTACTGTCTCAATTATGGAAGGAAAGTCTCAGTCAGCCTGACTTTTAAATTTGTTCAAGTAATGCGTTGCCACTCATTTGCTAGAGGCATGGCGGCTTTCTATTTTTCTCGAGCAAGTGTGAACGTCGTTATAGCACTTTATTTGATACGTCATTTCACCTTGCATTTTTTAGGCGTGCATCTGCTACGTGCATCCTTCCTAACAGACAGCCCTTAACCGTCGAGAGTCACTGTATGTGAATTTTATCCCGTACACATTCTTCAACGCATGCTCGATGATTTCTTCTCTAATTTTATTTAATGAACTATACTTCTTGCCAAGTCTTATACCAGCGAACATGCATTCTACTTGTGGTAGTCGTCAAAACCTACTCTCAACCATGTTCATGCCTTCATTACTGAATTTGCATAATGAATGAAGCTCCTCCTTGTCTAGAGTTGTCGAGACGGAATGCACCACTATAGTAACTTCGTCTCCAATTGCACACACCTCATTTGCCAAAACAGTAGATGTGGACCCCACTTCAACTTGGCAGTTAATAACAGATTCCTTGACACTCCTAGACGCCATTAGTGTTCAACAAATGCTTCAACTTTGTAAAAATGCGATATACTTCAGCTCTCAGAAATCTCTAGGATTCGCTGATCGCTAACAAAATCACTAAGAAAATCACGATGAGTATAGTGTGAATTTATACAAGCCAGACGACACACGACGATCCACCGCAGAACATTCTCATTTCGCGACAAAATATTGATGTTTTGTGGTGAATCATGACATATTCCGTGGCGGAACATCAGTTCTAGAACGTTAATTTTTAAATTATAGTTCCGCGACAGCGACAAACATGACAGAGATGTTTGCGGCGACTTTTTTTCATAGTTCAATAGTTAATTTGTTAGCAAAAAATTCTTTAATGATTGACTTGTCATTAATCATAAAGTACGATGGTTGATTTGTTAATTTCCCTAAAAACAAATATTGAACAAAATTAAACTTCACCTGCTAAATTGAAACAACAATTACACTAGAAATACTAAAAGCATGCTCTCTCCCAAATAATGTCACAAGTTTTTTACAATATATAATGAAGAAATTGGAAGAAATAGCCTCAACAATCAACCAAGAACACAAACAAATACTTCAAATCTAATTAATGTATGAAGTGAATAAGAGAAGCTTGAGCAGAAAATCCTCCGGAGAAAGCCCCACACAAAACTAGCATCCACCAATCATAAAAAAGTAATCCGTCGAGAAACCTAATCCATTTTATTACAAACTTAGCATCTACCACAAAATAGCTCTTCTTCTCTTTCATTGTTTCCAAATACCAAAACTACAAAGAATATAAATTATCAACATATTCAATCTAAATGAACAAGGCACATATAACAACTCTAAATTAGCAAAAGTTCAACCAGAGGATGAAAAGATAAGGCGTCTTAACAAGAAAAGATCGGGATGAACACTTTGCTACCGAAACATAACTCATAAACAATATATTATAATTATTATTTACTTTCAAACTGCATAAAATATTAATCTTGGGCAAAATAAATCAATAAAAGTCATTGAGCAGTTTGAAGGCATTCTAAAAATCTAACCATTTTGTGTAGTAGACACAGGTTTTTGGTGATATAATGCCATCGGGTGTGCACTGGTTGATTCTGGGACATACTCCACACGGTATAGAAGCCAGAGCCATTCTCTTAGGTTCCCCACTAAAGCTTCCTTTTCTTTTTCTTCTATAACAGACCTTCCCAAATGGGATACCGCCAAATTCTTCCGATCCATCACTCTTCTCCTCCGTGATTTCATCGTCCAAAACCAAAGCATTCACGATTTCCTTGATTTGCTGCATTGTGCATTCGTCCTTGAAAATTCTACTTTTTCTTATCGACTCTGCAATCTTTTCGAGCGAAGCAACTTTTTGCTCTTCGATGATCTTTGCGCATCGCTCTTTAAACACGTTTATGAATTCAGCATCAAAGCTTCCTTCGACATACCAAGCGCCCCCTGATAGTTCCTGCGATGGTTCAAACTCAATCGCCATGACATGTTTTTTCCCTTTATTGTGGATGTTTACAACATATTTTATGAGCTGCTTGTTTTGAAGTAGCTTGAGCGCCTTGTTCAACCGATTGGCCGGTAGGTACATTTTGTTCTTAATGTCCGCTGTCCAAATTCCCACGTCTCCCTTACTTCGGATCAGGTCCATGAGTTTTTGTTCGTCTTCAGCCAGTCCCTGAGATGTTGAATTTGATTCTGGTCGTTTCCTTTTCACAGATGAAGGCCCTTGTGCACGGCTCATTTCTATGGAAAAAGAAAAACATCACAAAGAGAATGCTTTCAATGTATACAGAGACTAAATACGTAGTCCTATATATGCAATCATTAAGGTTATCCTTATATGATAGGACCTTGTAGATGAGAACATTGGGCATCTCGAGCAATAATATCACATTGATACATAATATTCATCGCAATTTATATGTTGTAAGAGGACATGGCACTGATACAGTAGGAAACATACTCAAAATATTTTCTCAAGATCTGATGCATAGCAATCACAAGCCTAATTTATGTTATTTACCACACAATATATGTCATGTGTTGTGACATTATGAATATGCCTATAACAATCTCGCATGGTCTAATAACTAGTCCATAATGCTCAAACCCCACACACGTTCACCTACAAACACAACATCACTCCAATCCACACAAACAAAAAATATCCTTCTCATAATCCATCATAACATCAAATATAAGGGACAAAAAGCAAACTAAACATCAAGGAATTAATGACCAAACCCCCTAAAATGCAAACAATCACAACTTTGATCATAATCCTCTTCCTTTCTCTTATCAAAACTAAATCAAAACTCATTCAAATTTATGACAGTATACACTCTGTCACAGTCCATAGAGTCGTTCAATTGACTCGGTTAGGTTAGGATTTAGGGATGATTTTCGTTTTGGTTCAGTTTTTATTGGTTCTCTTCACTAAAAATGAAAAATCGAACTGAAATATGTTGTTTTGATCAGTGTGGTTCTCCATTAATTTTTTTTACAAAAACCGAACCGAACCAAACCGAACCGATCAGTTATAACGCGACCATTAGGGGTGTGCAACATGTGGTTCGGTTCAGTTTTATAGTGTAACCGAACCGAACCAAAACAACTCAACCGAAACTGAGATTTCTTTGGGGAGGAACCGAACCAGAACCGAACTGAACCTTCCGGTTCCGGTTTGGTTTCGGTTTTACCTACATAAAAAGATGATAGAAAGCCCTGTCTTAGTTTAACATTCTCTCCCATCATTGCAGCAACTTCAGCAATAGCGTTCTGAGTTTCCCATTTATTTTTGGATGTTCAAGATCTAATTTCAACGAACTTGCCAATATATTTACACCTAACTTGTTTTCATCTTTTCATTCAACAATTTTAGTAACTCAGACTCAATTTTAATCATTCATTCAACAAATTTAGCAATTCAGACTCAATTTCAACAATTCATTCAACAATTTAAACAATTTCATAATCAATTTATGCCAATTTCAATGAACAATTTCAACAATTTCAGAAATTCATTAAACAGTATTAGATCAAATAAAAAGACAAAGAGAGAACGAGACCATACCTAACCGGCTAACCCGAGACTCGAGAGGCCGAGACTGAGAGTCCGAGATTGAGAGGCTGCAACCTGCGAGAGCCGAGACTGACTTGCCACGGAACGACTGGACGAGTTGCCGAATGTCGACTGAGACAGAGAACGTGCTGACTTGAAGAGGCCCGAGGGAACGACGGAAATCAAGGGATAGCCGAACTGCCGGGAGCGACGTAGGGTTCGAAGTAGGCTGCCGCGGAACTGGAATAGAGTGAAAGTTTACACAATTTCATTGTTGGTATAGTAGTCGTACATAGTTATATTTAGCATAGGCCCCTTTATTAACTTCAATTAATTGTTTTAACTTTCCTATTAGAACTGAATATTAAATAAATTACATAATCTAATTCTCATTTATTATTATTAGATTAATTTTCATACGTCTTCTTCGATTTCAACCATTAGAAAAACCAAAAAAAGAGTTGCATTACCAAGTGTTTTTTTTACCATATGAAATAAAGTGATGTAAATATTAGATTATTTATATTATTGATAGAAAAATATCAATTATATTTTAAAATAATGATTTTAAATTTTTTATCAATACTCTAAAGGGAAAATGACAAATCAACTTTACAATCAATGACAAGTTAACCACTAAACTTTTTTTATTAATAAATTAATCACTAAACTATGGAAAAAAATCCTCGCTAACATCGCTGTCACGTTTGTCATTAAACGTTTTAGTTTCGAGTTGCGGCGGCTCGTCTACTAATCTGTCGCGGCTCAATATTTTTTAAAAAAATAACTTTATAATATTGATGGTCAGCCGCGGATCATATACAACCTGCCACAGGTTGACAATAAACCACAACAGTTTAATACTAAGCCGTTGTGGGTTGACTATAAACCGCGGTGGATTAATACTGATTTGCTGCAGTTCATCATGCCTCGTTCTTTGTTCCTTTTGTAATACCCCGATGATATTTTTCCCGTATAGGCAATGTAATTAATTTTTAGAATAATTAAAATATTACATTGCGTTACGATACATGTTAATTTATGATGTGCATATATAGGTTAAATATAGAGAAATAATTGAAGTATGAAAAAAGGGGAATAACATTGATAATGGCGAATTCGGACGCATTGGAGAAAATGTATAACCAAAGATTTAGAACGCACGTGGACGAGGGATTGCGTCCGAAAAAGCATGGAACGTCGTCCCAGCGTTTTGGGACGATACAGGACGGGACTCCATGTGCAAATTCTTCCCCTGTCTTCAGCTCGACTTTTCAGACGGGACCGGATGAGTGCGGATGGCAACGGACGTTGAGGTTTTGAATCTGTCCAATTTCTAAACAGTTTCGGACGCACACGGACGAAGGCGAGGACGACTGCAAATTTGTCTGAGAAGCGTTGGATTTTGGACGATCGCAGACGATGCCAGAACGCACTCCCTCGTCTGAAAATTCCCCTGTTCTGCAAATAAAATAGGTTTTAAATGACAGAATATTTGTCGTTTTGTCATTTAAAACACACTCACCCAACAGAGGAGCCCCTCCCCCACGCCTGGACACTCTCGCCCCATTCCATTCGGTGAGCCTCTGTCCTCCCAAGTACGTCTTCATCTATTAAACGTCCAGTGGAGCCTTCCTCGGCCTTTTTCCTTCTACGAGCAAGAGTGAAATCCCTTGGAGCTTTGGGTGTTCTGTGAGTGCTAAGTGAGTGAAGTGTGAAAGTGAGGTTTTGTAAGCTGAGGAATAAAAGGATTGTGTTGGTTGCTGCTTTGCTATTCGTGTAGGAATTCTTCAACGATTTAGGGAAGGTTTGGGGTAGAGTCTTGGCTAGTTGGAGGCCCTACCCACCAGTAGTGTGCTTGTGTCTGTGTTAATTTTCTGTAATTTCCTTGACTGCAACGCAATGCTTTCTATATTTTCTATGGTAGAAGAATTAGATAATGAACTGCTATGATATGAGTAAATGAGCTGAACTGACGAACTGAAGATGTTTAAACAAAATGATACGTATGAATAAAAGGTTAACTATTCATGGATAGTTTGTTCTGTTAGAAATGTTGAATCTTATATTGCTTGATAAGATAGTAGACCTAGTCGATAATGCAGTTATTTCTTGGTGCTAGTTAGGAGCTGTAACTTTCTTTAATACGACTATGCATGATAAATCCCTATTATGACTTGTGTTAATATTCAGTAACCTTAAAGTGGATTGTTAACTCTATCTAAAAAGATTTAAATCATGTTTTACTTCAAATGTACGCTATTATTAGCCCACTTATTTATAATCGATTCATGTCCTTAGCTCGTATCAATTTATTAAGCACGTTTCTAGTCGTATCAAATTACTAAGTATGTTTCCATGAGTTATTTACTAAGCATGCTTCCATGAGCTATTTACTAAGCATGTTTCTATTAGCTATTTGCTGAGCATGTTTCCGTTTAATTACTAATTCCATGTCTATGCCATTTGTACAATTATTAAGCATGTTTCGTTTGTTTAAATAAGTCGTTGTAATTAAATGTGTAATCTCAATTAATAGCACGTTCACTTTACCACTATGTTCTGTAAATCCAAGCATGTATTCGTTGTTTCAGTTCGTTGCTATAATTGTTCTCTTTTATTCATTTTAATTACTGTTATGCATTATATGCGTTGTTTGATTATTGTTATTTTACGCGGTTTCAACATGCATCATGATAATAGAAACAAGTAGGGAGTACCACCTCTGGGGTGGTACTCACATGCATTACGTAAGGAAAACTGATAAATGAAAGGAAAATAAAAGAAAATGGGGAGTTAGGGGATGGACGGGTAGTTCAGATCTAATCAGGTAGACTAGACTAAGTCGCCTCCCTCGTCGGGAACGAGACCAACTACCCTGGGTGGTTAGAAGTCGGCCAAGACTATACCTCCAACACAAGTTCCTCTAATCTCCTGCTCGACGTACGAGTTATGAATGAAAGAAAGAATGAATGAATGAAAGAACGTAAAGAAAAGACTGGTTTGGGGTGGTACCCATTCCAGAAAGAACTAAAGAGAGGCATAAAGCATACTGCATAACCCCACTCCTTACTGGGCTTTTAAGCTCACGTTTTACTTGTTGTGTAGGGAACAAGATGATAATATCAGGAGGAGAGGAGGATGCATTTCCCGTGAACTTGCAGATTATCCGGACGAATCGCGACCTGAGTAGGATCATGGCTCAAGAGGAAAATGAAAGAATTCACTATTTTGAAAGGGTTTGATAACAGACACGTTTTCGTAAATTATTAACTCTTACTCAAACCTTCAAACCATGTTTTGAATATTAATTATGTTTCCGTTTAACTCTGATTTAACTACACTCTTTAGATTCCCACACTAAACTTAAGTTTTTATAGTCACTGTTTTAAGTAAATAAAAAGAAAAATTTTCACACAAAAATTTAAAGAGAAAAGTTAAGTTAAGAAAGTACGGTTTTGAAGCGGGGCGTCACAGTTGGTATGAGAGCCATAACCACTCACGTGCGATTCACCGCAGATAACCCAGACTCATCAGGCAATGCTCCTCTGACTGTAAGTTTACGTTTATGTTATTGAACTATTCCCTTAAACTGATTACACTATGATGTGAAAATATATAGAATTATAAATGGCTGAACTGAATGACTGAACTGTTTTCCCCTTTAACTTATTACGCTGTAGTATGAAAACGTATGGGATTATAAACGACTGAAATGTTTCCCTTAAACTAATTGTGAAATTGTATAGGATTATAAATGGCTAGGAGGGGACAGAAAATGTTCCGTGTAATGAGGAAGGCCCCCGAGCGCCCGGTCAGCGAGAGGATGACGGCCGAGACGAGGCTCTTGATCGTATAGCTACGGTCGTGGAGCAGCAGTCCTAGCTTATGGAGTGACAGTCTCAATTCATGGAGAAGCATTTCCGATACATGGAGAGATTTATAGGGCAAGATCACGGAAATGGTAATGGGAATCAACGGTCAATACCGATTCAACCAATTCAGAGGGAGGCAAGATGAGAGAAGTTTCAAGGGCTCAAGCCTCCCTGCTTCAACGGGAATATCTCTGACATCACGAGAGCCGAGGAGGGGATACGCTCCTTGGAGGACAAATTTGCCTATGTAGATATCGGCGAGACAGAGAAGGTCAAGTGTGCTACCTATTTGTTGACGTACGAGGCGCGATTTTGGTGGGACTTTGTCAAGTCCTCTAAAGATGTTACAGCCCTCACTTGGAAAGACTTTAAAGAGCTATTTAATGATAAGTATTTCAACCATATGGTCTGTACGCAGAAGTTGATGGAATTTATACGTCTGCACCAAACAGGAACCGTGGTAGAGTATGCTTAGTGGTTTGAAGCACTATCTCGATATGCCCCTCATTTGGTGGCGACAGAAAAGCATAAAGTCCACCATTTTGTTTAGGGACTTAAGATCTAAGTTTTGGAAGGAGTCATCAGGGCTGGCACTAAAGGTGTCACGTATTCAAAGATTGTGGTGAGAGCTATAGCTGTCGAGGGAGTAAAGTTTATGGCAGCTAGACAGAGGGAAGCTAGCCAGAGAATGTAGAAGGCAAATTCTAACCAGCAGTCATGAAGCGGTCCATCAACGGGCCAGGGATCTAAATGACCTTCTGAGGGTGGGACACAATAGAGACCTGATAAAAGACCAATGACACAGATGCCTAGTGTCCCCCAACCTAATGCTTGTCCAAATGTAAGAAGATACATCGTAGCCAATGTGTGGTTGGCTCCTAGAAGTGTTATATGTGTGGCAAGCCTTGCCACATTGCTAGATATTGCACTGCAAGACCCGCTGGACAAGGAGGTGTGGCCCCTCGAGTGTTCGCTATGTACGAGCTGAATTAGGAAGACGAGCAGCCAGCAGTTGTGGCAGGTACACCTAATTTTATAAAATAATTGTTTATATATGATGTTAATCGTTCCCTAGTTGAATTAGGAGATCTTGCCTTAGAATAAACAAGTTACCTAATCTTAACAGGGACAATCTATGTTAATAATTGTGCTGCATATGTCCTGTTCGATTCGGGTGCTACGCACTCTTTCATTTCCACAAAGTTCTGTGAACGAACAAATTGTTTCTCCAGTAGCATGAACTATACGTATCGTGTGTTGTTGCCTTTTGGTGACCGTTTAATTACCGATGGAATGCTCAAGGCCTATACAGTGGAGATAAATGGTAGTTTATTTCGGGTCGATTTAATCATTATGAACCTAAAGGGCTATGTTGTCATCATCAAAATGGATTAGCTATCTTCACATCACGCAATCATCCATTGTAAGAAGAGGGAAGTCTGCATTTGCCCTCCGGGCTGCGAGATGCACACTTTCTGAGGAACCAAGGAGAAAGGGAAACTGGATATCATCTCTGCGATCAAGGCAGACAAATTGCTGAGAAACGGATGTGAAGGGTTCTTAATCAATATAATTGACACTACCGCAAATCCCGAGACTAAGATGGAGGATGTTGCAATAGTTTGCAACTTCCCGAATGTTTTCCTTGACGATCTTCCCGGTTTACCCCCTGACCGCGAGATCGAATTTGATATCAACTTACAGCCTGGCACTGAGCCTATCTCCAAGAACCCGTAATGTACGGTGCCTGCGGAATTATAGGAGTTAAAGGTTCAATTGGAGAAACTGGTCACCAAGAGATTTATTCGCTCAAGCTTTTCCCCTTAGGGTGCACCAGTGCTTTTCATCAAGAAGAAGGACGGGACAATGAGAATGTGCATCAATTACAGAGAGCTGAACAAAGTAACGATCAAGAATAAGTATCATCTACCGAGAATTGATGATCTATTTAACCAATTATGTGGTGCGCAAGCATTTTCAATAATCGACCTCCGCTCCGGTTATTATCAACTGAAGGTTAGACCAGATGATGTGCCTAAGACTGCATTCCGCACCAAGTACGGGCACTATGAATTCCTGGTTATGTCATTCGGGTTAACCAACCCCCCTGCAGCCTTCATGGACCTGATGAACCGGATCTTCAGAGATTATCTGGATAAATTCATTATTGTCTTTATCGACGATATCTTGGTCTACTCTCGATCGGAGGTAGAACATCGTGAACATCTAAGGGTGGCTCTATCTATTCTCAGTCAACACCGATTATACGCAAAATTTTCTAAGTGCGATTTTTGGCTGAGCAAGGTTGGCTTCCTTGGCCATGTGATCTCCAAAGATAGTATCGCAGTGGAACCGACAAAAGTACAAGCGGTTGTGAACTGGGTACAGCCAAAGAATATTGGGGATGTGAGGAGTTTCCTTGGGCTAGTCGGTTACTACAGACATTTTATTGAGGGATTCTGTAAGATCGCTCTACCACTCACCAGTTTGACAAAAAAGAATGCATGGTTTTGGTGGTCTAGCGATTGCAAAAAGAGCTTCCAAGAATTGAAACATAGACTAACAAGTGCCCTAATATTGACGTTGCCTGTGGAGGAAGGCTACTTTTGCATTTACAGTGACGTGTCAAAGAGAGAGTTTGGTAGAGTTCTTATGTAGCACGGAAGAGTTGCATATGCCTCCCGACATCTTAAGCTGCACGAGTTAAATTATCCCACGCACGATCTAGAGCTCATTGCGGTTGTCTTCACTCTCAAAGTATGGAGGCACTATTTATATGGGCAGCATTGTGAAATCTACTCAGATCCCAAAAATCTCAAATATATCTCCACACAGAAGGAACTGAACATGCGACATTGACGATGGCTTGAGTTCGTCAAATACTACAATTGCAAAATAAAATACCATCTGGGGAAAACCAATGTTGTTGTGGATGCTCTCAGCCGCAAGGTTGCCATGATGAGCATATTGTGTGAAGAAATGCCTCTTGGACTTCGGAGAGACTTACAGGAGCTTGATATGCAGATAGTTCCAGCGCAGTTGGATATGACATTATCAAAACTAACTTTGATGCCTATGCTTGAGCAAATTAAGGAAGCTAAGTAAGACGACAGTGTATGTGGGAACTTCAAATTGAATCCAGAATTACCAAAGTTTTAAGACTACTCTATGTCAGTAGATGGCCTAATTAAGTATAAAGACCGATGCTATGTGCTGAACAGTATGGCTTTACAAATGAAGATTCTACGAGAACCTCACTCATCTAGCTTCTCAATCCATCATGGTTGTAACAAGATGTACCGGGATCTCAAAGCACACTATTTCTGGCCAAATATGAAGCCTGACTTTGCTGTGTACATGGCTTTATGCGATGTATGCCAACAGGTGAAGGCCGAACACCAACGACGTGGTGGCTTGCTCCAACCATTGCCAATTCCAAAGTGAAAATGAGAGCATATCACAATGGATTTCATTACAAGCTTGCCCAGAATGGCTAGAGGCCACGACACAATCTAGGTGATCGTGGATAGATTGATGAAGGTTTCACACTTCCTGCCTGTAGCCATGACATACAAAATGAACCAGTTTGCCGATTTATATATTAAGGAGATTGTACGGCTACATGGCGTTTCAATTTCTATCGTGTCGGATCAAGATCCACGATTTGCTTCAAGTATTTTGGAAGAGTCTCAACAAGGCCATAGGTACAGAACTAACATTTAGCACCACATTTCACCCATAGACAAACGGCCAAAGTGAGAGGACTATCCAAACTCTCGAAGATATGTTTCACGCCTGTGTACTTGAATTCCAGGTCGGATGGGAGAAAATGCTGCCTTTGGTCGAGTTCGCATATAATAATAGCTTCTAGGCCACAATAGGCATGACACCATACGAAGCGCTATACGGAAGAAAGTGCAGATCTCCCTTGCACTAGGACGAGGCAGGTGAAGCCACCTTCTTTGGTCCTGAGATAGTACAAAAAATGGAGGAATCTGTGGCCATAATCAAGCAAATGATGTTAGCAGCCCAGAGCGGTCAAAAGAGCTACGCAGATAATCGATGGCGAGCCCTGGAATTTAATGAAAGAGATAGTGTATTCCTAAAGATATCTCCATTCAAAGGCGTCGTTCACTTCAAAAAGAGGGGAAACCTCAACCCAAGATATGTGGGCTTCTATGTAATTACAAAGACGATAGGACCTATTGCCTATCAGCTATAGTTGCCAGACTCTATGGTGGGCGTTCACAACGTCTTCCACGTGTCAATGCTCAATAAGTGTGTGGGAGATGCAACTGTATTGAGCCCTGCAGAAGATATTGAAGTTCAACCTAACTTGAGCTATAAAGAAAGAGCTATTCAGATTCTAGACTCTCAAGTAAAGGAACTAGGACGCAAGAAAATTCTTCTAATCAAAGTCTTTTGGCAAAACCACACGAGCGAAGAGGCCATTTGGGAGAAGGAAGACAACATGAGGGCCAAGTACCCCGAGCTATTTAGTAAGCTAAATTTTGGAGACCAAAATTCTTGTAAGATGGGTAGAATGTAAAACCTAAATGATATTTTTCCCATATAGGCAATGTAATTAGTTTTCAGAATAATTAAAATATTACATTGCATGACAATACATGTTAATTTATGATGTGCATATATGGGATAAATATTGAGAAATAATTCAATTATGAAAAATGGGGAATAAAATGGATAATGGCGAATTCGGACGCAATGGAGAAACTATAACCGATGATTTCGGACGCACGCGGAAGAGGGATCGCTTCCGAAAAAGCATGGAACGTCGTCCAGCATTTTGGGACGATACAGGACGAGACTCCGCATCCAAATTTCCCTGTCCTCAGCTCGACTTTTTGGACGTGACTAGACGAGCGCGGATGGCAACGAACGTTGAGGTTTTGAATCTGTCCAATTTCAGGGCAGTTTCGGGCGCACGCGGACGAAGGCAAGGATGACTTCCTTTGTCCGAAAATGCAAATCTGTTTGAGAAACGTAGAATTTTGGACGATCGCGGACGATGCCAGGATGCACTCCCTCATCCGAAAAGTCCCTGTTCTGCATATAAAATAGGTTTTAAACGACAGAATATTTGTCGTTTTGTCATTTAAAATGAACTCACCCGATAGAGGAGCACCCACCCCCACGCCTGGACACTCTCGCCCCATTCTATTCAGTGAGCCTCTATCCTCACAGGTACGTCTTCGTCTATTAAATGTCCAGTGGAGCCTTCCTCGACCTTTTTCCTTCTGCGAGCAAGAGTGAAATCCCTTGGAGCTTTAGGTGTTCTGTGAGTGCTAAGTGAGTGAAGTGTGAAAGTGAAGTTCTGTAAGCTGAGGAACAAAAGGATTGTGCTGGTTGCTGCTTTGCTATTCGTGTAGGAATTCTTCAACGATTCGGGTAAGGTTTGGGGTAGAGTCTTGGCTAGTTGGAGGCCCTACCCACCAGTAGTGTGCGTGTGTCTGTGTTAATTTTCTGTAATTTCCTTAACTGCAACGCAATGCTTTTTATGCTTTCTATGGTAGCAGAATTAGATAATGAACTGCTATGATATGAATAGATGAACTGAACTGACAAACTAAAGATGTTTAAACGAAATTATACATATGAATAAAAGGTTAACTAATTCATGGATAGTCTGTTATGTTAGAAATGTTGAATCTCATATTACTTGATAAGATAGTAGACCTAGTCGATAATGCAGTTATTTCTTGGTACTAGTTAGGAGCTGTAACGTTCTTTAATACGACTATGCATGATAAATCCCTATTATGACTTGTGTTAATATTCAGTAACCTTAAAGTGGATTGTTAACTCTATCTAAAATGATTTAAATCATGCTTTACTTCGAATGTACGCTATTATTAGCCCACTTATTTATAATCGATTCATGTCCTTAGCTCGTATCAATTTATTAAGCACGTTTCTAGTCGTATCAAATTACTAAGCATGTTTCCATGAGTTATTTACTAAGCATGCTTCCATGAGCTATTTACTAAGCATGTTTCTATTAGCTATTTGCTGAGCATGTTTCCGTTTAATTACTAATTCCATGTCTATGCTATTTGTACAATTGTTAAGCATGTTTAGTTTGTTTAAATAACTCACTGTAATTAAATGTGTAATCTCAATTAATAGCACGTTCACTTTACAGCTATGTTCTGTAAATCCAAGCATGTTATTCGTTGTTTCAGTTCGTTACTATAATTGTTCTCTTTTATTTGTTTTAATTATTGTTATTCATTATATGCGATGTTTGATTATTGTTATTTTATACGGTTTCAACATACATCACATAATAGAAACAAGTAAGGAGTGCCACCTCTGGGGTGGTACTCACATACATTACGTAAGGAAAATTGATAAATGAAAATAATGAAAGGAAAAGAAAGAAAATAGGGTGTTAGGGGACGGGCGGGTAGTTCGGATCTAATCAGGTAAACTAGACTAAGTCCCCTCCCTTGTCGAAAATGGGACCAGCTACCCTAGGTGGTTAGAAGTCGGTCAAGACTATACCTCCAACACAAGTTCCTCTAATCTCTCGCTCGACGTACGAGTTATGAATGAAAGAAAGGAAGAAAGAATGAAAGAACGTAAAAAAAAGATTGGTTTAGGGCGGCACCCATTCTAAAAAGAATTAAAGAGAGACATAAAACATACTGTATAACCCCACTCCTTATTGGGCCTTTAGGCTCACGTTTTACTTGTGGTGTAGGAAACGAGATGATAATGACAGGAGCAAAGGAGGATGCATTTCTCGTGGAACTTGCGAATTATCCAGAAAAATCGCGACCTGAGTAGGATCATGGCTCAAGAGAAAAAGGAAAGAATTCACTATTTTGAAAGGGTTTGATAACGGACACGTTTTTTTGTAAATTATTAACTCTTACTCTAACCTTCAAACCATGTTTTGAATATTAATTATGTTTCTGCTTAACTCTGATTTCATCACACTCTTTAGATTCCCACGCTAAACTTAAGTTTTTATGGTCCCCGTTTTAAGGAAATAAAAAGAAAAATTTTCACATGGAAATTTAAAGAAAAAAGTTAAGTTAAGAAAGTATGGTTTTGACGCCGGGCATCACACCTTTGCCCTACTATATAAGACTCGATCATACGCTCCGAAGAGTTCACCGTGAACCACGATATCCTCAGCAAACATTCTTACTCTCAGACCTTCGTTCCACACTGTGTAATCGATACCAATGGATTCCCGCGCAAAGAAAATGTTGCTCAAGTAAAATGATGGTCTGTCGCAAACTCACCCGCAACCACAGGTAGAAACGATGGACTTTGCCCGTGAACGCCGTTGGCTTGCAACTAAACTTGTCATTCAGTTTCACTGACCTATACCAACCACAATGCAAGATAGAGCACCCGTGGCGAAAGAAGCAACCGCCGTGGTGCAAGATGGAGAGCACCCATGGCAAAAGGAGCACCCACGACCGCCATGCAATCTGGAGCATCTGCGAGGAGTGAAGATGGACAAGCTGTGGCAGGTGAAGATGGCAGAAATGAAGCTGAAGCCGAGGTTGAAGCACAACCTCAACCTCAACCGCAGCCTCAACAACGATTGGCAAGAGGTGCACTAGTCCGTTTCCAACCCGTTGCAATGGGAATCTGTTGGATCGATATACGCCTATAAATTGGGGGGGGGGGGGGGGGGGTGTAAATATAGCGTTTCTAACTTTTTCGTGCGATAAATAAATTCTCTAAATCCCTAAGTGATTTATCGAATACAATTAAATAAGCAATCACAATAAATGTATAAATTGAAGAGTAAGTGATAGAGAGAGTGCACACAATATTGTTTACGCAATTTGGCAAACTCGCATACGTCCATGCTTCAAGATTTACTTAGAGATCCACTAAATAATTGTCTTATAGGTGCCAATAAAACCATTTACAAATTGACCATTAACGGGGCGTCACCTTTGACTAATTCTAAGGTCGTCAACTTTTGATTATTGCGGGGCATCACCCTAGATTTGACTATTGAGGGGCGTCACTCGTTGATTGAACTTACAAGCGTTCAATCGAAAATATAAAGCTCAAATCCAACTAACCCAAATTCTCCCAATATTAACTCGCAAGTTTATGGGTGGGGAGAATTGGATTTACAATAAGCTCACAGTGTTAAGAATTGCATAATAAATTTGGCAGGGCTTCGCCACGATTCTTCATTTTTTTTCTGTTGAGCTTGGAGTAAATTTCTATTTATAGATTGCGGACTTTTCAGATCATCCTAAATGTTTTCGGTCAATCGCACCCAACCGTTGAAGAATATAGCCATTGAAATCCGTCCATTGGAAATCTATCCGTTGGCAAAATCTAGACTTTTCGGTCGATATGTCCTCGTTCGCAGTCATCCGTTATCATCTGAAAAGCAGCCAGAATATTACAGATTCAATTGCTTGTCGTCCGTTATCGTCTGGCCTCGACCTTGTGCATTTGAAAAGTCTTCCCAGACTTACAAACTTGTTAGCACATTAATAATACCCCTTTTGAGAATATTTTAAATAAACACGGATATAAATATTATTATAAAAATGTTAAGAATAATATTAGGAAAATACAAAACACAATTTATTGATTTTATTAGATTAAGCAACATTTTAGTCATCATCAAAATAAAACTTAGACTAACAAAAAGACTAACAGTTACAAGCACGCATGTCCAAATCGACAGAGTACTATTTGTTACCGTTGCTGACCTCAAATTGGGCAGCTCCTGAAAACTAGGGGCTCCAATTTCGACCTACAAGTTGTAGTCTGGCAAGCCAGTTATTGATCTGCGGACAAAAGAGGTCCGTCGAGCGTGCCATCTTTTCATTTTTTTTAACGATCCTTCCCATGATGCCCTTTCGTATAATCTCGAACATACTTAGAATCGGTTTGTCCCAGACTAGTAGGATGCAGGCGTTGAAGGACTCACTGAGGTTGTTGAGGCTTATGTTGCACTTGGAGATGGAGTAGAAGGCATGTTTGGCACAACATCTCACATCTATTCCTTGTAGATAGTTGTGGGCTGCCGGGTCAAGCAAAAATAACTTTGTCATCTCTCTCTCAAAGTGTCTTTCTGTTGTGGCTCTAGATGCGGCCCACATTGCATCCTTGAACAACCTGCCTTTAAATTAATTTTGAAAATTGGCATACAGGTGTCAGATACAAACCGATGGTCTGCTTGCCCTACCACCTCTCTGATGGCTAACACTGGCCTCTACAAAGATTTATAAAATGAGTCAAACATTGGTACATAACGCATAACATAAACATAGAAGGCAAAACCAATCAACCGCACCTTTTGTCGGTTAGAAATAATTGTCCACCCATTGCCGATCGGGGTGTTTAAATCCTGGAGCAACAATTCTAGAAACCAGCTCCAAGAAGCCCTATTTTCTACTTCAACCACTGCTACAACAATCAGATACATTCCATTGTTTTCATAAATGGTGACAGTAGTGAGCAGGGGGCCAGGAGTCGCTCCTTTCTAGTGGCAACCATCCAAACAAATAACCGGTCTACCACAGTTTAGTAGCCCTATCTTACATGCAGCCAAACACATGTACATCCTTTTAAATGCACTCATCTCTAAGTCAACACGCACCACACTTCTAGGATTAGACCTCTGAATCTCCTCGGCATATGACCATATGAGCTTGCATTACTCATTGTCATCTCCTTCGTTAATTTTTTTGGCCGCATTTCTTGCCCTTTTAGCAAGGCTGGGTGTGATGTTGACATTAAAGTTCTTTCTGACTATCTCAATTATGGAAGAAAGGTCCCAGTCGGCCTAACTTTTAAATCTGTCCAAGTAATACGCTGCCACCCATTTGGCAAAGACATGACAGTTTTTCATCTTTCTCGAGCAAGTGTGAATGTCGTTGTAGTACTTTATTTGAAACTTTATTTCACGTTGCATTATTTAGGCGTGCATCCACCACGTGCATCCTTCCTAGTGGGCAGCCCTCAACCGATGAGCATCACTGTGGGTGAATTTTATCCTATACTCATTCTTCAACGCATGATCGATAATTTCTTCTCTAATTTTATTCAGTGAACTATACTTCTTGCCAAGACTCATACCAGCGAATGTGCATTCTGCTTGTGGTGGGCGTCTAGGCCTACTCTCGGCCATGTCCATGTCTTCGTCACTACTGGATTCACATAATTAATGAAGCTTCTTCTCATCCTCCTCGTTTAGCGTTGCTGAGACGGAATGCAACATTATAGCAGTTTTGTCTCCAATTGCACGTATCTTATTGGCAAAAAATGTGGACGTCGGCCCCACTTCAACTTGACAACTAATAATAGATTCCTCAACACTTCGATACGCCATTTGGTGTTCAACAAATGCTTCAACTTTGCCAAAATGCGGTTCACTTCAGCTCTCAGAAATCTCTAGGGTTCACTAATCGCTGACAAAATCTCTGAGAGAATCGCGATGAGTGTACTGTGAATTCGTACAAGGAGGACGAGGCATGATGAATCGCAACGGATTAGTATTAATTCGCTGCGATTTATAGTCAATCCGTGGCGGGTTAGTATTAAACCGCCGTAGTTTATTGTCAATCCACAGCGGGTTGTATATAATCCGCGGCAGACCATCAATATTAGAAAGTTATTTTTTTAAAAATATTGAGATGCGGCGGATTAGTAGATGAGCCGTCTAGGCTCGAAATTAAAGCGTTTAACGGCAAACGTTACAACGATGATAGTGGCGACTTTTTTTCAAAGTTCAATGGTTAATTTGTTAACAAAAAAAATTTAGTTATTGGCTTATAATTGATTGCAAAATACGATGGTTAGTTTGTCATTTTCCCTACTATAAATAATCTAGTATATGATTTAAAATTTCAGTAGCACTAAATATGTAAATTCAGATTGGATTTTTTTGGGGTGAAATGGGCCGGGTTTTGTGTTTCCCTTCAGTCGATTGAAGACATTGGTGATTTCATCGTCACACTAGCATAAAAAATTCAGGTAAAGGAAAGGAAACTAGTCTTAGGTCTTTGAATTTATAAGATTATTGCAGTGCGACGCCAAACCCTCATCCTTCTCCCGATGCTACGCTGTAAGAACTTGCTCTTTCAAACGACCAAGAGAAACAAAAAGCACAAGAGCAAGAATAAAAGCAGCGTTTTCACCAGAAAACATAATTCAATTGCAGAAAAACCGAATGCACTATACCCAGAAAAAATTGAAGAAGAAGATGTTGAAGGTGGTGGGAGTCTAGGCCTACCCTCGACCATGTCCATGTCTTCGTCACTACTGGATTCACATAATGAATGAAGCTTCTTCTCATCCTCCTCGTTTAGCATTGCTGAGACGGAATGCAACATTATAGCAGTTTCGTCTCCAATTGCACGTATCTTATTGGCAAAAAATGTGGACGTCAGCCCCACTTCAACTTGACAGTTAATAATAGATTCCTCAACACTTCGTTACGCCATTTGATGTTCAACAAATGCTTCAACTTTGCCAAAATGCGGTCCACTTCAGCTCTCAGAAATCTCTAGGGTTCACTAATCGCTGACAAAATCTCTGAGAAAATCGCGATGAGTGTACTGTGAATTTGTACAAGGAGGACGAGGCACGATGAATTGCGACAGATCAGTATTAATCCGCTGCGATTTGTAGTCAATCCGTGGCGGGTTAGTATTAAACAGCCGTAGTTTATTGTCAATCAATGGCGGGTCGTATATGATCCGTGGCAGACCATCAATATTAGAAAGTTATGTTTTAAAAAATATTGAGCTGCGGCAGATTAGTTGACGAGCCGTTGCGGCTCGAAATTAAAGCGTTTAACGGCAAACGTGACAACGATGATAGTGGCGACTTTTTTTCAAAGTTCAATGGTTAATTTGTTAATAAAAAAAATTAGTTGTTGACTTATAATTGATTGCAAAATACGATGGTTAGATTGTCATTTTCCCTACAGTAAATAATCTAGTATATGATTTAAAATTTCAGCAGCACTAAATATGTAAATTCAGATTGGATTTTTTTGGGGTGAAATGGGCCGGGTTTTGTGTTTCCCTTCAGTCGATTGAAGCGATTGGTGATTTCATCCTCACACTAGCAGAAAAAATTCAGGTAAAGGAAAGGAAACTAGTCTTAGGTCTTTGAATTTCAAAGATTATTGCAGTGCGACGCCAAACCCTCGTCCTTCTCCCGATGCTACGCTGTAAGAACTTGCTCTTTCAAACGACCAAGAGAAACAAAAAGCACAAGAGCAAGAATAAAAGCAGCGTTTTCACCAGAAAACAGAATTCAATTGCAGAAAAACCGAATGCACTATACCCAGAAAAAGTTGAAGAAGAAGATGTTGAAGAAGGTTTCAGCCTCAAAAGCTCAACCCCATCATTCGCACATGGAGTTCAGCCATTGGGAAATCTCTACTTTAATCCAAATTCTGTAAATTCAAGAAATACTGGTTTAGGTAACCTCCAAACTCTAACTGATGAGTTAGTTCTTGATATTCTAGGGCTATTGGATGCGACCCATTTGGGGATTTTAGCTTCTGTGAGTAAATCACTGTATGTTTTCTCCAATCATGAACCTCTGTGGAGGAATTTGGTTTTGGAGAATCTAAATGGTGGATTTTGGTATAAAGGGTCGTGGAAATTAACTTATATTTCTGCCTTTCACCCTTCATTTTCAAATGAATGGGAATGTGGTTTGAGGATAAGAGACTTTTATTCTGATTATCTTTTTCAGAGCTGGCTCTGTGCTAATCTAGAAATGAAACCAGAATGGCTAGAAATAGATAACATAGCTCGAAGAAAAGGGATGTCACTTGAAGAATTTGTATCGAAATTTGAGGAACCTAATAAACCAGTGTTATTAGAAGGTTGTTTGGATAATTGGGTCGCTTTGAAAAATTGGGATAGAGATTATTTGGTTCATCTTTGTGGTGACACTCGATTTTCAGTTGGACCAGTGGAGATAAAGCTTGAGGAATATTATAGGTACTCAGATCAAGTGAGGGAAGAAAGGCCATTATATCTATTTGATCCAAAATTTTCTGAAAAGGTTCCTAGACTGGGTAAAGAATATGAAGTTCCAATATACTTCAGAGAGGACTTATTTGCTCTTTTAGGCAACGAGAGGCCTGATTATAGGTGGATTATAATTGGACCAACAGGGTCTGGCTCATCGTTTCACCTTGATCCTAATTCGACATCAGCTTGGAATGCAGTGATTAAGGGCTCCAAAAAATGGGTATTGTTTCCTCCTGATATTGTTCCGCCCGGAGTGCATCCTAGCCCAGATGGTGCAGAAGTGGCTTGCCCAGTTTCAATAATTGAATGGTTTATGAACTTCTATAGCACAACTAAGAGTTGGAAAAAGAGACCTATAGAATGCATCTGTAAGGCTGGAGAAGTTTTATTTGTACCGAACGGATGGTGGCATTTGGTGATCAACCTCGAGGAGTCCATTGCCATCACACAAAATTATGTTAGCAGGTATGTTTTCGTGAAAGTTTAAAGTTCTTGGTTCAAAATTCTTAGCATTTCTTCTTAGATAAGTTTTTTTTTTCTGCATTGGAACAAATTTGCATATCCATTTGTTATCAGGGAGCATTTAGTTAAATAGTAGAGAGAGAGAGAGAGAGAGAGAGAGAGCTTGTTTTCACAATAATAGTTTGAAGCATAAAATTTCGACTTATCCTTATTTGAAGTACTTTGAATCCATTATTCAGCTATTGTAACTGGTTGCTTGAGTTTCTTTGGAGTCCCATTGATTTTTGAGTTGTAATTCTTTCCATTGCAGAAGAAATTTGCTGAATGTACTGGATTTTCTTAAAAAGCCAAATGCCAGCATGCTGGTATCTGGAACAAGAGACAGGGTAAATTTGCACGATAAATTCAAGAGCGCAATCGAGGCATCTTTTCCTGGAACGATTGACCAGTTGACTATAGAAGCAGAGGAGAAAATGGCTCTAGAGAGAAACCCTTCTTTCTGGGATTCTGTAACAGATTCAAAAGCAGGTGCGTTCATGTTTTCATTCTGAAGAAACACACTAGAACAAGATTGTAGCTTCCATTTTAAATCTCTTTTCATATTTATGATTGTTAGGAAATTTTGACATTTGTTTACCTTTACATACACATTTTTATATTATCTTTTTAGGCTTCAATATATGCTGCATTCAACGTGTTGCTCGCTTCTGTTCTTCTGCTTTGCAGATTTCTTAGATTTGATTTCTGCAGTGAAAGAGTAGGTCTAGATTTTGGTTTGATGCATAAGTAGGAGTATGAACATATGATGTGTCATAGGCAATTCCATCTTCTAAATACATAAAATCTATAACCCAACAAGATATTTAGTCGTTTTTTTTTATATCAATGAGATTTTACTCTTAGTATTGTTTAGCACTCGGAAAGTCCTGATTGTTTTAAAAAAATGAAATCTGATAAAAACTCGCTACACCACCCAAAACATGCCAATCAAGTTCTGGTCCGTAAAACATGTATGCCATATGAATACCCGAACAATCCACGCAAATATATTTATATGCCATATAAATATATGAATGATAATGGAATTTTTTGTGACTAATTAAATTAAATAAGCAAACAAAAGTAAATATGAAATTATACTAATTAAAGTAGGAAATAAACATATTCGAAAATGCAAGAGATGAGTGCATTGCTTTCTGAATTCCTCAAGTTTTTTACTCTTTGTTAGAACATTGTTCATTATTTGTTGTCAAGTGCTTCAAGTTTTGCAATGTTCTTTATCCTTTCTCTTAGGATTTTCTGTATCACTAGGAAGTGTACCATGAGGTCGGTTGCTTAATGCAGCATTGCTCTGAATTATCAAATCGTTCTTTTTCATATACTGTTTTAGTAATTTCTCCATCCATGATACTTGATCTGCCGGTTGTGTAAAATCCCGGAGGATTTTGAGATTTATTCTTCATTGAACGGGGGCAGCATGCTGGCCTTATTAGAACTTTGAAAATGAAGAAGAAACTGAAGAACTACTTCGTTATTCAGAAAGTTGAGAATTACAAACTATGGTCAGCTTTTTTATATAAAGGAGCCGCCTTATTTTTACAATATAATCTAACCTAAAAATAATCCGCTCAATTGCTACTACAAGGGACGTCAATTATTCGCTAGTGCACCGATTGATGAGGGACATCCGTTGTTGATGAGGGACGCTCATTGTTCGCTAGTTCACTGATTGATGAGGGACATTCGTTGTTGATGATGGACGTTAGTTGTTGATGAGGGACGTCCACTAGCTGCTATGAAGGACGTCCGTCCACGTCCGTCCACTCTTGCTGCTATGAGGGACGTCCATCTATCGTAATTGTTAGAGTTCGGAGTGACCCGAATTCTAGTAAAACTTATTTATTTTCTCTATATATTGATGCTTGAGTCGCAAAATTTATTGTACCTTGATTTTCAAATAGTGAATTTTTTTTCTGCCTGTGATTTTTCCCCGTTAGGGTTTTCCACATAAATATTGGTGGCTCTGTTTCTCAGTTTTCTTTTTCCGTTTTGCGTTTGTTTCTCAACAATTGGTAGCAGAGCTCAGGTGAAATTCTCTATATCAATTTTCAACAATTGATATCAGAGCGGAGTTAGAGTTTTAGTACTCGGATCGAACGATTTTAGGGTTTGGAAAAGGAAATTAAAAAAATCACAAAAAGGAATCTGATTTCTTTTTTGGTTTCTCACGGCACCTCTACCCCTTCAGCGCTGTTCTTCTTCAATGAAGTGAAATTCTCTATATCAATTTTTAACAATTGATATCATAGCGAAGTTGAAGTTTTAGTACTCGGATGGAACGATATTAGGGTTTGGAAAAGGAAATAAAAAAAAATCACAAAAAGGAATCTGATTTCCTTTTTTGTTTCTCACGTCACCTCTACCCCTTCAGCGTTGTTCTTCTTCAACGAAGAAGAAGATCGCGCCTCCGCCATCCGAAGCGAAGAAGAAGATCACGCCTTAGCAATCGCCTCGCAGTGAACCGTCGAAGAAGCAGCAGCGAAGATCAGCGCTGCGCGTTCGTCGCCGAGGAGAAGAAGCTTGTCCTCGTGCTCGCCGTCGGTCGCCAAAGAGGAAGACAGCCAAGACGCCGCCGTAAGTCGAGCGAAGAAGAAGACGAAGAACAGACTTCCATCCCATTGTGCAGCGCCGCACAGAAATCCTCGCCCAGTCCTCAACCATCGCCGAACAGCTAATTTTTGTCGATTTTCAGACCTGCCAAGTTGTCGATCTTCACCGTCGACCGTGAAGGGAATCTGCACAGAAGCCGAACGTCCTCCTCTAATCAGAACAGAGTCCTAGACCGAGATACTCACCACTGTCTTCGAATTTGTGGCTCGTTTTGGGTCTGCAAGAATTGGTTTGCTGGGTGAATTTTTGAGTTTTGTAGGTTAATTTTGGCTTTGGGATTTATCTGAACATTTTAGTGGTTTATTCTGAAATGTTTGGGGTTTTTTGAATTTTTGGAGCGGAAAATTTTTGGGATCATATTTTTGGAGAAAATTTCTGAAATTTTTGGGCAGGATGAGTTCGATGAAATTCGATATTCCGTTGTTGGATTAGAATACGAGATTTCAGTTATGGTAGGTGAAGATGCGTGACGTGCTCGCACAGATGGATTTAGACGATGCGTTATTAGGGCTCGATAAAATGGTCACGTTATTGAGTGAAGAGGAGAAAATTCGAAAGGATCGGAAAGCTCTATCATTGATACGTCTGCATTTATCAAATCAGATTTTGCAAGATGTTTTGAACGAGAAGTTTGCCACTGAATTATGGTTCAGATTGGAGCAATTGTGTATGAAGAAAACTCTAACTAGCAAGTTGCATTTGAAGCAATGTCTTTATTCTCATAAGTTATTGGAAGAAGCCTATATTACAGAACACTTGGCTGCATTCAAGGAGTTAGTTTCAAATTTGGAGACTATGGGATGCAAGTACGATGAAAAGGATTTGGGGTTGATTCTGCTATGCTTGTTACTTGCTTCATATGGTACTTTCAGAGATACAATTTTGTACAGTAGAGACTGTCTAACTCTAGAAGAGGTTTATGGTTCCCTGTTATCAAAGGAAAAGATGAAGCAGCTTGTTGTGGGATCCGAGTCTCAAGGTGAGGGACTTGTCGTTCAGGGTAGAACAAGAGATTCAAACAACAAAGGCAATGATAATGTTCAGAGTTCGAAGGGCAGATCAAAGTCAAGGTACCGAGAAAGAACCTGTTACTTCTGTCAGAGTAGGGGGCACATCAAAACCGAGTGCCGTAAATTGCAGAATGAAATAAAGAGAGCTACAGAGAATGAAAAACAACCGATGATGTCCGGTGAAGTAGTTGTCGCGGAAGAAGAAGACTATAGTGATGGAGATCTTCTAATTGTGTCAGAGGGAAACTCAAAGCCAAACAAGGAGTGGATTCTGGATTCAGCATGTTCGTTTCATATGTGCCACAATCGGGATTGGTTTACGACATATGAGATCGTTTCAGAAGGTGCTGTGTTAATGGACAATAACACACCTTGCAAAATAGTTGGTATTGGTACCGTCAGAATTAGAATGTTTGATAGAGTTGTGAGGACACTGGGTAGTGTGCGACATGTTCCCAAGTTAAAGAAGAATCTGATCTCGTTGAGTACTATGGATTCAAAAGGGTACAAGTATAGCATTGTAGGTAGAGGTATAAAGATCAATAGGGGTGCTCTCGTCAAGTTAAAAGAACACAGAAGCTCTGCAAATTTATGTGTTACAGGGTTTTACAGTGACGGGTAATAAGGCTGAAAAGTTTGTGAATTTACCTTCAAAATGTATATTGGAGAAGACTCAGAGAAAGTCAGGTTCTTAGGTAAAATTCAAGTTGAGTTCTGAATCCACATCAGAGCCGATACGTCAGCCTATTACGGATGTTCAGCGTGACGCAGTCACCACATCGTTACCAATTTCAGTTATAGTTTCACGTCAGAGAGGTATCGTCAAAAGCAGAACCAAGAGAAAGGGTAAAGTTCTACGACGATATGGTGAAACTATTATAGTGGGTTACATATTGAGTGTGTTCGAGAGTATAGATTCCAGTGGGGGATCTTCAGCATATTCACATGCAGTTTGTTGCGACGTACAATGGAGAAGATGTGATTTCTCTCCGAGTGTGTCTCTCAAGTTTAAGCCGGGCTTAAATTTGATTAGTACCAGATATTGAGTTGGCCCATCATGGGCCTTTGTGGAAGAGGAGGTTATTTTTTGTTGGAGTTTTGCAGATCGTTCGCCTTACATTGGAATTTCTTTGAAGATAGAGATTGTCAGAATTCAGTGTTCTGGATTCGTTTTGGGGTGGGCCGAGAAGCCTGCATTGGATCTCTCAGGTAGAATTCATGTCAAGGTGGAGATTGTTAGAGTTCGGAGGACCCAAATTTTAGTTGGGTCAGGTCGGCCCATATCCAATATTAGGGTTATTTATTTTCTCTATATATTGATGCTTGAGTCGTAAAACTCATTGTACCTTGATTTTTCAAATAGTGAATTTCTTCTCTGCTCTTGGTTTTTACTCGTAAGGGTTTTCCACGTAAATCCTGGTGTCCCTGCTTCCGCAGTTTTCTTTTTCTGTTTCGCGTTCGATTCTCAACAGTAATAGTCCCCCTCAAGATGGACAATGTAAATTTATCATTTCCATTTTGCAAAGAAGATCATGAAATAAACCAAGTTGGACAAGTTTTGTAAGAACATCAACAAGTTGATGCTTGGAAGAAACATGTAATGTTTTAATATGATTTTGCTGATCTTGTTGACGAACAATATGGCAGTCAATTTCAATATGTTTTGTGCGCTCATGAAACACTGGATTAGCAGCAATATGTAAAGCAGACTGGTTGTCACAAAATAAAAGAGCAGGTTGAGAAGATACAATTTGAAAATAAGAAAGAAGAGTCTTTAACCAAATGATTTCACAAGTGACTTAAGTTATAGCTCTATATTCAGCTTCTGCTGATGATTTGGAGACAGTGTGTTGTTTCTTTGATTTCCATGAAATTAAAGAATTCTCAAGAAAAACACAAAAACCCGTAATTGATCGTCTTAAATTAGGACAAGTCCCCCAACCAGAATCACTAAAAGTCTTCAACTTAAGAGAAAAAGAAGCAGAATAAAACAACCCACGACCTAGAAATCCTTTAATATTTCTCAAAATTTGATAAGCAGCTTGCAAGTGAGATGATCTCGGTTGAGCCCAAAATTGACTTAACTTGTTGACAACAAAACAAATATATGGCTGTGTAATTGTCAAATATAAAAGCTTACCAATGAGTCTATGAAAAACAGTAGGATCCTCCAAAAAAGTTCTACTATCAAGAGATAATTTGCAATTAACCTCCATTGGCGTAGAAACAAGTTTAGAGCCTAGATAACCTGTATCTTCTAGCAATTGCAAGGCATAGTAACGTTGATTAAGAGAAATACCTTTGCTGCTTCTTGCTATTTCAAGACCCAAGGAGTAATGGAGATTACCTAAATCTTTTAACTTGAATTTGCTGTGCAAAACACCTTTAAAATGATTCATTTCAAGTATAGAATTCTCTGTCATGATAATGTCATCAGGGTGAACAAGGATGGCAATAAAAGAGTCTGATTTAAATCAGACAAATAAGGAAGAATCCAAAGTAGATTGCTTAAAACCATTTGCTATTAATTCAGTGGAGAATTTGGAAAACCACTGTTGTGAAGCTTGCTTTAAGTCATATAAAGATTTATGCCATTTGCATACCAAAGGCGAAACATTGTTTGCCTATGTGAAAGAGCTCTGCACTTGATAACCAGGAGGTAAAGCCATATAAACTTCCTCATGCAAATCACCATGCAGGAACGCGTTGTTAACATCCAATTGAGTTAAATGTCAACCATGAATAGATGCTAAAGCTAACAATAATTTGACAGTAACCAATTTAGCAACTGGAGAAAAAGTGTCAAAGTAGTCAACACCTTTAGTTTGCGTGAAGCCTTTAGAGCAACTAACCGAGCTTTGTAACGCTCAATAGAACCATCAGCATTATATTTAATTTTATAAATCCATTTGCAACCAATGACATGTTTGCCAGGTGGAAGAGAAGTGATAGACCATGTTGAATTACTCTCAAGAGCCTGCAACTCAGCTTGCATTGCATCCTTCCATTTAGAAAACATCTCAGTTTGTTTGAATGTTTTAGGTTCAATATAAGAGGATATGGCAAGACTAAAAGATTTGAAAGAAGGAGACAGACGGTGATAGGATAAAAAATTTGATATGGGATACTTTGAGTTAGAACTAAAAGGAGAAGAAGAGATGTTGGCAATGATTAAATAACAATGGTAATCTTGTAAGTACGAAGGAGGCTTAACAAGTCTGGAACCTGTATTGGAATGTCTAGATGTTGATTTGTCATGGGGAAAAGAAGAAATTGAATCATATGGTAATTTAGCATCGTGAAGGGTAGAGACAGAATCAGTGTCACGTAAGTAATGTAAAGAAATGAGAAAAATAGATGAGACAGAATCTGGATTTTGTGATGCGAAAGAAAAAATTGATTCATGAAAAACAACATTTCTTGAAATAACAATGTTGTTGGTCTCAATGTCAAGAGTTTTATAACCCTTATAACAAATAGGATAGCCTAAAAAAATTGATGCACGAGCTCTTGGTGCAAATTTATCTCAATCATTTGTCAAAGTGGAGACAAAACATAGACATCCAAATGCACGTAGGTGGCTGTATGAAGGAATTTTACGATACAGCTTTTCAAAAGGAGATTTATTTGAAAGAATTGGAGAAGGCAATCTATTTATCAAATATACTACTGTCAATATACACTCTCCCAATATTTTAATGGAAGATTGGATTGAAAAAGAAGAGCTCTGGCAACATTTAAAATGTGTTGATGTTTTCTTTCAACAACAAAATTTTATTGAGGCGTTTCAACACATAATTTATAATGAATAATCCCTTTGCTATTATAAAAATCAACAAGAGAAAAATTTGGAAGCATTATTAGAACGTATGCTTTTGATTTTGATATGAAATTGATTTTCAATCAACTGAATAAATTATGGAATAATGGTTCGAACTTCAGACTTGAATTTCATAATGTAGACCCATGTAGCTCTTGAGCAATCATCTACAATTGTAAGAAAATATTTGAAGTCATCGTGAGTGGGTATGGAAAAAGGACCCCAAACATCACAAATGTATGAGATAAAAAATAGATTCTGACATATTATTATGTGACATGTAAGGCAATTTTCTTTGTTTAGCCATAGGACAGATTGAACAAGGATTATGTGTAACATTGTCAGTAAACGAAGTGGACAAATTGCCTTTAATAGCATGGATAATAACATCAGAAGGATGTCCAAGTCTATCGTTTCATAAGGAAAAAAACAGAATTACAAGTACTAGAGGAATTACATTGAAACAAATCAATACTAGTAGAATACAAATGTTTTGAAACAGCAGCAGAAGCATTATTAGCATAAAAATGATTGGTGTTGAGCTGAAGATTATCCTGAGGAACTTGATGTAAAACATATAGGTTGTCATGCCTTTCACCCATCCCAATCATTTGGTCCAAAATAAGGTCCTGAATATAATAATTTTTCGATTGAAAAAGAATTGAGCTACCTAATGAAGAAGTTAAAACACTAACAGAGAGTAAGTTGAACTGAAAATCTGGAACAAAAAGAACATATGTGAGGCAGATTTTTGGAGTAATGTTAACTGATCCAATTCGTTTAATGGGAATCATAGAATTATTCGGAAGAGTAACAAATTGATTGGAAACAGAATATGAATGAGAAAAATATGCAAAATTAGAACAAACATGATGGGTTGTGCTAGTATCAATGATCCATTGACCTGATGAATATGTTGTAGGAATTAAATGAGTAGAATTTGAACAAGGAGGAAGAAAGACACTAGTAAAGTTTGACGCTGACGGGGATGAAGAAAAATAGTCTGAGTTGTTACTGAATGAAGAAGAACTCCGCTGAAGCTGAGAACTCAAGAGAGCAATTAAGTGTCGACATTGATTTGTTGTTATTCCACCAGTAGAGACTAAATTTGTAGAGGCATTGTTATTTACTTTTTCATTACTAGTCTAATTTACAGACACTTTACCTCTATATTTGATTTTATAACCAGGAGGATAACTATGTAGTTTGTAACACTTCTCAACTGTATGACCTAGCAATTTGCAATGGGTATAAAACAGACGATCTTTCTTAGCCTTAAAAGAAGATGTTGGTTGTGTAGAAGAGGTAGCAGCAGAATTAAAAGTTATAGGAATGACCTAATCAGGAAGATTTCGAGTTTCACCTACTAACCTCTGTCTTTCTTCTTGAATGACTAAGGAAAACACTTTACCAATTGTTGGTAGAGGTTCCATAATTAAAATTTGAGCTCGTATATGAGTATAAGAGTCATTTAAACCCATTTAAAACTGCATGACATATTTCTGCTGTTGATAGGAAATTAAAGGTTTCATTCCTCCACAATTGCAATTCGGAATTGGCATAAATTCTTGCAACTCATCCCAAAAAGTTTTGATCTGAGTGTAATATGAACTTACATCCATAGAACCTTGAGAAAAAGAGGATAACATTTTCCATAGTTGATATGTTCTAGGCCATTACTTTGCTTAAACTTTTTAGTGAGGTCATTCCAAACTACTGCGGCCGAATCAAAATACAGTAAACTGTCTGCAATTTCTTTGTTTACTGAGTTGAAGATCCAGGAAATAACCATACTATTACAGCGCTTCCAATTATTAAATTTAATATCGGAAGGAAAGGGCTGATTAATCGTGCCATCAACAAATACAAATTTGTTCTTTGCATTGAGCGTCATTGTCATGGCTCGTCTCAACATATGGAAGTTTGGACCGTGAAGAGGATGAGCAACGAGAATTAATCTAGGATGATCAGAATTATGCAAAAAAAAAAAAAAAAAGGATTTCTAGGATCCTCCATTACTGATATGAAGGAAGACGATGAATCTGATGAATTATCGGTAGATGAACTTGCAGAAGACGACTTTACTGTAGGAGAAGATTCAACAGTGGGAAGAGATCCAGCTGATGAAGGTCCGGCAACTGCGGTTTTGATGGGAATCTTGTTGCGGGTCATCGGAGTTTGCGGAAGGAAGAGCAAAATTGCTCTGATACCATATTAGAACTTTGAAAATAAAGAAGAAACTGAAAAACTACTTCGTTATTTAGAAAGTTGAGAATTACAAACTATAGTCCGCTCTTTTATATAAAGGAGCCGCCTTATTTTTACAATACAATCTAACCTAAAAATAAACCGTTCAACTGCTACTACAAGGGATGTCCATCTATTGATGAGGGACGTCCGTTATTCGCTAGTTCACCGATTGATGAGAGATGTTCGTTGTTGATGAGGGACGCCCGTTGTTTGCTAGTTCACCGATTGATGAGGGACGTCCGTTGTTGATGATGGACGTCCGTTGTTGATGAGGGACGTCCACCAACTGCTATGAAGGACGTCCGTCGACCCTTGTTGCTACGAGGGACGTCCATCTATCGTAATAGGCCTTGAGAACTCCAGTTGATGGATTTGACGGGCGATTGTCATATAGATATCCTCCTCCTAAACACGTGCATGATCATTTTTTGCTCCTATTCCCATGTTTATAGATTTCATGAGGGTACTTGGTGAGGATACTTGTGGTGTTGAGGGTTGTCGGAGGATCTAATTCATGTATCCTTGTTACATTTAGAGGTGTTTTATGAACTTTCACTATGCCATTGATAATTATTATTGGACGGCCTATCCAAAATGTTACAAGTTTCATCGTAAGATTTTGATAAAAGTGCACCATTTGCTGTCCACTGAGTTCATCATAAAATGTTTCAATATGAATCCAGTGTGGGAGCATCTCCTTAAATCTTTTTCTCAAGATTCGTACAAAGATTCTCCATCCGAGTGTTGAAATGCATGGATAAAAGACACCTTACAGTGCTCCAAGTCGTGCGCTTCTCTGGTAGAAGGAAAATGATAAAAGCCGCCCTTCTGTTGACAACCCAGGCCAGGACGCTGTGTATAAACATCATCTTTGATTCTCCCTTATAAGAATATCCCAGCAAATTTTATCATGGGATCTTTGATTCCCGTGATTTGGAAGCTATCTATTTGACTAAATCATAAATATTTGCAATAAAATGCGACGTTCTTATCAACAACAAATATCATGATACGATACCATATCTTCCTCTTATCAATTAAAGCAGAATGAAAAATAGGGGAAGCCCTTTTTAGGAGCACACACAGAAGAAGCTCATGACATCCGACCTAACACCACCTCTCCCTTTTCATTTCTCCCATTAATGCTTACCCTTTCCAATCTTCCTCCTCTATACCAAAATGATTACATCTCTCTTCATTGTTATTTCATGTTTTCTCTATTGTAATAAGGAACACCCGCTTATCTCTACATTTAGCTTTCTACTTGTGGTAAAATCTAGTGTAAAGTCCAATTTAGAGGTCAACAATTATTGATACCTTAATTTACTTCTTTTACCAAAATTACTCCGATAATAATATTTGTCATATGTCTCATTTTTCCGCTTATAATGGTAATTTAAACTCATCCTGAGTCACTCACACTTTCAATTTCACATTTGATTTGGAGCGCTTCAAATCTTTTGTGATTTGAGTTTTGGAGAAAATCGTGAAATATTTAACAAATTTTATAGAAAAATAATTTTGTTTAAAAAAATAATTTGTGATACGGGAGGTCTCTTACCACCTAATTAATATAAGTTTAATAAAATCTATTTATAGATATTTCTTCCGTTGAATTCACGCCTAGATTGTCTATGGCGATGGAATCTGAAAACCCTAGGCAAATATTTGAGCACCAACTCAGGAGAAGGAAAAGATTTTGTTAGGTCCTCCATCACCATCGCATGCATGATCGTGAGTCCACGTGGAAGCGTCACCACCGTGATGGTCTGATTCCATTCCACGGGGCAACCGTACATGTGGTGGTGATTACAGAGAAAACCACACGTGGCGATGGAATGACGGCTGATGCCTGAGCTGAAAACTGGTAACGTATACGGGTTCGGGACCGCTATTGACAGCCTTCCGTTCACTGTCTCTCAGTCACGTCCTTGTCACGTGGGTTTGCCCTTTGCGGGGCGGCACCGCCCTACTCTCTCTCCTCTTTACATTTTAGAGATAGAAAGCTTATAACTCTTCAATGGAGGAGAGAGAGAGAGAGATGTGTTTTCATTTGAAAGAATTACTACTAAGAAGCCATTTAACGACTAATAAATAAAAATAAAAATACTAAAAATCCACGTAATTATTTTAGTTGATGACGTCAAATATCCTTATAATTTGAGTTTTATAATTTCTACAATATTGTTAAATTCACAACTTAATCAGATGTTTAATTGTTCGTAACGAGAGAAGTTAATCTGTGTTACTTTTAAATTAATTGTGTTTAATATTCTTGAAATCTAAATATAGATTTTCAAATCAAAAGTTTACTTTTACT
This sequence comes from Begonia loranthoides, assembly GCA_022433065.1. Lineage (NCBI taxonomy): Eukaryota > Viridiplantae > Streptophyta > Magnoliopsida > Cucurbitales > Begoniaceae > Begonia > Begonia loranthoides. Next base: position 47,835,213 of record CM039468.1, on the reverse strand, counting down.
ATTTCTAATGTCATAATAGTACTTCATTTTTAATCCTGAGTTCCTAAATTTTATAAAATTGTTGACATTTTAAAGATTTGGAAATATAATTAATGTTTTCTTAAAAAATTGCTTACAAAAAAAAATTAACAAAACCACCGCTTACTTATTCGATCAATGATAAGTCAACCACTAAACAATTTTTGCTAACAAATAAAATATTTAATTATGGGAAATGAAGAGTGCAAACATTGATGTTAAGTTTTCTATTAAAAAATGATTTTTTTCCACTGCAGAACGATTACTTTCTACGGTAGAACAATTACTTTTAGCTTTGGAACGTTTTCTTTCCGCTGCTATGTTGAACAATTTCTTTCTAATGAGTTTTCTTGGTAGATCAAAAACATGTTTAGTTTAAACTATATTGATTTTTTAATAAATAGTTAACTAAAAATATTTCATTTTAATACAAAAATTGATTTTTCAAATAAATTAACGTTTCTAAAATCAATTTTCCGATAAGTTTCCTTAGCAAAACGAAAATATATGTAGGTTGAAGTACATTAATTTTTCAATAAACAATTAATTGATATCAAAATCGATTTCGAACAGATTAACATATTTTAAATCGATTTTCCAGCGAGTTTCTTTGAAAAAATGAACGGTGATGCCTGATTCATTTATTTCTCATAGTTAAGTGTTTTATTTGTTAGCAAAAATTGTTTAATGGTTAACTTGTCATTAATTCTACAGTTTAGTGTTTGTTTTGTTAATTTCCTATTTTATATTGAAAATTTACTTTCAATATTTTGAATATAGATAGTTTAACTTTTCTATTTTAAGAAATAAAGGTGTTTTCCAAAGCTTTCGTGTTTTTAATTAAAAGCAACGGCATGTAAAATATCAATACTCCAAACCTAGTCAACATATTTAGAAAAATGACGTGACACATCATCAATATAAATGTAAAGATGTCATCATTAATTCTAGTTTTGTTTGAATGAAAGACTAAGTAGTATGGAAGTGAAGATTAATGATGGATGAGATTAAGATAATGTCATGGGAATAAATCAGTCAGAGGAGAAATCACTGAAAATATTATTAAACTTGGGTCCATGATTTAGGTTTGGATGCCACGTGGCTATGTTCCGAACGCCGTGGATTTCTAACCACTCAGAAAGCAGCACGCAAGAGAGAGAAACTCCTCTAATCATCGGAACAACCAAAAATGTCCTTTTGGGAGGCCAACTTGTCCAATTTATCAAACAGCAGTTTCGTTTCTAATACTACAACTACACAACCTAAATTACCATTCTACCCTCGAGATTCATTGCGGGGTTAATTAAGAGAAACAAGCAACGTAGTTAATCAATTTGATTTGCAAAATAAACAAACAATGATTGGATGCGTGAATACCTAAAACATAATTCCAAATAAATAAAAAAGAAAGGAAATATGCGAGTTCCCTAATCAACAGGAAAGCCAACTCAAGACCATACTGGCGCAACATGTAGGATTGCAGGACCATCCACCAATCTTATCTCCAAGGTTTTTCTTTTTTATTTGGTCATTAAATTTACACCGTAGGATAGTCTTCAAGCTGTCCTATTCCCATATAAGTACACAAGAAGGCTATTTTGAAAATTATTCGCCACTAAAAATATAGGTCGACATTGAGATTTGCTATCTATGTCCAACCTGCTTTTCGGTTCAATGGATGGCATGTAGATTACGGAGGTCATACGCGAACGTAAGATGAAAAGTTGCATTAAACAAAAAAGTAAATAAAGTGAAGGTATCATTAAGTGTTAAAAGTTGAATGAGTTGGATCAGGTAACATAATTTAGACATCGAAATCAAAATTTGTCACATTAGTTAGGAAATGAGATGGAATCTCTATACGTGTTCGGTGGAAAGTGGGAGGACTTCACGATCACGTTATTGTCACAATTAGGGGCTCTAAGCTTGTTGTCTGCAAATTATTGAATGGGGAAAGGGTGTTTTTGTCATTTCATGTTCCATTGTTATTGCTCTTTATAAAGAGCCCGGGGCTGGTGCTTTGGTAATCTAGGGGGGGAACTACGATAAAATCTTCTTCTCGTTTTTCATGCAGTGGATTACTGAAAATGGAAAAACAGAATTCCGTGGGGTTGGTGAGGGCGAAGTCCGATCAGTTGGTCGAGGCGGTGGCTGCAGCGTTCAAGTCGTCACCTGCGGCATCCAGTGAAGGGGCTGGAGCGGCGGAGAGTGGAGGAGCTGCCTCGAAGAAATCCGGCAAGAGAATGCTACCTCCGATTTCGCCGGCGCGGGGGAGTGGCAGCAACGGGAAAAACACGCACATTAGGAAGTCGAGAAGCGCTCAGATAATGAAGCTGGACATGGAGGAGCTCAGCAGCGGCGCAGCCCTCAGCCGTGCGTCTAGTGCTAGTCTGGGCTTGTCTTTCTCCTTCACTGGTTTTACAGTCCCGCCGGAAGACATTGTAGATTCTACTCCTTTTAGTGACGAAGACGATACACGTAAGTTCTTCATTTAGTTTTAATATTTTTTAAATTTACTGTTTTTATAGTATGCCCAAATCAGTAATCAGGAGGACTTTTGAGAAACAGTGTGCTTAGAAAAGTCAAAGGTTGGTGAGAGCAAATGAAGCTGAGACCAAAATTCATGATCGCATGACTGACGAGATATTAAAGTCAAAAGCTAATTAAGGCTATAAAGAATGTTCTGTTTTTTTAGAAGTTCCACAATGAACACTTCTTTCTTCTCCTGGGTAGATTAACATATCGAAATAATTGTGTATTTGGTGGTGTACTCCGATCAAATCGGTTTATACAATTGAGTTGTTTGAACTTAAATTCTTAGTTTTATTTTAAATTAATTAACTTAGAATTATTATGAATGTAACAGCTGAGGATCTTGAAGCAGGGTCAAAGAAAGGCAAGTTCCAAACAGAGCCGACCTTACCCATTTTCCTCAAGGTAAAAACACTACCACTCGAGGCTTGCCTGTCATCACATATAATGTATATCATCATCATCATAGAAAACGTATGTAGCTGTCTCAATAGTACATAAATTTGATGTGGGACTTATCTATCTGAATTGAACAGGAGAGGGAATTGGAGATTGGTATAGAGAGATCTACAGCACAAATAGAAAACAGGGGTAGCAATAGCATGGTTCAGGTTCAGTCTTGTACAAGACTCCCCCTTCTTTCCAGATTAAAAGATAATGCTTTGTTTTCATTTTTATAGATTTGCTGGTGTCTAGTTAAGTATGCTCCACTCGCCTTAGTTTAGTGTTTCGGCCTAGGAGTCCGTCCGAGCCCGAGTAAGGCTCAGAGTTATCTGGAAAGAAGGGTATGAAGCAGAAACTCCATGAAATGAGTTGTTGAAATTACTTTTGAGTCATACCCAAATGTATGAATTTTCTTTTGTCTATTTTCTGAACGGAACTTCTTCTTTTTTTTGGCCGGCGCAGTTTACGGACGTGTCGTACAAGGTGATTCTAAAAGGAATAAGGGCATGCCAGGAGAAGGAGATTCTGAACGGAATTACTGGTTCTGTCAATCCCGGAGAAGTTTTGGCATTAATGGGACCATCGGGAAGTGGAAAAACAACTCTCGTTAATCTCCTGGGAGGCCGGCTTATCCGATCGACGGTTGGGGGTTTGATTACATACAACGAGCAGCCGTATTCGAAGTCCTTGAAATGCAGGCGAGAAAACCTACACATTTCAGTTCGTTTCCAAGTTAAGTTTATTTGAATTGGTATATACGTTCTTCGGTAAAATGACATGAAATTTCAATGCAGAATCGGATTTGTGACTCAAGACGATGTGTTATTTCCGCACCTTACAGTTAGAGAAACATTAAGATATGCAGCCCTTCTTCGACTGCCGAAAGCATTGACAAAAGAGCAGAAGGAAAAGCGAGCTATGGACGTAATCAACGAGCTCGGCCTGGAGAGGTAAGTAAAATCTCTTCCATCTTTATATCCCTTAAAGATCACAAACTTGTAACATGTCATATCGGGATTTCGAGTTGTCAATGGCTGCATGCAGATGCCAGGATACGATGATCGGTGGATCGTTTGTTCGAGGCGTTTCTGGTGGAGAAAGAAAGAGAGTTTGTATTGGCAATGAGATTTTAATCAACCCTTCTCTCTTGCTTCTCGATGAACCTACTTCCGGGTTGGATTCTACTACAGCATTACGGATCGTTCAGATTTTACAAGATTTAGCTGAGGTGAGTAATTCAACTGAACTGAAATTTCTCAATTCGATAAGATTTTCTTTTCGAGAATTAGCTTCTAATTTTAGTCTATTGATTTGCGTTAGGCGGGGAAAACTGTCGTGACGACTATCCACCAACCTTCGAGCAGGCTGTTTCACAAGTTTGATAAGTTGATTCTTCTGGGGAAGGGGAGTTTGCTCTACTTTGGAAAAGCATCAGAAGCCATGGTTTATTTCTCTTCTATTGGATGTTCTCCTCTTGTAGCCATGAACCCTGCTGAGTTCTTGCTGGACCTTGCTAATGGAAACATTAATGATGTCTCTGTACCTTCAGAACTAGAAGATAAAGTGCAAATGGGAAATTCAGAAACCGAAATCAGAAGCGGAAAGCCGTCTCCAGCCATAGTTCACGAGGCAAAAAATCTCAAAAAATCTAATTTTTGTTCGATTTGCGATGGGTTTTTAAGATTTTGCTTCTCCCTTCTGCAGTACCTGGCGGAGGCGTACGAAAATCGAGTTGCAGACAAAGAGAAGAAGAGGCTTTCTGCTCCGATTCGGCTCGCCGAAGAGCTTAAATCCAAGATGACTCCCCCGAAAAGACAGTGGAACACAAACTGGTGGGAGCAATATTCGATATTGTTCCGAAGGGGAGTCAAAGAAAGAAGACACGACTACTTCAGTTGGTTGAGAATCACACAAGTTCTATCTACTGCAGTTATCTTGGGATTACTTTGGTGGCAGTCGGATACTAATACCCCGAAAGACCTGCAAGATCAGGTAAGATATGAACATCTAACAAGCCTGAAATAAGGATTTGATCTTTCTCATAAAGATTTGATCTTCCAGGCGGGACTGCTTTTCTTCATTGCCGTCTTTTGGGGGTTCTTTCCCGTCTTTACGGCAATCTTCACGTTTCCACAAGAAAGAGCGATGCTTAGTAAAGAAAGAGCGGCTGATATGTACAGACTGAGCGCATATTTTCTAGCCAGAACGACGAGTGACCTTCCGCTCGACTTGTTACTACCCGTTCTGTTTCTTGTCGTCGTCTATTTCATGGCCGGCTTGAAACTAAGTGCAGCTCCATTTTTCCTCACCATGCTCATTGTTTTCCTCTGCATTGTGGCTGCTCAGGTTAGACCCTTTTTCCCGGCTTAGAAGTACACCGGAGAGACGATGATGTAGTTGCTAAAATTTGGTTTAAAGCAGGGGCTTGGACTGGCCATTGGAGCTACGTTGATGGACTTGAAAAAAGCAACCACCTTGGCTTCCGTCACCGTCATGACCTTCATGCTCGCCGGTGGATTCTTCGTTAAAGTGAGTAAAAATGCACAAATAAAAAAGTAGTGATTGACGTAAAAAAATGGATGCGAAAATGCGTTTTAATGTGTTATGAATTCTGCAGAAAGTGCCGGTTTTCATATCTTGGATCAAGTATTTATCTTTCAACTATCACACTTACAAGCTTCTTCTCAAGGTCCAGTACCGACACCTTGCTCCGGTCATCAACGGCACAAGAATAGACCGGGGAGTGGTCGAGGTCTGTGCTTTGGTAGCCATGGTTTTCGGGTATCGGATATTGGCTTATCTGTCGTTGAGGAGGATGAAGCTTCAATGTGAAGCTTAGAGGAGAAGAAATTTGATAATGTAGTTAGTTTCAGGGAGGGATGACGTTTTAGTGTCAAAGTGCAAGTAATTAGGGGTGAGTTAGTGTTGATTAGCGTCCGCAGTAGTATGGATTACGGATAAGAGTTTTTGAGAATCTTAAGGTTGTATTAAGCCGGATTCTTTCACATTTTCTACAGTTGAACTCTTTAATAACTCGTAATACATTTGTACAATTGAAGAACCCAGGCCAGAAACCAAATAAAACTTTAATTTAATAATAATAATAATAATAATAATAAAAGTATTTAGTTGGTGTGGGTGTGGCATGTAAAGTCAAATTTAATATCAATTTATTAGACCTCTTATTTACGTGACAAATTTAATAAATTTATAATTCATAAAGGTGTCAAAGTGCAAGATGTCGCGAATGTGTAAGGAAGAACTTCTTGATGCTAAGCTTCCAAAGAATATGCCTATTATTTATTGCCTATAAACAATGTAGAATCAGCTTCTTCCCCTTTAAACTTCAGCCGTTGATCAGGTTCTCTATCATGACTCATGACTGGCCACGTCCCCAAAAGTTGGCCCTACGCACCCTGAAGTCCCCATCACCGTCCAATCCGAATCAAGTGGATCCCACACGAACACGTGGAGGTCGACCTTTGTACGAGTGTCCAAAACTGGTTTTTAATGAACATTTTCGTCTTCTTCCTCCAATAACTGTCTCTTTTCCTTCCTTCTCAGACTCTCTCTCTCTCCAACCGAAGGAGCGCCATCGAATTTGGATCCACACTCTCTCTTTCGACATCTCTCCGTCGATCACGTTATCTCTACCTTTAATTGAAGTTGGAAACTTGCGGACCGTTCATTCTGATTCTGATCTGTATCGTGGTCTGGCTAGGAATCGGTAGCATTTCAATTAAAACTTTCCTGCTACGAGGTTTGGAGTTTTGCTTCATTGATTGAACGTTGAAGTACTCGGAGTAAGAACTTGGTTGCTCTGCTTTTGTGTAATTGTGGCGATTCTATGTTTCTGTTCCGTGTTTGGTTTCTGAGAAAATTTCGATGAAGACGAAAAAATCTGATTATTTCTCTTTTAGAGATCAAATAAATATTTTCCTATGTGTTTAAGAAAATGTTTGATGATTATTTTATGTTAGAATCCTGGACGCATCTCTATTCAGCAATTAAGAGTTTTTACAATTTCTTTGAGGCATTTTTGGTGGGCGTCTTAAATCCTCCTCCTACTCCTTAAAAGTTCAAAAAATACAGTCCATCATGTCTTGTTAGAACCCTGGACGCATCTCTATTCAGAAATTAAGAGTTTTTACACTTTCTTTGGAGCATTTTTGGTGGGCGTCTTAAATCCTCCTCTTCCTCATTAGAAGTTTAAACAATATAGTCCATCTTGTCTTGTTAGAATCCTGAACACAATTCTATTCAGCAATTAAGAGTTTCTACGCGTTCTTTGGAGCATTTTTATGGACATTTAACTCCTACTCATTAAAAGTTTAACCACCTTTCACCTTCTTGATAACCTCCACTTTTACAATGTAGTTCTCCTTTTGTGGACTGATCAATACTTTATATTGATAGAATGATGTTATTTAACATCCACTTAACTTAAAATAGTACTTTATATTTTGTAGATCTTAACAGTTATACCTTTTTCCAATCTAACTGCAGGTAAGGTACATTACACTACAGTTATGTATCGGCTGAGCAGTCCTGCACGTCTGATGATAGTTTCAGATCTTGATCATACTATGGTATATAATCTAATTGCTTTTTCTTGGATATGCCTTCAATCTATTTTATTTCATTTGTTTTACTAAAAGAAGTTTTAATTACAGGTTGATCATCATGATACCGAGAATGCATCTTTGCTGAGGTTTAATGCTTTGTGGGAAGCCAATTATCGTCATGATTCCCTCCTTGTTTTCTCGACTGGGAGATCTCCTACACTTTACAAAGAGTTGAGAAAAGAGAAACCAATGTTAACTCCAGATATAACAATAATGTCTGTTGGTACTGAGATAGCTTATGGCAACCCAATGGTCCCAGACGAGGGTTGGGTTGAATTTCTAAATAATAAATGGGATAAGAACGTAATCATCGAGGAAGCTAGCAAATTTTCTGAACTAACTCCTCAGGTATATATTATGACACTACGGAATTTAACTTCCATTGTCTAAAAAAAGTGTGATCGCATTAGTGACTAATTCTGAAGTATTTGAAGCAAATTTTTTGTGACTGGAAATTGAGAAAATTATTCTTGTTATGGATATTTATCAATAGTTGAACTTCATGGGATGATGCAGTCGGAGACAGAGCAAAGACCACACAAGGTTAGCTTTTATGTTCAGAAGGAGAAGGCTTTGGATGTGATAAAGGCTCTGTCAGAATGCTTTGTAAAGCACGGGGTAATGATTTTCTTGTCTTTTAGACATTTTTGGTTTGATTGTTTCTTCATGACTATATTTAGTTCTATTTGACTTGATCTGGTCTCCTGAATTCTGTCATACATGGTTATTTTTTTCTTTTGCCAGTTGGATGTCAAAATAATCTATAGCGGGGGACTGGATTTAGATATCCTACCACAAGGTGCAGGCAAAGGACAAGCACTAGCATACTTGCATAAAAAATTTACCTCTGAGGAGAAACTCCCCGGTAGCACTCTTGTCTGTGGTGACTCGGGAAATGATGCTGAGCTATTCAGCATTCCTGATGTATATGGTGTCATGGTAGTTCATCTGAATCTTCAGTAACATAGTTGTTATCTCAATTTGCAAAGACGTCTTTCTGACTCTAAAATTTTCAAAGTTTTATTTTGTTAGGTTAGCAATGCTCAAGAAGAGTTACTCCAGTGGCACGCTGAAAATGCAAAAGATAACAATAAAATTATTCATGCTACAGAGAGGTGTGCTGCTGGGATAATACAAGCAATTCGTCACTTTAACCTAGGTCCAAATATTTCTCCTAGGGACGTCAGAGACTTTTTTGACCTGACGTTGGAAAATGTTAATATTGGTCATGAAATTGTAAGATTCTACTTGTTTTACGAGAGGTGGAGGCGTGCGGAAGTTGAGAATTCTGAACTGTATCTTGCAAGTGTAAAGGCTGCTTGTGTATGTCAACCCTCTTGGTTAATCCTCTTATTGCTTGGCATTTAAGTTTACTCCTAATGCAACTTATTTTAACTAGGAATACCTATAGATCATAAGCCTTATGGTTGAACTAGCCTATATTTTGGTTTTAAGAAAAGATAACTTATGGTCACCCTATTGCTTATTCTTGAACTTTCTAGGTTGTTTTTCTTAAGTAGTTCCTGTTTGTTTATCAGCATCCAACTGGTGTTTTCGTCCATCCATCTGGCGTGGAAAAATCACTTTTTGAGTGCATAAATGTCATGAGAAACTGCTTTGGAGATAAGCAAGGAAAAGACTTCAGGGTCTGGGTTGATCTTGCATTCCCTACACAAATCGGATCAAATGCTTGGTTGGTGAAGTTTTATAAGTGGGAGTTATCTGGTGAGATTTTTTTTGTCATTACATATTAGGCTTCACCTTAGATCTAATTGGTTTTAAATGGAACTACTTTTTTTCATTTGGTTTCAAAGAATTGTAGCGTTTTTTAGTGTCATGTTTCAGGACGAGAGCTATTACATTAGTTCTTGTAGTAAAATATAGGAGAGGATTGAAGTAGGAAGAAATTATTCAGCCCGTATATAGTAAAGTAGTCATGATTTAATATCTTATCTCGTGCTGGTTTGCAAAGGTGAGGAGAGGCAATGCTGCTTCACCACTGCTATTCTAACCTCTAAGGTGAAACACGAGACTCGCTTATAAACCTTATTTTTCTACCCTGCTTTGTAATTTTGACTGAGAAATTAAGATTGTGGACCTCAGAGTTCAAATCCTGCGGATGGATACACTTGGCGTCACGTGCATCAAACTTGGACGGCCGGAGCCGGAGAAGGAGCCAGAGCCGGAGCCACAACTGATTCCACAACATGGTTGTTTTAGATTTGATTGACTTCAATGAAATAAATTGTCTGCTGTGATGATGGATGGATTACTTTCTTGCTTACGTAAATGACCTAAGACAAGTCATCTATGGGGATCATAAGCAGCTTCTTCTAGTTTTTCAATAAATTGCCATGAAACGAGGATCAATTTACTTGTTTCTATGTGTTTGAGCACTGTTTACAATTAATTTTATGCAACAATTGTGTAATTCACTTGACAAATACGTTTTGAAAAGATTGAATTTGTGTTTGTATCATTATTGAGGCAAGGATTGTTATTACTTTTGTCGTTGTTGGTTCATTGGCTGTGCATAAAAATCAAGTAATTTTAGAGTATTATTGTTCTTATTTATTAATGTTCCCATTATTATGAATGAATTATAGTAAAAAAATTATACGATATTTAACCAAAAAAAAAATCTTCAACTATAGGGTTAGTGACAAGCTAAATCTAAAACTAATTTCGTTAACAAATAAAATCTTGAACTGTGAGAAATAAACAAGATAAATCTTGCAATTATGTTTTCAGTTAAAAAACGTGTCTCGGTCGTTCGTGTTAACTCGTGAATGTCTATGTATATGACTTTACATAGAAGCGGACGACTGAATGTTAAAAGTGAGCGTCTTCTCCCTTAAATATTTTACTTCTAGACGATTGTACTTATAGAACAGACGTCCGAGTATTGACTTTAAAGAAAAGTGGATAGAGCGGACAACCATGCTTTCAAATATATAAGTTCACGCTTTCATATATAAGTTCGTACGACCGTACGTTAAGAGCAGACGCTCATTCCTTTAAATATTTTACTTTTGGATGACTATACTTAAATAATGGAAGTCCGAGTAATGACTTTAAAGAGAAACAGATGATCGCATATAAGAGCAAATGATCGCACTTTCAAATGTATTGAATAATGAAAGAGGTTATTTTTGCACGAACCCTAAATTCTCTATGACCCTCTAAATCTTTGTATGAGAAAGAAATATAGTTCGTTAAACGCAATTAGAGAAGAAGTCGTAAGTTATGTTTTAAAAAATGAGTATGAGATAAAGTTTTTCAAAAGTAAATCCTATCGGTTGACGATCGTGTGCCAGGAAGGAAGCAATTGACAAATTCACCTTTAAAAAATGCATGGTGAACTTACGTTTCAAATAAAGAGTTATAACGATGTTCACTGTAATACCCTACCTTTTTATATTGGAATTTAATAAGAATAATTGAAAAGAAATTGAGGATATTCAAATTTATTGGGTAATTATTGAGGTATTACCAAAGACGTAATCAGCAATCATTATCATTGAGCGATATTTGGAATAAATTGAGAATTTAAATTGGGTTGAGAATAATTTAATTAAATGAAAGATTTAATTAAATTATTAAAAAGGAATTTAATTGGATAAAATAGAGTATTTGGGATTAACAATGTAAGGGATGGATTAAATAAATTTAATTATTAGATTAAATAAATTTAATTATTGGATTAAATGGAAATGAGGGATTAAGTAAATAAATTAATTGGCTTAAAGAAAATTAAAAGAGGGATATGGAAGGCATGAACCGGTTTAGCAGAACCGGTTCACGCCATTGAACTGGTTCACTGAGTGAACCGATTGAGTGGGAAAAGAATGGCGTTTGGCCATTCGCAAAGTGCAGACAGAAATGAAAGGGAGAGAGAGAGAGAGAGAGAGAGAGAGAGAGAGAGAGAGAGAGCAGAGGCGAGAGAGAAGAGAGAACGAGAAAGAGGGAGACCGAGTGAGGGAGAGAGACGAGCCGGAGGGAGCGCTCGGGATGGCTCTTCTGCGACGGCCGGCGAGTTGCTGCGACAGCAACATGCGAACAAACGCCGTGGGACAAATTGCAGCTAGGGCTCGGAATCGGAGCTCCCACGGGCGTGGCTTCTAGCAACAATTCGACGTATGGTTGATCGGGTTTTCCTCCTCCCTGGCATCTCTATTGATTGGTCGTCGACTGGAGGTGTTGCAGGGACGAGTTGGACGGGTTGGCGATCGGTAGCGGCGATTCACGATGGTTAGTGGCAATTTCGAATTGGGTCGGGCTGTGATTGGGTGCTCCGACCCGGTTGCTTCTGAACCCGATCTGCCCAATTCGGTTGGGATTTGTTGTCTGCTAATGCAGACAACTCTAGCCTGGAATCGCACTCTGCTTTTAATGGATGCAAATACAGAGTGGGGAACACTATGAAAAGTTGGATGGATTTGTGGGATTTCTGTTGGGAAATAATTGTGATTTTTGGGTTAAGTTGACTGAGGTGAATGGCTGGCAGAAGGAGGCAATCCTTGGGATTGCTGAATTGTGAGGGAGTGAGAGCTATGAAGCAGGAAGCTCTCTGGCGTTAGAGTCCGAGAGTTTCTATGGAGGGGTTGGAGTGACAGCTCTTGGTTTCCAGTTGCTGCAAATCGACTGGTGAGGTTTTGAGGATGGTTGATGCAGCTCTCAGATGTGCTACAGGTAACATAATCCTTCTCTACCTATTGTTGGAATTGTTGGAGTAATTATTGTTGGATGTTACTCCATTGTATATTCTGTTGGTGGCTATTGTAGTTTCTGGATGTTGGTATTGATAAATAATGTCTCTGTTAGGTTGTTAATCTGTCATTGGATTTATGCCCTGTGTACTGCTCTCTTTGTTGAGGGTTATGGATTATCTGCTTTTGATTATGTGTATGAGTTGTTGATCTGCTGTTGGATAATGGATTCTGTGTTCTGAAACTTTAGTTGCAGGTCATTGGATAATAATGGATGGTTATTTTGTTAAGTGGTGTTTGTAGGAATTATTGAATGTAATGGATTATCTGCTTTGGTGTAAGTAAATAAATACGGCCTTATGAAACACTTAGTTGGTTTAGAAATGTTTATGCTAATTGCTGTGCTTTGTTGGTATTCTGAAAGCATGAACATGTTGGATATTAGTTTTACTGCAGGTTACACTCTGTTAATTGATGAATATAAGCACTCTGTTAATTGTAAAAAATATGGTAATGAAGAATATGTTGGTTTAAGCTAGAATTGAGTAAAAGCATGAATGATTTGTGGAAAGTGGGAAACGTTGATTTGATGCTTTGAATTCTGCAATTGGGTTGATTGTGGAATTGTGAGATCTAAGTTAAGTGTTTTGCATAATAGATTGATACCCTGTTAATAGACATGTTTTCTGCTGTTGGATAGTAAGCTACGGTTGGGTTGATTCAATGACTTAATAATATATCTTGTAATTGTCTGAGTGATTATAAATTAGAATTTGGTTTTGATGCTGAAGAATGAGTTTGTTATTCTGCTGTTTGGATAATGACTTTGGCGATAATTAAGGATGAGAAAAGAATGAGATAAATTATGCTTTATTAATAAGTAAACGTTATTTAATTGTGAAGGTACAAAGAAGACAAGAAGAATAACGGCTAAATGCTAATGCACGTTAAAGCTTCGAGGTAAGAAATTGAGTAGAGTCGTTGGATAGTGGAAGCCCTACACCATTAGCCGAGTCGTTTACTTTAATTGTTTGTTTACGTTTCCACTATGTTGCTTTTATATATATCGTGCATATGCAAATCGCACATTATTAGTTTAATGTTCGAGCATGTTTAGGATCGCACGTTATTAGTTTAATTGCCGAGCATGTTTAGGATCGCACTTTATAGTTTATTTTCCGAACATGTTTAGAATATTAGCATGTGATTATTTTTTCGTTTAAATTGCCAAGCATATTTGTTTTGTTACCGCTTTCCTTAAAATTGCCAAGCATGTTTAATTGTTATTGTTGTTTCTTCTAAATTACCAAGCATGTTAGAATATATTGCCATGTTTAGGGTATTAGTAGCTTTCTCTTATGTCCCTTACTTTTATATATATATTTGTGATTTCAACTTCCTATTTCATGCCTTTATATCATGACTATTACTGTTTTCCAATGACATGCATCATAATAACGTTTCTTATGTACATGCATCATGATAATAGAAACAAGTAGAGAGTGCCACCTTGGGGTGGTACTCACATGCATGATGTGAGAAAAATGAACGAATGAAAGAATGAATGAATGAAAGAATGAATGAATGAAAGAATGAAAGGGAGTTGGGGGGCGAATGGGTAGCGGTTCTAGTCTATAGCTAGGCAAAGCCCTCTACCTTAACGGGAACAGTAAGGGGTTAGGTCCAATCAACTATCCCATCCCCTAAGAACCCTCCAATCTCCAGCTCGAAGTACGAGTAAAGAACGAACAAACGAAAGAAAGAACGTAAGAAAAGATTGGTTTGGGTGGTCCCCATTCCAAAAGAACTAAAGAGAGGCATACATCATACTACATAGCTCATTTCTTACTGGGCCTCAGGCTCACAGTTGCTAATGGTGTAGGTATATGTATATGCACACGAGAAAATGATGAACGAATCAAGGAACAATTGATGAGGATTTGCACGTTCGAGTGTTGTGGTTGGCCAGGATAAGGAAAATAAAAGAGAAAAATAATTTGTAATTAATAAGTAATTATTTGTTTAATATTTCTAAAATGAATTTCTTATGCTTCTGCAATGTTTTAAATAAATGATTTTATAACGCTTCCGCTATGTTTTACAAATGATTTTATATCGGTGACATTTCACGGTATACCACGGTTTATGAAAGGTTAGTAGCGGTCCAGTTTAGACGCAGTCTGATATTTCTTTCAAAAAGTTTTAAATAAAGAGGGTTTTAATGGCATCATAAAAGTTTTAAATTTTAACGCATTTTAAAAGGGCTACGAAAAATCGGGTCATTACATTCACACTTGTTCACAAGATGGAAAAGCGCCATGCCTCTGCCAAATGAGTGGCAAACCAATACATGGACACGTTCAAAAGTCAAGCTAGTTGAGATGTTCCCTCCGTCATTGAAACAGTCAGGAATAATTTTAATGTCAACATTACACCTAGTCTTGTCAGAAAGACAAAGAATGAAGTGAGAAAACTGAATGAAGGGGATGGCGATGAACAATATAAACAGCTCTAGTTGTTTGGAGAGGAGATTCAGAGGTCTAATCATGGAAGCACATTGGTTGTTAACATAGATAGAAATAAACTTATGCCCTTTCTGATATTTGAAAGGATATATGTGTTTGGCTACGTGCAAGAAAGGTTTGTTGGAGTGTGGTAGACCTGTTATTTGCTTGTATGGCTATTACTTAAAGGGACTCATGTCTAAGTCAGTTGCTCATAGCTGTTAACATTCACAGAAATGATGAAATTTATCCACTTGCTATAACAGGGGTTGAAGCAGAATACAAAGAATATTGGTCCTAGTTTTTGCAATTGTTGCTTATGGATATAGACAATGCTTTGGGTAGGGGATGGACATTTGTTTTTAACCGACAAAAGGTATGGTGCATTGCCTTTTTAATGTCTGTTTATGTTATGCGTTGTATGTGAAGGTTTGTATTATTATGCATGTTTATTTTTGTAGGGGTTGGTGTCTGCTATTGAAGAGTTTGCATTGTCAGCCGAATATCATTTCTGCTTTAGAAACTTGTATGCCGATTTCAAAAAGCAATTTCAAGCTAAGTTGTACAAAGTCGTGATGTGGAATGCATCTAGGGCCACAATGTCAACGCACTTTGAGAAAGAGCTGAAGAAACTATTTTTGGTTGATCAAACTACACACACATATATATGAAACATCAATTTGAGATTTTTGGCAAAACATGTTTTTAGTTTTATCCCAAATGCGACATAAGTCTTAACAATTTGAGTGAGTTCTTCAATGCCTGTATCCTACTAGCTCGAGACCAATCAATTCTAACTATGTTCGAGATGATAAAAAAGGATATCATATGTAGGATCGTTAAGAAACAAGAAAAAAGTTGCAGAGTTGACGGACCTATTGTGTTCTTAGATCAAGAACAAGCTTGCCAAGCTACAATATGCAACTCAAAATTAGTGTCCAACATTTGCAGAAGCTTGTCGGTTTGAGGTCAATGATGGTAACGAATAGTACGTAGTCAATTTGGACAGATGTACCCGTAATTGTTATTGGTGGGAGCTGACTGGAATCACATTCATGCATGCAATCCCATGTCTGCTTTTTATGAGGAGATCAGTTGAGGATTATGTTCATGTATAGTATCCCTGGGAAATATACATGAGGATGTACTCCCACTTTGTCCAGCCTATTAGTTGCCAACACATGTAGCCTAAAATAGACGAAGATCCAATTCTGCCACCGCCAATAAAGAGATGACTAGGGAGACCTTGAAAACAAAGAGTGTGGGATGTTGATGAGCCCCATAGCTGAACACTACTGAGTATGAGAGATATCACCATGACATGTAGCTGGTATTGAGGTGTGGGCCACAAAACCTCCACTTGTCAAGGTGGAGGCTCATCCACTGATGAGGAAAGTGGCAGCGGTAGAATCAGAGGCAAAAGTGGCAGTGGTGGAAGAGGAAAACTCACAACACACATTTGTGAGTTTTACCATTGCTGTCGGGACGCAAGTAAGTACATTATTACATTTATGGTTTCAAAAATTATTCTAAATGTGTATGTTTATGAAACCGTATTGCCTTTGTTATGTAGGAGTCTGCCGTATCAGGTACACATATTTTGTGATTTGTTTTTTTTTTTTGTAATTTAATTGTACTATATTATATTATTGACATTTTATAAATTTAATATTTTGCAAAGATTATGAATATGTATATATTTATTTATGAGATTTTATATTTATTTCTAAATACTGAAATTGGTTTATAAGAATTCAATAGTTGAAGGGTGAATTAAGGTCATAAAAAAACACATACATAAGCAAAAACATCTCATGGCATCTGAGGATATTGCAATTTATTTTGCATGGACGCGAATGTTTGGGATACATCATTGGACGTTCCTGTGGCATCCTTGGATGCCCATGGGCATCTACAGATGTTGCATTTGGTTTTACATGGATGCAGATGTTTGGGGTTCACGCCAAACGTTTAACGACCATGGGCCTTCCTTGGATGTAATGCAATAAAGAGAAAACACATACATAAGCAAAACACGCCTCGCAGACGTTCGGGGATGCGTGTCTTCCTTGAAGCCCATGGGAATGAAAGGATGTTGTGCATTTGGTTTTGCATTAGATGCAGATGTTCGGGGTACATATGCAAATATCCATGCCTTCTTAGAACGTCCATGAGAATGAGAGGATGTTGCATTTGGTTTTGCATTGGACACGAACGTCCAGGGTACATCTGTAGATGTCCATGCCTTTCTCGAACACCAATAGGAATGAGGGAAGTTGCATTTGGTTTTGCATTGGACGCAGACGTCTCGGGGTACATCCGTGGATGTCCGTGACTTTCTCAAACTCCCATGGGAATGAGAGGATGTTGGATTTGGTTTTACATTGAACGCGGATGTCTATGCGTTCCTCAAATGCCCATAGGAATAAGAGGATGCTGCATTGAGCATTGGATGTGGACGTCCGAGGTACATCCACAAACATTTGTGCCTTCCTCAAACACCCATAGGAATGAGGGGATGTGACATTTGATTTTGCATTGGGTGCAGACGTCCGTGGTACATCCGCGGACATCCGAGGTACATCATAACAACTCATAACCAGAATATCCAACAATAATATCATAACATGTATAACAACTCACAACCATAATATCCAACCAAAATATTGTAACATGTAAAATAGCTCAATATCAAAGGTACAATTACATTAGTAGATACAAATGTAAAATAACAAATGTAAAATAATAAATGTACAATAACAAATGTACATTTACACTTGTCGGAGATTGACGAAGATAAACCTCAATTTGAGTTCATATATACATGACAGGAGTGTTCCAAAAGGGAATTCATAGGCTCTTCGTGCGTATGGAATCTGTTTTGTTGACAATTACGAGTCACTAACACATCGCAAGGTCTGAGAGTTTAAATTTGCCGTGTGAACTAAAATGGGAAGAGGGAAATTAGTATGCAATTTTGAAAGCACAATGCTTATAGCATAGTGTGAGAAAATATGTTATTTTTTATCTATAAGGAGCATGAAAATTGCAATTGCCTCTCATAATATCACCTAGTAGCCGTAATGGGTATGTAGGTCAATTGATGACATGAAACATATCTACTTTGGGTGTGTTTGAAATTAAAACCATATATTATTAGTGGTTTGACTAGGGAAAAAATATTGTATGAAGGATTAAAAGTGATTTGCTTGGATCCACTCAAGAGTCATAAGCAAGTCCCTCATTTGAATGTCAACTATTTCTTCTTTGTTCAATGTGTCACACTGAATAAAAAAAATATTTAAGAGATTTATTTAAAATAATAGCTTCTTAAACATTGATTAAACATACGACAAAAAGTTATCCTCACTGATTCAGATGTTGAATTTTGCTTTGGAATGATGAGAGTAAAAATCTTGAAAACATTGTTTTTCTGAAAAAAAAATCAACATAAAGTAAGATATCTTAAGCATACAATCAAAACTGATAATAACTTTTAACTTATATAGTTTCTTACCACAATACATGTAAGAATATCACATATCTCAAAGTTCTTTTTGGTATTTGCCCGAGTCAATCTCATAAAATCCTCCATCAATTTCACAGACAGAAATGATCAATTTAAACACTACCATTAGATTACTGAGTATACCATTTAAATTTTATATATTGCACAAAACCAAATTGAAGACATACCATACGCAACTTTTGATGTGAAGCAGGTCCTTTGGTAAAATTGATATTTTTATAATATTAAAATTGTACATATAAATTTTTTGTGTTGTAGTTCAGTCAAAGTGTTTGTGTTGACTCATTTTGTCGTAGCGACCATGTGTAGATTTTTGGTCAAATTGGTCAAACTAGTAAGATTGGATGTTACCGCATGTTAAATAAATTGACAATAATTTATTCGTTAAGTTGAAGTTACCTTAATTGAATTTTGTGTCATGATTGGATGTTCAAAAAATATAGAATTTATGTGGATGAACTTAATATATATTTAATATATACTTTATTATATATTAAATAAATTAAAAATAATAAAATTTTAAATTAAGGGAAAGAGGGTTTCCTCTCTTCCCTCTATGCGGCCGTTGACAGCAAACAAAGAGAGAGAGGGAGAGGGAGAAAATCAACCCTTGAGTGAGAGAGTTTGGATGCCAGATTTGGATTCATGATGCTAAGGCCTCCCACATTTGTGAAGGAACTTTGAGGGTAAATCATTCCCTCTGTTTTTGTGTTTAGAGTTTTGTTATAAGTTAAAAATTAGATTTGAGCTTGGAAACTCGAATCTGTGGGTTGTTGCTACAATATATTGGTAGATGTAGGGTTTATGCAATCGTTTAGAGGCAAAACAAATGAAGCAAACAATGAGTTTTCGTTGCAAAAATCGTGCTGGAAGGTCTCCCCGGTCAACTGCTAGAAATGCCAAGAATTTCAGTGAGTTTGGGTTAATTCACGATCGATCGCGTCGGCTGGTAGGTCGTCCACAGTTTGAACCAGTCGACTACAGCCTAAATCGGTCGACCGCGCTATTGCTTGGGTCAACTATTACAAATCATGATCAACCACTACAGAGCCTGGTCGATCGTATAGTGTAAGTTTGTGCATTTTTGGACCGTTTACATGTTGGTTTAGGTTCCTAATCTCAGTATATGACCTATTCTCATTCCCTTGTGAATTCTTTATTTTTGACATGTTTTTAGGTGCAAACGAGTTTGTAGACTTTGAGCTAGTACTTGAGGTTGTTGCTCCTTTTGGTAAAAGGAGAGACCATTGTCGAGGTAGAGATTTTATACTTGCATTGCATTACGTCATTTTCAAACTTTATTTTGTGGGTTGCCACATATAAAAATTGATGGGGATTGTTCGACGATGTCTGATTTTATATTATACATACGCAAGTTTTACATGTTTACATTTCTGCTTGCATATTATTTCCTTTGTTGTTGTGCTCATATCCTAGAGGTTGAATCCTCTTAATGAACAGTCTTAGTGTCAAAGCATCACAAGAATATCCTTATACATCTTCTGTTGCGTGAAGATGTTTGTTTGTTCTCTATGTGAAAATGGGTAATAGAGTGGTGATAACGCGTTCTTTGGGTTTTAAATTTCTAAACCTAGTTAGAGTGTATTTATTTATTTGTTATTACAGGTTATGTCATTCCTGAGCCTTGCTCGCCAGCAACTTGGGTGATGCTGCTAGATCTTTAGATTGCCATCACTTTTTTCTTTCTAGCTCATGAGGTGTTGCTCAGAAACGGTCGTCATCTTTCTGTGTGTTTGTACGAAGGAGTCCTTGAGTGATCCTCCATTTTCAATGAGACTTGTTTTATTGTGAAAACCCTATAGAGCTACTTTGATATTATCTGTCTATGTATACAGCCACGTTTCACTAATTGCTCATTGGTCGTTTGTGGGACCGATTCTTAAATTGTTAAAAATAATTTTTAAATGATTTTAAATCCATACATGACATTATTTTTAATCATGGTTTTGACGTGAAAGCTAAAATCAGTTTTACATACATTGTATTTAGTATAAGTTTCCTACTAAGTTAGTCACTCACCCTAATGACTATATCCATCCTAGATAAAGACAAAACTAATTCGAAAAAGCTATGAGGTGGGGAATTTCCCCATTTAACCTTATTTCCTTCTTGAGTTTTTTATTTTTGTTTCATAGTGAAGACTTTTACATTTAACTTGGTATATATGAGCATATGATTGGATAATGTTTGGGCTTTGGATTTAATGCACAATAATTGAATTTGGGTGATCGGGTCCTCTCTGTGAATCAGGTCATTCAACCCAGTGTTTCTGGTAGGCTTGCCCCCGGGTCATGATAGAAATAAATTTGAACTTCCTAATAACTTTCTGGTGGGCCCGACATCACTTTGTTCTTTCTAGCTCATGAGTTTTGTGTGGTGCAAAATTTTTGGACGTTAATTACTATGCACATGGAATTTTCTATCACTTGGTGAATATTCTTTGTAGAAATAGTGAGATGTCTTCGAAAAGGAATTCTTCTAATCCACCACAAGAGAGCAACTTTGACTCTATTACAGTCATGATGGAGGTGCTGCGAAATCTGTCAAGTACCAATTCTTCTCAAAACCCCGGTGTGACTCGGATGACCTATTTTGGAGTGTTTGCCAGGCTAAACCTACTTGTGTTTGAGGGTAGTGCCAACCCGATAGAGGCAGAGATTGGCTCTAAAAATTGGAGAGGAACTTCGATTCCCTTTAAGTTCTAGATGACTACTATGTTGAGAATCCTACTCACTACCTAAAGAGGTTAGCAGTGAGCTGGTAAAATGTAGTACGTCAAGCTTTGACATGTTGTCCATGGAGTGGAAGGACTTAATAAAGGTGTTCAGGGGACAATATAGCAGTAACAGTCATCACGAGTTGTTGAGGAGAGTTTTCAATGACTTGACCTAGAGATCTATGATGGTAATGGAGATACTTTGTTTTATGAGCTTTTACCCTATTCTGAGGGAGTTTTCGAGCGGGGCCAAATTGTAAAGTTCCAACAGGGTCTGAGGCTAAAGCTATAGAAGGGTGTAGCTGTCACGCAGTACAATAATCTCCTGGAGGTTTTTGAGGTTAACTAGAGAATGGAAAGGGTCTTTGATGCTAACTATGAGAGCTTTTAGGAGAAGCAAGCTAAGAAAGATGCGAGGAAAGCCACTAAAAAAAACCATGGGAAATTTCAAGGGCAAGGGTATAGTGGAGGTCCGACCTCGGGTGTCAGTAGTGGGTTGTCTAACATTGGTTGTTACAACCCTTATACCTACCATACATGTGGTCAACTATAACATTTGAGGAAGAATTGCCCGTAAAACCAGCAACAACAACTGCCATGTCAGTCCTTCTCTTCTTATTAGGGTAGTGTTGCTTGGAGTACTCCTGGGGATGAAGGTGGATTTGGTAGGCCATCCTTTAGCAATATTTGGGGCAATCAATTTTTACTCCCCAGTAGCCGACAGGACCCCGATGTACCTATTGTACCCTTACCAGCCGATCAGTCTTGGATTTTAGAGCCTGATTTGATATCAACTGATTTTTTGGGTTTAGTCCATACCCGCAATAGAGGTCTGGTGAGTTCAGAGAATAGTCTTTTTAGGGCAGTGATACATGTCATAGTTCTGTCAAGGGTGACCGTTGGAAGGGCTACAAGAGCAAGGAGAAGGTCTCTGAGAAGGCATATGCAATAGGTGGGACAAAGTATTTGTATGTTCTGGAGGATTAAGGTTTCGTCGATGGTACTCTTCTTATTTCTCACTATTTTGCATGAGTGTTATTCGATACCAAGTTGACACACTTGTTTATTTCTTTTGTATTTACATTAGTTTTGGGTTTCTCAGTGGAGGAGATTGAATTTCCATTAGCACTTAGCACTCTATTGGGTGTCCAGAGTGGAGTGTCTTCTGTATATAGGTATGTCTATGTGGTTATAGAGGACTATAAATTTTCTATGAATTTAGTTATTCTATCGATGAGTCAGTTTGATATGATTTTAGGCATGGACTGTTGAGAAAGTACTGGACGACTGTTGAATGTCACCTAAAGAAGGTCATAGTCATTATGAAGGATGAATGAGTTATTATCTATTGCAATGGTTCTAGTGTGGTGATGACCCAACCGAGAGAAGGATCGCCTCCTTCCTCTCAGTATTGTCTGGACGGTGGGTTGAGAAACCTCAGTGGATGATCAAGGGATTGCCCACTACATGGAAATGTCACTAGGGAGTCAAACCATGGCATGAGGAACGCTCTCTCTTTAGTGGAGAGTCCATCGTTTTGTGGGGGAATGATCTATTGTGGACGCTCTCTCTTTAGTGGAGAGTCCATCGTTTTGTGGGGGAATGATCTATTGTGGGGG
>CM039468.1:47573859-47812122 GCA_022433065.1 Begonia loranthoides | reverse complement strand
CGACTCTGTCCTGCTTACGACATTGGGGGGGGGGGGGGGGGGGTGTTGGGGTTGGAGGGGGTGGGGAACCAGAGGGACAATGTTCTGTGGAGGAGCGAACTTGAATGTCTATCATTTCATGGGGGAATGAATCGGAAGGTCCATGATTCTGCAAGGGAATGATCCAAAAGGACTTTATTCTTCGTCGGAATGATCCGGAAGGATCTTGTTATGGAGTGAAAAGACCCTCATTCTAGAGTAGAACAAACTTAAGTGACCACGTGGTATGCATGTGCCCACTGGAAATAAGAATTTACAATGGACGTTTTGTCATGCTTAGAGACACGGAGTGTCAAACCTTCACAAAAGGATATCGTCACCATCCACAGTTTCACATAAAGGAACCTCATAGACGCACAGTTTTGCATCCGCTGGTGCATTGTTCTGCATCTGTGGGCGCACTGTTCATCGTCTGCGAAGGCACTACCTTATTTTCTAGACACACTACTTTTTGTTTTCTTCACCAAGTCACCTGGTTTGGGTTTCTATTCCTGGTTTAGGACCCTCCCATATTTCCTGTTTGTTTGTTCATGGAAATTATGGATTTTGTGTGATATAGGCTCAGATGAGTTTGGAGATTTTGAGACTATTCCCGAGGAGGCAGTAGCTCCTATGAGTAAGAAAGATCACTAAAAAGGTAGAAATTTCTATATTTTATGCATTGCATTGCATCATGATTTTCAAACTAATATTTTGTGGAATACCACACATGAAAATCCTACGAGGACTGTTTCAACAACAAGTCTGTTTTTATGTCTACTAAGTATGTTTTCTCATGTTTACTTTATCGTACATAATATTCTGTTTGGTGTTCTGTTATATGTCGAGAGGATGAATCATCTTGATGCTTTGGGCAGTCTTGGCATCAAAACATCACGAGGTTATCCAATACAATCTTCTATTGCGTGAAGATTGTTTGTTTGTACGTGCAAAATGGGTAATAGGGCACCGGTGACATGTCCTCAGGTTTCAAATCCTGGAAGTCAAATGGATAAAAGGACGGTGCTGACGCGCTCCTTGGGTTTTGAATCTCAGAAACTGGCCAGGGTTTTAGTCACATGGATCGAAAGGTTGTTAGTCACTGAGTTTTGCTCGCTTAGTACCTTTCCATTTGACGGGTGGCGTGACGGCTCGTAGCTCAGCTCGTTAGCAGCCCATGTCAACTTGGATCCTACAGGTAGCTAATTGAGGAGCAATCCGTCGAGGGCAACCTTATCCGTTACTTCAATTTTACGAGCTGTGTCATTGTAGAGCATAGCTTATTGGTAACTTAGGTGACATGCTGGATCTTTGGATCGCAGTCATTTTTATTCCTCTGTCTCATGAGGTGTTGCTATCGACAAATGGCCATCTTTTCTGTAATGTGTGCCAGATGGGTCCTTGTGTGACCATCCAATTTCATTAATGACATTTTTAAAGGGAAAAATGATATTGGCATATTGTTGTGAGATAGTTGTCAATGTAAAGAGCGTGTTTTGATAAAAGCCACATCAATGGCTATGGGCCTGTTTTATTGAAAATGATAAAGAAATTTCAAGTTATTTAAATATCCATGACTTTGGTTTTTCAGAAGATGTGAAAAACCATTTCTCATGCATTACATATAGTCTAGATTTCCTAACTTAATTAGTCACTCATCCCAAATGACCTCTCTCCATTCCAGGTAGAGGCAAGAGTAGCTAGTGACTTTAGAGTTGGGGCTTCCTTTTATTTTTGTATTTTTTGAGAGTTTAGATTTGTTTTCCTGGTGAGGATAATTTATTGGTTTGTATAACTTATAACTGATGGTTGGGATTTGTAGCACAATACTTTGGACTTATTTACTTTTCATGAACTACTATTCTTGTGATCATTATACGGACCTTGACCCATACTTTTTGGGTTGTGTTCAAACTTAAAAGTCTTCCGCTAAAATCTTAGCCTTGGGCTGAGCGATCGGGTTCTCTCTGAGGATTGGAACACCTGACCCAATGTCTCTATTAGGTCTGCCTCTAGGTTGTGACATAAGCGATCGTCCAAAGTCCAAAGCGGCCGACTAGGAATTATGATTTTGTTTTTAAAACATGTTGGAGCGAACGACCGCAGATGAGGTGCGGACGTTTGAAACCTGTTAGTTCAAGATTTTTTTAGGTTTAAACCTAGTTTATTAACCATTGCATAAACCCTTTTTGGGTGATTATTGATACATTGATTGAACATGTCTAGATAGATGTATGACACCGAATCATGCATCATTCATGTATGTTTAATACACAAGATTTGCATGATTTATGTACATGCATTATTATTATGTATTATATGCATTCAATGTATACATAGTGAGGATACATTATGAAAGTATTTATACATATGAAAATATTATCCAGATGATATTATTGGTCACAGAGGAACCCAATATACGTCATCAGGCTATATATTGTGTGATGTGTGCAAAGTGAAAAATAGAAGGAGAGTGGCTGTGGGTTTCTCTTAGATTGCAAGTTCCTAGCTCTCCAGAGCTTTTTATATTCATGGACACACCTATTGGAGATGGTGGCTAGTATGGTGGGGTTTTATGGTTGTGTGCGACATTACATACGATGGTGTTTGATCATTCACGTTGATAGTCACATAAATATTGACATTCACAGATATGTTAACATTCACATACATATTAGTAATATGATACTTGTTAAACAATGTGACAATTTAATATAAAATAGAGCATTGCACTAATTCATATTATCACTGCATCATTGTGAAAGGAGATTCATGGTATGCATTTCATATATACATATTGCATAATTGTGGGTCATGAGATGACATAATTAGACAATTATGTGATTGTAGTACTATTTATGATAGACAATAATTGGAAATGTCTATGAATGGTGTGAGGTAAGGTATCTAGGCAATGATCATAGAATCATGAGTCTAAGTATTGTTTTGTATGCATAATAAGGAATTTCTTCATACTAAGAAAATATTTGTGATAGATATGAATATAAATGTCTAGATAATTTGAGATAGATATTAATTAGAAATGTCTAAATACTATGATATAGACAATAATTAGAGATAGATATTAATTAGAAATGTCTAAATACTATGATATAGACAATAATTAGAAATGTCTAGAAATAAGAAAGTTCTTCATATAGAGGATTAAGTGGTTAAGGCATAGGTTATGATAGATATACATTATAAATGTCTAGATAGCTTGAGATTATTAAAGATGTCTAACATTGGTGATAAATAAACCATAGAAGTATATAAGAGATAGTTTGGGGAATTAGACATTAATTGGAAATGTCTAAATAGTGATGGTAATAAATAGACCATAATAGAACACATGACATACAATAATGGAAATCATGGTAGAATGAAGATACGAAACCATGAAATAAACATTATATAGAGTTTAATGGTGTTTAAAGGGAATAACACGTAAGAATGATTTATATAGAGTAAATTATCCATGAAGTGGTTATGCTTTAAAAGGATATAGCACATGAGATTGATGATAGAAATTGTTTAAATATAAACACATATAAGAATAAGTTGTGCATGAAAAGTAATTGCGCATGAGAATTGAGGTGTATCACTTTGTAACTCCTCGTAACGTTAAAACCATTTTCTTGCCATTGTTTAAAAAATACATTACAAATCAATTCGTAAAAATTCTTTCTTTAAACGATACAACAGAAGACTTAAAAGCAATCTCATTTAAAATCCATCGTGATTAAATAAATATAAATATTTGTAAAATATTTAAACTGAATTCAACTTATCAAAAACATAATAAAAAAATCTTTATTATGTTTTCTTCAAATCCTCATCCACGGGTCAATCTCACTTTGACAACGCTTTAGCTTTGCCGATGAGAATTCCTCTTTAATTGCAATCCTTCATTTATTTCTAACGTCAAGTTCCTTGATAATTTCATCATTATCTACATCACAAAGTCTAACGCTCAGTAAAAAATGCATAAATATGAAAGGAAATTTCTTAAAAATGTCTTTTCGTTCTTTCTTTATTTTCTTTCTTTTAACGACCTCGCAACCTTTGTTGAGATCCTTACGAGAAGAGAGACATGACTATAAGAAATACACCACTGAGTCTTGTGAACTTCGGCGAGACAATCCCCCTTACTGGGACCCTTGTTAGTGTTGTGCATTTAATGCACAACCACCTGGTGAACTTCAGCCAAGCCCCAACATTACCAGACTAATAGGTTTATCCTCCATAGGACCAACCTTTGGGACAACCTTTCCTCAACTCTTTGTATTTTTCTTTACATATCTTAAATTTTGTTTATGCCTTTATTACATGAAAACATATTTTTGTTATTATCTTGAAAATATGATGCATGTGAGATACATAGTAGCTTGCATGCAAAACATAATATGTAGAAACAATCTATGCATGAAAATAATCAATACATCTCCCAAGTCACTATCCTTTTAACCTAACTTTACATGTCTCTAATAAAGAAATCATATTAACATTCAATAAAACACATCCTTGAAACACTGCCCGTAGACATCATAACATATTACCAAAACATACTACCTTACCATACCATTTTGTGATGCAGCTAAAGGCCATATACAAGCAAACATCTTTTACATGTAATTCTTAGCAAAGTCCGTAATTTTCCTAACCTCACCAGCATGCTAGATTTTCCTTAAAACAAACAAAAAGTTGGTTAACAAAAAGGATAACGTTTAACACTATATAGTTCAAGAAATTGTTTTGAAGTCCTCATAGTAGAAAACCTACTCTCAGAAGCTTGAAAAAGGATTCACCCAAGAATTAGAGAGAATTTTCTTCGTCCTTGGGGTTCTAAGGTGATTAGGGTTTCAACCTAACCCTTGCATATTTATAGATCATCCCATAGAATCTCATGGAAGAAAATTCTATAAAAATAGTGTCTGAAGTTATCTTTTCCTAATCTATTCATATTTCAAATTGCAGCTCGCAGATAATCTGAAAAATTAATTTGTTTAAACTTGTCCGCAGCAGCTGCAAATGTGCAAGCTATCATTGCGGTTGCTCGCATTATCCAGTTCGTCCAATAGTAATCTATCACGTTAGCCTTTATACTTCCATTCGCGGTTGCCAATACTACTACGGACACCAATTCTTCTACAGAAGACAATGCTTTCGTGAATACTTTATTCGCATATTTGACCACCAATCGCTATCCACCATGTATGCATATTCATTTGTAAACCTCTTCCATGGACGCCAGTGCTCCCGCAGACACCAAAGCTTTCGTAAATTCCTTTAGTTCAAACGATGACGTTCTACATCGTCACAAAATTGCTGCAATCATTATCCTTTCCACATAAGTGAAAGCTTATGCTCTAACACTGTTATCCGTTGTTCACTAATCCAAACAACGCCATTTCCTTCTCAATATTATGATACCAAGGACATATTCGCTACCACAAAAATGCTTCCCATAACATAAATGAAGATGTTTACCTTAAATAACCCCCTTCCACGGGGCATCTTTCCTTTCTGCAGAAGCATATTTCTTAAATCCAATAGTCCTCATTGCATCCTCTGATTTAATCCAACAGTCCTTCTTCTTGCGGATTCCAACTCTTTTACGGACGACTACGCCCCCGCGACTTCTAACACTTTCACATTGCCAGCCAAAAGTTGTCCGCCAAGTACAACATCCTTTGTGGACAACTCACTACCGCGGATGGCAACGTTTTCACAATTTTACTATTTCTCGTGGCTACTCGATACCTCTCACACATTTCCTTAAGTCCAAACATAAAAATTAAACCAACAACTAAAATTTTCCCATTCCGTATATTATCCAACACCGACACATTATTCTTTACTAATTGTAATACACTCGACTTTCATAATTCCTCAATAAATCCTATTTTATTTTATTATTTATAAAATAAAATCCTTTATTTTAACTTTCCAAATTCCATAACTTATTTAATAATTCTAATATGTTTTAATCATCTACTAAAATTCTCCAATTGTGACAATAATTAATTTATTTATATTCTAAATTGTTGTATTATATAAAATTGTTCGTGCAAAAATTCTGGGTGTTACACATATAGTTGAGATATTAATTAGAAATATCTAAATATCTAGATAAACTATAGATCTTGAGATGTGTAATCATGAGAGTTGATCAAAAGTTAAATGTTAGAAGTTAAGAATATGAGGACTAATCAAGTTGGGTTTAGTACATGGTTAGCTGTGATATTAGTATGGTTTATTGAATCTTTAGATTAGAATTGTTATTGAGCTCAAAAAGCTCAACATAGTTCTTTATCATGTTTTTTAAGAACAGGTGGTAGTAGCTCAAGGACAAAAAGGTAAAGATCTATTGGATATCAGAGCTTGCCCAGTATAGATTGAGAGTGAGATTTTGGGTTTTTATTTTGATGTATTTAGTTTTAATTCGGCCCATGTTTGTAAAATAAATTTTGATAGTGTTTTGTAAACAAATAATAGTGTATAAATTTCCTGTTTGGGTTAGAATTTTATATTTATGTGGCCCAATTACGCAAATGATGTGTGATGGTGAGTTTGTGATTGTTCTTCGAGAGGAGAATCCAGTTTGCAATGTGATTTTTTAGGGGATCGAGGGTCGGGCCATGAAACTCTCCTTTTCTTTGGCCCAACACAACTGTGAACAACACGGTCTCCCATACAATAACTCATATGAGAAGACACCAATGTTGGTATGAGAACTATTGTTGTACACAAACTGAACCAACGACAGATGATTAATCCAACTGTCACTGAAATCCAAGATACAAGCTTGCAACATGTCTGCCAAAATCTGGATAGTTTATTCTGACTGCCCATTAGTTTGAGGATGATGCGTTGTGCTAAAGTTCAACTTCGTATCTAGAGCTTTCTGCAATGCTCTCCAAAACTTGGACGTGGGCCTAGGCGCGATCCAAACAATATTGGAGGGAACACCATGGAGACGAATAATGTTCTCAATGTAAAGGTTGTGACAAGAGAAAATCCATCTAGAAAAAAATGAAATGAGCGAACTTGGTCACATGATCCACAATGACCCAAACCACGTCCAACTTTTGAGGAGTACTAGGAAGAACTGTGACAAAATCCATAGTGATTCTATCCAATTTTGTCTATGGGATAGGCAAAAGTTGCAACAATCTTGCTGGTCTCTGATGCTCACCCTTTATTTGCTGACACATCAAATACTTGGCCATAAAGTCTATCATATCACACTTCATGCTACCCAATAGTACTGACGCTTTAAGTCCTGCTGTATCATCGTACTTCTTAGGTGGATGACAAATCTATACCTACATGTATAGTATACCTCAAATCTTGAATATTAGAAAATGCCACCCTACTTTGATAAAAAATAGTCCCCTCAACATTTACTTCCCAACCTTGAAACTGTTCACCATTGTGCAACTGTGTAACTCTACCTCTGAGCTCATCATTTTACTATTGTAACTGCTTAGTCCTCTATAGCAATAATGGAGTAGCAACAACGTTGTATGCATGAGCTGTATGCCAGACTCATAATACTGAATGTTGAAATCTCTAATAGTAACTGAATGCTTCCACTCATTGAAGACTAGATAGGCTAGGGATCCTTGAAGATTTTTGCTTAGAGCATCAGCCACCACATTCTTCTTTCCAAGGTGATATTCTATAATGAAATCATAGTCCTATAAATACTCCATCCACCTATGCTATCTCAAATTGATATCCTGCTAAGTGAAAAGATGCTTTGGAACATTGTTGAAAATGGGCCATTCATTCTGCTAAAACTTTAAAATAGTTTAAATGTTACTAAATTGTATAGTGAATTTAATGATAGTGATAAACAGAAATTGAGCATGAATGCTAAAACTATGAATACTTTATATTGTGCCTTGAATAGAGATGAATTTAATAGAGTTCAAGCATACGATAATGCCTATGATATTTGGAAATTATTTGAGATTATGCATGAAGGCACTAATCAAGTAAAAGAAACAAAATTGAGCATGTTTATTGATGAATATGAACTATTTTGCATATATAAAGATGAAACCATTAGTTGTATGTTTACACATTTTACTAATATTACTAGTGGTTTGAAAGTGCTTGGTAGAACGTACCCCAATGAAGAGTTGGTTATGAAAATTCTTAGGTGTCTACCAAGATCATGGCAACCAAAGATGACCACCATTCAAGAAACGCAAGATTTAAAAGCCATGAAGGTGAAGGAGCTCATCAGATTGTTAATGACTCATGAGATTATGATGATGAGCAATGAGAAAGAGGAGCAAAAAGAGAAGGAGAGCTTCAAACCAAAGAACATTGCTCTCAAATCCTCCACAAGTGCTCAAGGGATTCCGGGGAAGAAGATGAAAATGAAGAAATTAAGTTCATTACCCAAAAATTTAACAAATACCTTCAAAGAAAGAAGGAAAAAGGAAGGAAAGTGATCGTTTGCTTTGGATGTGGGAAACCCAGACATACATCTACTGAATGCCCTAAAGCAATGAAGAAATCAAAGGCATTCAAGAAGAAAGTCTTCAAGGCCACGTGGGATGATAGTGAGGAGAGCTCTTCTTCCGAGATTGAAGAAGTCTCCAACATGTGCTTCATGGCCAAGGAGGAAAAGGTACAAAATTCATCTAGTGATTTAGATAGTGAATATGATGATAATGATGAATTGTTGGATGCCTTTAATGAATTGTTTGATAGATTTAATGTACTTAAATGCAAATACAATTCATTGAAAAAGGAGAATGACATTTTGATGAAAAAGCACGTTGATATGGTTATATCTTTTGAAAAGCAAGTTTGTGAGTTAAAAAGTATGGATGATAATTTGGATGCTACTATTCAATAATGAGAGCAAGATATTTGTGAATTGAAAGTGAAATATAATGATTTGAACAATATTGTACTTAATTTTACTAATGATAGCAAAAACTGGAGCATGCTTTTAGGTAATCAAAGGGTCACATTTGATAAAGCCGGAATTGGCTATCATCCCTTTGTTAAAAAGAAGAACTCTAATAATTTCTTTGATTGCCTATCCACTTGTAATATTTGTAATTGTATTGGATATAAATCTTTTGTTTGTCCCTTGAGCTTGAATGCTAAATTGAAATCTAATGTAGGCTCTAAATTTGTTTGGGTTTCAAAAGAGACCATTGTTAAGGATAAAGGACCCAAAAAAATTTGGGTGACTAAGAAAAACACTTAGGTGTTTTTAAATTATAAATCAAGGGTATGCTTAATTTGTTTGATGGATTATACTCTTGATTTGAATTGAATGATTGGTATGAACATAGGTTGAAATTTATTTTCTTGGTGAATATTGATTCTTAAATTTGCATACTTGTTTTGGTATCATTTGTTTGACTTGTCTTTTTTCGTCAATTGATATCATTGGTTTTATTTTTTTAATCCAACATGTGGTATCATAAATTGCTTATAGTGAAAAATGTTTGAATTTTTTTTAGATGTCTATTTTTCCCCATGGATTTGATTTTGGATATTTATAAAAGGGGAAGAAAAATTTTATTTCAAATGGTAATATTACAATTGGCTTCATAATCTTACAAAAAAAAATTGTATTGCTTGATTGTTTGATAATCCCCAATTATTTGATTTTGTGCATTGATATAGGGGGAGAGAAGTTGTTTTTAACTTGGATATTTTTCTTTCAAAGATAGGTTATTACAATTGGTATATTATTCTTGAAAATAGATTACATTGTTTGGTTGAATGACATCCCTCAATAAATTCCTGATGATAATACAATAGGGGCAGATAAAAATATGTTGAATTATATTGGTTGATTGATTGATCCCTCAAATAATTTACTTGAATTTATATATTGATAAAGGGGGAGATAATATAATGAATGTTTTGAAATAAATTGTTTGGTTGATTGCTATCCTTTCGATATTTTCTATGGTTTGATTTTTGACAAAGGGAGAGATATTTTTCTTGTTGTCTTTGGAATTCCTCCCCAATGTTTTCATTTTTATTATGATAAAAAGGGGGAGATGAGTGTAAGTTGTTTAGTAGAGAAGCATGTATGCATGGAATTGAATGTAAAAATTGCATAAACTTAGCGGGAGAAATCATATTATGCAATAATGTATGCACATGCTTAGGATAGGTAATTAAACAACTTAATATGTTTTGTCATCATCAAAAAGGGAGAGATTGTTGACCTAATAGACATTAGGTTATTTGTTTTGATGATGATGGTTTTATTTGATTTAATAAGTTGTTTAATTTATTCAATTGGAATAATATAAATATGTTATTATTCTTTATTGGAAATACCCCTAATACGGGTATTAATATTACAAACATGTTAATCTAAATCCATGTAATCTATAAGTAAATTATTCGGACTTAGAGAATTCAAGAAGTGCAAAAAACTGGAGAAAAGGTCGACTGGACAGTGGAAAAGGTCGACCAAAATTGGACTGCAAAGGAAACAGTCGAGTAAGCGGATGAATAGCTCAACCAAAATATATTACAGATTGCTCCTAGGAATTGTGGTCGACATAGCGGTCGAGCAGGAAGAAAATGGTCACTCGCAACATATTACAAATTGCCCATTAGATTTGCGGTCAAGGTAGCAAGTCGAGCAAGTGGTCGACCAAAAGTGCTGGACAACGCAACAACTAGTTTTCAATGGTCGGATAAGCTTGACTAAAAAGGAATTGGCCGCCCAATTTTTCAGTGTTTATAAATATAAGACACTCTGAGGCTCATTACAACAAACCGGGAATTGAGGCAAAGCCCTGCCGATTTTTATACTCAATTCCAAAATACTTATTGAACTTGTAACCTAACTCTCCTCATCCATAAACTTGAGATTTGATTTTGGGAGAGTTAGGAATTCTTGTTTTCTTATTTGTTCTTCATTTAATCGAACAAAAAGGGTGACGCCCTGAGAATAGTCAGGAGGAGGGTGACACCCTACGAATCAGTTTGTAAAAAGTTTTTTTTGACACCCATGAAGTTAAACATTGCCAATTGAGGAGAGATTGGACGATTAAGGATCTCCAAGTGGGAAGCTTGGAGAGTAGACGTAGGCCAGGGTTGCCGAACCATGTGAACACATCGGTGTCAACTCTCTAACCCTCTATTTATATTTTGTGATTATTTGTTTGATTATTTTTATAAATCAGTTAGGGTTTATAAAATTGAATATCGCATAAAAAGATTAGATCGCCTAATTCACCCCCCTTCTATATGCGTGCACTGATCCTACATGTCATTCTCCTATCTGTTTTCATGTTTAGAGTTTTGTTGAAAGTTAAAAATTGGATTCGAGTTTGGAAACTCAAATACATTGGTTGTTGTTTGTACTATATTGGTAGATGTAGGGTTTGTGTAGGAAATTTAACCATTTAGAAGTGAAAAATGAAGGAAACTGCGTGTTTCCATCATGGAAATCACACTGGAAGGTTGCCATGGTCGACTTCTAGTTGTGCTCAGTTGATCACGGGAAAGCCTTAGAGTTTCAGCGAGTTCAGGCTAGTATGTGGTTAACCACTATTGGAGAGGGGTTGATCACTGTGGTACCTCATTGGCTGGCAGGTCGACCGCGCCAATGGCCGAGTTGACCACTACAATGCCTAGTCGACTGTTACAGAGCCCTGCTTAATTTAGCTTATCTGTACAATTATAACACATTGTTATATGTCATTCAAAGAGAGTAAACCAAAGTACTAATGTATGTATGGAAAGTGCATACAAATTAAAAGACTTATAGGCATCCGTTGGGAGATGGAGTGGTTGCTGGAGGATCCACATGCCTCCTCAGCTCATCCATAAGCGCATGTTGAATGAAAGTGAGTTCTTCAATTCGTATGCTCATTGCTTCAATTTGCTTGTCCATTACTTCAATTCAACTGCCATAAGCTGTAACTGAGGAAGTCATGCTCTCCAAGCAACCAACAATCCTGTTCCACTTCTCCTTAGGGATCAACATAGAGTGAGATGCCTGAAGATGGGGTAGAATAGTATCATCCTCCACTTGATCTAAGGATGGTAGAGGTTGTGCAGCCAATGTGGATGGAGGCTGTGCACCCTTGAATACTCACTCCCTCTGACTTTGGTCATCCCCATCCGAGCTAAGGTCACTTGATTATAGATATCCATGGCCTTTTCATTGATTCGCAACTTATTGGGAGGGAGCATTAGCTCGCTACGGTCAACAATATTTTGAACGAGCCAATTGTAAGGTAGGCTCTTCTTTCGCCTGTTGAGGATGTCGTTCATGAGATCATAGTCACTTATCAAAGTTGAATATCTTTCCGTTGTATAGCTTCTCCATCACAAAAAGATACTTGCGGCTAACATGGATTCAATGTCCATATGAAGACAGGATTGTGTGAGATGTCATGTGATGGATGCCTTGGGCTATGACATCTAAGTCCTTTAATTTTGGCTTGTAGAAAGCTCTAATGTTATGATTGCGATGCAACTGTCACAACAATGTTAGACCTTCTCCTTATTTAATAAACTCTAGGTTCTTGGATACGTGAACGTACTTGTTGCTTGTTTCCTCCATTGATCATCCAAGTGGCACATTTAAATCATTAGGAGATCTAATCTCCTATCTAAACATATACGTCTTAAGCTCTAAGGGTAGGTTTCCCATCTCCAAATTTGTGTAAAATAGTTTAGCAACCCGCTCATAGTAAAATCCTCTCATTTGCACAACTAATGTGCCATGGGCCTAGCACATTATTTTATTTTATTTTAATTGCTTATTTAGAAATTTTGACTTATGTACAATTTCGCCATTATGTGTTGGCTATTTATTCTAGGGTTATGGCTTTTTTAGAGGGTTGAAGTTTGATTATTTAATTGAAGAACAAAGAATCTCTCTAGTGGATTCTTGAGGTTTAGCTCTCAGATCATTACCTTATCATTCAAGAGTGGTGAGCTTGAGTGTAGTGGTTTAGTGGAAGCTTCATCTAACCTTTCTCAGGTTAGAAAGAGCGCGAGTTTCCATATTTTTCACCCTTTTTGTTTATTTCTTTTTATTCCCATTGTTGTTTCACGTTGGAATGTAGATCGGACTTATTGTGAAGTTGTGGAATCTTGCAAATTATCAAGTTGGAGACTTTTCTTCGTTGGAGATCACTTTAGAATAGAAAGCTGTGATTTTTTTTTTTTTTTGCAATTTCTAATCGACATGCACCATTTTGCCCATATGTCTGCGGTCCCTTAGAATTTGAGCACGAAATTTAGAGGATTTCTTCATCCCTTATCCCTTGAAGTTGGGTCAAAAAATTGCACTGAAGTCTGTCCATTAGAATTGTTTTCATTGCTATCAAAGATTTTGTGAATAATTTGCAAGACTCCGAACCGTGGGCAGCTACAATGTTTCCAAACCCTACCATTGGCGGGTTAGTTGGTATCATAGCCTATTTTGATTCTACCAGCTCTTTACTTGTGAGTTCTTTCCTATTCTACATGATGTCTAGAAGTTGTATTTATGCTGAAGATTACATTGTGAAAGAGGAAGATTTAAACACTTATATTCTGTCTTTTACAGGTGCAAATTGAGAGGATGATTATATAAAGTGGGAAGAAGAGGTTGACAAGATTTTTTTTGAGTTGCTATTTTTCAGATAAGGCCAAAGTGAAACTTGCTTCATTATGGTGAAAAAGCTTGAATATTAATAAAAGACGAGATGGAGATGAGGCTATAAACACTTGGAACATGATGAAAAGTTACATAAAAAGGAGGTATGCCCCAAAATATTTTAGGTAGCTTTTGTTTTTGCCACCATTGAAAAATTGTGAAAAGAGGTCATTCAAGTCCTTCAACAATCATTTTCTCTCAAGTGAGCTGAGTTTCTTTGATCGTCAACTAGGGAATGGAAGAGTTGTAATGGAGCTACCCCATCATGAAGTTGATGAGCCCTACTCATGGACATAGAAACCACTCTGAAAAATATATCTCGTGAACTGGATAGTATTGCGGAGACACAAGGGTTTGTATACTCTTGACATTTGTAGGCACAAAGTCTTAATGGAATAGTTGAAGTGCCCTTAATGGGAAGGAACAATTCGAAGAGGAGGATATAATCCCTCAAGAAGGGTCAATATCTATGTTGGTATCTCAGATTCAGGAAGCAAATCATTTAGAAGAAGAATGCTCTGAAGATGCACACTTAGTGGGTGAAGATGATTCCTTGGCACAAAGTAATGACGAAGAAGAATGTGAAGAGAAGGTTGTTTTGCCAAATCTGATAGTAAATTTGGGGTTCATCAACTCATCTTTGCACATTCTTATAGAAATGGAAAATGAGTCGTGAGTTACGCCTGTAGTAATGTCAAGAAAAAAGCCTCTAGTTTTGTCGAGGCTTTGAAGAGATATTGAAGAATAGAAATGACAACCAAAGCAAGTCGAGAATTGAAAGGAATATGTTAGTATGTTTTCAAATGGATTTCTCAAAGGTTTACCCTGGTCTTAAAAGACTATCTTGGTGAATCATAAACAATTTTCGTGGGGTTTGAGCACTCTTTGCGACACCAAAGGAAAGATTTTAAATCAATTGAAAAGTTATACAATATATATCACACGAAGTTTCCAATTTCTTAGTATCGCGATTTGCATCTATGGCACAAATAGAGAGCGATCGGATTTGAGGTCAAATCCTTCTCAACTCCAGCAGATAAGACATGGGCCATGTGGACAATGTTTGATGAAAAAGGGGGCATGATATTTGGGTCCGAAAGGGCTTCTATAGAAAGGATCCATGGGCTGAAAGAAGCATATGTGTAAGAGGAGTGGACAGATGGACGAATGACAATGATTAGCGAGATAAACAAATATTCGTGGAAAGGTGGGGCTTCCAAGGAAAGAATAGGAGGGTGGACAATAATGTCGGTGGAAAAAGGAATTGGACACGCAGATAATTGGCATTTAATGATGAGGGAGACGGGTATCTGCAAAAAGGAGAAAGGCTTCCGCAGAAGAACAAAGTCACGTGCACGAAACACGTGGCTTTTTGATGAAAACGAGAAGATCTTTTGATGGATGAGAGAAACAAAGATCGGCTGTTGGATGGGATCTACGATAGAAGGAATTGGCGCAATCGAAGTGAAATGGTTTAAAAAAAGGGATAGTGAATATCTGGAGAAATCGTCAATATCTAGAGCAATTGTGCAGATGAAGCGATTATGGGAAGAATCAGAACCAAGGGAACAAGTTGGTGCAAGAAATTGCCTAATACAACCCTTGACGGCCATGGCTGCCTTCATGAAGAGAAGCACTCCAATTAGCATTGACTTTAGTCTCAGGAATGGAAGTAAGAAGGATGCAATAAAAGATAGAGAAATAGAGTGATTCTCCCAAACACTCAATTTTTGATCATTGATCACACTCAAATCGAAATGTCAACAATCTGAGTGAACTGTGGTTTCTTGCAACTTGCAAGTAGAGGTAGCAAAATGCTAACTGTTTTTCTTTTCAATTCATCAAAAGGTATTTTTACAAAGTCCCTAAGTAAGGCATTAATACTTCTACAATTAGGATCAAGTCCTAATTGCAAAATATAAAGAAAAGACCTTTAAAACAAATCACCCACACTTGGCTATAACAAACTCTAGCCGAGAGACAACCAACATATTCCACTAAAATAAAGTGTCACAAATTAAAATAAAATACAAGTTAAAATAACTAAACATAAGTTCCAAACAAAAATGAGGTCACATAGCAACAACTAGGAATTAAATTCATTCCTAATGATTTTCTTTCAATTACTGGCTGGATTTTCTCGACCAAAGAGTGCCTCCTCGATTCAACCATTGTTTTAATTCATTGGCCTTCCATATATGAACATACTTGGCCACATCTAAATCATAGATGCTTGGAGGATCTTCTAAAGTATCTTGAAAGAAATACCTGCAAGATAAAGAGATAGCTACAAATTGGTTAGTCTCTTTGTTGGTTGAACATGTGGATGGTATCTGTTGCATATCATCCTGTCAGTATTGAAAAGGATTTGACCTTAAATCTAGGAGATATATATTTTCTCAATTTCCATATCCCATGGAGAATAGAGACTTCTTGCAGCATTCGAGAACCAAACTCATGTTTGAAAATAACTGGTATCTAACAAAAATGATCGAGAGCACTTGGTTGCAAAAGTACTAACTCCTGACCAATCGTGAACAACTCCACCAAAATATTCCACCCGTATCAAATGGGTGACAATCGTTGATAATAAGAATCAACACCACATATCAGATTGCCAATAAATTCTTGGCATAGGTTGCACAATAAAAGGTGGATTCGCAAAATCAGAAACAAGGTCAAGTGGTAGTACCAAAGAAGAAACAAAAAAAATCCTCAACCAAAACTCCACTGTAAACTTCTTCCCCAACTGAACCCTAAGAGCTACCACTTAAAATAAATAGCCAACTTCATTTAAAACGATCACCATCCAAAATATAATTACCATTATCAGACAACACAGTAATCACATCTAACCACTGGCTCACAGCAACACAAAAAACCAAAAAAACTTCCCAAACACAATCCTTAATTTGATAGCCATAACCCTTATAATTTAAAAGGATAATTTTGATCAAATCAATGTTAAATAGTTTGGCTATCAATTCAGATGAGGGTGCATACCTCCTACACACTGTGTTGGTTGCTATAGTTTAATCTCCTTGTCTAAACTTGAATGTCAGTGATAGCTATTTGCTCTGAGGTGTTCGGTCTCCCTCTAAACATGTGCTTTTTTGTCAAATCAACACCATGGTCAAACGGATAAAATTGATCTACACCATACATCAGTATCTTCTTAGAAATAGCTTTGGCTCTTTTTCTTGACTCTCCATTTAGGTCAAAATGGAAATAAGGATCCGAACATAAAAATTTTTCTCTCCCAATATCTTCGACAAAATAAGTCAACCTCTCTTGGCTTGTATGTCGGATCTGAAAATTTTTCTGTCGTTGAAAATTTTCCTTCACAGGTTTGGAAAGCTAGGAGCTTTTTAAACAACACGAGGAATGGTCCCCCATGCAACTCTTCCTTTACAGTAATGGGCTCCAACTCCAAATTTAGATGACATACCACCTAGTGGATTGATAAGTTGGCACTCAATTCTTCTTCTTCCAGAATAAGTTCCCAGAACACATCCTCACCCTCGAGGCATGCAACACCAGAGGATTCTTCTTATGAACAAGCTTTTTCCCTAATATGCTCTTCCACAGCCTCAACATTATCTTGTGTATGCAATGGTTGAGAGCATGTCTGGGTTCGTGGATAGGCTATCAAGTTGTTGAGTTATCTTCTCCAAAGAGGCTTGTATGGCAAATAGTTGGGCTCTCTGATTCTTGGTAAAACTCTTGTCAAACTTGGAG
The DNA here is from genome assembly GCA_022433065.1 of Begonia loranthoides. Taxonomy (NCBI): domain Eukaryota; kingdom Viridiplantae; phylum Streptophyta; class Magnoliopsida; order Cucurbitales; family Begoniaceae; genus Begonia; species Begonia loranthoides. Next base: position 47,794,706 of record CM039468.1, on the reverse strand, counting down.
GGTGGTGGCGAAGAGTGGATCAATTTGAGAAACCTCAGAGCATACCTTCTTCTCAGAACCCTTTTCATAGAGCTCCAAGTGTTTATGGCTTCTTCTTTGTCTCTTCTTCTGTTTATAATCAAATGGTTCCACCACAATGTAGCTCGCTCCATAAGTCTTGACGAGGCTAGCTTTACTTTGGCTTTCTCTAAAAGATGGAATCTCTAAAGTATTTCCTCAACTTTTTGTTCCAAGTTTAATTAGTCTTCAGCCCATTCTGAACCCCTGAAAGTATGAATAGAAGCCCTTATATCTTCTTCTTCCTCAATGCCACTCACTGTATAATTTTGGCCCCTTGTCATTGTGTCGAACATAATCAACCAGCACTGTTAAAAATGAGTGTGAAAAAAAAAACTTATTTCTGGCAATGTGGAATAGGATTCAGAATTCACCCCATCTTTGTTAATGCTGAGCAGACTCAAGATTGGCTCTGGCTCTGGGAGTGTGAAGTAGAATTGGGACCAGCTCTGATACTTGATGATATGCTTTCAAAACCAAAAGCTCACAATTGCCTCTAGATTCAAACCAAAAGTGGAATGCAACAAAGGGCGCAACAAATTAAAATCCTCCACATGAAAAATAGGATAGAGAGAACCATATAACTTGACTTAAATGAAAATGGAAGAAAAAGGGAATTGAGAAAATGGAATTAGTTAACATGGAAAACATAGGTCGGAAAATAGAAATGACGATGAGAAAAATGTTAGAGGTGAAAACACTGTTAATGTTCGAGGTTTATTAAAACTGTAACGACCCGGATTTTCGTAATTCCTTGAAAATGCGTAAAAATTGAAATTTCCTTTTTAAAACAAATCAGAGGGCACCTAAGTCCAGATCGCTACTAACCATCCATAAAACTCGATATAAAATCTCATTTAGTAAAACTTATGCAGAAACATTAAATCAAAACCTTTAATGTAAAACGTTGCGGAAGCGTAAATACAATTTAAAGAAGAAATACTAAACCATTGAAATACCATTTTTATACAACTTACTACTTAATTTAATTACAACCTTGAAAACTAAACTTAATTAAAAACCATTTCTCTTTTACGCTTTTTATGTGCCTGGCCAGCCACGAACTCACTCGCCCTTGCAAATCTATCATTCGCTGCCTTTATTGTTTATTACTATCTTTCACTACTCTTAGTCTGTGCATTCGTCATAGCGTACTAGTACCTACATCTAAACCACAAGCAACTGTAAGCCCGAAGGCTTAGTAAGGAAAAAGGGTTTAATGCACATGAATGCCGCTCTTTAGTCCATTTTGGAATGGGGGCCACCCAAACTAATCCTTTCATTAAGTCATTAATCCATTTATTACTTTTTTTTTTTCTTTTGATCCCTTTTGATCCATAATTCCATTCTATTATTCTATTATTCCATACTCGTACTTCGAGCTGGAATCGGGAGGTCTTTCTCGTGCAATGGCATAGTGGTCGGACCTAGCCTTTTTCCTTGCATCTAGAACTCCCGTACCCGGTCAGGGAGGGGCTACGTTTAGATCCCAAACTAGATCCGCTACCTATCCACTGCCAATTCCCTTTTTCTTCTGACTTTTTCTTAGCTTTTTACCTCACTTATGCATGCTTGTGTACCACGCCGTGGCACTCCCTATTAGTCTCTATTAACGTAATGCATGCTCATACATTTTCAACCTATCATGATGCATGATGCGTATGATGTAACATTAACTGAAATTGAAACGTGCATTCAAACTAATTGAAAGCAACTGAAATTGAAAACACATATAAAGAAAGTAAAGCGTATATTAGAGGAAAAGAACTGTGCACCACAGGAAGCAAGTACAACATTAAATCAAAATAGCGAATGAACAATAAACTAAACATGCTCAGGAGGATAAGATAATTACTCTAGTTTTTTAATTCTTTAGCCTAGTTAACTTCCTAGTCCATTTACATCCTTCCTACATTTATACCTCTAAGCGATTATTCTAATAAGTTATCCAATTAAATTAACATGCTCCTACGTTGATTTCATACTTTTATGTCAAATTACATTAATCTAGTTGGTTATCCTAGTAAATTCACAGGTTCAAGAATGATTATATAATTACATAGCATATCTAACTAATTGACATGCGAATATTAGAAATTAACATGCTTTGGTAAATTTCCTGTTTATGTTGATTACTTACTCTAGTTAATTACATGCTCGATTATTCTAATAATTCTGGTTAGATTAATGAACATGCTTGAGTTTTGTTAATGATTGCACTTAATTATCCTAGTTAATTAACATGTTACTAATAGATTTACTCTAATTAGCATGCTAGTTAGCTAGTACACCCATGCAAGTTAGTCAATTAACAAACTATTAATTAGGCAACTAGTTGGGTATACTCGGATTCGCTATTTATCAACTAGTTAAATAGTTCACTAATTAATCACGCTAGTTGGATTGACATGCTGAATGATTAGTTGTTACTTAATCAATTAGTTAAGCCATTGACATAATTAGTTACTCTAATTAAGTTGTTTAGCATGCTCAAGCTTAGTTGGTTAACTAAATTAACAATCTAGTTAGTTAAGTAGTTTAACATACTCATACAGATAATTAAACATGTAAGCTAAATTAAACATACCATGATTATCAACTAGTTAACTTCCCTCTAGGTAGATTAACATGCTCAACTAGTTATTAACATGCTGAATTGATTAACCATTAATTAAATTGATTAGCAACTAAACATGCTAGGTTAGGAAAGTAAGCAACAGAGACGTAATAAAAGTAATAGCAGTTGGTATTAACAACTAAACAAAAGTCGAAATAGAATTATCATTTCGTAAAAATCTCTTCACACTTAACTCATCTATCTTGTCCATTATCTAAGCCTTTACTCATACATTCATTATCTAAGAATTCATAATAGATCTACTAACTAGAATCAAGAGAATTAACAAGGAATTTAACACAAAATATCGTCCAAGGGTCAACTAACAGAAATCATTTTAGGAATTCTAACTCTAACTCATTTAGCTCACCACACTTAGCACTCAATCTACACAATTTCCCTCACTCACCTCACTAACAACACCAACAACACACTTAGCTCTCCACTCAGAGATAGAGAAACTCGCAAGGAGAGAGTTCCTCCTAGAAAAGGGGAAAATGAAGAGTGAAATGAGGGAAGGCAGGGGAGATGAGGACATTACCTGGAAGAGAGGGGGAGACACCATGAGTGCCTAAGGGGTAGAGAGGGAGGTGGTCTACGGGCTGGAGGGGCCAATTTTCGTCGCCTATGGAGAGGGGGAGGGTCGCTTCTGTCGATTTCTACAGTTTTTCAACGATTTCTATCATTTTCTTCTTATTTTATTTGTAGGTCTGGGCTAATTTAGACTGATGCAGATGAATAGGTCTCGTCTGCATGTCGTCTGCAAGGCCAAATATCGCAGGCTAAAACGTGGCCTCGGAAGGGAGAATGCATCCCCGTCCTGTCCGTACCGTCCATAGGTGAGTTTCGGACGCATTGCGTCCTCACTATCATCTAAAAGTGTCCTAAAATAGGACAGAGGCAAATCAGATGATACTTCAACTCGTTCGCATCATCCTTGTAGCATCCGAATTGTCCCCAGTTTTGTACAAAGTTGATGCGGATGAAGCAACTCGTGTCCGCACCATCTGGAACCCACGTCTGAAAGTCCCAGAGTCAGAACAGATTCGACGCGGACACCATTCCTCTCGTCCGAACCCTCGTCCGTAACTCCACTGTACAGTGAAGTTGGGACAAGAAATCTCATCCCCAAGACTCGTCTCAGGCTAAGGGAGACGACGCAGTGCATTTATGGACGACATAAGGCATTCGTAATGTTGTCCGTAGCGTTCTAAAATGCCTTGGACAACATTTCTCACCTTTTTACCACTTAACTCCTATCCCATAACATTTTTTCCATAAATACATGTCATGAGATGACACGTATAGATACGTCGTGTAATATCCTCCAAACTCCAATGCTTCAATTACACCACGTATACGAGGAAAACATAATGGAAATACCTTTAGAGTTAACGCTCAAGAACGCCCTTGGTAATACCCCGATAGTTGACTAACTTAAAAAGTCAGGGTATTACAAAAACATTGAAGCAGACAACTACGAGCCACCAATTACACTTGATTAAGGTGATAAAACATGTCATGATTACATCTATGATTTTGAACCTAGATAGATTATGATGTCTAGTGGTGATTGGTGGCACCAAGCTAAAGCTAATGACTCATGGGGTTGAGTCACCACCTTAAACCTTTATAAATTGAGAGGTTAGGCTCTTCAAAGTGCAAGTAAGAGAGCCACGGAATAGCAGCTCCTCTATACTCTCTCTAAAGGTTAATGAAGTTTTGTTTTTCAAGTTTAAGTGATTTAAGAGTTTATCAAAAGAAAGGCAATGAGAAAATTATAAGGTGGTGCTTAGAGTTTTAATGAAAAATCACAATTTTGGATTTTATGCTCATATTTTATGATTGATAGATTCTTGTTTGTATCCTAAAAATATATTGATGATAAGTGATGGAAGGATTTCTAATTAAAGAGATGTTTATGCACCTAATATCATGCTTGGTCAAAAACTGGGAGAATTTGACCAGTTTCATATTTGATAGCATTAACCAATTTTAATGATTTTCAATTTAAGAACTTTTTAATATGTTGTAATAAACACTTTGATAGAACTAATAACACTAGAATCAAGACATTAGGACATGTATAATGAAAGTTATGAATTTGAGAAATTGATGGTAAACAGTACGATAAAAAATGGATATTGAACAATAAAAAGTTTTGTTTTGAACGTTTTACCCATGACAAAAGTGGTTAGATTTTTTAACTAATTTTATATGTTAAGGAACCTTATCTAAAGGAACTATGAGTCAAGAATCATTCAAATTGGAAAAGTATACAAAAAGTTATGGATGTTTAATATAAACATGTGTAGTTGGATGCAAACGTGCATTGTAACATATTTTAGGTCTTTCAACTCAAAGAGATAATTCATAGTTTCCTGTGAATTGTACTAAGACTCCAAGGTAAGTGATATTTGCATGTGCTTGACTTAACAGCCTACATCACAAGATGTAACATCTCGTAACCTTTTTGTCGTATAAAAATTTTTGATCTTTTAAAACACTTATTAGGGAAAACCAAAGTAAACAAACAGCAGAAGTCTTAACCGTATAAAACTCAAAGTAACGAATGTGGAAGTCTTTATTTAATAAAACCATAACAAATCACCACTTTAACAAAAAGCCATTTAAAACAAATTGACATTAATGTTTAACAACCACTTAAAACATTTATCGCAATAAAACATTACTTAAATATTCAAAGTACTTAACATATTAAAAACATCACAAGCCATAACCCACCAAGGTCAACATCACCAACAGCACAAACAGCTCAACATGGCAACACCCCATCAGCTGCATCCTCAACAAGCTTTATCCAATCATTGGCTCCTTACCTACATCACAGGACCTAACTATGAGCCTAAAGCTCAGTAAGTGATATAAATATAAAACATGAAATATACATGCAGCTTTTAAAGTCCGTATGTAGTTTTCTGTTTTCCCTTTCATTTTCATTTATCTTTTACATTTTAGTTTCTTTTGCCTTTTACTATTATCTCTTTTGTTTCTATGTCGAGCTTAACCTACCAAACCACAAAAGTGTCTATTTACTTACCTTTGGTTTCTGTGCCAGACTTAACCTACCGGACCACAAAAATGTCTATTTACTTATTTTGGTTTCTGTGTCAAGCTTAACCTACATGTCCACAAAAAATGGTTATTTATTTATCTTTGGTTTCAGTGCCTAGCTTAACCTACCGGTCCACAAAAACAACTAATTATGTTTATTCTGTTTAATTTAGTTACATTTCAAAACAATGTAGAAAACCATTTTCGTGTACTTTAGGAAAACAATGATGCAAGCATACAATTCTATCTACATGTCCATTTACTGTATCCTCAAAACATGATCGATTCTTAACTAAGGAACTAAACTTAAATCTAGTAAACACATAATTAACACCAAGCAATCAACAATACATCTTATATATCTAGTAAATGTAGGCATCAAACAAACCCTAATTCTGATGATGAAGGTTCTTTCGGAAAAAAGACATGCAGTACCACTTACCTGGAGTCCTTAGCTTTAGAGAGTTAGCACTTGAAGTTGCTTATCTTCAATACCTATTCATTAGTAAACAACGGCTTATTAAACTAAGTGAAATAATCACCAATCCAATCCTGACAGATTAATTCCTCAACAGAGTACAGCTTTTCTAACATGTCCAACAAAATAATACTTTAAAGAATAAAACATCAACCTTAACTATCCTAACGTTGAGTTCCAACCCTATCATCCAACAACATAATTTTCCTTAAATAATCAAGATATAATGTCCACTTGATAGTTTTTTACTAAAAAAACCCAACGGATAGAAATGACCAACCAATAACAGAAATCCAATAATGTTTAGAACAATAGTCTATACCAACACCAATCCAAACGGTGAAAACCCCTTAATAGTTTATCAAAATGGCATGACAACAGAGAACATGCCTACCAATATCATCAACAAGTTCAATTCATTCAATGATGCAGAGAGCAATTCAACCGAGTCCATTTTCCAATTAAACAACCAACAAAATATAACCAACTTCAACAGAATATATCCAAGTCTTGGGCAGAAATCCAACAAACATAATATCACTTTCATCACAATCCTTCAATAGAGAACAAACTGGCAGAAACTAATACCTGAAGCATCCGAGAACTTGAAACCAACAAGAACTCCTTTCTCCAAAATTCTTCTCAACTTTCTTCTACCTTTCTCTAAATTCCAAGCAGGACCCTCTCGGCTCTCTCTCTCTCTCTCCCTTTGTCTAGTACTCGCTTTCTCCCTCAAAATCACAACAGCCTCACAGTTTCTCTCTAAATCCCTCTTGGCCTCTTACCATCCAAATAATACACACTCCTTCACGTCTCATATTTATAGACTATCCATAACACCACTTTAACGTCCAATGGAAGGTGGAAGGCCAAAGGAAAGACGCTTCATGCATCCACAAAGCACCAAGCGTCGAGCCCCTCCATTTCTAGGCGACTTTCTATTTCGCCGGTCGATTAGCCTCCTACAGGTGATTGACCACCAACATTCCAGAATAACAGCTTCCTTTGGCGCCAATTGATCAGTGATTGACCAATAGGTACCACTTTGTCAGCTTTATGTAAAGAATATCCTTTGGCGTTGGTCGATCAATCCCCTTTGGATGATCGACCAATACAACTAACCTCTACTACATAAATGTTTTACAACATTGATGATCGACCGCCCTCCTTCCAATTGATCAACTGCCCTATTACTTCTTTTCTTCAAACCAATATATCCTAAATCAATATATATGTTAGACCCTGATAAATTCCTCTGTGTATGTAATATGAAGAATTTCGTGAAATAAATATTTTTAATTGCGAGACGGTATTTTGTGGTTGAAATAATACCGTGTAAATGTATGAAAAATATTGTGGAGTGATTAAAGTATAAATTTTTAAAGGAAAAACTGCATTTCAGGTTTTTGGTCGCCAGGCGGTCTTGGTCGCGGTCGAGTGTCTCAACTGAAATGCGTTACATATTGCATTTTTTGTTTTCGGTCGCACTGCGGTCGAAGATGCGGTCAAGATTCTTGTCCAAAATGCATTACAGATTGCATTTTTGGTTTTCGGTCACACAGCGGTCGAAGACGCAGTTGTGCTTCTCATCCAAAATGCATTACAGATTGCATTTTGGGTTTTCGGTCGCCTAGCAGTCGAAGACGTGGTTGAGGTTTGCATCCGAAATGCATTAGAAATTGCATTTTAGTTTTTGGTCAGATCATTAGGTCGAAGGTTTGGTCGAATTTCTCGACCGAAATGTAAAACAGAAGCAAAATTAAAAAAATCGATCATCATGCGGTCAACGGTTCGATCGACTTCCTCGACCGAAAAGTCTGGTTTTAACAAAATTGCAGCTCGTGTTGTTGTCATTTCTTTGTTTTCTCCCTAAGCCTTTCCTTTTCTCCCGAGATGATAGGCAGCTTTCCATGTGGCGTCGAGGTATTGGACCTTCTCCCTTGATCCGGGCAATTTTCCATCAATCCCTCACATCTGTTGCCAGTCTCTCTACAGGTGACGGTCTCGGGTTATATTTCTCTTGGCTGTGAGATGCAACTGTGTGTAAGGAAGAGAGAGTGTGCATGAGTTGTGTAACGAACCGGATTTTCGTAAATCCTTGAAAATGCGTTAAAATTTGAAATTTCTTTCTTTTTAAAACAAAATGTATCAGAGTGCGTCTAACCAGATCGCTACTAACTATTTTCTTAAAACTCGTTATGAAAACTCTTTGATAGAATGTGCGGAAGCGTAAATAATAAAATAAAACCATATGTTTAAAGCCTTGCAGAAGCGTAAACAAATAAACCTTTGGAAATCATGGTGGAAGCGTACATAAATCGTTCAAGAAGGAAATACTAAACAAATTTAAACTAACAAATGAACCTGACAATTAAACATCGTTGATTACAACTGATTACTCATCTTTTTGTTTGCTTGGCCAACCCCGAGTCTTGTGCGTGCGAATCCTTCACCCCTGCTTCATTATGTGTTTATCATCTACTTATTGTCTGTTCGTCGTTGTACCTACACCACAAGTAATACGTGAGCCTAATGGCTCAGTAAGGAAAAAGGGTTAATACAATTATGCTTATGACTCTCTTTAGTTCTTTTAGAATGGGGGCCACCCAAACCAGTCATTTCATTAGCCATTTACCATTTTATTATTTTCTTTACGTTGTTAGTTCGTTACTCGTACTTCGAGCTGGAGATTGGAGGAATTCGTGGCAGTAGGGTAGATCTTTGTTAGCTTCAACCAGCTAGTGTAGACAGTCTCGCAATCCCGACAAGGAAAATGTAACATTCTTTTAAATCCTGTCTACCTGGCTGATCCGTACTTACCCCACCATCCCCCAACTCCTTTATTCTTTTCTTTGTGTGTGTGCCGGGCTAAGCTACCGGACCACAGAGGCCTTTATTATCTTATCATTTTACTCATTTTCATCATTTATCCTCACTCATGCATGTGTGCGTACCATCCCGTGGCACTCCATATTAGTTTCTATTAACGTGATGCATGACCATACATTCTCAACCTAACGTGATGCGTGATGCATATACGTAACATTAATAATAATTGAAGTGTGCATTCAATGTAAAAGCAACTTATAATTGAAAGCAACTGAAATGGAAAGCACATATAATAAATACGGCAATTGAAAGTACATGAACAGTAAAGAAACATTAATGAAGCTTACAATGAATTTCAATTAACTAAACATGCTTATTAACTAAGCTAACTAAATAAGAAAACGTGCTTTAAACAACAATTAACGAAAACATGCTTAGACAACGAATAACAGAAACATGCTTGTAAATCAGTGATTCTTATTCTAGTTGATTAAGCATGCTTTTATTCCAATGAGTTAATATCCTAATTAATTACAAGCTCAAGTTGATTTCTTGCTCAAGAAAGGATTACAATTATCTTTCCTAGAAGACTTCAACATGCCTTCTATTATAATTCATTAACGTGCTTGACTTGTTAATTCACTCTAGTTAATTACATGCTTGTAAATTATAATTTACATGCTCACTAAGTTAATTAACAGTTAAGGGTTCTAGTCAATTAATCATGCTCACTAAGTAGGTTAATTAACATGCTCACTAGAAGTTAATTAAACATGCTCTAGTTAATTAGTTCACTTATCCAACTAGTTAGATAATTACACATTCTCGATTCGTTACCCATTAAACATGCTTGAATAAAATTAATAAATGTTAGTCTAGTTATCTAACATGCTTAAGTTAACTAATTACCTTGGCGGGTCAACATGCCACTATTTGATTTAAACAACAGAAGGATTAACATACGTAGTTAATTGCATGCTTAAACTACGAATCAACATACGTAAAAATTAACATGAGTCAACTAATGACTTAATAAAGCTAGTTACTTACACATGCTCAAGTTTAGTTGTTCATTACTCTAATCATTTAACGTGCTCAATCAATGACTTCAATTAAGTATGCTAGTTCATTAACATGCTCAATTGACTATTATTAACACTTAATTAAACATGTTCAAGAGTAATTAATTATTCTAATTAACATGCTCAGTTAGTTGACTATTCTAATAATTTGCATACTCACTAGCAAGTCAAACATGCTCAGGGGTTAATTAATTACAATCATGATTCTAATTAGATATCTTATTTAAGTTAAAGTACTAGTTAATTTACTTTCTTAGTATGGGGTTTAGCTAACATATAACATAGATTTCCCATGGTGATAACAGAGCAATACGTGAAACGACATAACAACAAACATACAATAAAGAAATGGATGGCTTATGCTTATTATAGAGAGATCAAGTACTGAGAAATAGAACCAACAGTAGAGTAACACAAGTGTTATGAAGGGGAAATATAGCACAAGTAACTATTATCAGTAAGTAAACGCTCTGAAAACATAGTCATCTTCAGCATGGGTCTTATTCAATCATACTTGTTAATTCCTACTTTCATTCATCACTTACCTATCCATTCAAGACATTGATAAACAGGTTTCACTATAACAGGAATGCCAGAACTATCCACACAACAACAAAGCTCAATAACAAAACCATAATAAGGGAAACTACATTTTCAACATAGGGAATGTCTCAAGCAAGGGCAATCAGCAAGGAAACACAGTAAAAAATCATTTAACATCAGCTAACGTTATCTACAACAAACATTCAGGAAGCTAACGAAAACTCACACACCCGTACTTGTGGTGTAGGGCCTCAATGGGCAAAGCACCCCTATTTCCTTACCTCAAAGTTTTATCGTGTTTAGCACTTAGTCGTTATCCCCCTTCATCTTTTCGATACTCAACAGGGAGCCCTGTCATCCTCTAACTCTTGGCTTCTGCTCTCCAGAGAGCTTCCATAGCTCAACACTTATACTTTCACTAAACTCTCAACTCACTAGAGCTCACTCTCCTCTCGGTCACACCCTCACACTCTCTGGATTTCACGCAGGAAATGGGGAGAGGAGAAGCTGAAGACAAAAATGAGAGAGGGAAAGGAGGTATAACCTGGAGAGGGAACAATTTTTGGCTGGAGGGTAGAGGAGTGTCGGCTCGTGTGGTTCTGGAAGGCGATTTAGTGACTGGGAATCGATCTCTAATTGGTTGGGCGTCATTTTTATTCTGATTTTAAATCTCTTTTATTGCAGATCTGTGATGATTCAGACAGGTGCTGATGGTATCTTCGCGTCCGCAAGACCAGAATCCATAGGCTAAAATCCGACTTCGGACGAAAATGGAGTCCTAATCCTTTGTCCATACCGTCCGCAGTCTAGTTTTGGACGCCAGTGAGCGTCTGCATCGTCCACATGTATCGTCCGAATTGTCCCAAAATTTAGACGAAGTCGTTGCAAATGCTACATCTTGCATGCGCATCATCCGGACCCCACGTCTGAACGTTCCAGAGTAGTACAGAGTCGATGCAGATGCCATTCTTCTCGTCCGCATCGTCTGTAACCATCATCCAAAATTTCCCAATGTTGGAACAGATTCAATGCGTACGCCATTCTTCTCGTCCACACCATGTCGTCCGAAACTGTCCAGACTTGAACAGATTCGATGCAGACACCATTCTTCTCGTCTGCATCATCCGGAGACTCATCCTAACACCCAAAAATTCCCACTTTCTTCATCTTTCCACACTTAATTCTTACCCCATAACATTCCTCTCACAATACACGTCACAAAATCACACGTATAGATACGCGATGCAACATCCTCATAACTCCAACACTTAGATTACATCACGTATACGGGGAAAAATGTTACTGAAATCACTCTTAGGCTTAACGCTCCAAACACCCTTGGTAATATCTCGATAATTATCCAACTTAAAATATCAGGATGTTACAAGGTGAGTGTGCACTCTGTCATTTTTGGTGGATTATGGCAATGAAGGCGTGAGATTTAGCTACTGTTGGCTTGGGTTTGCTTGAGAGAAACTGTGGGCTTGTTGTAGTGAGGAATTCTACAGCTTGAAATCTCCAATGAGGTAAGAAAATGAGTAGTGTCATGGCCAGTGGAGGCCCTACACCACAAGTTGTGTCTTTCTCGATTATTGCTTGAATATGTGTTTTCTGGACGATTGATAATGCTTGAATTCTTGTTTGTTCTCTGGTTGTTAACTCTTTGTCATTTGCTATTAAATTGTTAGTTGATTTCCTTGCTCTTGGTTATCTGTAAACTCTCACCATACTTGTTGACAATGCTTCTATCATCTAGATGCTTCTAAATAGTTTTGTTAATGCTTCTGTCTTGACGAAAATTTCCTGCTCGTATGAGTTCATACTACTCACTGTCTAATTTTGTATACTTCTTAATATTGCTCTGTTAGACTAGTAGTCTTTGCTTGACTTTATCTTCTGCCATATAATCACCTGTTAGTTTAGGATTCTTACTCTCTACTAGATTATGCTGGCTATTTGGATTTTGGTTACTCCTTGGCATTGTTAACTCTCGATTACTCATTGTGAAGTCAACTTCCAGCATGTTGTGTTATCGTATGAAAAATATTGACCTGCTAGTATAGGACTCACTCTGTTGATTTCTTCAGATGTTGAAACTGTTGAATATATGCTGCTTTGGGTAGTCCGATCACTTGCTGCTTAATGGCCACTATTGATTTAACTCTTATTTTGCTGTGAATATTTCCTTGTTACTTGGTTCTCAAATCTGTGCAATTAGTATTAATGTTCATTGCCTTGTAAGCTATTTTAGTGTGGTTTGATTCTTGCTTAATAGTTGTCCATGTTAATCACCCCTTTTCTTGCAATCATTTGGATATCAATAAACGCCTTGCTGTTTAGTAATGCTTACTTTGCTGTTAACTAAATAAAATGGGTTGTTAGTTCATATTTAGATAAGCATTGAATTATCCCGTTTTATAGCATTTCTCCATGCTATAGCACGTTGTAGTTTATACTATGTTCCATAAATTAATTGTTATTCCTCTTTTTAAATTATGTCATGTTAAATGTCATCGCACTATATTGCCTCGTGTTAGCTTTCCGTTATTTAATTTGTTAATTTTGTTAATTGGACTATTGCTCGTAATCATCGTCATGTATTATGTGGCTTGGTAATATAAGTTGTTGGCTCTCTTATAATTGTTGGCTTGGACTTGCTTTAATAAGTTTAATTTCTTTTCCCATTATATGATATTGACATATTGTTGTGATTGTTGTGCCGCATTGACATGCATCATGATAATAAAAACCATTAGGAATGCCACGTGAGGATTGGTATTCATATGAATTTTGCGAGAAGAAAAATTGATAAAGAAAATGAATGTAAGGGAATTGGAGATTGGTATTATCAACCTTACTATATCCAAATATATTTTCTCTTTCCAATACTTAAATTATCCAAGTCAATTATCCACCTAAACTTAATATGAGCATAATTTGGGATATCATAATTCACTTTATCCAAATACGTTTCTCTTGACCAATATCTTAAATTATCCAAGTCATTTCCAATAAATCCTTAATCATCCTCCTAATACCCCAAAATCATTACTTATGTCGTATGCTTAGCATTACAAAAATTCAGGATATTACACAAGATGCTAGGATGTTATTAATTGTTATTATGCTATGATAGTTATGATAATGCTGATTGAGGATATATTGTGATGTGTGTTAATGTTTATTAATATGTGCTATGTTAGCAAGGACAAGGTTGATCGAGGATGTGCTATGTTATAAGTAATGATGCGTGTGTTTTGCATTTTGGCCTATATCGCAAGATGCTAGGATGGTGGTCTTTGTTACATGTTATGTTTATACCTAAAATAATTGGATGATTTGATTAAATGGTTGGAATAAGTGCTAGATGATGGTAACATTATGATGATTATGATAATATGTTGTTCAAGGATGTGTTGTGATATTATTACTCGAGGATATATTATAATTATGCATTCATGTTCACACATCATGTTTTTTCCAAAAAAGAATAAAAATGTTTAGGTTTTCATTAAAAAGATTGATGATGAAATGAAAGATACGTAAGAAACTTTGGTGATACGATACCAATGGAGCTTTAGTGGATTTGGCCCCATTAGAGCTTTGGTGAGGTTTTTCCCCAATGATTTTTTAGCTTTGGTGTTGTATCCCAATGTCAAGATAAAGAACAATAACGAACAAAAGAAAAGAAAAAAAATTGAAATGCAAACAATTATAACCCGATGGTTATGGCTTATAATAAAAGATTTTGTATAAAAAGGTTTTAATGTAAGCCGGTGTTATTGTATAACAGTTTAATGAATAATTATATGCATGAAATTACTTTATGAAGAAAATGTTTAAATTACATGGTGTTCTATGTAAAAGTCTTCTACTGTGAAAAGGGTTTTCAAAGACGATAAAAAGTATTTAAAAATGTATTTCGTACAAAAATGAAGAATTATGCTACGGGGCGTTACAATAAAGACATTGATAAGTTATTTGTGTTTGGAGAAGATGAGAAATCAAGGGTTCATTTTGCTCTCTGGAAGTTTTATGGTTGATTAGGCATATGTTGCGGTCGACCAGTACAATAAGGAATGAAATTAAAGCACTCCATAGTAATTTTGATCGCTCAGTGTTGGGAGGCTGTCTACTGACATACAAAAAGTAGAGGTTAAGGGCTCTTGGGTTATTTCTCGGTCGATCAAATTGGGAGTGGTCGACCGGTTCATCAAAAAAATCGAAATATAAAGCCCTCCAGTATATTCGCAGTCAATTGGTGTGACGCCCTGTAGCGTAATTCTCTTCGCTTTTGTGTGAAATATATTTTTAAATACTTTTTTGTTGTACTTTTGAAAACCATTTTACACAGCGGAGACTTTTGCATAAACCACTTTGTAATTATAACATTTTCTTCATAAAATTCTTTCATGCATATAAACATTCGTCGAACTATTATACAACAACATCAACTTTCATTAAAGCCTATTATACAAAATCTTTATTTAGTAGCCATAATCCACGAGTTACAATTGTCATAACAACCCAAAGCACTTCCCATGAGTATGTGCCATCAATTGTGTCATTATCCATAGATAGTCTCTTTGTTAAATTCTTTTATCTATATCACAAGATTCATCTATGAGCATAAACATGATATACACTTTTCATAAAAATGTTTGCGTTTCAATTTCCTTTCCTTTATTTCGTTCATTCTTTTCTTTCTTGTTCTTCTTTTTGACATTGAGACACGACACCAAAGCTGCAAATAATTGGGAGACAAGCCCACCAAAGCTCTAGTGGGGCTGAAGTCACCAAAGCTCCATTGGTACTGTATTGCCAAAGCTTCTTAAGTATCTTTCATTTCATTTTAAATCATTCTTAACGAAAACATATGCATGTAAAATATTTTTATTTTTTTCTTGAAAAACATGATGCATGAGCATGAATGCATAATCATAACATAACATATCCTCGAGCAATGATATCATAATACATCCTCGAGGAACATATAATAAGTGAATATCTTAACATATCCTAAATCATCAAATACATCTTATTAACTAAATATCATAACACGTCATCACAACATATCTTTGATTCACATATTATTATAACATATTAACAACTAAGAACATTCTAACATCTTATCATGTAGGCCATTAAGCCAAACACATGCAACTATTACTTACCTTGCAGTCTTAGCAATGAACCAATTTGTCTCTTGGAGTTGGAGGACCTATAACATGATAATCTTCCCATTAGTATCATAACATACATATATGTGTGTGTCTTTTTGTACACTTATCCAATTCAAGTGATTCTTGAACCAATAACTTCCTTAGATGATGGTTATTATTATATACAATTAGTTCATAAATTCAACCACTTTTTTCATGGATAAAACATTCCAAATAGAACCATTCATTTGTACGATATCCAGTTTTTATCTCATTGTTTACCGTTAATTTCTAAAATTCATAATTTGCATTATACATGTCTAAATTCCTTGATTCCAAAGCGCATAGTTATTTCAAAGTGTCTATTAAAATATACTAAAATAGTTCTTATATTGAAAATCATTAAAGTTGGTTCGTGCTATCAAATCAAAACATATCAAATTTTCTCAATTTTGAACCAAGCATGATATTGGGTGCATAACATCACTTTAATTGGGAAATCCATACATCAATTAGCATCATTATGTTTTAGGACATAAACAAGTAAATCTCTAAATCTAGAAAACTTAAGCATGAAATCTGATTTCATGATCCCTCCATTAAAACTTTAAGCACCACTTATAATATTCATTTTCTCATTAACTTTCTATTTGTAAATACTATCACTTCTTAAACTCACTTAAACTTTGAAAAAACTTCACTAATCTTCAAAGAGTTGATGGAGTCATGGATCATCTGCTTGAGATTTTAAAGAACCAAGCCCATTTATAGAGGTTCAAAGTGGTGACTCACTACTCAAGGTGTCAACAAGCTTTGTATGATGCTTCATAGTATTTATTAGTTGTCAAACTTCCATTTTTCTTCTTCAATCAGCAAGACACCTATTAAGGTTCATAACTTCATCCATGATATATCACTTTATAGAAGTATTTAGTGATCTGCCACTTTACTGGTCGACCGCTTACTTAAACTCTGATCAACCGCACAACTGTTTCCAAAGGCAAATCCAATATCAGGTGTCTATCGCGGACACCCATACATCTGTGTGGATTTTTGGTTCCCACTTATTTCCAAATGTCTGCACGAGCATTTCACATGACAAAATAAATGTCTCGTCGTTTCGCAAACTTGCGAAAACCAACGTGTCTATTGTAGAACCCTACACATCCACTGAAGATATCCGCTCGTTACTTAATTTTTCATGGACGCTCTCACATCCACGACCACGTATCCAAGTATCCGCAAACCTTATCCTTCTGCAAACTCTCACACTTCTGCATTTGCCAATACTTTCACAGACACGTAATGTTTTGATCAAATATCCACGGACATGTCATCCTTTGATCAAATATCCGCAGACACGTCATTTTTTTATCAAATATCTGTGGACACGTCATTCTTTGATCAAATATCTGAGGACACTTACTCTTCAGCACCCAACAAATATCCAAGCCCGAATGCCCACAATGACACCAAAACCATAATTTAAATATAAATCCTCAAAATTTCATTTTATTTCTCCATCTAAATTCCAATTTACTCAAAATTAGTAATAATTAACTATTTTTAATTCCTTGAATATCATTGTAAAATATTACTTTATATGAAATAGTAAAATTTTCTCGAGTGTTACAACTAAACTGAGAGCGGTCAATCGGTCCATTGAAAAATGGACGAATGAAGCTCTCAAGTAGATTTGTTGTTGATCGAAACATAAAGAGCAGTCAACCGGTACTGCGGCTAACTTTGGGTATAAAAGAAAATTTATTCAAAACCCTAATCACTTTTCATCGAGAGCCGCCAACCTCACCCTCTTTTCTCCCAAGTTATCTAGAGGTACGTCTAATTCATGTTGGAATTTTGTAAGTTTGGATTTATTCCTCATTTATGTGATGAGTTATGATGATGGGTGAGAATAACTATTGGAATTGTAAGAGTTGATATTAGGGCTTACTCGGAGAAATCTCATATTCTAAATTTTTTAGAATTTGGTCAATATCTTGTCTCAAGAAAGTATTAACAATTTAAAGGAGAAGGAAAATTATGGGAATTCACAACCTAACACCTAACAACTAGATTAGGCTAAAGTGGGGAATTTTACCGTTCTTATGATTTTTGAAAATTGTCAAGTCTAATAAATTTCTATCTCATTATTGATTTGATCTTTTGTAATTTCAAGGAAACTAAGCATTTTGGGAACGAAGTGAATTGAAAGTTGATCCAAATTGAGGGTAATTGTCCTAAGTGATCGGATTTCACTAAAACCTTAAGGTAAGTGATGTTTGCATGCTTTGCCTTTCAGGTTACATCATAAAGTTATAGGGTAACTTTTATTGTTGGTTTATTATTTTGATGGTGGTGCCTTATGGCTATGAATTTGAAGATGTTTGTATTGCCTTGATTATAATAATGTTAATTGAGGATGTGTTACACTTGCAATTTCTAGTATTAATAGATTGATAGGTTTACTAATGAAATTTCTATGTTGTTTTGTTAACTTGAGAATATGCTATATTGTTGTATGTTTCGCTGACTTGAAGACATGTTGTATTGTTGTTATAAATTGTACATGAAAATATATTGGACCAATAATATGTTATTATGTTTTGCATAGCATGATCCTGTGTACATCTCATTCATAATGAAAAATCTTTTCTTTAAGAAAGACTGAATAATGTACGTAAATAGTTGCTTGTGGCATGAGGATTCAACTTGGTTTTTCAGTATGAGGTGGACCAAATGGTGTCACTCTCCTAGACTGAATTACCCCTAACAACTAAACTATTAAGTGAAAATAAATAAATAATGATGACTGAAAATATATATTTTTACGAAACTGCGTTTCATACTTATGACATATATGCATCTCTTGTTGAGTTTTAGGCTCATAGATGAGCTTTAAGCTTATAAAGTTGCAGTTGAAGAAGTACTCTTATGGGTGACGTTCTAGTGTTGTTGGAGCAATATTGACTCGTTGGTGAAGGGCCATGAAAGGCATTTAATATGAAAGACTTATGTGAAATGAAAGATCTTTATTTAAATTATGCATTTAAATGTTTGGATTTTTAAATTAGATTCTTTTAAAAACTTCTGCCCATTTGTTTTGTTTTCAAAGTCATGTTTTGTTCGTTTGATTTTCAAAGATATGATTTTATGAATTGATTTAAAACAATATATGAAAAAATATTTACGCTAAGGGGCGTTACAAGATTTGAGGAACAAAGAAATTTGAGGGCTCGATTTTTTAGAAATTTGTGACTTGATAACAGAGAAACTAAGAACATAATTGATTTTAGAACTTCAAATAGCTAAGGAAATGCTTTGACAAAGTTGAAATCAATCGGAGGTCTCACAAACATTGTTCATAAATCGCCTAGGTTGCACGGATTGCGCAAAGGGCATTCGCTCAACTTATATATTTGAAGTAGCAGATGTCCGCTCTTAACGTGAGGTCATCCGAACTTATATATGAAAGCGTGAACTTATATATTTGAAAACGTGGTCGTCCACTCTTACATGTAGTCGTCCACTTCTTTTTAAGTCAATACTTGGATGTCTTGTGTATAAATACAATCATCTGGGAGTAAAAATATTTAAGGAAGCAGATGCTCGCTCTTAACGTTCAGTCGTCTGCTTCAATGTAAAGACGAAAGTGCAAATGTTCGTTATATAAGTTCAATGTTCTGTATTTATGTAAAGGCATATACATGAACGTCCACAGGTTAGCGTGGAAGACCAAAACACATTTTTTAATGAAAAATGTGACTATAAGGTTTTGCATTATTCATTTTTCATAGTTTAGAATTTTATTTATTAGTAAATTTCTTTTAAGATTTGACTTATGATTGTCCCATATAACAGAGTTTTTTTATTAAGGGAAAATGACAAACCAACCATTATACTTTGTGTCAATGATAAATCAACCATTAAATTATTTTTGCTAACAATTTAACCATTAAACTATGAAAAATTGACCGAGTAAAAACCACGGTTACGTTTTTCGTTAAATAACGTTGTCGATCTGTAGAGGATCGTCGTCTATTCACAAGGGGATCGTCGTCGATCCAAGGAGGATCATCAGTCAATCTGCCGCAAATCATAGTCAATCCACGGAGGATCGTCTGCAAATTTAAAAAAATTTCATTGTCTTCTTCATAGAAAAATATAGACAACACAGACAAACTGTGATTCTTCCATGGACTGTAAAACAATTCTAAATTATCCGAAAACTAAAATATTAACATTCTTTTACAAAATCTTCTAAATTATAAAACCTGAAATCTTTTAAATTATAAAACCCGAAATCTTTTAAATCCATTCTCCATAGATATTAACTCTTTTCCACTAAAAATCTCTTCTAAAATCACGAGTTCTTTTTGTTTTTTCTATAGGTATTTGTTCTTTTCCACTGCGATTTTCATAAAGTTAACGGCGATTTCTCAAAGTTCAATGGTTAAATTATTAGTAAAAATAGTTTAATGGTTGATTTATCATTAATCAAAAAGTACAATAATTTATTTGTCATTTTACCTTATATTAAATACCTCTATTTTTATATAAGCTCCTAAATTATTTTTTGAAAAAAATAAAGAAATTGGATGTCCTTCTCCACGCTACCTCCTGCGTGGCAAATTGATTGCCCCTTGCATGACACGTGTTACATTTTCTAAAAGTAAAACAAAAAACAAAGGAAAATTAACATTGCAGACTAGTTCGAGGTTAACGACAAGTTAAACTTTAAGAATTTTTTTTAACAACTAAAACTTTGAACTATAAAAAATTATCGCTGGCAACCTCGTAGTCAAGTTTTTTGTCCAAATTCGTCAAATTTAACTCCTCAGTTAACTAAAAGTTTTTCCCTCAATGTCAATTTCGTTCGTCGGCTTCGATCCTTAAAATCGGTGTAAGTTCTCCCAACAAAATGAATTTCAAAGTCGAAGATTCAAAAATTTTGAACTTTTTGACTGTAAAACGACGATTTTTGAAGAAGGGTCATCCATTTTAGGTTGAAAGACGTTTTATAACATATAACGGACGTACGTTAGACGTCGAGGGACGTCCGTTATAGGTTAAAAGACGTATTTTAACCTATGATGGACGTCCATTGTGCTGAGGGACGTCCATCTTATATTTATTATTAATTAAAAAAAATTAAATTATTGTTTTAACCCTATAAAAATTTGTCAGTGATTTGACAGATAAGTGGCAGACAGCTGTACCCAACTTGTCTGTCAAATTACTGTTTTGTCCCTCTAAAGATATTACTGACAAATTTTTATAAGGTTAAAACAGTAATTTAATTTTTTAAATTAATAATAAATATAAGATGGACGTCGCTCTGCACGATGGACGTCCATCATAAGTTAAAATATGTCTTTTAACATACAACGGACGTCCCTCAGCGTATAACGGACGTCCATTATATGTTATAAAACGTCTTTCAACCTAAAATGGACGGCTCTTCTTCAAAAATCATCGTTTTACAGTCAGAAAGTTTGAAATTTTTGAATCTTCGACTTTGAAATTCATTTTTATGGGAGAACTTACATCGATTTTAAGAATAGACACCGACGAACAAAATCGAGATTGAGGAGAAAACTTTTCAAGTTAACTAAGGAGTTAAATTTGACGAATTTGAATAGAAAATTTGACTATAAGATTACCGACGATAATTTTCTATAGTTCAAAATTTTAATTATTAAAAAAAAATCTTAAAAGTTGACTTGTTACTTGTCTTCCACTTGGGGTACGCAGTGTTAATTTCCCAAAAACAAGTCAAAAGTTTCAAAAATAGAGTCTTATCCACAACGACCAATTCAAAATTCCCTCTTCTGATCGTTCGCTGAGTTTTGGCAAAGATGGGTCTTCGGTTAATCTACGGGCTGGTCTTCCTCTCCTTTTCCTGCGCCTCCATCATGCTCCTCCACCTCTTGCTACGTCCCGTCTTCCACCTCACTTCCTGAGAATATCTCCATTTCAATCCATCCACCTTTTACCGGATGGGTTAGTCGCGTTTTATTTGGATTTATACATCATTTTGACTTTTTTTTAATACACTCTGAATTCAGGTTCATTTTCTGTTTTGCATTCTACTCTAGTGGTATAATTCAACTTCCGTAATTCTTTGTTGTTGATTTGAACGATCATGGGGTTTCTTTTGCCCGGAAGTCCCTGGTTCATCTATTCGTGTTTTTATGAGATTGTTCGATTAGCGAAGTCGATTGATTTGGTTGAAATTTTTAAAAATTTGTGAAACTCGTAATGGTCTTTTACATGATAATACGAAAAAGGTCTATTAGTTGGATTTTCTCAAGAAATGTGAAATTATAAATTATTTATAAAATTTTCGGTGAGTTTGGTTTTCAATATCACCAAAGCTGAGATTGCCAAATTGCACCATCCGCCCTTTTCATTATTATCAATTACCCAAAAAATTGATAGAGAAAGAGTTCGTAAAATAGATCAAGTTTTGCTCCTGGGATTAGCTACGGCTTGTGTTGATTATTATACTAGTGGTGATGTCTTAAAGTCTCCTGGCTTAGTAGCTGCTGATATTAGGAAAGAAATGGTGGATTACTTGACAAAAAGAAGCGAAACATTTTCAACCTAGTCTGTTATCTTAGAAAGTGACCGGGAAGAAGTATCCAGCCATCCTCATGACATTATTTCTAATTTTGTTGATTATTTTTCAAGTTCAAAAATGAATTTGTTTGGTAGAGTCTCGGGATGGCAACTGAGCAAAAAATGAGAGGATATAATCGATGATTTCGTCCAATAAATGGATTTTGGTTGGTTGATAGAAGAGAAGCAACTGCCCATTCTTCGCTTATAAATGTAGACTTCACGATTGAATTTCACTGTAACATGAAGCTTACTATGCGTCCAAGGAAGCTTGTTAATTGTTCTTTTCATGTTGTGGGTTGTTAGTCCACTATATCTTACTGTTCGATTCAACAACATTGTCTCAATGATCTCCATTTGCATTTGCTCTATGTTACTTCGGAGTTTAAACAAAGAAGCGCCATTGGAGGATCTGAAGAGAAGGGTAGAGCAGTTTGAAAGGGTCGTCTCCTGTATTTACTGTATTTTAACATGAATTATTGTTAGTTTGAGGATTTCTCTTCTCGATTTCTTCCTGTATGAACTTCATGATTCAAACATGTCCCTTAATTTCTTAACGAATCATTACTTATTTGCCCTGTTTTGATCACTTGGGTTTCGTGTAACTTATTATGCATTACCGTTTTCAGGCAGCTTCATCCAATCAGTTAGCCGAAGCTTGCGATCCTTAACTTTTGCTATTAAAGATCAAGAAAGCAGAATAGGGCAGTTGGACGTCGACTCGAAGAACAACAATGGTGACCAAGATGTGAAGCTTTGAATTTAGCCATCTTTACTTGGCTCAAAAAGGGAAGAAATGAATCTATTCCCTTTCTTCCGTTGGAGTTGTTTTCATAAAGACTTTCACTCCTTCCGGGACATGGATTTTCATGCCCTCCTCGCTCAGTTGGAAAGTGTTCTTTCCCGTTTCATCTTCAGCCTCAACTCAGAGCAACTGAATTCTGGTTTTATAATAGTGTCTTCTTTGTGTTCTGCTCCAACAGTCATAGAATATCCTTTGTTTCAGTCTAGTTATCATTTTTCGTAGTTCCTTGCTTTAATGTTGATGATCATCCCTCGGCTACTGAATTATAGCTGTGAACATCTCCTGTTTGAAATTTAGAAGTCTAAATTCAGTGCTTTCTATCTGCCTGCAATGGTATGGCTGATTTGGGGATTATTACTCATGGTCGAGCATTTTCAGTGTATAGTTTCTCTAGTCTCGATCGGGCTTCCACAAAAGATATTTTGACACATAATTTCATCAGCTATACGTCCCAAAATAAATGCTGGTTTAGTATTATCATTTGAAATCATTTCTTTTAGGAACACTAGCACTAATGTTAAATTTTCTATTTTAAAACACAAAATAATAATTATAAATAAGATCACACTTAGATTCTACAATAACTCTTTCTTTTTTGTCGCACCTCAAAGAGGATCCAAGACAGAATTAAAAACCGACTTAGCTCAAAAACGAATCGAGTTGCTCGACCCTTTAAACATAGGTACTTAATAAGTAGAGAAAAACTTAAAAGAAAAAAACATAAAGTTTGTCAGGGCCAAACCAAATGAATTAAAACCAACAATCCATAGTGACATATAACATCATGCAGTAATATAAGTTCATAAATTAATTAGACCAAAATTAAATAAGATGATAAAAGTTAAATCAGATAATATTTAACTATGTCAAACCTTATACGGAAATTCACTTGAGACAATATAATAACTAGGTAATAAATGTCGAGATCACTTATGCTCTAGTAGCTAGAGACCTTTCAAACTAAGACCTGAATAGAATGTCATTAGCGTTGGTCGACTAAATTCAATAGAGATAAAATTTTATATTCAACATTAAAATTATGATAACAAGGGAGAGCATGTCATATATAAAAACATCTATAATAAAACTGATTTATAACCAAATAGTAGGGCAAACGATAAAACATTTCACTATAATGTGGTACATGTAGAAATTCGGCTCTACTATGTATTACGAAAAGCCTTATGAAAATAGAGTCGTTCACGAACTTCGGGCATACTATGTCATAGACATATATAACAACGACGATAAAACGATAACTAAAGCCACAAACATAAGATCTTGAATAAGTTTAAGATTTTGCGCCTCGAGACACAACATAATCATATGTTCTATTACTCTAGTTAACATAAACAAATACATCTTCCAACGGTCGAATGTGCGTAAAGAAAAATTGATCATTTCACGGGTCAATCAAACTTGATTCACCCAACCAAGACGATCAATAAACAAAATATACATGCTTAAATTAAATGTGTCCAATGAAAATATATAGCAGTATAAAAAATTGGCAGCCATAAAAATGGACATGTCCTTTTATATGAGAACACGTCTCAAAATAGATTTTATAAAACGATATAATGCTAGATATAAAATTAAACTTCTACCTCAAATGAGCCTATCAATCACCAAACCCAATAATACCATGGAAATTCAATTAAGCACTGAGTAAAAAATCTAACTCTCAGTACTTAACCATAATATCATCAAAAAATTATCATCAAATTTCCCACTTTCAGTCTGAAACTTTATGCTTATGAAAACGATTCGAGAACGAGAGTCTAAGGCTCTAAATGGTTCCAAAATGGGTCTTGAAACAACCATAAAACAATTAGGTTAAAAGTCTAAAATAGGCCTAAAACAAGGTCCGAGCTGTGGCTCAAATATGCTAGGTTACGATCCAGCCTCTCTCGAGCCGAAACCCAACACCATCTTCCCATATCTGGCTGCACAAAATTTTCAAATTTCCACCATATTTTTTAGCGAACTCAAAATTCAAATGTTTATAAATCACAGGATATAGATATATATCATGATTTAATTGTACAACTATAGTCCAAAATCCATACTTTAACTTAAATCAACCATTCAATTTTTTTCCAACGAAATTCCAATCCCAAGTATAGACGAATGGTCATAAAGATGCAAAATTTACCTCCTAAGAACGTTCAATTCTCCAAGACCATCAAGTTCCAATTTGCAGCCACATCAACGATTTCTAGAACAAAAATCAGAATGAACCGCATGTTCCTCTCCCCAAAAGGCTTTTCCCCCTCGGCAAGTACTAAAATTTTGTATGAAAAATGGGTGAGGCATTAGGGTTCAAAATAGTCCATTTTTAAGGAGAAAACCCCTCCTAAAATTCTCCCATCAGCACTCCAAATGTGCAATAGGAAATAAAATGGGATAATTAAGGAAATAACATAAAATTTTACCCTCCATACAGATGGCAACTGTTACATTTGTTTTGTCGGCTTCAAAATTTTGTAGATGCTAGTTTATTTCAATGTAGAAGACCATGTGCATGATTTACTAAGAAAATGAGGAATACTTCTTTGTTAGACAGAGAGAGAGAGTGAGACCTAACATAAACACTGGGTTGGACGACTCGATTGACCAACCCAAGGCTAGGATGTTAGTGGAAGACTTAACATAAAATAAAACTCAATATAAAAAATGGGTCAAGGTCCACAGAGTGATTAATAGGAGGTACAAATAGCATAATAATAAATAGAAAAAAACATTGTGTAGGAAAAAAAACCAAACAACATCATACAGTAAGTCCTACAACATAGGAACGATAAAAAACCCTCACTGCAAGAAACAAACACTTGGGAAGAAGGGGGTCATTGGAGTAAATGACTAACTCAGTAAAAAAATCTATACTATATGCAATACATGAGAAAATTGGTTTTATCTTTTATCTCAAAACCATGATGAAAATGGTAGGTCATACATGGATTTAAAATCATTTTAAAAAATTCTATTTTTTTTTTTCATTTTTAAGCAAAACTGATCGATTGGGCACTGACGAGGTAGTGATCAAAACATGGTTATATATATAGGCACTTAATATCAAAATAATTCTTGTTATATTTCCATAATGAAAATAGTCACTAGTGAAAATGGATGATTACACAAGGACTCTTCGAAATATATGCCCAGAAAGATTACGACTGTTTCCAAGCATCACATCAGAGGTCAAAAAAGAAGAGTGACAATGATCCGAAGACCCATCAGCGTCACTTGGGTTGCCGGTGAGCAAGGCTTAGAGATGACACAACCCAAAATTGCAGAATCTGTGACGACGATACATAAATCCAATAGCGTCACCAAAGTTGCTAGCGAGCAAGGCTCAACGACGACACAACCCACAAATAAACAAAATAACTAAACACCCTAGTAGGGTTTAGGGATTTCAAACCCAAGGAATGCGTCATCACTGTCCTATAACCCATTTACTTTTGAGATTCGAAACTCAAAGACATGTCATCAGTGCTCTAATACCCATTTTCACAATCAAATAAACAAACTTCACACAATCGAAGCTATCTAGGGACAATTGCCTCTCGTTGTTTTGGTTGTGGGGCCCAAATACAATTAAAAGCAACAAAGGTTTGTCCAATATCTATGCATGCATATAAATCAAACCGAATTGAAGTATCGTGCATGCATAAGGTAAATGTGTAAAACAACGTACATATATGTAAAAATAGACGTGTTGGAGACCATACCCCTTCAGGTTTTCATATGTGGCAACCCACAAAATAATAGTTTGAAAAACCATGATGGAATGCAAATATAAAAATCACTTCCTCAATGACGATAGAAGCCTTAGCCGACCAGTAGCACACACCATCGGAAACAAACACCAAAACCAAAAACAACGTCCAAACCTAAAACCAAATCTATGTCAAAACCTCAAATCAACACTAGAGACAAAACATGAGTCTCAAACCAGGATTTGAAATCAGACCGGAAGGGCTAACACAAGACTTCCCGACTCAACACAAGGAGCGACATGAAACTTTTTATTGAACCGAAAATCCACATAGACTGAAAATAGGATATGGCTAAGGAAGTCGAGTGAAGTTCACTAACCCCTAACTCCATAAAATCACATTGTGCGATCGAACAAGACATAATATTGGTAGACCAGACATATCAACAATTAACCCGAAAAACCAACCGATCGACAAAAAATGGTTGTAGTAGATAAGATAAAACTATGGTCAACTGAGAACTAGGTAGCAGTTGACAAGACATAATAATAGTTGACAAAAATCACACAACTGTCTAAGAGATGTAGCTGAAGTCAACCCAACATGATTATGGTCAACTGGGACCACCAAGTGTTGAAAAGACATGACAATATTTAACTAGGACCACTCAGTGTCGACAAAGACACAAAAACGGTCAATGGGGATCTCGTAGCGGTTGACAAGACGCGCCAATGACCATTCACAATTCAACAACGGTCGACGGGACAAGACTACGGCCAGCCAAGACCAAGAAGAAGCCAACGAATCACCCTACGGTCAATGATACCTTGTAGGAATCTAAACCATAAAGGAAGAAGTCATGGTCACGAATTTCGTCAAGACACGTGATACCGAGGTGACAAGATTTATCTAAAAAAGCAATTGCAGTTGTCCAGATTCCCGACGCAAACACCAACACCAGAAGTAAAAAACCAGTGTGGATGTTTGGCCCCTGCGCAAACACCCGACCGATACAGACGTCTTGCACTTCTGCGGACACCCTGTGCTAAAAGACACTCTTGTGGCACCCCGCGCTTAAAGACACTCGTACGGACACCCCACGCTTAAAGACACTCTTGCTCTTCTAGTGCAAAATTTGAGAGGAAAATGTGCCCCTTACACTGATTGTCACCTCGAATCGGTCTAGACTCCTACCCAATGTAACGCCCTAAATTTTTTTTTAATCCTTTTTAAATCCTTAGTTATAAAATTTTTCGTTTTCTTTATTCTTAAAACGTTTTCAATTAAAACCTATTAGAGGAAATCAGTGGAAACATTTAAAAATACATTTATTTAAATCATTTAGGAAGTTCACGATTAGTTACAAAACATTACTGAAATAAACTTTTATTTAAACAACCCATTTTATTTCTTTGAGCCATAACCCCACAGATCAAGTTCGGTTGATAACTCAATGCCTCCGCAGTGAGCCTAACGCTCAATAAGAAATAGAATATAATATGTATGATTATGCAATGCTTATGCGATTGTTATTCAGAAAAAAACCTATCTTTTCTTTCTTTTCATTTCTTTTCCATTTGGTCGATGTGGACTAACTGACTCCATCCCTCCATGGGTGGAGAATTCTATCAGGGTGTTCTCACCTAGGACCCTTATCATTTCCTTTTCCTTTACATTTGGTCAGTGTGGACTAACCGACTCCATCCCTCCTTGGGTGGAGAATTCCATCGGGGGTGTTCCCACCTACGAACCTTATCATTTCCTTAGCAGAGATAGGATACATCTGTTGGTATGGCTTAACCGACTCCATCTCTACGTGAGTGGAGAATTCCATTCGGGGTGTCACCACTACCGTCACCTAATCTCTATCTGACGTTTGAGGACTAAGAGTAGGGATACATCTGTTGGTCGGTGTGGACTAACCAACTTCATACTCTACGTGAGCTAGAGAATTCCATCGGGGGTGTTTTCTCCTACGACCGTTACCCTCTCTCCTGAACCCTCAAACGCCTCTTATTTATTCATTTTCTTTATCATGTAATGCATGCAGCATTTTCATAACCCTTAACATAATGCATGAATGATAGTTCATATTCATCACATAATAGTTCTCGAAGCATACAAGTCAAAACAACTATTTCATAATAAACCTTGAACTATATGATGCAAGACAATAAAATAGTCCACTGATGCAGGGCCTCCACTAGCCACCACATCCTATACCTTTGTAGAATGTTCCTTTGTTCCGTAGCGTTTATACCCTTTATCATTATCCCCATTATTGTTAATACCTTCACAATAATATTCACTAATTAAAATCTATTATTTATTATTTTATTTCTTTCGTCAATCGTGGACAGTACTGATCAGAAATATTCTCAGGAAAGAAAGCCTTTAGCGATTCTCCTTAGACAGAATATCATTTCCAAGTAAGTTCCCAAGAAAGACTGAAGGGTCACAACGGTCCGATTAAATACCAGTCTCCTTAGACAGAACTTACTTACACAGTACAATTACACCACTAATAATGTAACGACCCCGTTTATATTTGCTTCAAAATCACATGAAATTTAAAACTTTCTTCCTTTATAAAATCCGATCATTAAAACTCTTTACTTAAAACATTTATCAATTCCAACAGAAGTAATAAAATCTTTTTATAAAATGCAGCAGAATTAAAATAAGTAATTTACAAACCCTTTTTACATATAAATTCCTTTTAAATTCTTTAGCCCAGCCAGCCACAAGATCCACCCGTGCAAATCATTCATCAACTGTCTTTGACCTGTTCACCTATTTCTCGTACATATCTACATCACAAGACCTAACTAATGAGTCTAACGCTCAGTAAGTGATATAAGAAAATGAAATGCAGATATGATCATGCGATGCATTAGAGAAAAGAGCTGTATCTCTTCTGGAAGCCAAAAGTGAGATACACGCAAGGTCATGTGGCCTAACCACTTCACTCCGACAATGAGGTATATCCATCGGGGGTGTTCACAAACCGGTATCACACTCCTTGTTAAAGACGTTGGGGATTTCAGAACGGGAGAAAAATGAGCCCAGATTCCATGTAGATAACTCCTACCACACCGCTCCCTATATGGAAGCATTCTACTGATGGAATGTCACCGATCATCCCGAACCCCCACACGCCTATTTACATATATTAGGTATGTCATGCGATATGTTCGTGAATTCATACAATCCTATATGATGATATAAATATCTAGTAAACATATTATTAAAAGAACACACAACATGCAATCCTAACTCTTGTGAAGTAGGGTTCGAAGACGAAAGCACAATAAGTATCAACTTACCTGGAGAGTCCGAGACGCGTTCTAGCACTTTATCTTTCTTCTTTTAATACCTTAAAATAATTAAATAAATAATCATTTCAGTCCCAACAGCGGAAGCCAAATATCAACATATTCCTATCATTGCTGCAGTAACCAATCAAGGACTATTCAAACCCACAATCTCCAAGACATACATATCTACATGGTAGTACCTATTAAAACCGATCGAGCACATTTCCATCACTCAAACACTAGCATGCATATAACAACCAATATTTCCAAGTGTTTGCATTTCTCAACCTAAGAGCAAGGATCAAAAAGAGCTTAAACTCAACATAGGAGCATACTAAGCAAGGCTTAAAATGAACAGAACTTTCGTCCATCACATATTTTAAAACATAACTAAACAATAAAGCAACCAAAGTAATTATTTTCTCTTCAATGAAATCTTCACAATCCAAACTATTCTTCAACCAAATCCATAAACATGAAATACATTCATTAATCTAGGCAGTATACTCAACCCAAATAAAGCATTCACAACACTTGGTAGTAACCACAACAAGGACAAAACCCACTTGCAGCACATATTTAAGCCATAAAACATAAAACCTATTACTGTTTTAAGCACTCACAGAGACTAAACAATACTTTCCTTCAACATTTTATCTATAAAAATCCATAATTAAAACCTTGAGCATTTACCTGAATAAATCCACGAGGACTCGAGAGCAAAGGTAGAGAAGGTAGGAGTTCCTTGCACCTTCTCCTCTACCTCACTGTTTTCTTCATTATCCATCGTTCAGCAGCAACCCTCCAATTCTCTAGAGAGCCTCACCACAACACACCCAAGACCAGCTGCAGAACCAATCTTTTCCCTGCGTTCCATCATCACAACCATGTCTATATAGGCAGAGATGATGCGTCATAACAGAGAGATCACACACTTAAAAGGAAGGAGGTCCACTTCCAAAACTTCACGTCGAAAGCTTGCTAGAGGAGCAGCTAGAGGAACCAGCTCCGGTCTGGTCCAGTGTGCATGCACGATTCGCGGTTCACACTCCCCTGCCATCGCCAAATTGTCTCTACCAATTTTCACTTCTGAAATTCGCCACACTAATTCCCAGTTGTAGAAACAATTCAAAGCAAATTCGTCCAATTACTATCAACAAAATCCAACCACTTACCTTGGCCGACAATTTCGCAGCATCGGGAGAAATTGTCCCCGAAAGACCGAGCGTGCCCTAACCACGCATAGTTCACTAGCGACGATGCCAGCAGATCGCCAGACCCATCATGCACGCCGGCGAAGTCCAACAACGGCGCCTTCTTCCTCGCGCCCATTTCCACTCTCTCTCTCTCTCTCTCTCTCTCTCTCTCTCTCTCTTTCGTGGCGTTGCTCTCCCCCTCCAGTCCCGATCTCACTCTCTCCCTTTCGTCTCTTTCTCACCCAAATGGTCGAAGGCCATTTAATTTAAAATTCAAACCAAACCAAACCGCCGGTTCAATTCTCCCTCCCACAACCAACCGATTCACTTAACCAATTCCTTCCAATTTATTTATTCTTTTATCTTAAATCCTCCCCTTTTTATTTATTTAATTCCCCCAATTCATTATTCCCAATTAATCTCATTCTTTATTTTCCTCATTCTTAATTAAAATCGAGTCACAATTATTTTCGGACCGAGAAGAACCAAATTGGTTCAGTCCATATTTCTCCCTCGGTTTAAATCGAATTTTTGGACGAGGGAAGGCGTTCGCGCCTTTGTCCGCATTTCACACATAAATTATTTTCCCAATATTATTCCCATATTAATTTGATTAGTCAATATAAAATTTCTCCCAAATTAGTCATGATTATCATTCAATAAATTCTCATAATTTATAATCTAACAATTACGTCTATGGTAATACCCCGATAATTATTCAACTAACTCGAATATCCCCAATTACTTTTCAATTTATCCTTTTTAAATTTTGATATAAAAGTCGAGGTATTACAAATAATATTTTCAATTAATATTAATATCTCTAAAATAATAATGCTATAATAACGATAATATTGACTAAATTTATCAACTAAATTAACCAATAAACCCAAAAGAGAAAAGATTGTTACTGAAATTCAAGAGGTGATCCCTTAAATTCCTCCCGTTGAAGTTCCCGAATTCTTCAGGGTAACTTTCTTTCCCACAATTTCTCAATCAAATTTCCTCTCCCAAATTCCTCACAACTTCCCCCTTCTTTCTTGCTCCCTTTCCCCCTCTCTTTCTCTCATTCCTTCTCTCATTTCTTCTTCTCTTGGTGTTATTATCCCTCAGTAGTTCACTACCTATTTATAAGCATTTCCCCTCCCTTCTTCGTCCATTCAGCAAGTGTCAGCGAGTACCAACGTGACACGACTGGACCAACGTGCGCAGCAGCCCTCATTTTCTCCAAAAAGGCGCCGTTTCCCAATCCAATTCTTTCTCCTTTTATTTAATTTCCTTACATATAAATTCTCCAAATAACTTCTCAACCCATTCTTCCACTTAACTACTTCCAATTAATTTCCATAAATTCCCCGTTTAACCAATTCTATTAATTTCTATTTTATGAATCTTAAATAAATATCTAAAAATCCCTTATCCAAATTATATTCAATTATACTTGCCAATTAATCCAAAAAGCTCTATTTATCATATTCTAATTTTCATTAATAAATGTCTCATACTCCAATTTTCTTTACTTAATTCCGTTTACGGAAAATCAAATAATATATCTCAACTAAAATCATCCAAAATTTCTTAAATATTAATATTCTTAAGTTCGATAAAATTTCAGGGTATTACATCCCTCCCACCTTATATAAATGTCGTCCTCAAAATTTGTCCAAAGTACGCACTTAACCATTAATCTTCATAGCTTAAAACATCCAAATATATTTTACATCATGTTTTTTCTATATTTTTCCACAAATCTATCAAAGAATTTCTCAAATTCTACTTTTAAAATGTCCAATAACATAGCAAAACTCTAAATCCCATTTCTAAATCCTCCAATCGTCATTGACATTTGTTACAAGAGAAAAGCATTTACCCAACTTTCTTCCTAATAACAGATAAGGTGAATCATCACGACCACTGTTATGGTGTCGAAGCTATTTCCTAAATCTATCCATTCCACTTTCTCACTTATTTCCATTATATCCAAGGGAAACACTTACATAACTATATTCATTTTTAGTCCTTAACACGACCTAATACACCAATTTAGCGATTCCGCATATGATACCATAAGATACATATACTAATCCACAATAGGAAATGTTTGTAGTTCCATCATTTTCTGTTCCGTTACACAAAACCGGAATATCCTTGACTTATAAAATATTTAGAACATTGCTCTAGATCCGTCAAACATCTTATGAAATGACTTCTTTTACGTCATTGACACCGCTAAGATTCTAAAGGTCCACTATTCTCTCTCTGGAGTGATATGCTATCATGAATAGGTTTTCCATTTCCTTGTATTTTACCACCAATGAGAAATCTCTTTGATCTTCTTTCCTCAAGTTAGCCTTTTATCAACCACTGAGGTTATATTCCCTTTGCTATATCCATATTACTCTCTTTGAAATTCATGACTAAATACTTGTTAAGCGTAGCTCTCTCATAAAATTTTCTTACTCTTCGTCCTTACCGTATAAAATACCTTTCACTGTTTGTACTCATACTCCCTATTTAAATATGTCATTCAAAGCTTGTGGGATCATACATGTCTTCTTTGAAATATGAAGTTTTTAATTGTTAAACTCATTAGATGATAGCCATCATTTCTTTTAATTCTCTACTCTGTTCCATAATTAAATTAGATATTCAAATACTTCCATCTATCTATTGATCGTTTCATTTCTAAGGTCCTTGTTTCTCTTACCAATTAAATCCATTAGCACATATTAGAATATCAATCGACTTTATCTCCATATTCTCTTGGTAGCCCAATCAATAAAATATACGGAGTGTCGACCTAGCAAACCATCAAACCTATTTTGATACTTTACAAGTAATCTTGATACATGGCCGATTCTCAATTCCAACTTAAAACAAAACTGAATCATTCTCAATCATATAATGTTTACTTTCAATCAAAGTCAATTCTTAATGTGTATGCAATATGTCATCAAAATTCTTAGACAGATTTTTCCTCCTTCAAATAATTCAACACATAGCGTATCCTTCCACTATTTTAAGGAAATCCCTTAGATTCATAAACCAAAATCATCAGGTCTTAACAGTTTCCAAAAATCCATCAGTTTACATGAAGCAATTTGAAATCCAACTCGAAGGTAGTAATGAAATTATTACATATACAAATTATTCCAACCTAGTATTATTCCAACTCAAAATCCAACTTCAATTTTCTCAATTCCTAAAATCCAACATCCTATTTCCTTTTTTTTTCATAGATTTAATTTAACGCTTCCATACTCGTTTCGTCTTTTAGATCCTCATTTTGTTTTGTCTCCTTCATCCTTTTGTTCCATCATATTAAAACTTTGTCCATTGGTAATGCCAACCTAAATTTTTAGTAATGATTAAGTACATATGTGAACTTTTCACTTCCTAAGGTTTAACAACATTCTTCATCCGCTTTCATTATCCATATGGGATAATCGTAGTACACTTCGATATTCATCACAACTCTATATCCTATTAACTTTCATATACATCTTTATTCTAGTTCACCCCAATCGTTTTCTAGAATGTACTATTCTTTTATGTCTTACACCTTTGGATATTAATTTGGCAAAACAACCAATTTTGCTACATTTAATGAGATCAAGCCAAGTATTTACTCTTTTTTTTGTATACTTTGGGTAACAGTCTTCTACTTCTTTAATGTTAAGAATCTTTACTACAATCTTTTAAACACCAGATACCACAATAAATTTCTTCCTTGCATCCTTGCACAATCCGATATATCTTATATTCCTTACGTCCTTATATCAAACCTAGATGCGAGACAAATTGTGACAAGGTCTCAAACTTGTGTTCATACTTGGATCTATTCCTCAATGAGTAAATTCCAACTTACTTATCTATACTATGAAATACTTGCCATAAAAATTCTCTTCAAATTTGTCTACATTATTGCATTTACATATTTGATTATGGTAACTCGGTTTCTCCAAGGCTTCATCATGAATATGGCACATGTTACACTTTTCTACCTTCCTTATACTAGTTGTTCCTATGTCCTTCATTATTCTTTAACATTGGCTGAATTAGTAACTTCCATCAAACTATGGTTGTCATAATAGCTGAAACTATCATAATTACTTTGGTTCTTCCATGATTAATTATTTACATAAGTTTCTCCAGGGGTTGAAATTGTTGTTCTATTAGTCAATCGATTAATGGTATCCTTATTGTGGTTGAATCACTATTTACTCAAAGTTTCTTTGTACACTTGTCTAATGTCATACTTAATCCAAAACACTATTAATGATGTTCCTCATCATTTTCGAATATTCCTCAATTCTCTTTGCTCACTAGTTTCTTTGTTAGAAAATGTTCTTTTCTAATTTCTTTTCCTAAGGTGGGGTCATATTTGTATATATGTCCTCAAAATCCAAATTTGTCTATCCCCAACTGTTCTTTCTTATCCATGAACATTTACAACTTAGGTATTTATAACTTAGGTAACTTCATCCAATTTGTTTACTTACTATGTAGGGGTTATTTAGGTTTTCTCATTTTTCTTTTCCCAAGATGCAATCCAACTTATGTTTTCTTACTTGTAAAATCCAAATGATTACAGTACTGTTTACTTATTTTTAAGGGGAAAATATCTTTATCCAAACACAGTACTATCACTTTTTCCTATAAGCCTTCTCACTGTATTATATAGGATAGTCTTACTCTCTTCCTTGTATTTTATTTTCACCTTATTCCTTCAAATATTGACATTCCAAATTTAAATATTATTTATTTTATTTCCATTTCAACTTTTATTGAATTTCGCCCCATTTATTTTAAGAATTATTGTTCGTAGTTCTATTGTCTATGGATCAATTCTTAAATCTAGAGAATATTTAGGAAATTTAAGAAATTAACTAATAAATTTCACCTAACTATTTCTATACTAATTGAAATAAATTTCATCTGATTAAGGCAATTTAAACTAACATCACAATTAAGGTAATTTAAACTAATCAACAATAAATTTTACTTACAATTGGAGGAGCATTCTCTGATGAGTCTTGAGTTATCAACAGTCTACAGAACCGGGTTATACTATGATACCAACCGTAATTCCTCGATTTTTTTTGTTTAATCGTTTTTTAAATCCTTAGTTATAAATTATTTTCGTTTTCTTTATTCTTAAAACGTGTTCAATTAAAACCTATCAAAGAAAACCAGCATAAACATTGAAATACATTTATTTAAATCATTTAAGAAGTTCATGATTAATTACAAAATATTATTGAAATGAAACTTTTATTTAAACAACCCATTTTATTTCTTTGAGCCATAACCCCTCAAGTCAAGTTCGGTTGATAACTCAATGCCTCCTCAGACAATGTCTCCTCTTTCACATAAATAGTACCTGCAACATGGGCAATACAGTGAGGCTAACACTCAGTAAGAAATAGAATATAATGTAAGTGATTATGCAATGCTTATGCGATCGTTATTCAAAAAAGAACCTATCTTTTCTTCATTTTCATTTCTTTTCCATTTGGTCGGTGTGGACTAACCAACTTCATCCCTCCATGGGTGGAGAATTCCATCGGGGGTGTTCCCACCTACGACCCTTATCATTTCCTTTTCCTTTACATTTGGTCGGTGTGGACTAACCGACTCCATCCCTCCTTGGGTGGAGAATTCCATCGGGGGTGTTCTCACCTACGACCCTTATCATTTCCTTTGCAGAGATAGGATACATATATTAGTATGACTTAACCGACTTCATCTCTACGTGAGTGGAGAATTCCATCGGAGGTGTTACCACTACCGTCACTTAATCTCTGTCTGACATTTGAGGACTAAGAGTAGAGATACATCTGTTGGTCGGTGTGGACTAACCAACTCCATACTCTACGTGAGTTGGAGAATTCCATTTGGGGTGTTCTCACCTATGACCGTCACCCTCTCTCCCGAATACTCAAACGCCCCTCTTATTTATTCATTTTCTTTATCATGCAATGCATGCAACATTTTCATAAGCCCTAACATAATACATGAATGACAGTTCATATTCATCACATAACAGTTCTCGAAGCATACAAGTCAAAACAACTATTTCATAATAAACCTTGAACTATATGATGCAAGACAATAAAATAATCCCGTGATGCAGGGTCTCTACTAGCCACCACATCCTATTTCTTACCTTTGTAGAATGTTCCTTTCTTCCTTAGCGTTTATAGCATTTATCATTTCCCTCATTATTGTTAATACCTTCACAATAATATTCGCTAATTAAAATCTGTTATTTATTATTTTATTTCTTTAGTTAATCGTGGACAGTACTAATCAAGAATATTCTCAGGAAAGAATGCCCTTAGCGATTCTCCTTAGACAAAATATCCTTTCCAAGTAAGTTCCCATGAAAGACTAGAGGGTTACAACAATCTGATTAAATACCAGTCTCCTTAGACAGAGTTTACTTACACATTATAATTATACCACTAATTATATTTTCAATTAATATTAATATCTCTAAAATAATAGTGCTATAATAACAATAATATTGACTAATATTTATCAACTAAATTAATCAATAAACCCAAGAGAGAAAAGATCGTTACCGAAATTCAAGAGGCAATCCCGTAAATTCCTCCCGTTGAAGTTCCTGAACTTTCTTTCCACAATTTCTCACTCAAATTTCCTCTCCCATATTCCTTACAATTTCCCCCTTATTTCGTTGTCCCTTTCCCCTGCTCTTTCTCTCCTTCCTTCTCTTTTTTCTTCTTCTCTTGGTGTGATTTCCCTCAGCAATTCACTGCCTATTTATAAGCGTTTCCCCTCCCTTCTTCATCCATTCAGCAAGTGCCAGCGAAGAGAAGATTTAGGTAGAAGTTAGGCAGCCATTCAATAGAAAGAATTTGTTGGCAAGCTGTGAGTCAGATGCGATCGGACTTGGGATTACAACCGCGACCACGTTATTTCCTTGCATCCAGTCCTTTGGTAAAACTTGATTCTCGTAAAATATAGTGGGTCCGGTCGCATGGCCGGAACCAAGCCAACGTGACGAGACCGGACCAATGTGTGCAACAGCCCTTCGTTTTCTCCAAAACGTCGTCGTTTCCTAATCCGATTCTTTCTCCTTTTATCTAATTTCCTTATATATAAATTCTTCAAATAACTTCTGAACTCATTCTTCCACTTAACTACTTTCAATTAATTTCCATAAATTCTCCACTTAACCAATTCTAATAATTTCTATTTTATGAATCTTAAATAAATATCCAAAAATCCCTTATCTAAATTGTATCCAATTATACTTGCCAATCAATCCAAAAAGCTCTATTTATCAAATTCTAATTTTCATCAATTAATTCTTCAATAAATGTCCTATACTCCAATTTTCTTTACTTAATTTCGTTTACGAAAAATCAAATAATATATCTCAACTAAAATCATCCAAATTTCCCAAAATATTAATATTCTTAGGTCCGATAAAATTTCAGGGTATTACACCTAAACTCTCTATCTATAACAATAACACAAAAACAACTAAAGAAATCGAGTTTTCAAACTTTTCC
Organism: Begonia loranthoides; assembly: GCA_022433065.1. Classification (NCBI taxonomy): domain Eukaryota; kingdom Viridiplantae; phylum Streptophyta; class Magnoliopsida; order Cucurbitales; family Begoniaceae; genus Begonia; species Begonia loranthoides. The sequence goes on along the minus strand of CM039468.1, from coordinate 47,755,658 downwards.
AAGACCAACATACACGGGTTTTCAAACAACAAGGGTTAGAATATAACATACTAGCGAGAAACCCTCACAAAACTTAGAGATCGAAGTGCAACGAACAAGATTCTAACATTGGAAACCTCCACACACCACTTGGTTTCATCTCCCCTTCACTTCCTTTCTTCATACAATTAAATAAAGAAGGAATTTTTTTTTAATATAAATAATATTACATTATTAAATAAAAATCCTAATTTGAAGGAAAACTTAAACATTGCCCCAAACAAACCTGATGAAAACTTAGACTTATCGAGCACTCCAACGCAGACCTAGACCGCATGGAGAGTCAAAAGTTACCAGTTGACCAAATGACTGAACTCACACATGTGGCTGAAGACCCACGACATACGGTAGTAACCTGGTCAACACAAATAATTTGACCTTGATTAAAATGAAAATTTTACTCATAAAAATATATAATTTAGAAAAAAAATTACGGATTTTACAGAGAGATATTGTTCCTTTTCGGGTGGGAGAAATTTTTACGATTTTCTTGGATAGAATGTTCGTTCTAATCACTCACTCTTCTTCTTCAAAATGGAGGATTTTCTTAAGACATAGCTTTATACTCCATGGTTTTGTCTGCATGGCATGACATTTTCCTCGTGTTTGACTGACCCAATTAGATTTACAAAGAAAGTTTAGTAATAATGGAAAACTCGACAAGAGTAGGATTCGTGGCAGTACTTACAATCGCAGGAAGCATCATTCTCCAACTTCATAAATGTCTCATGTGATGACTCTAATTAAGGATTAACCTTAATAATTATATTTATTATAATTAAATATGATTAAGTGATAATAAGTCATGAGAAGACTTTGAAGAAGAAATTGACCAATCAATTGAGAATATCTTTCCAAACTAAAAATAAATATAATAGTAGGTACCTTAGATTATGAAATGGTAATAAAATTGAATTAATTAGATATATACTCATTAAGATATGAATTTTTGCACGAAAGTTGATGGATGTGCTACAAATGCACATAGTCACTATTTGTGGCTAATTGAAGAAGTTATTGTAATTATCAATTCAAACCATTTTGAGTTTATAATGTAGACATATAAAAAAAGTGTATGACTTTAAATTTAAAGGATTTGAACACGCGTAATAAAGGTTATGCAAGTTTGAAGTTGTATAAGTTCAAAATTATACTATTTTGGAATATATCTTTAAATAAGATATTAGATTGGGAATTTGGAAACGTGTATAAAAGAAAAAATGTTTCTAACACCTTAAAGTATGTGGACATATAATAAAATTAGACAATCAATGGGGTTATGACACGTGTCACTTAAGGATTAGTGCTAAGTGTGTGATTAAGGCATAATTAGTGGATGATTAAGGTTAATTAATCATGATTAATTATGATAATAACGGAGATTAGCTTAAAACTAAGTTAGATTAATTAGTTTAAGTTAAGAGTGGTTGAGGATAGTTAACCATGGTATTTTTGTAAATATCCATGAGTTAGAGGGTAAAATGGTATATTTGGAAAGACAAATTGGATAAAATGGTAATTTTACCCAAAAAGCTCTCTAGAAACTTGTGGCATGGAAGGGAATCAGCTTTATTTCGTGCTAATTCAGAAAGGAAAAAAAAAAGGAAGAAGAGAAGAAAAGAAAAATGGAACAAAGGAGAAGAAGAAGAAGGAGGGAAAAGAGAGGGAATTGACTTTCTATCTCTTGAGAAGAGTTGTTTCTCTCATCAAGAGCATCCTTTTGAGCTAAAAATCAAGGGGTAAAGGTAAAGAATAAGTGATCTTTAGGAGATAAGAACCTTAACCCAAGTATTTTTTAAACTATGTTAAATATTACATAGTTTATGTGGAAGAAGATGAATAAATAGGACTATATGTAGAATTAATTCATGAATTGCATGTTGGTATCTATGGATGATATGGATTTGTTAAAGATTAAATTGGTTAATTAAATGAAGGTTTTGCTGTATTTTAAGAAGTGAAGATTGTAAAATTATGATTGGAATTATATGTGAAATTCATTGAAATATACATGAATATTTATTGATGATGTAAGTTAAATTGGATTAAAACAATTGATATTGATTGTTATGGGTGAAGTATAAGCATGAATTTAAGATGCTAGATACTTAGAGATTTAATATATAATTTATTAAGGGAATTGCATCAAATGCTTTGAATAGACAAAATTGGATTAAGTAATTGTATCAAATATGATTTTTGGGGTTATATGGTATAGAATTGGAATTATGGAGAATTGATTGGAAGCATGAGATTGACATGTAACTTGATAATAAATCAATTGAATGAATATGCATTTTATGTTGCATGATTAGTAAGCATTACAAAAATATAATACATAAATTGTTTAAATAGATTAAAATATCTATTTTGTGGATTAAATAATGTGATTATCATCTTATGATAGTTTAGTATTGGCTTGGAATGAAAATGAATGTTAGAAATATGAGAAATTGGGAAATAGATTTGAGAGTGGATTACCAACCTTTGAGGGGCAGACAACCGCAAGTGTAAAATGTCGCAGGGGCAAGTATTCGCAGACGTGTAGGTATCCGCAAAAGAATAAGGATTGCTGCAAATGTGTGGTTTTCTTGGAAGGGTGTTGACATCCACAAGATTTGGGGCAAACGTCTGGATATGTAAAAAGGCCTTGAGAGTAGGTTATCAGTCTTTGGGGTGGACAACCGCAAAAGTAACAAAGAGAAAAAATGCCTTGAGAGTGGACGCTCGGTCTTTCGGGGTGACAAGTCTCGAGTTTTAAAAATAGTTTTGATGCGGGTGACTGGGTCCAAGTGCGAACGACTGGAGTAGAGAATATTCTCAGGTAGCTGGCAATGGAAGTCCTAAGCGAACAATAGGAACTATGTTTTTCCCTTTGAATTGAGTTTGGTGCGAACGCCCGCAAATGGGCAGAGGATGTCCACAAGTTGTGAAACTTGCATATTACATTTTGGTTTCAACCTAAATGTTTAACCATTGCATAAATCCTTTTGAGAGAGTATTGAGACATAGATAGAACATGTGTAATACTCTGCATTTTAATCATCATAAGTTGAGTTTAATTACTGATGATTTTTGGAATTATATGGTTTAGTGGGTATTTGTGATGGAGTAAAATATAAATTGTTAAGAGATTTTTTTTAGAAGAAGCGGATGATCAATTTTGGGGCATTGATCAACTTGATTAGGTTGTTAAAATATTCCAGAAGTAGGCTATTTTTAGACCGGTCGATCATGAACTGTGTTGATGATCGACTGGTGTTCGCTAAAATATTCCAGAGGCGGGCTATTTTCAGACCGGTCAATCATGAATTACGTTGGTGATCAACCGACTCCTCAAAGATTTCTGGTTTACGGTTGATCAGGGCTGAATTCGCAGTCAATCATGGCCATGCTATTAAGATTTATAGTCGATCATCTTCATGGAGGAGATCAATCAAGAAGCTCAATCATCGCTTGGAATTAGCAGTGATGCGGTCTTTGATTGGATGAAAAATGAGGTGGGGGATCCATGCATTCACATGAGCTTCTCCCCCTGTTCCTCCTCTTCCAAGTGGCAGCTGGGAATGTGTAAGTTAGGGATTATAAAAGTGGAATTGAGTGCAGCTTAAGGCGGAGTTCTGTAGTGTAGAAGTTAGGTTATAGAGGTCTAAGTTTTCATTCTCTCTACTTCCTCTTAGCTCTCCAGGTAACCAAACTCCCTTCCTAATGCTTCTTATGGTCTTTATGGCCTACATCACAAGAGTTTAGGACTTGTTTGTTAACTGTATTTAATAGATAATTAGGTTATTGATCTTACTATTATTCGAGGATGTACTGTTGATGATTGCTTGATGTTTTATGTGGTGTTTATTAGATTTAAGTTCTTTAAGATAATGATATTGATCATGCCTTGGGGTTATATTGAGAATATGCTAGAACTGTATACATTTATATGCATTCATGTATCATAGTTTTTTTTTTAAATATTACGAAAATATTTTTAAGCATGGTTTTGGAAACTGTAAATGGATATAAATGAATAAATGTAAATAGGTGTTGTGAGATGTAAGTTCTTGAGTTGGTTGCCCTTTTACGGGTCATGAGATGCCACTCTTCCTTGTCAAGTTGACATCCCCAACACCTGGATGGGTAACTGAAACTAAATGAAAATGAATGTAAATGAATAAACGTAACTAGACGTGGTGAGATGTGAGTTCTTGAGTTGGCTACCCTTTGTGGGTCATGAGGTGCCACTCATTCTCATCAAGTATACATCTCTAACGCCTAAATAATCAAATAAAGTAATGTTAAAATTAAAGTTAAAGTTAAAGTTAAAAGTAAAGGAAAAATGGAAACGAAAGCTGCATACGTTTTATAAAGATTGCATAACACGAGCATTGCAAATTTTATATCACTTACTGAGCCTTAGGCTCATAGTTTAAGTCTTGTGATGTAGGTATGTGCGGTATCTGTAGGGAATGAGCAATTGATGGAGTATTTGCCCGCGCGAACATTGAGGCTGGCTAGGTGTAAGAATCCAGGCTTGTCCAGGACGTGTTGTCCATGGCCGCCCATGCTGCTAGAATAGACTCCTTTTATTCTTAGCAGCTTGTTTTTATTTTTTTAATTTCTATTTTTGGCAAGTGACTCCTCACCACTTTTGCATGTTCATTCTTGCCATAGTGGAGATGGAGCGGATTGCTCTTTAAGGGGAGAGGCATGACTGCACGTAGACCCCCCTACCCAATGTAACATGTTGACAATCAATGATAAGACTTTTTACATTCAAACTATGCTCACTATGCTCAATGATGCTCTTTTTGATTAATCTCGCTCGCTTACTACTCGCTCGTTAGACACAAAGCTCGCTCTAACGTCGTGGGCAATTGGTGTTGTTGGCACACTTCGTAAGCTGACTCATTGTTCCCCCTAACAATGGGTGCCGCACGGTCCGTCTTAAGTCACTTGAAAGTAGGACCGTGACAGTTGGTATCAGAGCCCAGTTGGCTCAAATCGCAAGAAACCATGCCAAAAAAGAATTTGTCGGAGAAAGAGAGCTCGTCAACGGACCAACTCAAATGGCTAATCGGGTTGGAAGAGGAGATGAAGTACCTTCAAGAGATACCTGATAACGTTCGTTTCCTAGAGGAACGAATGAAGAAAATGGTTGAATTTCCTAATGAGATAGCTGTTATCCACAACAAGATAGACTTCATCCCAATCCAAGAGCTGCTAGATCGAGTGGAGAACCTCGAGCCCCGAAGCAAAAAGGGAAAAAGGGTAGATAAAGGAGAATGTTGCACGAGTGCTATGGTTGAGGTCCTGGAGCACATCGAAGAGATCTACCAAGCTCATACTCAACTATCAAGCACCCTGACCGTCTTGACAAAAGACTTCAAAGTGATGTTCGAATCCCTCAAAGTTGAGATTGCCGAAATGAACATCAAATTGAATGTCACTATGAGAGCTATGGGAAACCAAGAGCAAGCTTCAAGCTCGATTGAAGGTAGCCGGGTGAAAATCCCTGAGCCAAAATCATTTGGGGGAACTTGCGATGCCAAGGAAATTGAAAATTTCATCTTTGACATGGAACAATATTTCAAAGCAGCTAAAACTGATGAAGAGTCAAAGGTGACCTTGGCCACGATGTATCTTACTGAAGATGCAAAACTCTAGTGGAGGTCAAAATATAATGACATTTGCAATGGTGATTGTGTCATCGATATTTGGGAAAAACTCAAAAAGCAGTTGAAGGATCAATTCTTCCCCAAAGTTGTTGAGTTCAATGCACGTCGTTCATTACGAGAACTAAAACAGACTAACAGCATTCGCGAATACGTTAAGACGTTCTCAGGCCTCATGCTGAATATTCGAGACATGTCAGAAAAAGACAAGATCTTCACCTTTATTGAGGGACTGAAACCTTAGGCCAGAACAAAGTTATATGAACAGAGAGTACAGACCCTCTCTAGTGCTCTCGCTGCAGCTGAACGATTGTTTGATTATACCAACGAAAATCCTGGCCAGAAGAAGAATACTCTGAGCACCTCAAGTAATACAAGAGGCCCGAAGCAAACTATAGGCACTGCTGAAAGAAGCCATTTGTCCCAAGAGAAAACCAAGAGATGTGGAAAGGGGCTAGTAATCCACGACCATCGAATAGACCTATGTCCTGCTTCTTATGCAAGGGACTGCACCGAGTTGCAGAATGTACTCACAAGTCAGCATTAACAGCCTTACAAGCGTCGATCCATAACGACAACCCAGTTGAAGGAGTTGCTGAAGAAGAGCCTATGGAAGTGGCTGAAGTAGGGACGATAACCTTCTTATCAACAGTTCAACAACAGATGGCAGAGTTGAAAAGGACCCCAGATAAAGGCCTCATGTATGTGAAAAGCATTGTCAATAATAGGGCTGTCAAAAGCACTATGATTGACTCAGGAGCCACACATAATTTTATCACATAAAAGGAAGCTCGGCCTAAAGCTGGAAAAGAATGCTGACAAGATGAAAACGGTAAATGCAAAAGCAATGCCAATAGTTGGGATGGTAAAAAGAGCTCAGCTAAAACTCAACACATGGACGGGACCAATTGACTTCATTGTGGCACAAATGGATGATTTTGATACTATATTAGGGATAGAATTCTTGATGGAACACAAAGTCATCCCCATCCCATCAGCTAAGTGCATGGTAATTACTGGGAACAACCCAACAGTGGTTCCCGCTATCCTCAAGCAACCAAGTGCTAGCAACATAAAGATGATCTCTGCAATACAATTCAAAAAGGGATTGAAGAATCAAGAGCCCACATATATCCTTGTTCCTTCGATCATGGATGAAGGCAGAGAAGAAATAGTGCCATCTGAAATTATGGAAGTTCTAGAAGAATATAGGGGTACTATGCCAGAATGCTTGCCAAAAACATTACCCCCGCGCAGAGACATTGATCATCAAATCGAATTGACCCCAGGACTAAGCCTCCTGCAAGAGCGCCTTACAGAATGGCCCCACCAGAACTAGTGGAATTAAGAAAGCAATTAGATGAACTACTTGAAGTAGGATTCATCAGACCATCTAAGGCACCCTTTGGAGCACCTGTGTTGTTCCAAAAGAAGAAAGGTGATAACTTACGGTTGTGTATTGACTATTGGGCCCTGAACAAAGTCACTGTTCGGAACAAGTATCTCATCCCACTCATCACAGATCTTTTTGATCAACTATACAAGGCCAAATATTTCACAAAGCTCGACTTGCGCTCAGGTTATTATCAAGTCAAGATTGCAGAAGGCAACGAGCAAAAGACGACTTGTGTGACCAGATACGGAGCTTTTGAATTCTTGGTGATGCCCTTTAGACTGACAAATGCTCTCGCAACTTTTTGTACTCTAATGAACCAAGTATTCAATGAATTCCTTGATAAATTTGTGGTGGTATACTTGGACGACATCGTGGTCTACAGCGAGAGCATTGAAGAACATCAAGTTCATCTTCGTCTAGTCTTCGAGAAGCTGAGACAGAACCAATTATATGTAAAGAAGGAAAAATGCTCCTTCGCTCAGAAAAGTATTGGGTTCCTTGGCCACATTATTGAACAAGGATAGATTCGCATGGATGTTGACAAGATCAAGACAATCCAAGAATAGAGAAACCCCGCTTCAGTTACAGAGTTGCATTCTTTTCTCAGGCTCGCAAATTATTATAGGCGGTTTGTGGAAGGATTTTCCAAGAAAGCAGCACCGCTCACCGAACTGTTAAAGAAGGGAGTCCTTTGGGAGTGGAACCAAGAATGCCAAACGGCCTTTGCTAATCTAAAAGAAGCTATGATGCAAAGTCCAGTTTTGGTTCAAGTAGATATGACTTTGCCATTTCAAGTCGAAACTGATGCATCTGACTTCACACTCGGGGGAGTCTTACTACAAAATGGTCATCTTGTCGCTTATGAAAGCCGCAAACTAAAAGAAGCTGAAAGAAAATACATAGCCTCAGAGAAAGAAATGTTAGCCGTAGTACACTATCTTCGTGTATGGAGACAGTACCTGCTTGGATCAAAATTTATAGTAAAGACTGACAACAGCGCAATCTGTCATTTCTTTGAACAACCAAAGCTGACCTCCAAACAAGCGCGGTGGCACGAACTTATCTCATAATTTGATTTTCATTTTGAGCATAAATCGGGTCAATCAAACAGAGTAGCTGATGCCCTCAGTCGAAAAGCAGAGTGTGCCAGTCTTTGCTATTTGTCCCAACTTCAAGCGAGTAGAATTACTGGGTCTATGAGAGACCGCATTCGAGATTGCCTACAAGACAACCTTGCTGCTCGGGCCGTCATACAATTAGTAAAGGAAAAGAAGACCCGACAATTTTGGATCGAGGAAGACTTGCTGTTAACCAAGGGAAACCGTCTTTATGTGCCCCGGAGTAATAACCTACGCCGAACCCTATTGAAGGAATACCACGATACCTTGTGGGCCGGTCATGCTAGATGGCAAAGAACCTATGCCCTATTAAAGAGGGGATATTATTGGCCTCACATGAAAGACGATGTGATGCAATATACCAAGACTTGTTTGGTATGTCAGCAGGACAATGTGGAAAGAGACAAAGTGGCAAGTTTGCTAAAACCATTATCGGTGCCAACAAGACCTTGGGAAAGCATATCTCTAGATTTCATCTCTAATTTACCATCCACAGGCGACTTTGAAGCAGTCTTGGTGATCATTGATCGTTTTTCAAAATATGCAACTTTTATTTCTGCCCCAAAGTATTGTTCTGCTGAAACAACGACGCAGCTCTTCTTCAAACATGTTGTCAAATTATGGGGTATACCTTTAAGCATCATCAGTGATAGAGACACGAGATTCACCAGATCATTTTGGGTGGAATTGTTCAAGTTGCTGGGATCAACTTTGAATGTCTCTTCCAGTTATCACCCTTAGACCGATAGACAAACAGAACGCTTCAATAGCTTACTTGAGGAATACTTATGGCATTTTATCAATACCAAGTAGAAGAATTGGCCGAGTCTCCTGGACGTGGCCCAATTCTGTTTCAACTGCCAGAAGAGTTCTTGGACCAGATTGAGCCCATTTGAAATAGTTTCAGGAAGGCAACCAACGATGCCCCACAGACTCAACCAACCATACTTTGGGAAGTGTCCAAAAGCGTACAACTTCTCCAAAGAATGGAGGCAAAATAATGAAATAGCTCGGGCATATTTGGAACGAGCCTCCAAACACTGAAAAAGTGGGCAGATCGAAAGCGGCAACCAATGGAGTTCAAAGCTGGAGACCTAGTGTTGGTAAAGTTGTTGCCCGAACAACTCCGGTTTAGAGGTAAGAGAGACAAGCGGCTTGTCTAAAAATATGAAGGTCCAGTCCAAGTCATTGAAAAGATCGGGTGGGCATCCTACAGAGTTAATCTACCTGCGTGGCTTAAAATCCACTCGGTAATCCATATTAGCAAATTGAAGCCATACCATCCAGACGTTGAAGACCAGACAAGGAACAACATCACAAGACCAGACATCGCCCTCAACTACCGGAAGAAGAAGAAATTCGAAGAAATTCTAGTAGATCGGAGCGTCAAGACAGGTTGCCACCTACACACAGAGTACCTGGTCAGATGGGAGGGACTTGGAGACGACGAAGTTACTTGGGAGAAAGAAGACAAGTTAAAGAAAGACACAAAGAAGATTGAAGAATTCAAGTTGAAGACAAGTTGACGAGAACGTCAACAGCTCTGTTGAGGGAAAATGTAAAAATTCGGGCTTGTTCAAGACGTATTGTCCATGGCCGCCAATGCTGCTAGCATAGACTCCTTCTATTCTTAGCAACTCCTTTTTATTTTTTTAATTTCTATTTTTAGCAAGTAACTCCTCGTCACTTTAGCATATTCATTCCTGCCAAAGTGGAGATGGAGCGGATTGCTCTTTAGGGGGAGAGGCATGACTGCACGTAGACCCTCCTACCCAATGTAATTTGTTGACAATCAATGATAAGACTTTTTACATTCAAACTATGCTCATTATGCTTAATGACGCTCTTTTTTATTAATCTCGCTTGCTTACTGCTCGCTCGTTAGACATAAAGCTCGCTCTAACGTAATTGGCAATTGGTGCCGTTGGCACACTTCGTAGGCTGACTCATTGTTCACCCTAACAACGGGTGCCGCACGATCCGTCTTAAGTCACTTGAAAGTAGGACCGTGACATTAAGCTAAAGTTGATGAAGAAATGTAAAAGGTTTTGTAAAGATATTGTTAGCTTTATAAACTGTTTATTGTTTTAAGTTATGACACGTTTTATAAATCATAAAGGTTTTTAAGAAAAAAAATTTATATATCATCTTTTTAAATGGTTTTAAGAATGAAACATCTTTCGCTACGCAACTCAAATGAAAGGATTTAATTAAAAAGGAAAATTTTAAATTTTATGCGCTTTTAAAATACAACATTTTAATAAAGAAAAATCAAGATGTTACAACATATCTAAATAGATGTATGACACTATTTCATGGATCATTTGTGTACATTTAATAACAAGATTTGCATGATTCATGTACATGTATTGTCACGACCTGAAGACAGGCTGGACAAAACCACCGGGTCAAGCGACCCGATTATCATAGAAAACCCGATCACCCAACCCAAGGCGTGTGTTTTAACAGAAGACTTATAAATATTTAATTCGACCCAAAGGATATGAGCCTAGGTCCAAGTATGGATCACGAGAAAATAATAGTACATAAATAAAAATGAAATCTAAAGTACTGTGCAACAAATCCAATCCAACAGTGTTTAGGTTTACAGACCAAATGTAAATATCCTCACCAAATAACGATAAATCGCTCAAATGAAAATAATAGAACACTTCAGCTTTTGATCTTCAGCTGCTCTTTCCTTTACCTGAAGTTTTGGGAAAAAATCGTTTAGGATAAGTGACTAACTCAGTAAAGTATAGTTATACTAGATGCACCTCATGCAAAACTGATTTTTCTCTATTTTCGAAAACATAGTTATGTTTCTTTTTTTATCCGTACATGAATTTTAAATCATTCCAAAACTCTTTATTATTTTATCAAATCGACTCAGGGGCCCCAATGTGGCTGTATTAAAATCTCGCTATATACATAGACAACTATTTTGTAAAAATATGCCAACATCATTTTCTATACGAAAACGTCATCAGTGAAAAATGGTGGTCACTCAAGAATTCACCCGCCACTCAGCAGAGAATAGGTGGTCACCTGTCAATGACAGCACCTCATGAGACAGGAATAATGACAGCAATCTGTAGATTCCGCACGTCACCCGAGTTGCCGACGCACCTGGCAGCACGACACAACTCGTATAATCAAATAAAATGGATACGATTGCTCGCTATATGTACAGACTTGTTTAATAGCTAAGATGCTAAGAAGCCCCAAATGGACGGGGGTTGCCGACGAGAAAACTCGACCATCACTTCACCCGTTAAATGAAACGGTACTTAGGTTAAACAAGTTTTAGCAACTAACAACCGTCAAATCCGTGGGACAAATCCTGACCAGGTTTAGGGGCTTTCGACCCAAGGAGATGTCATCACCCTCTCATACTGTTTACAACTTCTAGGGCTTTCGACCTGAGGACACGTCACCAATACCTCGATCTGTTATCGCACGTCAAATAATCAAACTTCACGCAGCAGAAAGTTTAAAAGGGGATAGACTCGTGATGCTTTAGCATTGAAGTGCCTAAGGCATCAAGAGGATCCATCCCCCAGTATATGCACAATAATTTCAAACTTTGTACGAAATTAAACATAAGAAAACATAATACTAGTAAAAACTGACGTGTTGTCGAACAGTCCCCGTCATTTTTCAAATGTGATATTCCACAAAATAATTATTTTAAAAACGGGATGCAATGCAAGAGGTATAGAAATCCCTACCTGGTTGGCAGTCTTTCCTTCTATACGAAGGAACATCTACCTCAGGCACCGGCTCGAAGTCCACAAACTTGTTTGAGCCTACAACATGTTAAACATGGGGAAATCTCATAAATATATCTCGAGGAATGATTGGAAGATCCTATACAGAGTTTAAGCTTAACGTTTATTCTCATGTTCATCAGTGTAAACAGAACCATCTAAAACCCACATTACAACCCTCTAACTTCATCACCCAACAATGTTCAACAACACCGTAACCGAAATACTGAAATGAACTTAATCCAATAGAGTATATACATACTATTCAATGTCTAATATGCAGTATCCAAAAATGTAGAACAATCTTTAACCAACAGAACATAATTCTCAATTTTAACTTAGTACCACATTCTGAAAATGAATCGCAGCCTAACTAACGCATCAGCAAAACCAACTAACACTGCAATTAAAACTTAAATCCTCAAGGTCACAGTGCAAGTCATTTAATAGGCAGCACGTCTAGTCCACGAGTTATCAAACAAAACACAATTTCATTCATAACATAAGTCCAAACAAAATTATGACTAAACGTGCATCACTGTGAGATGGCAAAACTACAGGTCCGAGAACTCATCCTGAAATCAAACAAAAATAGAAATTTATATTCCCCGATTCTTTCATCAATAATCCAACAACAAAACGGAACCAAATTCTCGGAATTTACTCAATCCAGAATAGAATCCAGCAATAATCGAAGATTGAAATCCATTATGCAAGTTAAAACTCATTTGACAGAACATATGTCCTCTTCACGGGTTATCAACAGCAAGCAAAATGAAGGACGAAGGTAACTCAATCAACAGGAAACATTCCACAAAATGTCTAACTGCAGAAACCAAGAACAGAGCTGTAACCAAATTAAAAATCCTCACGTCCATCAAAACAGGGTAATCTGGCCGAAAGGCCAAAAATGCAGGACAACAGACCCAACTCCAACATCATTGAATCCGGAATCCGTTACAGAATCAAACAGAACCTCAAAACCAAACTCATCTTGAAATCAGAACAGAACCGATGTTGCTCACCTTGAAACGGAGAATGGCGGAATGTGCTCTTCGGTTTGACGCTGCCACTTTCGTCCAAAAGAGTCGCTTCTCCGGGAACCCTCAGATGATGCCGCTACCGTCGCCCAAGTTCGCCTTCAGCCCGCGGAACTCCTAGGCCGGCACTCGCTCGGAACGCTCGGGTTCCTCTTCTTTCTCGCCGATTTCATTTCGGTTCCGTAGTCGCCCAGAACCGACGATTCGTAGCGTTCCGTCCTTCGCGTCTCTGCTCCCTCGCGGGTGTCTCCTCTCAGTCGAATGGTCTACTCTCGGGAAGGAGGCAGGGTGAAGGCGGAAGAGGAAATAAAAATCTGCCCTAATCTGATTTCCCTCATTTTTTTTCTTACCTTCCTCTTTTATCCGATTATTCTCCTTCACACATTATATCTTGTATTCATTTCCTCCTGCCACGATTTCTCAGCTCTTGTCTTCATGTAATTCCAATTTTAACTTTTCACTTACACAATTTAATATATATACATATATTAAACATTCATATCATAGGTTAATTAATCCATTCTACTTATTCCGAGCATTGCCCAATGACATATATAACTCTAAATTAATTCTTCAATTTTATTTCTTAAATAAATTTTTCGTTTAAAAATTTTCAATTCCAACGATTTGGCCAATTGATCAAAATTGCATACGTGGTCGTTACGCAACAAATAAGGTCAAACATCCCATATATTGGCCGGATCCAATGCGAAAAATTTACACGTGAAATTTCTTATTAAAAATTTCACGAGTTTTACATGTATTATTATTTTGTATTATATACATTCAATGTATGGACAGTAAAGATGCTAAATCATGCATCATGAAAATATTTATACGTATGAAAATATTATCTATGTAGTATTATTGGTCATAAAGGAATCCAACATATCTTGCTAGACTATGTATTTGTGTGATGCACGTAAAGTGAGAAATAGTAGGTGTAATGCCTCGTTATTTTTCTCCGCTTTATCAATATTATGAATTTCGTAAAAATTAAGTGCGTTGTGTTAAGGGATGACGTTTATTGGATTAATATCATATAAACATATGGATGATGATTGGGTATAATTTAAATACAATTTTTAAGCAAAAAGGTGAAGAAATTAGAGTTGGGGACGAGGCAGGATGCGATCTAGCGTTTGGATTTGCCTTTGCACATTTGCGGACGATAGCGGATGTAAAAGCTGTGAAATTTTTAAATAAGAAATTCCACGTGTTAATTATTCGCGTTAAAATCGGTCATGACATTGAAGAAGTTGACCGAATTGTCGTGTAGCGGCCACGTATGCAATTTGGGTCAATTGGTCAAAATCGGTGACATTAGGATTTTTCGAATAAAGAATTCAATTAAGGAACGAAATTGGATAATTAATTTGAAACTGTAACATTGTTAGATGATGTTAAAATTAAATTGAGAGTTTGAATAGGTTATATGATATATAATGTATATAATTGGTATATATACATTTAAATAAAATGGAAAAGAAATTAAAAAAATTATTGGATAAATGTTTATTTTTGGGAATAGAATCGGGGGAAGAGGATTTAGGGTTCCTCTTCCCAATTCTTCCTCCCCGCCGATAGAGAGAAACCGAGAGAGGCGAACGGCGAGGAGAAACGCCGGCGAGTGCGAGGCGGCTTCCGACGACGAGGATAACGACCTGCGAACGACGAGCAGGCGGGAGCTCCGTGAGCTAGCGACGCCGGCCGAGACAGGGAGCTTGGTTTCCGATGATCCTTCCAGTTGCGAACCACGACGCACGCGACGTCGGCCGAGAGCTGACGACCGATTTTCAAAGAGACGAAGGACGAACTCTCGATATCGAGCGACGCCGGCGACCGAACAGCTAAACTCGAGCCTGTCCCTTCGATTCCGGTGAGCGACGATCTCAGATCCGTGATGGGAGCTCCGGAACCGAACTGTTTTCCCAATTCCGACGAGCTGGTGAGTTCGAATCTGTGACGGGAGCTCCGAGGCCGAACCCGTTTCTTGATTTCGACGACGAACAGACTCCGATCTGTTCGGTGGGTGAGATTTTTCGATCCGAGTTCTATTCCGATGTTAAGTTTGTTTTTGAGAGGTTGTTGGTTGATCTATGTTGTGGGTTTACAGTGAACGAATCAAAGGATTCTGGAGAGACAACTCCGGCGACGGCAGCTCTGGATCCGATTCCGGCGAGTAAACAGATCACGATTCTGTTCTGTTCCATTGGGTGAGCAATTTTCATTAAGCCTTTGACTCAATAATGAGTTTTAGAATTTGGTTCTGTTTTGGTTGTTTGAAATTTTGGTGGGGACCATGGATGTATAGATTGCTACTGTCTGATTTCTGTTTTTGGATAAGTAGTGCAGTGTTATTTTGGTTTGTTGAGTGTGGATGTTTAGTTGAATTCTTACTTCGGTAATGGAAATCAATTTGGACCTGTTTCGTTGTTGGATTGAGTGATTTCTGCACACTAGTTATTTTGACGAGATGATGTCAAAGAGAAATGTCACTATCTAAATTTAATTGTGCTAAAATTTCTGGAACTTGGCATTTTGTTGATTAATATCCAACTCAGTTGGTTGCTACTTCTTGAGATTTGAGATTTGTGCCTGGCTTGCTAAAATTAATTTTTATGATCATGGATAAATTCAAAGAACTTGCTCTAAGGATATGTGCTCTCCGTTTTATTGTTGGGTGTGATTATTTAAGCTTAAAGTTTCAATAATGGATTTAAGAGGTGTTGTTGTTGATTAGATTCGTCGTTTGTGAACTTAAAGATTCTAGCTTGGTTTGTTTGATATATTGAATAATGGATATCAATTGTAGTTGGAAATAAATATTGAGGATGTTGTTGCCGTTGCAACAATGCATTTGGTTGAGTTCTATTATGGTTATTCATGTGATAGAGTTGATCCTGTTTAAGTTGAGAGATATTCTCTAACATTGTTAACTGTTCAAGTGTTGCACAATATGTTAAGGATTGGGTGTTGTTCGAATGATGATCTGTTAGTTTGTCGAGTGATACGATTTAAGACTTTTGTTGGGATTGGATGAATTGTTACATGTCGGTTGGGCTCATATTCTTGGTATAGGGCCCTTCGTTTATTTTATTGGAATTAATTTATAAATTCCCACGATTATATATTTGTCAGGCTTGGACGATTTTGGCGAGTGTACCACAATTTCCAAGGAGGCAGTTGCTCCGCTTAATAGGAAGGAACGTCGAAAAGGTAGGGATTTCTATACCTCTTGCGTTACATTGCATCGTATCCTGTTTTCAAAATAATTATTTTGTGGAATACCACACTGTAAAAATGACGGGAACTGTTCAACAGCACGTCAGTTTTTATTAGTAATATATTTTCTCGCGTTTAATTCCGCACATGGTTTGAAATTTATTGTTTATATGTTAAGGGATGGATTCGCTATCGCCTTTGATACCTTTTACTTCATGAGGGTTGATTATTTGACGTGCGATAACAAATCGGGGCATTGGTGACGTGTCCTCAGGTCGAAAGTCCTGAAAGTCGTAAACAATATGGGAGGGTGATGACGCCTCCTAGGGTCGAAAACCCCTAAACCTGGCCAGGGTTTTGTCCCACGGATCAGACGGTTGTCAATCGCTAAGACTTAGTTAACCTAAGTACCAATTCCATTTGACGGGTGGACGGCTGAGTTTACTCATCGACAACCCTCGTTCATTTGGAGCCTCTAGGTATCTTAGCTGTTAAATAAGTCCACATATAGCGAGCAACTGTATCCGTTATATTTGATCGTACGACACGTTGGATCTAGGGACCACCGTCATTTATACTTCCTCCTGCCTCATAAGGTGTTGTCGTCGACAGGTGACCACCTTTTCTCTGTTGAGTGGCGGGTGAGTCCTTGAGTGACCACTCCTTTTCACTGATGACGTTTTCAGATTGGAACACGATGATGGCCTATTTTACGAGGTATAGCTGTCTATGTATACAGTGAGTTTTTTTTTTTTATAAAAGCCACATGGATGGCCTTGGGCCAGATTTATAATGTGATAAGAGATTTCAAATTAAAATTCATGTACGGTAAAATGAGAAACACAACCCTGATTTTGAAAATATAGAAAAACCAGTTTTGCATGAGGTGCACATAGTATAGCTATATTTTACTGAGTTAGTCACTCATCCCAAACGACTTCTCCCCCAAAACTTCAGGTAAAGGCAAAGAGTAGCTGAGAATTCAGAAGCTAAAGCGTTCTAATTATTTCTACTTGAGTGATTCATCGTTATTTGGTGAGGACATTTATGTTTCTATCGGGGTTGTAAACTTTAAAAACTGTTGGTTTGGACTTGTTGCACAGTACTTGGATTTCATTTTAATTTATGCACCGTTATTTTCTCGTGATCCTTACTCGGACCTAGGCCCATATCATCTTGGGCTGAATTAAATATTTATAAGTCTTCCGCTAAAACACACGCCTTGGGCTGGGTGATCGGGTTCTCTTCGAGGATCGGGTTGCTTGACCCGGCGGTTCTGTTAGGCCCGTCTTTGGGTCGTGACAGCAGACGCAGGAGAAATGCGTCCAAATTGAATCTGTCCAATTCTTGGGGACTTTCGGACGAGTGCGGACGTCACATGCGGATGCTATTTTGCGTCTGAAAGTCATATTTGGACAGGATTGATGGAGATTAGGACGCCAATTCTCATCCCAATTTGCGGTACTAGCAGTAACAATGGACTTTTGGACGAATGCGGACGCTAACTCGCATCCGAAACTTTCCCGAGTTGCGTATAATTAGGGACTTCGACAATTGAAATTTGGTCTTCTTTCGCATTTAACTCAAACTCACGCGTCCTAGAGACATGGTCGAAGACATGGAGCTTGATTTCTCCACCTCTTCCTCCTTTTGTTCAGATACATTTGATTTAAATTCATCCTCTCTTCCATTTTCAGAAAACATTTTCTCCTCCTGCGTGTGAGTGTGAGGTTCTTCAGCTAGTTGGAGTTGCTGAATTGGCGGTGTTGTCTGATTCTTCTATTAGGTAAGAAATTGAGTAGAGTCTTGGTAATTGGAAGCCCTACCCACAAGTAGGGTCATTGTGTTTCGTTGTTTGAACTCTATGTGTTTTCTTTGTTGATTTTTATGATTGTGACTCTTGATATTGCTTGAGTTGGATAGCCTCTTGTCTAGTTGATGCGCATACTTGGAAAGAAATTGGTATTGATTTATACCTAATGAAGATGAGAAAGTAATGATTCAATTGCTAATTATTTTGTTATCCTTTGATTTCTCATAGTTGATTTTATAGACTCATAACTCACTTCTCTCTTAGTATGTTAATTAAATTCTCACTTAGCACTTGGATTGCGTTGAATGATTGACATCAATATGGAATCCTTATTCGATCATAACTTAGTTGTTAAATGTTTAGAGTTTAATTTCTATTATTGTTGTGTTAATTTTATGTTCATTTCTTACGTGCAATAAAACCTTTGGTTATAATTAGTTAAAATCATAAGTACGAAATCGCTATTAGTTTACTACTCAATTACAAAGCACGTATGTTAAATTCGTAGTTTGCTGTCATAATTTCTTAGTTTATTGTCAAAGTTCATACATGTATGTACGTTTTACTCGCTGATGTATATCGTTAATTCTTTAAAGCATGTTAATATGCTCTGGTTGTTGCTGAAATTGTTGTTGTTTCCTATTATTTCTGAGATATAATAGTACGAAACTTGCTGTTAATTCACTATGATGTTCTAACGAAAGATTTGGCCTGTTAGTAGGAAATAAATCGCTATGATCTCGCTATTATTTCGCTGTCAATCCATTGTTATTTCCTATAAATTCTGAAGCGTAGTAAGCATGCACGATTTGTTGATATACCTTGTTAGATTCTTGTCAAATAGTAAAGCATGTTATGCTTGTTTTTATTTCACTGTTATGTTTTGTAATTCGTTGCTAAAATATAAAACATGTACGCTCGTTTCTATTTCGCTGTCATGTTTTATATTCGCTGTCAAATTATAAAGCACTTATGTTTGTTCAATTCGCTGTCACATTTCATTACTTACTATCAAAATTACAAGCATGATGTTTGTTTAAATTACTTTCAAAATGGTTAGTTATTGTCAAAATTCTAAAGCACGTACTTATGTTTTAGATTCGCTGTTATACTTCGTATTTTACTGTCAAATCATAAAGCATGTTAGCCATATTATTCGGTGTTACTTGTCATTATTTTCAGTTTTAATTCAAAGCATGATAACTGTTTTTAGGTCGTTATTAGTTCATTGACATACACTGCTAATTCCTAGTGAATCTTAAATTATGTTAGTCATTTTATTCGCTGTTCGAATTGTTGTTCTTTGACTGTTAATTTCCATAGATTTCGATGCTCGTCATTATGTTTGTTGACTATTTTATTCAATGTATACATGACTATTTCTTGTTAGTGTGAAGTGCGTTAATTTGCTGTTTATTAGTTGCTGAGATCCTGTGATTGATTCCCGTAGTATATTCCATTGTTATTATGGATATTCTTGATAGAATAGATTTGTGAACTTATGGAATGGACGATATTATTCATAGTTTTATTTCCCATATTGCATTGTCATACATCATCATAATAGAAATCTTAGAAACTACCACGAATGGGTTGGTATTCATATAGTGAGAGGAAAATGATAAAAGAAAGATAGTAAGGGAATTGGGGGTCAGGGAGGTGGTTCAAATCTAACCAGTAGACTCGAAAAGAATTATACTCTTCCCCTATCGGGCCGTGAAAGTTTGTCTACTCTAGGGTGTTAGATGCCGATTCCCCACCACTCTCCCTACCAGGATCCTGCAATCTCCCAACTCGAGATACGAGTTTATGATATATGTAACCGTGAGTAAAAAACAATTTGGATGGATTCTATTCTGACATAAAGAGTTAGAGACATTCATACTTCATATCTCAATTCTTTACTAAGCCTTTGGGCTTACAATTTACTTGTGGTGTAGGTAAATGTTAAGATATGATAGTTCCCGGAGTGGAGGAGAAAACATTCCCGTGAAGGACTTGAGTTATCTAGTGAAGTAGACCTGCTAGGTTATGGCTCATAATAAATGGAAGTTTTATTTTGAAATGATTTTTAATTCGAATGATTGTTTGTAAGATTATTATTTCTTGTAAGTTCAAGTGTGTTTTCGCTTTACTCTGGTACAGTTTTTACTTGGAAGAATGTATTGTATGTTTTCATTAAATAAAAAGAAAAATTTTTACACGAAAATTTTTAATAAGGAAAAATAATTTTAAATTAAGACGGGTCGCTACAGTAGGGGAGTGACTATGGATCCTCATTGAGTTGCAATTCCTTAACCCTTTAGAGGTTTTTATTGTTTATGAATACACCTGTTGGAGACGGTGGCTAGTATGGTGAAGTTTTATGGTTGTATGCGATTTTACATACGAAGATGTTTGATCAAACATGTTGATAGTCATATAAATGTTGACATTCACATACATGTAGACATTCATGTACATGTTAATAATATGTTACTTGTTAAATAATATGACCATTTAATATAAAATTGAGTATTGCACTGATTCATATTATCATTGTATCATTAAGAAAAGAGACTAGTGGTATGCTTTCATATGCATTTCATATATATTGCATAATTGAGGGTCATGAGATGATATGGTAAATGGTTTAGAGTTATGGTAATTAGACAATGATCATAGTATCACGTGTCTAAGCATTTACTTAGATGCATATTGAAGAATGTCTTCATATAGAGGAATTATTTGGGATATACATGAATTAGAAATGTCTAGAAATAAGAAAGTCCTTCTTGTATAAGATTATGTGGTTAATGTATAGTTTATAATAGACAAACATTGTAAATGTCTAGATTGCTTGAGATTAAACATGTATTATAGATGTCTAGTATTAGTGATAAATAAACCATAGAAGAATATGAGAGATGATTTGAGAATTAGACATTAATTGGAAATGTCTAAATAATAATGATAATAATTAGACCATAATAGAACATGTGATCTATTATATGGAAAATTATGTTGGAATGAAGAAATGAAATTAGAGAATAAATATTCTATAGAATATAAAGATGCTTAAATAGAATAACACGTAAGAAATTAAGTATAAGATTTATGAGATAGATAATCATGTTAAATATAATGACGATTTTATGGAGTAAATTATCAATGATGTGGTGGTGCTTAAAAGATATAGCACATGAGAATTATGATGGAAATAGGTTATATATAAACACATACGAGATCAAATTGTGTATGAAGAATAATTGCACATGAGTTTTGGAAAAAGTCAACTATGATGACCTAAATCATAGGCCTAAACATTTATACTTATACACTAAATATTTCTTACATAAATATGTATGTTACATAATTGAGATATTAATAAAAAATATCGAAAGATCTAAATAAAATATCGATCCTAAGATGTGTGATCTTGAGAGTTGATTAACAGTTATTCTATGGAAGTTAAGGATGTGATGACTAATCATTTTGAACTTAGTACATGGTTAGTTGTGATATTCATATGATTTATTAGATCCTTAGATTATAATTCTTATTAAGCTCAAAAAGCTCACTATGATTTTTTTATCATATGTTTTAGGAATAGGTGGTAGCAGTTCAATGACATAAAGGTAAAAATAAGTTGATTGGAAGAATAGCACAACATAGGCCTAGTATTATGATTTGAGTTTTTGTTCTATTGTATTTAGTTTTAATTCAGCTCATATTTATAAAATAAATTTGAAAAAATATTTGTAAATAAATAATAGTGTAGTTTTCCTATTTGAGTAGATTTTATATATATGTGACCCAATTACGCAAATACATATGTTATAGTGAGCTTCTGCTGTGAGTTTGTAATCGTTCTCCAAGCGAAGAATCCGATTCGTGGCTCCTAAGATCGGGGTGGGGGTCAAGCCGTAACATCTCTCCAATTGCACGAAAGAGATCCGGTTCCAAATGGACAGTAGGACAGTTGTAGCCTCTCTCTTTCTCTCTCTAAGATTCAATGCAAAACATAACATCTATGATATTTTTGTGATTGAGAAAGATGGGAGAAAAAAGAAGGTAAAGAAAAGGGTGAGATTTAGAAGCGCTGTGATGCAAGAACAAGGAGTACCGAAGGAGGCGAAGGTCGAATCAAACCAAAGCAGAGTGGGAGGACAAAGATGGAAAATCCTCGAAATCACGACAATAGTAAAACATCAAACTCAAGGTTTGGCTAATAAAATGGAGCAGAATTTCGGGAATCATTCAAACGTTGAAATGTCCTTTCGAACGAGAAATCTCAATCCTTTCAATGTATTTTCTTCATTTTAAGAAAATCAATTATAAGATTTTAAATGAATTTCATCCTCAATCTTCCTTTTGAAAAGGAAGCTGGCTCCTTTGTTTAATTTTAATTAAATAATTAAGGTATTTATAAATAATATTTGACCATTCATATCATATGAAAGTCACATGTAAAACGCTGGGTACACCTCCCATTATTTGGCTTTCCCCATCAAGTTAATATTGACACGTCAGATGTGGGCCACCAAAGGACTAAGGAGTATAAAAGCCAAACACGTGTCTAAAAATTACACGTTTGGAATGCTTTACATATTATCGTGAAGAATGGGTGGAAGCTTAATCACGCCATTTAAGGAACCCCAACCTTATCCATCAATAAATAATATCTCTCTAATTTGATATCTCTATCTTATTAAATACATCTCGTATCAGATTAATCATGATTGAGCCAGTAAACACGTGACACGTGTCCCCAACATCTTATATTAAAAGCAAAACTTGAAAAACATGATAAACAAGAACACTTGAAAAGCAAAACTTCGCATCCTTTTTTATTAAAACTCAATAATATCTTGAAAAAAAAAAACAAATCAAATTTCGTGCAAGTTTCGACAGCTACTTCAAATCTTACATGGTGTATGCCACGTCAGCATCTTCTTATGAGAAAATTAGATAGATTTGGAAATAAATATAATAATAATAAATTAGCGATTGTGTGTTCATAGCCACGCACAGAAGGAGACAGCCCAAAATCTAACAGAGACAAGACTTTCCTCTAAATTCAATTTCCCACCCCCTTCAAACTCGCTTTCCGGTACGGCCATTTCCTCCTGCTCTCATTTTTACCTTTTTCTTCCTCTTCCATTGTAGCTGAGCTTCCACATCATTCTCTTCCTCTGTTTCGGAAACTACCTTGGAAGGTAAGAGAATCGTTGAAGTTGGAGGTTAGAATCGAAATTCTGTCTGCAGATTTTGGTCGATTTTCTGATCACTTTGGACACCTCGATCCAAATATATTCTTTTTCACCGTTGGACCTTCTACTGCCGGTATGTCCAGAAGAGCAATGGTGCTCCGGCAAACATCCTCCAACCGGCGTCAGCCACTTCTGTCGGCTAAATCCTGTTCAAGGAGCGCTAGATTCGCCGAGGTGGCTGGAGGCACGGCGGCAGAGTGTGCCGCAATATTCTGCTGCTGCCCTTGTGGCCTCGTCAACTTTCTCGTCCTCGCCATTTACAAAATCCCGGTGGGACTGTGGCGCCGAGCGTTGAGGAAGAAACGGCGGAAGCGGCTGATCAGAAAGGGTCTCCTACAGCCTAGGAGGCAGCAGTGCTCATGTGGATGCGGCGAGACTGAGATTCAGATACATCCTGTCGCCGCAGCCAACCAATCGGAGATCAAACTGCCGAAATCAGATGAATCGGAAAGAGCGGAAGCGGAGCTGGAGAAAGAGATGTTGACAAGATTTTACGGTACTGGATTTTGGAGAAGTCCTTCCCAAAGAGAGCCACCAATACCGATCTCCATTGTAAGTGTCTGTAAATCCGACCCAAGTCAATCCACCCCTTCCGAAGTCCGAGAATATCTTCCATTTCGTCAACCCCCAATTCGCTCTTTACTAAGATGAACAAAACTCTTATAATTTATGGAGCCGAGAAAGTATCTGAGAAAGAAACGAAAATAGCCGCCTTGTTTCGTCGGTATTTTCCTCAGGTGGTGGATTCGTTCGAACGTTGCAGCATGGTAAAACTAAAAAAAGTAAGGTGTATAAATAACTTAAACTCTCGTCTTTCCCTCAAACAGTAATGTACGTGGGTTTTCAAGGATTCTCAATACTTCTCTCCATATTTCTTCATTTAGTTGGTCATGATTATAAAAGCAAAGGCAATATGACCCCAAAGTTTATGGCTTTAGTCCCTACTGGCTCTGCTTTGGCTACAACAGGAAACAGCTTTTGGACATACTAGTGTAGGGCCAGGCCACCCCCACCCCCATGGCGCCTTGCTTTTACGCTCTCCACCACTCGTACCAATTTTCTCATGTTTGGTTCTTTGGCTTTTACCCAGGCGTTGTCGAAATGAAGTTCTCGTTCTTCTCTCTCTCTGTCTCTCTCTCAGACATGAGACAAGGATCATTGATTAGTATTGGTGTTATTGGGTACAATTCAAAGTTGAGAGGACGACGCTGCTTTTTCATCACCTTTGCACTTTACTCTCAGTCGAATTAGTCCAAAGTTAGAGCCAGCTATGAGGTGTTGTTTTCTGCAGTCTGAACCAGTTGCAGAGCCACGGTCACGTAATGGACAAACTTTGACGCTGAACTCTTGGTTTTGATAGAGAGAGAGAGTAAATAAAGTAAAATGACGGATGACCGTGATGTGAAACCCTTGAGTACAGCTAGAAATGCTAAAGTAGGTTCGAGCAAAGCAAGCTGTGAAGGCCTGGCTCTCTTAGTCTATCCAGCATAAGGAGTTTCGTGAGCCATGAGCCTAATGAGTTGAGGCGAATCGAGTCGAGTCATCCTAACTAGTCTAATAAAACAAGTTTAACAAACTTAATATAAATAAATAAAATTATTTTATATAAATATATTATATTTATTTGTTTAGTTATTAAAATTATAGTAAACATTTATTATTATAATGTTACAATATAATAGAGTTAGACTATAGTTAATTATATAAATAATAAAATTATTTAATTAATAAAAAAATTATATGTAATAAGTAATAAGTAATTACAAAAAAATTATTTGAGAAAAATATATAAAAAAAATATTATTCATTATCAATTTGACACTTAAATCACTACAAATTATATACATACCAACTACGTTGACACCTATATAATTGTCAATCATGTGCAAAATGTCAAATAAAATTACAAGTTAAAAAAACACTTCAAAATTCAAATTACAATACATCCAAATTTAAATGAAAATCTAATCTTCAATGTCCAGATTTTTAAATTCTTCTAGTATTTCGTCATCTCGTTGTTGATTTCTCGTAATGACGTCGTTCCAATCATTCATGCAAATGAGTGCCTTCACGAGGTCGGGTGCAAGTCTTCCTTGGCGTCCATCATACACACGTCCATCTGCACTAAAAGCAGACTCTGATGCTACGGTAGAGATCGAAGGTATTAGTATATCACGTGTCATTATAGAAAGAATAAGATATGTAGTGAAAATTTTTTTCCACCAATCTAAAATATCAAAATTCTCATTGCAAGAAAATTAATATCGAGTATTAAAATAAATATTTAGTTCATTTTGCATAGAACTAGAATAAACATCTTAATCTAATTCATTTCAAATATCATGTATACTAAATTGTGGAGTTAAGCTAGGCACCGCCACTACTAGAACTAGCATGTGAAGAAGGACGTGAACGACTAACATTATAATATTTACTTTCATAAGAAGAATATAAACTAGCAATTTCATGTATTATTTGATCACTAGAAAGTAAAGAAGTAGTACATGAATTAGTAGGAATTCTATTAATAATGAGACTCACTCCTCTTAATTTATACATAGAATTCATTATGCATGCATAACAAAAAATGGGAAGAATGTCAAGCCAATATTTTTAAAATTTTGTTTATATTTTATAAAGTATATCTCTAAATTCATCTATTTGTCGATATTGTGTAAAATTACACGTTAAATTTACAAAAATTGGGAGAACAAGATGAGAAGTGAGATAATAAATTCTCAAACATTCATTAGTAGTATCATAAAATGATTTTAAAAAATCAAGAAATGTATTATCTACATCACAACTAGATTATCTAGATTAATACTTTGTGTTTTATCATTAATAAAAGCACAAATAACTTGTCAATATGACCTAACATTTTCCAACATTAAATAAGTCCAATTCCACCTATTATCTACATCGGTTTTTAATTTTCTTGGTTTGAGTTAGACAGATTTACAAAAATCTCTATATTCTTGTTGTCTTGAATTAAACCCAATGATATAAGAAATTGTGGATCAAATTAATTCAATATAAGGTGAAATATATGTCATACCATCTTTAACAACTAAATCCATAATATGACATACATATCTCATTTGAAAAAGAGAATCGTAAGTAATATCTAATTGAAAATGATTTTTACAATGAAAAATAGCAACATTGTTAGCACTACCATTATTAAGAGTTATACTAAATACTCTATCTCTAATATAATATTTTTGCAATATTGCTACAATATATCTATAAATAGTAATACCAGTGTGAGGATATTCACAATTACGAAATCCTAAAATTATTTTATTTAATTATTAAGATTCATCAATAAAATGAGAAGTTACAACAATATAGCCTATATCATTACGTGCACTCCATAAATAAGAGGTAATACCAACAGACATTGAANTAAAATTAGTAGTAACATACTCTTTCATAAATTTTTCAAATTCGTCACTATCGGTGATCGATAAAAGCAACTTGCATTGTGCTACAAGTTTTGTTATTCCTTCTGTCATTTTATTTTGTGAATATAAAAAAGTGTCACTACCACTAGCATTCAATAATATTTATGTAGGGTCTCTTACTTGCTCATTTAAGTGACATTTTTTATAATGCCTACCAAGTGTGCTAGTTGAACTGCTGGTAACATATGCATAATTTTTAATACAGTATTTGCATTAAACTCTAAATACTTTTCCACCAATTTTAATTTATTTTATTTCAAAATGTTTCCATACCTCAGACGTTTTGTTCCTTTTTTTAGGTGAAGAAGTAGATGCTTGTGCAGATGATTGTCCTATAAAAAATGCAGGATTAAACTCCATATTTTCCTCAATATCATCATCAATATTCTCAATATTATAATTACGTGGATCCATTAAAAATAAATATTTAAAATAAATTTCAAATAACAAATTGATACCACAAATCCAATTGATCAACAATAGTTTATAGGTGGTGTGAATATTGTGATCACTTCCACGTATTTGAAACTTATAAAAATTGTTAAATCATACACGTAAAATTAACAATATAAAAATACATTAAATAATAAATTGTAATATATACCTTGTTAAATGAATGGAAAGAGTATGAAAATTGGTAAGAATAAGAGAGATCGATTGAGCACTAGCAATTCAAAAGTAGGAGAATAAGATATTGAAATAAAATTTGATGAAAAAATTTAAAGGTATTTAAGAGTATTTATAGAGAAGAGGAGAGGGAATAGACTAGAGAGGGGAGAGAGGGGAGAGGAGAGAGGAGAGAGAGAGAGAGAGGATGGTGGAGGCCTTGGCACTGCAATAGTCATTTGACTGTTGCATTTAAGGTAATGAGAGAGAGAGAGAGAGAGAGAGAGAGAGAGAGAGAGAGAGAGAGAGAGAGAGAGAGAGAGAGGAGGGAGGAGGCCCTGGCACTGCAACAGCCATTTGACTGTTGCATTTAAGGATTGATATGAGGGGAGTGAAAAGGGACCGCCAGATGTGAGGCCAGCCAATGAAGGATCGGTCTGATCGAATGGGCTATTGATCGTTAGATCAGCAAAAGGGACGTCCGTTATCCAATAGGGATGTCCGTTATCCAAATGGGACATCCGTTATCCAAAAGGAATGTCCTTTAGCCCTAGTGGCAAAGGTCAAAGGATGACCATCATCCGTCAGATAGGAGGAACGGACGAAGTTAAGACCGTAGGATTTATGTAAGGGACGTCTGTTATTCATGAGGGACGTCTGATGCTGAATAAAAGACGGGGCCATGTGCAGGGAATGCGATAAATGTAAATGGAAATGGATGCGTAAGGGTGACCATAGGATGGGAGGAACAAACAAAGTTAAAACCTTAGGATTTGCATGAGGGACGTCTGACGCTGAATAAAAGATGGGGTCATGTACAAGGCACATGAGAAATGTAAATAAAAATGGACGTTTAAGGGTGACGTCAGATGGGAGAAACAGATGAAGTTAAGTCCGTAGGATATGCGAGAGGGAGTGAGGGACGTCCGTCCGCGTTGCCCCTTGGGGGAGCGGGCCCCGTACTGGGCCAGCCTACTTGGCGAGCGAGCCAACTTGCCTGGCCCAGTCTTCGACGGGCTCTAGAGCCCGAAACACCGGGTCTGGCTCGGCCCATCGCCCGAGCCCGGGCCAAGCCTAGCTTGTCACTTTAGCAAGCAGAGCCAAGCTTGGCCAGCTACAATGATGGGCTAAGCGGCCAGCCCGCCTGTTTAACATCTCTAAGTACAGGTTTTCAAACATTCTTTAAATTGTTCATATTTCATGATTGGTACACTTCATTGTGACTCAAATTCTAATTGTGTCGGTTTGGTTACATATCTAATATTAGAGTTATTTATTTTTTTTATATATTGATGCTTAAGTCATAAAACTCATTGTACCTTGATTACCAAATAGTGAATTTCACCTATGCCCATGGTTTTTTCGCGTAAAGGGTTTTCCACGTAAATCTTGGTGTCCCTGCTTCCGCTGTTTACTTTTTTCATTTCGCGTTCGATTCTCAAAAATTGGTGTCAGATCTTGGTTGAGGGTCTCTATACCAATTTTCAATAATTGGTATCATAGTAAAGTTGAGAGTTTCAGTACTCGGATCGAACAAAATTTGGGTTTGCAATTTTTGTGAAAAATTGCAATTTGGAAAAAGAATTAAAAAAGTGGAAGAGAATTATTTTTTTTTCTTATATTCGTGTCTGTCTTCTTCCAAGAGCTACTGGTGCCTTCTTCCACAGTGAAATTTTTGTGTTCTCCAGCAACGAAGAAGAATAACCAAAACAGAGAGCCGAACTCTATCGCCCGCTGCCGTCCGTCGCCCAAAAAGAAGAAGACGCTAAACGCACCTCTACCTACCGTGCCGTCCGCTGAACAGAGAACCGCCGATCAACAATGAAAAGAGTTTTAGACGTACGATTCTATCTCCGATCCTCAAACCAGATTAGTCGCCCTGCTTCTCGTCGCCGAACAGCTACAGAAGCTATCCTCTTCCAATCAAAATCAGGTTCTAGACCGACCGCCTGCCACTGCCTTTGTCTTTGTGCCTCGCCATTTGCTAGAGTAATTGTTCACAAAGCTTGGATTTTTTTTTTTGCTAAGTTCAATGTTTTACAAATTGTGTGGAAGCTGAATTTTGGGTTTGAGATATCCGTATTTTTGGACCTCAAAGATCAGAGTGAAATATTTTGAGAAGCTGATATTTTTCTTGTGGAATTTTGGTGGAAATTTTCTAGAATTTTTTAGGATCAAAGTTTTAGGTGGATATTTTGGGTTCAAGTATTTTTGAAATTTTTGGGAAGATGAGTTCACTAAAATTTGATATTCAGTTGTTGGATCAAAATACAAGATTTCAGTTATGTCAGGTAAATATGCAAGATGTGCTCGCAT
The DNA here is from genome assembly GCA_022433065.1 of Begonia loranthoides. NCBI lineage: Eukaryota > Viridiplantae > Streptophyta > Magnoliopsida > Cucurbitales > Begoniaceae > Begonia > Begonia loranthoides. The sequence goes on along the minus strand of CM039468.1, from coordinate 47,725,950 downwards.
AGATGGATTAAGCCAATGCGTTATTAGGGCTTGATAAAATGCCAATGTCTTGGAGTGAAGAGGAGAAACTTTGAAAGGATAAAAAAGTCCTATCTTTGATATGTCTACATTTGTCAAATTAGATTTTGCAGGATGTTTTGAATGAAAATCTGCCTCTAAGTTACGGTTTAGATTAGAGTAGTTGTGTATGAGGAAAACCTTGACTAGCAAGTTGCATTTGAAGCAAAAATTTTATTCTCATCAGTTGATTGAAGAAAGGTTCTATCATAGAGCATTTAGTTGCATTCAAGGAGTTAGTTTTCAATTTGGAGACTATGGGATGCAAGTACGATGAGGAGGAATTGTGGTTGATTCTACTATGTTCGTTACCTGCTTCATAGAGTGCTTTCAGAGATACAATTTTATACTGTAGGGAAAGTCTAACTCTAGAAGATGTTTATGGTGCTTTGTTATCAAAGAAAAAGATGAAGCAAATAGTTGTTGGATCCGAGTCTTGAGGTGAGGGACTCGTCATTCGGGGTAGAACAAAAGAGTCAAACAACAAAGGCAATGATAATAATGTTCAAAATTTGAAGGGCAAAATCAAAGTCAATGAACCATGATAGAATCTGTTACTTCTGTTAGAAAAAAGGGCACATTAAAGTTGAGTCCATAAATTGCATAATGAAATAAAGAGAGCTACTGAGAAGGGAAAACAACTGATGACGTTCGGTGAAATTGTTATCATAGAAAAAGAAGACTATAGTGATGAAGATCTTCTAATTGTATCAGAGGATAACTCAAAGCCAAACAAGGATTGAATTCTGGATTTAGTTTGTTTGTTTCATATGTGTTACAATCGGGATTGGTTTTTGACATATGAGACCGTTTTAGGAGGTGTTGTGTTAATGTGTTAATGTGTAATAACACACATTGCAAGATAGCTGGTATTGGTACAGTCAAAATCAAAATGTTTGATGGAGTTTTCAAGTCACTGGGTAATGTGCGACATGTTCTCGATTTAAAGAAGAATTTGATTTTGTTAAGTACTCTGGATTCGAAATGGTACAAGTATAGTGCTGTAAGTGGAGGTATAAAGATCAGTAGAGGTGCTCTCATCAATTAAAAGGTCACAAAAGCTTTGCAAATTCGTATGTGTTACAGGGTTCTACAGTGATGGGTAATAAGGCTGCAAAGTTTGTGAATTCACCTTCAAAAAGTTTTTTGGAGAAGACTCAGAAGAAGTCAGGTACACAGGTGAAGTTTAAGTTAGATCTAAATCTACATTAGAGCTAATACAGCAACTTATTATAGATGTTTAGGGTGATCCATTCACCATATTGTCAACAGTTTTAGTTTCATGTCAGAGTGGTATCGTCAAAGGCAGAACCAAGAAGAAGGGTAAAGCTCCACAGTGATATGGGGAAACTACTACAGTGGGGTATGCATTGAGTGTGTTCGAGGGTATTGATTCCAGTGGGGAGTCTTCAACATATTCAAGTACAATTCATTGCGACATCTCTGATAATTCGATGGTACCATGGAAGATATATGATTTATTCCCAAGTGTGTCTCTCAAGTTTAAACAAGGCTTAAACCTGATCAGTATCATATATGAGTTGGCCCAGCAAGGGCCTATGTGGAAGAGGAGGTTATTTTTTGTTGGAGTTTTTTAGATCATTTGCCTTGCATTGGAATTTCTTTGAAGATGGAGATTGTCAGAGTTCAGTGTTTTGAATTCACTTTGGGGTTGGCCGAGAAGTCTACATTGGATCTTTCATGTGGAATTCGTGTCAAGGTGGAGATTGTTAAAGTTTAGTGTAATCCGAATTCTAGTTCGGCTGGGTTGAGCCCATATCTAATATTAGGGTTATTTATTTTCTCTATATATTGATGCTTAAGTCACAAACTTATTGTTTCTTGATTACCAAATAGTGAATTTCTCTTTTGCCCGTGGTTTTTTCCCGTAAAAATTTTCCACGTAAATCTTGGTGTCCCGGCTTCTACAGTTTTCTTTTTCATTTCGCGTTTGATTCTCAACAAATGGTGTTGAAAATATAACACCAACTAAGAAAAAAAAAAAGCTACCTAGAAACAAGTTGCTAAAATTTATGTAAAAAATATTTTTAGAAATAAATGATAAGTAGACGAGAAATTTATTATGATTGAATCAATGTACTAATAAATTTTGTGACTTAATCAACAATATATAGAATAACATAAAAAAATAATTGACAATTTTCATCTTCATAGAAATTTTGGTGCAAAGAAACAGAATTGCAAAAATCTAATAACAAATAATTTCTTTTTCCAAAAAGACCTCTATAGGGCTAACTCATAATTTGGTATTGATCAAGTTTAAGCACTGCTTAAACATCTCCTCCTCCATAATAACACTAAGGTATTAGAGTTGTCATAATGAATTAAATCTGAATATTTTAAGAACTACCCACTGGAATCAATATACTAGAACACATTTAATCCATAACTCACTAAACTAGTTTCACTATATCATTGTGGAGCTTTGACATTCCTCTTGGATATGCTTTTGATGATACCACTCTGACGTGAAATTGAAATTAGTGACGATGTGGCAACGACATCACTTTGAACGTCTATACTAGGCTAAAATATCAGTTCTGATGTAGATTCAGATCCCAACTTAAACTTCATCTGGGAACTTGACTTTTTCTGAGTCTTTTCAAACAATTATTTAGAAGCGAATTAATAAATTTAGCAGCTTTATTACAATGTGTTGTAGAACTTTGTAACACATACAAATTTGCATACATTTTGTGTACATTTAACGTAACGAGAGTGTTTAAGTTCGATGTGAACCGAATTCTATCTAGACCACGCCAGTTTTGAGTCACATCAAGAATCTCAGTAGGACTAGGGTTTTCAGTTTTATGTATAAATATATGTTTGAGTAGCAAAACTCATTGTATCGATTTTGATTAGTGATTTATCTCCTTTGCTCGTGGGTTTTTTTTACTTGTCTTGGGTTTTTCACGTAAATCTCGATGCCATTATTTTTTGGTTTTCTTTTTTATTCTTGTTTGAATTTCAACAATATGTATCAGAGAGTAGTTGAAGGTTTTTGAAAATCAGGTTTTTGATTTATTAGAGGTATCAAACAATTTCCTCTTTTGATTTTGAAAAAAAAGGAACAAAAAATAAAAACATATGAAAGGATATATTTTCTTTTTTGCTACATTTCCCTATTCTTCAGCAGCAAAGAAGAAGAAACCTAAAGAGAGAAAGAAGTGTCACACTCTTGTTTATGAAGCCAGAGAGAGGGGAAGGGAAGTCGTCGATCCAAAGAGGGAGAGACCATCAGAAACTCTGTCCAACATAGAGAAGTCGACGCACATCCGCAACATTGTTGAAGGAAGGTACCGAGACTCTGTGTCCTCCAGTAACCCACTACCGAGAAGCCCGAGAAGAAGACTTGGTCATCCATTCCAGCGTACCAGTCCATCATCGCTATATCACGTGGCGTTCCAAAGATTTGATTGCCACCGATTGAGGAAAGCTGCCATCTTTCCTCTGCTTCAATTACACAGAAGCCATCACCAGTGAAGGAGAATCCAGCCTCTCCTATGATTCAAGCCTACTTAAAGTTTCGTTCTGCTGAACATAAAGCCCTTACCTGCTGGCCCGCTGTCCTCTGACCAATGAACCGCCGACTGTGAAGAAACAGCCAGCCGATTTTTTGACTGTTTATGATCCCTGTATTTTTCAATTTGGCATATTGTGTATCTGCAGAATTTTGGGTGATAAATTATTGCAGGTTTTGAGAAATTTTTGGGGTGAAAATTCTTATTTCGCTGTGTGGATTTTTCTGAAAAAAAATTTGTATAATTTGGTTGGATTATTGGTTTTGAATATTTATGTTGGGTTATCAGATATTTTGAATTTCGAGGTTTGAATATTTTAGTTCACAATAGATATTTTGGTAATATCTAAATTTTTTAGAGATGTCTTTGATGAGGTATGATGTTCTGATGTTTGATTGGGATATGAGGTTTGTGATATGGTAGGTAAAGATGCAAGATGAGCTTGCTTAGATGAAATTGGACAACATATAACTTGGGTTCGATAAAATATCTATGTGTTGAACTGAAGAGGAGAAACTCTTGAGAGAGAAAAATATTTTAGATTTGAAAATTATGGAATGCAAATATGATGAGGAGGATCTAAGGTTGATTTTTTTTTTTTTTTTTTGTGTTTGTTGCCTACTTCGTTCAATATTTTTCGGGACACTATTTTACATTGTCGTGACACATTAACCCTGAAAGAAGTCCATGATGATTTACTCTCAAAGGAAATGATGAAGCATGTGGCAGCTTGCCATGTGAAGGCTAAGAAAGGCCCAAGTGTGGGTCTAACCCATATCAGTGAGGGTGCACAATTCATATTGCTTGGGAGAGTAGAAAATGCATGGTTTATCAGTAGAGTTCCCTTTCCTACCTAGTATAACGTATTTTGGGCAAATCCCCATAACAAAACCATTCGGGCCTTGGCCCAAAGTAGAAATATTATATTGAGAGCACTAGGGGACATTACAAAGCATTTTGTAGTTGGATCTGGAACTCAAAGAGTGTGTCTGGTTACTCGGGGTAAAACATCAAAGAGATTTGTTGAAGGGAAAAGTAACAGAAAGGATATCTTCTTGTAGTATTTGATGGAAACTCAAAGTCATTCAAAGAGTGGATTCTGGATTCAACCATGCACATTTTATAGTGTCTCAATGGAGACTGATTTTCAACATGTGCAAGGTACCAGAGATTGATACAGTCAGAATCAACATATATGATTTAGTTGTTAGAACACTTAGTGATGTGTGACATGTTCTCAATCTAAAAAGAAATCTAATTTCACTGAGTACTCTTAATTTACAAGGATATAGGTACACTGGTGGAGATAGATTTTTGAAAATTAGCCGTAGTTCTCTTGTTATAATGAAAGGACAAATACAGTTTGGAAATCTATATGTTATGCAAGGATCTAGAGTTGTTGGAGATGCGTCAGTTAGTACTTCATTGTCAAATAGAGGCCTTGCCAGATTATGACATATGTGTCTAGGGCATATGAGTGAAAATGGGATGCATGAGCTGAGCAAAAAGAACTTTTGAATGGTTAGAGTATAAGTAAATTGCAGTTTTGTAAGCATTGTGTTTTCGGGAAATAGAAGAGAGACAGATTACTTTAGGCACTCACAGTACAAGAGGAACACTAGATTATATCTACTCGAATATTTGGGGATCAGAAATGGTGTCTTTCAAGGGAGAGGCACATTATATTCTAACTTTAATCGATGATTTTTCTAGAAAAATATGAGTCTTCTTTCTGAAAAATAAGAGTGATGTATTCTCTACCTTCAAGGATTGGAAAATGATTATAGAAAAATAGACAAGGAAACAGGTAAAATATCTTTGCACCAACAATGGGTTAGAGTTTTATTTGGAAGAGTTCAACTCTTTTTGTAGGTAAGAAAGAATTATAAGGCATTTGACAGTCTCGAATACTCCACAGCATAACAGTGTGGCAAAGCGAATGAATGTAACTTTAATGAAGAAGGTTTGGTAAATACTCTCAGGTTTTGTTTTACCTAAGTCATTTTAGGCTGAAGCTATTGAAGCAACTGCTGCTATTTGTTACATTGTGAATCATTCTCCATCAAGTTCTCTTGATAAGAAAATTGTTGAAGAAGTTTGGTTTGGAATTCATGCTGATTATTGAGTTTTGAGAGTGTTTGGTTGCCCGACATATGTTCATATTGATAAAGGAAAGTTAGAACCCAGATCACTAAGTGTATATTCCTTGGATACAAGTCTAGTGTCAAGGGATATAAGTTATGGTGTCTAGAATCCAAGAAAATTAGATTTAGCAGAGATGTGGTATTTGATGAAGCTATTATGATGCGCCAACAGAGAGGTTTAGGAAAGAAATAACCTGTGCGGTCGATCGACTGAAGGGGTGAACGACCAAAACCTTTACAGATTCAAAATTTGTTGCTTTCTGGACTAATAATGGTTGACTGGCTACGGAGACGATGATCGACTAGTTAGCTTGGATAGTTGCCAACCATAAACACTTTAGGAAACTTTCAACTTTGGAAGCCAATAACTTGCTGATATAGAAACTTTACTCACAAAATTTAGACAACAACTCCTTCAATGTATTAAGAATATCCCTTCCAAAAATAATGGTAAGAATCACCACAAATATAAAAATATGCTCGGTTGAATGAGATTGATCGAAGAGGGCAAGAAATTACAACTTTCGTCTTCGTATGGAAAACTCCACCAATCCAATTCTTCTTGAAAAGTTGAACACCACATCACGTGTCCTTCTTCAAGAGAACAAGAACACAAATGCCAATAAGAAAGATTACTCAACTCACAAAGTAACCTTAATGTGATATCACACCACAAAAACTTTGGATCAACACACAAAGGTAGAAAAAGAATCACTCCAAATTCAAGAAATAAAGCAAAACTTTAATATTCAAAACTCAATATCTAAACAATCACGCAAGGTGGCTTTTAATAACCACTTACAAACTATAAAATGGGAAATAACTAAAAAGGAAACAAAGCTAATACTCGGCCATACACAACACAATTTGGCCAATTACTATACTAGGTTTAGGCAACTTAACTAAAAGTAAATTACTTAAATTAATTCTAGTTCCATCTTCTCTAAGTCTTGATGGCTTTTAGCAGCTATTCCTTCTTCAAGCTCGGCCACTTGGATGGTTTCCATATCAATGCAATCTTTAGCTTTCCTTTTGTCTTCATGCTTGGCTACTTAGGATGGTTTCCATAACTCAACTTACTTTGACCTTTCTTGATCCTCAAGCTTAGCCTCTTGGGTTACTTTCCATAACAAATCATGTGTGGGCTTCCCTTGGTCTTCACGAGATGGTGGCTCCTTCATTTGGCTTATTAATGTGTTACCTTCCAAATAAGTAGAAAGGTAAGTGTTGATGAGTCTTTGGGTCATAGCCCTTGTGATTGGACCTTGTAGTCCATCATCCTCTTTGTGTTTTTGAGGATTTGATCTCAAATCTTCTTCAAGTTTCGGCTTCATAACAACCTCTTTATCACCAATCTAAGGAGATGAGTCTTGTACATTAAAAGTGGCTGACACTCCATACTCTTCCAGAAGTCCAACTTATAGGCATTGTTGTTGATCCTTTCCACTACCTTGAATGGACCATCGGCTCTAGGCATAAGCTTGGATTTCCTTTGTTGAAGGAATCTTTCTCTATGAAAATGAAGTCAAACTAAGTCACTTTCCTAGAATATAATCTCTTTCCTTCCACGGTTGGCTGCCCTTGCATAAGTTTCATTCTTTTCTCCATGGTATTTCTTACCTTTTCATGAATGGCCTTCATCATTTTGGCCTTCTTTGCCCCATCGACATTATCAAGCTCTTGGTTTGGTAATGCCACAAGGTCCATAGAAGTGTGTGAGTTGAATCCATATGCTACCTCAAAAGGAGTTCTTTGAGTGCTTCGATACATGCTTCTATTATAAGCAAACTCGATGTAAGGTAGGTGTAAATCCCAATCCGTCAACTTTCCATTCAACATGCTTCTTAAAGGTGTACCCAACATCCAATTGACTACCTTCGTTTGCCCATCGGTTTGGGGATGGAATGATGTACTAAATAGTAGTTTGGTCTCTAATCTCTTCCAAAGACTTCTCCAAAAAATACTAATAAATTTAGTGTCTCAGTCGGAACAATAGAATAAGGAATTCCATGCAAACGCACCACTTCTTTGAAAAATAAATTGGCCATATGAATAACATCATCTGATTTAGAACAAGTAATAAAATGAGCCATGTTAGAGAATCTATAACCAACTACCATAATAGAATCCTTAGATTTCATTGTCCTAGGCAATCCTAAGATAAAATCCATAGTAACCTCCACCCATGGATGGGTTGGCACCAATAAAGGTAGATACAGTCCTTGAAATAAGAGTCTACTTTTAGCTTTCTTGCCAACAATGTATCTTTCCACAACTCTTTGCACGTCTTTGAGGAGGTGAGACCAATAGAAAATTTCTTCTCCCACTTCATAAGTTTTCTTTTCTCCAAAATGACTAGCCAAACCTCCACTATGCACCTCCTTTATCAAGCATTCTCGAAGGCTACACCGTGGGATACATATCTTTCCAACCTTGAAGAGATATCCATTCATAAGATAAAATCTGCCCATGGATTTCTTCAAGCATTTTTCATACCATTGTCTGAAGTCTATATCATCCCCATAGGCATTATTTACCCAATCAAAACCATATAGTTTGACATCTAGTTTGGTGAGGAAGGAATACCTTTGAGATATGTTGTCGGTCATCACATAAGTGCTTTCATTTCTCAATAGAAGCATAATAGACTTCATGAATAACAATTGGTAAAACCACCATGCATTATCTTCCTATCATATTGCCACGATCTTCCCAAAAGTAGATGACTAGCACTCATTGGAACCACATCACATAACACTTTATCCATAAAACTTCCAATAGTGAACTCAATCGATGCTTGCTTACTAAACTTGATGTCTTCTCGGTCATTTAACCAACTTAACTTGTAAGGAGTTGGATGCAAGGTTGTTTCCATTCCCAATTTACTAACTAAGTCCGTAGATACCACATTAGCACAACTTTCTCTATCAATAATTAGAGAACATATCTTGTCTTTGACTTTGCATTGGCTATAGAAGATATTTTCTCTTTGATAATTATCAATGTTAGCCTTTGTAGTTAGTGTCCTCCGAATAATCATAAGGAGAGGACCCTCTTGGGCATGAAGGGTCTCTATGTGTACTTCCTCCTAGGGTGCCCCTTGTTCTTCACTCTCATCTTCACTTTAAATATCATTTGTGCCTTCTCATAATACCATTGCTTTCTTATTCAAACATTGATAAACATAGTTCCCTAAACCAAGGCATTTGAAACACTTGAACTCCCTTGTCTTTTGCTTTGGTGCTTCAATAGGAAACTTCTTGTCTTCACTCGGTTTAGTGGTAGCATTCTTTATGTTTAATCCTTTGTCTTCAAGTTTTGATGGCTGTTTGAGAGAGATTGTATTTCTTTGTAGGAATCAGCTAACTATCTCCCTTCCTTGTCTCTTCTTTTGTCTTTCCTTTTTTAGTGCCAACTTAATAACATCTTCCAATGTCTTGTAGGCCTGTAGTGCAACAATATCTTCAATGTCATAATTGAGGCCTTGGATCTTGCAAGAGTTTGGTCTTCCGGCTCTTCTAAGTCACACATTGTTTTCAATGTCTTGGAGATATCACTGGTTTTGACCCTCATTTCTGATAGTGCATGGAGCTGGCTAGTCGGTAAGGATGTCGTGGTCGTCATCGAGGTAAGGATTTTTATACTTTACGCATTGTATTACATTATGTTTTCAAACTGATATTTTATGGGATATCACACTTGGAAATACGACGGGGATTGTTCGACAGAACGTTTATTTTTATGTATGCATATGTTTTCTCACGTTTTCCTTATCGTACATGGCTGGTGAAGCCAAACGGAGTTTGCTAAACTCAACTCCAAGAAACAAACAGTGCAGTCGACTAAAACCTAACAACGGTTGACCCGACACTTTAACAGATAACCAGAAAGACCCACCGGTTGCCAAGACATGCTGACAGCCAACAAAAGACAACATGCTTGACTCGAACAACTCAGCAGTCGAGAGACATAGCTAGTACCATTCAAACCCAACAATGATAGATAAGGTATAACAGTGGTAAATTGAGACCACACAATAGTCGATGAGGTAAAGCAAAGGTCAATTGGGACCTCAAGCGTCGACCAAACTTAACGACAGTTAACCGAGACCATTCAGTGTTGACAAGACACGTCAAAGGCCAACCGAAACCTCACAAAGGTCAATAAGACATGCCCACAACCATCCAAGACTTTGATAGTCGAGGAGACTTAGCTAAAGTCAATTGAGTATGACTTTATTGGGGATTGACTCGAAATCCATAAACCGAACAAAGCCTAAAACCATGTCAAAGGACAAGAATTTCCATAAATGAGTCACAAAGGAAAGGTGGAAGGGTTCTATACCATATCTAAGAACCAAACCAATGCATAAATGACTCCAAAAGCGTGACAAAATACACTATGTGGTCGACCAGGGACCTCCTTCGATAGACTTGGGACAATTCGTAAATAATCGGCACAGTTCACGGCAGAAACAAAATAGCGACCAACCAAGCTTGCGTCCGCGATCAGCCATTGTAGTTGACTAGATGCATTCTGGTCGATCAAAAATCAACTCGTGCATTCCCAGCTCGACCGATCGACCGGAAACCATGCAGTGGTTGATTGGGATAGCGTTCGGGTGTGTTTTCCAAAAATCAACCTGTGCATTTCCAGCTCGACCGGTCGACCGGAAACCACACAATGATTGACTGGGATGACGTTCATGCGTGGTTTTCCAATGGAAAACACGTCATTTTCTCCCAATTTTTGACTTCTAACGACACACAACCTTGTATAAACTCTCATTCTACCAATATAAACCAGAAATTTCCCTCAAATTCGAGTTTTTTTAACCTTGAATCTGAAACCAATAAAATTCAAAACTGTAACTTAAAAAATGGAGGGGAAAACAGAAATACTCACCAACGGTCTTTACAAAAGTTGGTCACCAACCTCCCGCGAACTCAAATCCGTTGATCAAACTACTCAACTCCCTGATTTGATCTACTCCCTCTCTCGCCATTTCTCTCTCGGCTGTGACAATAGACCTATGAGAAACATCATTCTTCTATTGTTTTATTTTATTAAATTAATTCTTTTAATTAAATAAAATATATCAAAATATATTTTATATATTAAATAATCCAATTCAAATTTTGATTCATTCTTAACGCTAGCAAATAATAGTTCTTTAGCCAAAATAATTTACTAAATTCATTTCCTTAATTAATTTACTGCTCGAAAATAACCAAATTTTATCGATTTTGAATATTTGGCCAAAAATTCACACGTGGGTCAACTTTTCAACGCTTGACCAAAAATCACGCAAAAAATTAACACGTGAAATTTATTATTATAAAATTCACGGGTTTTACAACATCTATATGCAGCAACCTGAAGGTTTTGTAGTCTCAATAAAAGAGAACTATGTTTGTTCTTTGAAGAAGTCCCTTTGGATTTTGAAGCAGTCACCAAGAAAATGGTATAAGAGATTTGATTCATTCATGCTTGCTCAGGATTTCTGAAGAAGCACTTATGGTAGTTGTGTCTACATAAAGAATAGTAAGAATGAGTCAGTGGTTTATCTGCTCTTATATGTTGATGACATGTTAATTGCAACTAAAGATATGAAAGAAATTAGGAAGGTTAAAACAAAGCTGAGTAAAGAATTTTAGATGAAAGATGTTGGAGACACCAAAAAGATACTTTGTACCAAGATAAAGAGAGATAGAAAAGATGGAAACTGTACCTAAATCAAAGGGGTACATTCAAAAAGTTCTCTATAGGTTTAACATGAGCAAGTCTAAGCCAGTTGATACTCCTTTCATAGCTCATTTCAAGCTTTTATGTGACTTATGTCCACAATCAAATAATGAAATTAATCATATGTCACAAGTTTTGTATTCTAGTGTAGTGGGATCTCTTATGTATGTTATAATTTTCACATGTCAAGATTTATCTTACGCAATCAGTGTGGTTAGTAGGTACATGGAAAATCTAGCAAAAGAACACTAAAAAGCTATTCAATGGATTCTTAGGTATTTGCGTGGAACTAGTGATATTTGTCTTCAATTTTAAAGAACTAGAGAGTCAGTCATTAGATATGTTGATTCTGATTATGCGGGGGACCTTGATAAGAGGATATCTCTTACAATAAATGTTTTTACTGTTGGGGGTTGTGCTATCAGCTGAAGAGCTACCTTACATGATACCGTTGTGTTGTCTACTATAGAGGTAGAATATATGGCTATTACAAAGACTTGTAAAAAAGCTATATGGTTATGGTTTGTTTAGTGAGCTCATCGATGACTTATAAATTTTCACACTGTTTTAGGACAGTCAGAGTGCTATCTTTCTCACTAAAGATCAAATGTTTTATGAGAAGACGAACCATATCGATATTCGTCATCATTTTGTTCGTGAAGTGGTTGCTCAGGGTGATTTTACTATGAGTATCAGTACTCATGATAATCCTACTAATATAATGACCAAGACTTTGCTCACATCCAAGGTCAAGCATTGTTTGAGCTTGGTTTGTATTAGTTGTTGATTTTGCCCTCTTGGGCTTTTTCGAAAGAAGAGGTTTACTAGAGTTCTGAAGATATATTTTAAATAGTGGAATTTGTATCAAGGTGGAGATTGTTAGAGTTCGGTGTGACCCAAATTCTATCGACGCCAAACCGATTTCTACCCATGTTAGGAATCTCAGTATGGTAGGGTTTCAAATTTTATGTATAAATATATGTTTGAATCGTAAAACTCATTGTACCAATTTTTATTAGTGATTTCTCTCCTCTGCCCGTGGTTTTTTTACTCATCTTGGGTTTTCCATATAAATCTTAGTGTCCATTATTTTCTGGTTTTTTTTAAATTCTTGTTTGAATTTCAATAAAGAGCACTCTACTGATATTGATAATTACACTTACAGAGTAGTACTTGTACCCTTTTAAATTTAAAGTACTCAACGAGATAAGATTCTTCTATCAAATATTTTGATTCTAACAGTACCATTACCAGTTATCCGACAAGGTATGTAATTACCAATTAACACAACACCTTGAATTGGCTTTGCATGTCAAAAACAAATTCCAATTGTAACACATATGGAATGAACAAGCTAAATCAAGAGTCTAATCTTTATTTGACTTTGAATTTTCCTCTAACACTACTAGAAGATCTTTATTCAATGATGTTTTTCTTCTACAACGTTGGCTGCACCAAACATCATTGATTGCTTTCCCTTCTTATCATCTTTCTTAATTTAATTATGTAATTTACGGTACATAGATTTAATGTACCCCTTCTCTTGACAAAAGTTATAGGTTCTATCACAGTTTTTTGACTTTGATCTACCCTTCGAATGTTGAACATCATCACTGCCATTACGAAGCATTCTCCTTGAGACTCAGATCTAACAAAAATTTGCTTCATTTTCTCTTTTTATAACAAAGCACTATAAACTTCTTCCAAAGTCAGATTTTTCCTACCGTATAAGAACGTATCTCTGAAAGCACTATTTGAAGCATACAAAAAGCAAAGTAGAATCAAACTTAAATCCTCATCATCGTACTTGCATCCCATGGTCTCCATATCTAAAACTATCTCATCGAATGCAGTCAAATGTTCTTCACTATAATCTTCCATCAATTGATGAGAATAAAGTCATTGCTTCAAATGCAACTTGTTAGTAAGAGTTTTCTTCATATACAACTGCTCCAATTTTAACCATAATTCAACTACAATTTTCTCATTCAAAATGTCCTACAAATTTTGATTTGACAAATGCAGAGATATCAAAGATATAGTTTTTTGATCCTTACAAGTTTTTTCCTCTTTATTCCATGACGTGGATATTTTACTGGGTCGTAACAATGTGTCGTGTAAGTTCATTTGTGTGAACACATTTTGCATATTCATCTGACATAACAAAAATCTTATATTTTGATCTAACAATGAAATATAAAATTTCAACTAACTAGTCCCCCTAAAAATTTCAAAATATCACCCAAAAATTATTTGTACCTAAAATATCTAGACCAATAAAACTCACTAGAAAATCAGATATTTTCAAGGAATAAATCTGTAAAATCCACAATGTTTAAATTTTATATTTTTTCTGAGTAGTTTATTGCTTTGACCAAGTCAATTGCCACATGTCGTTGCTCTTCAGCCACGTGTGAAGGGGTCCAGTTAATGGTTAACTAGCGCGTTATGTGTTCTCCTTAGCCTGAAGTTGTGGAATTGTGTTCAGTAAATTCTTATTTTCCTTAGATTGCTTTTGGTGTTTTGTCGGCTTGCATAGGATTAGAATTTAGGCAATTTATTCCATATTTAAAATTTAATAATTTATATTATATTTATTAAGTAAATAATTATATTTTTAATTTTCCTTCTTAAAGGAAAATTCTTTTCCTTTTTGGGGCATCATCCGCAGAAGAAATTGGCAAGTGAATCTTGTCATTTTTCTTCTTGATCCATGTTCATGTTGTCCCGTTCTCTATCTTATATGAAGGCGTTTCATGGGTAAGTTCGTTTCTAACTTCATTTTCCATCTTAGAAATTTTTTGTTTTTATTGGTTTTAGATTCGAGCTTGGAAACTTGAATCTAAGGGAAATTTCTTGTCTATATGGGTAGATTTAGAGTTTATGCTAGAGTATTTGCTGTTTGGAGGCCAAAAATGGAGGAAATGAAGCGTTTCCGTTGAGGAAATTCCACTAGAAGGTTGTCTCAGTCGACCGTTTGTCATGCCTAGTCGATTAGCTAGGTTGCTGGCCTTCACAGAGGTCAACCTTAGTTGTTGAGGTTGACTATGGCAATCGACCACACCAACAGGGTGGTTGACCATAAATTGGACAGATTGGTCATCTACTGTTCTCGATCAACCGTTACAGTACCCTGGTCGACCGCATAGTGCCTTTTTGGTGTGTTTCTGAGTCGTTTACACATCGGATGGTTCATAGACCCGGTATGGGACCCTTCCACCGTACCCTTGTCATTATTAATGGAAGGTTCTAAACTTTGACATCGTTTGAGGCTCGGTCGAGTTGTGGATTACGAGCCAACTCCCAATGAAGTAGTACTTAATTAACTTCAGCTAAGTCTCCTTGACTGTTGGGTCATTAGAGTAGGGAGTATTGTATCTTGTCGACTGCTAGGTCTTTTGAGGTTTTTGTTGTTGAGTCTTGGATGGTTGCTATCATGTCTTATTAACCGCTGTGAGGTCTCAGTTGACCGTCATTGTGTCATGTTGACACTGGGTTGTCCCAATCAAATGTCGCAGACCTTTGTTGATGGTTGAGTGGTCCTAGTTGACCCTTGTCGTGTCCTGTTCACACTAGACAGTCCCAGTTGGCCATAGTCGTGTTCGATTGATTCAGTTATATCTCATTGACTACTGAGTCGTTAGGTTGGGAGTGTCATATTCCTTCGATCGTAGCCATGTCTTGTCGACCGATGGGTCTTTTTGATTAATTATTGTTGTACCTGATCAACTGCACTGTTTGTTTCGTGGAGTTTAGGTTGGTGAACTTCATGAGGCTTTGTCAACCATGTCTAGTTTCCAACTAGTTTTGTATTTCGGTCTAGGAATCTTGTTGAGTTTTGGTTTGAGATTTTGAAATTGGCTTGGTTTTAGGTTCCGGCGATGTCCCCAATTTTTGTGCATGCATTTGACTGTGTTTGGCTTGTCGGCTTGGCTCTACTATGGTCATCGAGGTAGGAATTTTATACTTTATCGCATTACATTGCATCATAGTTTTCACACTATATTTTGTGGGATTACCACATATGAAAAACTGACGGGGACTGTTTAACAGCACGTTAAGTTTTATACTATGTATGTTAATGAGTTTTACATGTTTACTTTGCATATATGAATTTCATGGTGTGTCATGATTTGGATAGGGGAAGTAGTATCCTCTTGATACTTTGGATAGTCTCGATGTCAAAGTATCACGAGAATAACCTTGATACATCTTCTACTTTTTGAAGATGTTTTGTTTATGCGCTGTGTGAAAATAGATAATAGGGCAATGTTGACGCATCTTTTGGGTTTCAAATCCCTAAACCTAATTAGGGTGTTTAAGTGTTTGGATTGTGTTGTCGCTGATTAGTTCACCGACAACCCTTGTGAGGGACTAGATCTTTAGATCGCACTTACAATATCTGTTAGCCTAAATGTATTAGGCTTAAGTTTGTTTTGATGATGAATGTTTTGAGTGAAATAATAAGTTGTTTATTGTGTTTATTGATTTTTTGCTTAATTGATTATTCATTATATTTATATTAATATTTATTGAAAATACCCTCAAAACAGGTATTAAAGTGTGCTAACATATTTATTTAAGTCCATGCAATGAATTTATATCGTTTTAGAACTTAGAAATTGTGTAGATGACATTTGCGATGCATGTGGTCGTGTATGGTGAAGTTCTAGTTGACCAAAAATGGCTCCTAGCATTTTTGGTCGCACCGTGGACAAGCATGTGGTCGAATGATGCGTCCAAAAAGCTTTACAGATTGCTCTCGGTGTTTTCAGACGAGCTGCGGTTGAAGGTGCAGTTGAGTTTTGCATCCGAAATGGTAAACAAATTTATTCGACAGTTTTTGGATGCACTACGATCGAGCAGGTTGACCGAAAATGTTCACATAATGAATCTAGAGTTTTCTGCATTTTTCAGTAGTGGTACAGTGCGGATGGAGATTCGGTCGGCCGAAAAACATCACAAAAGCTGAAAAACAATTTTTGTTCGGGAGTGGTCAATTGCTGTATGGACGCTGGTTGACTGCTGCCTGTATATTTTTGATAGTGAGCTTAACAGTCAGATATTCAACAACTACTTTCTCGAACGGCTATAAGCGGTCGACCGAAAGGTTTTGGTCGACCAAAAATGGACAGTTTTATAAATATATAGACTTCAGTAGTTCATTCTACACAACCTGGAATTGAGGCGAAGCCCCGCCAAAATTTATATTCGATTCCAAATCCATTATTGAGCTTGTCAAATCCTACTCTCCCTATCCCAAACTTGAGATTTCAATTTGGGAGAGTTTGGACTAGTTTTACGCTTTCAATTTTTGAAACATATTGTACTAAAATTTAAAGGGTGACTCCCTACAAATTCGTCAAATTAGGGTAATGCCCCGAAACAGTCAAAGACTCAATTGACGACCGGAAGCTCAATCAAAGGGTGACTCCCCGCAATAGTCAAGTAAAAGGATGACACCCTGGAATAGTCGGTTGTAACGGCTTGCTTGGCACCCGTAAGCCAATCTAGTGAAGGATCTCTAAGTGGACTCTTAAAGCGCGGACGTAGACGAGATTTGTTGAATCGCGTAAACAAACTTTGTGTGCATGTCTTTCCCTTAAACTCTTTACATTGATGCATTTATTGTTTAATTATAATTGTTAAATCACTTAGGGATCAAAAATCAAATATCGTACAAAAACGTTAGAATACCTAATTAACTCCCCACCCCCTCCTCTTAGGTGTATATCGATCCTACAGTATCTTCCTTCGAGCTCATGAGGCGTTGCCATTTTTGGACTACCGCTTTTTTGTGTGCTTGTATCGGAGGGTCCTTGTATGAGCCTTCTTTTTCATTGATCCTCATTCTAACTAATAAAAAAAGTTGGAGCCTTATTTTCTTATATCTTGCTAGGTATCCAATAATCTTTTGATGATTGCCTTATTGATGGCTCGTGAAGCTTGTTTTGATGATAAAGTATGTTTTGAAAAATGATTTTTTTTAGACTCATGCATGGTTATGGTAATGAGTGTAGGCAAGGGTACAAACTCGAGTACATTATTTTGTTTGATCATAGTTTTGGCGAGAAAAGGTAAAACCAGTTTTATTAAGCATTGCATTTAGTATAAATTCCCTACTGAGTTAGTCACTCACCCCTTAGACTATATTTCCCCCCTAGGTTTGATGTATAGGTTCTATGTGGGGTCTTTGCAAGATGTTTGCTTGTGCTCCCCCTTTTAGGTGCTTTGACTTTCCTTTGGATGGGAGAATGTATGTCAGTCCTATCCTTTTGTCTCTGGTACGTAAGGGTTTGTTGTATGATGTTGTTTAGTTTCGTTTCCTGCATAGTGTTTTTTTCTTGTTATTATTATGCTTTCTTTGATTCTAATTGATCACTTTGTGGACCCTAGACCAATGGTTTTGGGTCTTGGGCTTAATTTTATGTTAAGACTTCCGCTGACTTTCAAGCATTGGGCTAAGCAATCGAATCCTCTCTGAGTATCGGGTCCTTTAACTCGGCATTTCTGTTAGCCCATCTCCAGGTCGTGACAAAAATATTTTGGTATCAGAGGATGGTTCCACTATTCTTGGGAGTGATCACTTGAGAAATTAATAGTATAATGTTTTGGTCATGTGTCAACTGTACATGAAATTGTTCCAACACTAAGTCAAATCTTTGAATGAGTCAATATGCTACTTGGAAGTCATCTTGGGGTCCTTTGCTAGTGGATGACCATGTCATTTCAATTTCACATAAGTAGTGGGTGTGCTCCATGGATCATTATGTGAAATTATTTTGGATTACGAGTATATGAACTCGTCTGGGTTCTTTCCCGTGTGTGGGCCTAGGAGGTTCAAAATTTGAATACTTCATCTTAAGACATGATCCAAGTCTCAGTTCTTTTCAAAAGTCCTAGACTTGTCTTGTTTTGTTTGAAACTCAGGACTTCATTCATAGACCTTAAATTAGATACTTGTAGTCTTTGTTTCCTTGGTTTAGAGATTGTTGGTTAAAGTCTCTGAATGAGTTTTGTTCTTATGCGTTTTAGCGTTAGTGTAGACTTATGTGTAGATTGTTAGAAATATTTGATTCAAAAATTAGAATCGTTCGATGAGTTTTTCTAGAGGGACGACTGCAACGGAGGTTACCCTGATTGAGGCTTACTTTGTCTATGATTAGGGATAGGTTATGTTGTCATGATACTCACACGCTCATCTTCTGTGACTGTCACACTTGTTCTGTAGTAGGACTGTAACAAATGAGACAGTGATATTTCTCGTTAGTTAGAATCTGAATGTCTATCTTGGAATCATTTTTTCTAGTTTTTGTTGTGCCTTAGGATACTTGTGCTTTGGTATATCAGAGGATGTTAGTGGTTCGATTCTTGTAATCTGTAATTTTGTTGGAATACCGTTTAGTTCGCATTAATCGTATTCTTGTGTATTTGTTGTTCCTTTCCTCGTGTCACTGTATCAGTGGGTTTCGGGAGAATTTTGGATAATTGACACTACCATTGTTCGTGTAAAGAACCTTTCGATGCCGTAGGTCCAGATTCATTTCGATCAATGTCAATTTTATGTCTTCTAGACCATCCCTTCGTTAAGACAGTGTATTTTAAATTTTTTCAAAATCTCTTGTGAAATAAGAGCTGTTGTTGGTTCTTGTCTAGTAAAGGTTTCATATGTTGTCAAAAGAGTGGAACCTCCTTTTTCTTTGGGGTTCCACATCTTGTTAATTAACTTCTCTTATTGTTGCGTAGACAGTCGTTGGAGTTGAAGACAGACAACGATTTCCATTGATTGGTTGAGTGGGCATAGTTGCTAAGTTGGTCCATATTGTCTGTTGAAATGTGGGTTGCACTTCCCAATGGACTAATTAGTGTGTCCCTCGACCAGGATGTTTGGTTCTGACGCAGCTTAATTTTGAGCTCTACTTTGACCTTGTCCATGTTGTATAGGAGGTCTGTGTTATTCTTGGGAATCTAGGATCATAGTTGCAGGAGTTGTTTTATACAAGAGTTGTTCGCGTGTTGTCCTATTCTCGTTTCATATGTAAGTTCGCTTCTAGCTTCATTTTTCCGTTTGGAAATTTTTAGTTTTTGTTGGATTCAAATTCGACCTTGGAAACTCAAATCAGAGGGAAATTTATGGACTATGTTGGTAGATTTGGAGTTTATGCAAGAGTATTGGCCATTTAGAGGCCAAAAATGGAGGAAACATGGTGTTTCTGTAGAGGAAACTGCCCTGTAAGTTCATCCCCCACAACGGCTAGTTGTGCCCGATCAACTGCACTTGGTTGCTAGCTTTCGTAGAGGTTGAGCTTTCCTGTTGAGGTCGACCACACCAACAGGGCGGTCGACCACAATATGGACAGATTTGTCGTCTACTGTTCTCGGTCAAATGTTGTAGTACCCTAGTCAACTACATAGTACCGAAGACCGGCAAGCGAAACTCATCATTTCTCTTACTGATTTTTGTTCATGTTGTCTTGTTCTCCATCTTCGATGAAGGTGTTTCGTGGGTAAGTCTGCTTCTACCTTCATTTTTTCATTTGGAGATTTTTTGTTTTTGTTAGATTCAGATTCGACCTTGGAAACTCAAATCCGAGGGAAAATTCTAGTCTATGTTGGTAGATTTAGAGTTTATACAAGAATATTGGCCATTTGGAGGCTAAAAACTAAGGAAATGGGGTGTTTCCATCGAGGAAACTGCCCTAGAAGGTCGTCCCGATTGACCGCTAGTTGTGCCCAATCGATTACGCTTGGCTATTGGCCTTCGTAGAGTTTGACCATAATTGCTGAGGTTGACCACACCAATAGGGTGGTCAAGCACAAAATGGACAGATTGGTTGTCTACTATTCTCGATCGACCGCTACAGTACATGTCACGATCCAGAGGCAGGCCAAACAAAAAGGTTTGGCCGAACGACTTGACCCTCAGAGAAGACCTAATAGCCCAGCCCAAGGCAGATGCAAAAATAAAAGAAATAAAAGAGTGTGACAACCCGGTATCAAACAACACTCATGCAAAGCAGTGAGAAATGAGAATAATACCATCAATAATGCCTTGATCCTCTTGTCTGTAGGGGTACTCAGCTCCATTGACTGCATAAGCCTGCCCAGCTGCTTTCTCCTTTCCCTTATGACCTCTACCATGGCCACACCTAGATGAACTAGGACTAGTGTAATATCTTAAAACTTTTAGTTTACTTAATATGAATTGTGTATGAGATATGTTTGTTAATGATAATATGTTTGGAAATGATAAAATTTGAATGGTTGTTGAAGTTATTTGTTGTTGAAATTGTGTTAAATGAATTTGTAGGGAAAATGACAAATCAACCATCATACTTTGTGATCAATGAAAAGTCAACCACTAAAGTATTTTTATTGATAAATTAACCACTAAACTATGAAAAAAAGTCACCATAAACATCGTTGTCATGTTTGCTATTAAACGTATTAAATTCGATCCTCGGTAGAACAAAAGTGTATTGATTTTAATTTGCCGCGGAACGATATTTTTAAAAATAATGTTCTAATATTGACGGTCCGCCATGGAATGACTACGTTCCATAGTGGATTTATAATGATCCACCGTGGATCATCGTACCTCATTCTGTATTCCTATGCCCTACTATATAAACCTCAACTGTGTGCTACGGCAAGTTCATCGCAAACAACGAAATTCTTGGCGAACATTTGAACTCTTAGACCTTTGTTCCTCACTGTTTCAAAGATACCAATGGATTCCCATGTAAAGAAAATGCTGCTCAAGCAAAAGGGTGGTCCGTCTTAGGCTCAGCCATGGCCACGGCCAGAAACGACAAACTTCGATCGTGAATGAATTCCGATTGCAACCAAGCTTGTTGGTCAGTTTCACGGAAATGTACCTGCCGTGGTGCAAGGTGGAGCACCCGCGGTTCAAGTTGGAGCAGCTGTGGTTAACGTTGGAGGACCTGTGGTTGCCCCTATTACATATGCTGAGGTTGAAGCACAACCTTAACCTCAAGAACGACTAGGAGCAGGTGCATTGGTCTGTTTCCAACCCATTACAGCGAGGTTCTACTCCCCACTCTTCAGAACAGTTGACGCGAACGAAGGGTATGATGCTGATGTTAAACACCATTCAATTGTTGTTTCTAGAAGAGTAGATTTCGAGTCATTGACTGAGTTGAAATTGAAGAATTGTTTGAGGGGGCTGACTTAGCCAGTTTGTGTCAATTGGGTGGAAGTTACTATGAACGGATTGTTAAACTATTTTATGCAAATTTGAAACTGTCCACCCAACTATTAAAGGTTTGCACATACATGTTTGGATAGAGAGATGACACCAATATGTTTATGCGATTTGGAAAATCCTGCCTACATTCGCACTCCAAGCTTCTGATTTGGAGATCCTCAACTGCCCAATCTCCTTGATTGGCGATGTTTGACTTCACAGATTTCAAACAAACCTTTACATACTATTCACAAGGTGTCATCCCCTGGATTCTTCATGGGCGTCAATCAGCATTGTTGAATATTTCGGGGTGTCACCCTTTCGTGTAGAGTTTGGATACAAAAGATAGGAAATAGAAAATACAATTTCAATCCTAAGCTCTTCAAATGTAAATCTCAAGTGTGGCAATGGAAGAGCAGGCCTAAGCACTCAAATATAGAGAGGAATGAAGTAGAAAGGTCTAGGACTAATTTGGAGTGTTTCTCTCTCAGTTGGATTGTTATTCAATGCAATTTCAAGTGCCTCTATATATAGAAATTGCTTTGGCGGTCAACCACCTCTCTTTCGGTCGATCGCTTTCTAGCCGTTGAGATTCGACTGTTGGAATTTCTGACTGTTGGAGTATTTTGGCGAAATTCAGCTTCGACGGTCGACCGATCACTATTCATCAATCGACCGCTGAGGCATATGCTTCAGTGGAACTATCAAATATTTGGTAGCGATCAACCCGTCCTCCATGATGGTCAATCGCACCAATTGCAGTTTTAATTCCAAGCTCTCTCTGCCATTTTTTGGTGGACCATTTTTCCCTTGCTTGACCGCAAAACTAGGATGTAATCTGTTTTGACTTGCGGTCTACCATTTTTCCTCTGCTCTACCGCCTAACTGGGAAGCAATCTATTTTGACTTGCGGTCAAACAATTAGTTGACCAGATCTTTGTGTAGACTATTTTGGTCGACCATTTTTCATGTTTTAGTCGACCTCTTGCCTCTTTTTTGCATTACTTTAATCTTCTAAGTCCCAATACTCAACCTATAAGCTACATGACCTCAGGCAAATAGGTTAGATAACATAAATACCCATTTTAAGATTATTTCCAATAAATAATAATAACATATTTATTAATTCAAATAAATTTGCAATAAACAACATAATTAACAAATAAAATCATCATCATCAAAACACATAACTAATGTCTATTAGGCCGACAAATATATGTTGATGTTTATGTTTTGTTTTGTTTGCTTGGATAATATTTGATTTTGATAATGTCACAGAGAGGATGGACTAAGAAAAACTCTTGCAAAATTTTCAATTTTGTGAAAGAGAAATTGACTCAAACCATTTCATTCATCATCAACCAACAACTAACATGTTCATTACAACAATTTAAGCAACATGTGCATAACACCAAAAATATACAAGGCTAAGGAATTTTGTCTTTTTGCGGCAGAATGTATGTCATTCTGCCCCAAAAAGAATGATTTTTGTGGCAGAAAGAAAACTTTCATCACCGAACGTTAGCGTGGTCGATCAAAAAGTGAGGGCGGTCGAACGGCTGAAGTACAGATTCAAAATTTGGCTTGGGGAAAAGTTGGTAATTTGACATTTTCATACTAATAAATTTTCATTCATAATCAACAACCCAATTATCAATTTCATTACAAACATATCATGTACATGTGCATTACAAACGCAAAGCAATTTATCAATTCAATTACAACCATATCATGCATATGTGCATTACAAACGAAAACCAAATTATCAACTCCATTACAAGCATAGAATGTACATGTGCACTAAAAATTAATGGATCTAACCACGTCAAACATTTGTATTGTTTCTTGAGGAACATCGAATTGTCTACCTCAAATAAATTGTTGTAGATAATGTATATTTGGTTTCGATGCATAGTTAATAGTTGCTTTGACTGAGTGTTGTATTCGCCACATGGACTGGTACTGTTTGTTACCTTGCATGTTTGCTCACTCAATCTCATTATCTTATGTTTCTTATTTGATGGACTTTTCGTGATTCGTAAGTTTTTTAATGCCCATTTTGCCCGTTGATTGCAAAAATACGTCTTATCATCAAGCAAAAATTGATTTTCCATCTTTCTCTCAAAGTACGCTGATGTTGTGGCTCTAGAAGCGGGCCACATTGCATCCTTGAACAACATGTCTTTAAATTGTTTTTGAAAATTTGCATACAGGTGTCAGATGCAAAACCGATATTTCACTTTCTCTGTAAACTCTGAGACAGTTGACACCAACCCCTACAAAGATTCACAGTATGAGTCAAACATTGGTACACAATGCAAAACATAAACATAAAAGGCAAAAGTAATCAAACGGACCTTTTGTTGGTCAGAAATGATTGTCCACCCATTTCTAGACGGGGTGTTTAGATTCTCGAGCAATAATTCTAGAAAACAGCTCTAACAATCCCTACATTTTGCTTCAACCACTACTATAACTATCGGATAAATTTCACCTTTCCCGTTGATGATGATAGCAATGAGCAGGTGGCCTTTGTGGTTCAACAACTACTAATGCTTCAACTTCGCCAACTCGTGGTAAATTTTAGCTCTCAGAAATCTCTAGGGTTCACTAATCGCTAATCACTGCAAAATAGGTGAAAGAGTTGAAGGCTAGGTTTTGGTCATTGTCGGTACAGTTACTAGACTCCAAGTGCTCTGAGGCGCTCCGTTGTATACGAGTGTGCGTTTCTTATTCACCCATAAAAGATATTGTATACGAGTAATCAGAGAAACTTTGTAAAGAGGAGCTACTTCTACCATTTCTCCGATTACTCGCATACAAAGTCTTTTATGGGTGAATAAGAAGTGCACACTCCCATACAATGGAGCGCCTCAGAGCACTTGAAGTCCTGTAACTATACCGGCAATGGCCGAAACCTAGCCTCCAACTCTTTCACATCTTTACAGCTTCTAAATTTATGAACACCAAAAACTTCATCTTGCTCAATAGGAAAACTGTAGTACTTAACTCTTAGAACATCGTCATTGAGCTCTACTCCAACATTATACCTAGCATTGCCATTGGAGGACCGAAACTTAATCACCTCACAGGTTGGACTATCTGACAATGACATCGTCAATTTAGTGGGGGAGAGAGAGGGGCAAGGTAACGACAATTGAGTTTAATGGTTGCATTGAAGGATTATATACATCATTTTGTCTAGGGTTTGCTAATACTTTCCGTGGCGGAAGGTTGACATTTTGCAGTTCCACCTTGGAACGTCAGTCCTAAAACGTTAAACGTTTTAATTTTTGTTCAACAGCAGAACACTACACATTCTGTAACACCCTGATTTCCCGTAACGAAATTAAGTAAGGATAATTGAGAAATTAATTGGGTGTAATTGGATAATTGAAGATTTATTTGATGGAGTTAATTAAATAAAGGAGGAAAATAAAAGCAGAAAGATTTAATTGAAATAAAATGTAAATAGAAGAAATAAATAAGATTTAAAGTAAAAAGAAATTGAAAAAAAAAGGGAGAATTGAACTGGTTTTCCCTGAACCGTTTTGGTTTTAAAATAAAAGAATGGGGAAAGGGAGAAGGGAACCCCGCGGCCAAACTTGAAGCGAAGAAGAGAGAAGGCAAAGGAGAGACTCGGGCGACGGGAGGCGAAGGAGATGACTCCTCACGGGAGATTTTCTTTGTGAGACGGGTGTGATGAACGGGTTGCTGTCTGATGTGGGATGAGCGAGGTGTTGTTCGGTGGGCGACAAATGACAACACGTGGAGCGAGGGCAGTGTATGGCGAGGCTAGGGCTTGGTGTAACTGACCTTTGGTGACAGAATGGATGAAGGCTTCCACGAGCTGGATTCTTTGCAGCTTCTAACGGAGGTTTTAGAGACAAAGGCTTTGCGAACGGTTGTGGCAACGTCTAGTCCGTTTGAGGTATGCGCCCTGTGAGTTTTGGATTCTCGGCCTCCAATGCCGAGTTATATGAATTATTTGGATTTTGATGTGTTCTTCTCTGTCTATTTTTCGTTGATGAGAGTTGCTTCATTGTTGAGCAATTGTGCATTTTTGTGTTGCTGTGAGAATGGCCGAGAAGAAGATGGTGGATAGGAGTATAGGTTGTTCTCCTCTTGGGTCCTTCTGATGAGAATGGTTCCTTCATTCTTCTTTTGGGTTTTATGAGAAGAATATAATGTGGAAAATAACATAATAATTGGGTGTGATGCACTGATGTGTGGTTTGGTTTCTGCCCGTGAGATGTTTTGAGAGAGATTGTTATGCTATTTTAGTTTTGTCCTTTGGGTTGTTTTCTATCTGATTGGTTGTTATTGAATAGCTGCTGCGTATGGAATGTTTTGGGATTGAATGTTTTGAGTTAATTATTGTCGAATGAATTACTCGTTAAGATTGGAATAAGCCATTGAATTGGATTAGATTGAAGAGTTGTTTATAATCTCCTTGTGATTAAAGTTGGAAATGTGCTCTATTGGTTTATAGATCTCTCGTGCTACTGTTATTGAACGTGGGAGATGCATGGAGATGTTCTCTATAGTTATAGTTTGATAAATATGCTCCCTATTAATTGAATGTCTATATTCTGAGTGGAATTCTGTTGGTATATAGAGTTGTGAACCTGTTAGGTAATTAAGTTGAGTATTGGAATTGTTAAGTGTTATGGTTTATGAAACTCTGTGGGAGGTTTAATTAATGATTAAATGTTATTGACTTTGAAGATATTGTGAAGGATAACATTAAGCACTAAAACTCCGTAAAGACACGAGGTAAGTGACATGCATATGTTTTGGTCTTTAGGGCCCTACATCGCAAGAGTTAGTAATTTATATGTTGATTGTTTACCGCTTTATAGTAAGATATTGAGCATGTATATTCCTTTATTAGGATAGAAATATATTGAGCATGTTTTGCAAATTGTACTGCAGTTTGATAGGTGTTTATTAGAATTAGGCTCTTTTAATGATGTGTTTAATAGATGAGCATGATTAGAGATTATAGTATTGATATGATAAAATTTATGCATTTATGAGCATCACGCATCATGGTTTTCAAACGATACGAAAATGGGTTTTCATGCATGGTTTTGAAAAGAAAATGGAAACGGATACTAAATGGAAATAAATGTAAATGAATATGTTACAGGATGAGACTGTGTTAAAAGGCTTGGGAATGAATGTGTTACAAAATGAGGCTGTGTGTCAAAAGGCCTAGGAACGTGGACGTTATAGGATAAGGCCTGGGGTGCCAAAAGGCCTGGGAATGTAGGCGTTACAGGAAGAGACAGTGTGTCAAAAGGCCTGAGAACGTAGGCGTTCAAGGATGAGACGGTGTGTCAAAGGCCTGGGAACATATGTAAACATAAAAGAAACAGAGCCAGAAATAAAAGAAAAGAATAGTAAAGTAAAGATAAAGAAAACGAAAATGGTAATGGAAATGGAAACACGAACATGAACGAAAATGGAAACGGATACAGATATAAATACGGTTACGAATACGGATACAGATACATAAACATAAATGGAAATGGAAACATAAACTGATTTTTAAAAACAAAAACAGATATGGATACAGATATGAGAATGGAAACGAAAATGGAATCAACAACAGAAATAGAAACGAAAACGAAAACAGAAACGGAAATGCAAACGAGAACGGAAATAGAAATGGAAACATAAATAGTAACAGAAACAGAAACAGAAACAAAAAAGAGACTAAAACGTATAAGATAAAAGAAAACGCAAATGGATAATGACATGTGGTTTTAAAAGATGCATAGCATGTTTAAAGTTTTCCTTTATATCACTTACTGAGCCTTAGGTTCATTAGTTAAGTCTTGCGATGTAGGTACACGCACAAGAGAACAGGTTAAGGAGCAGTTGATGAAAGGTTTGCACCCGCGGATCTTGAGGCTGGTTAGGCTAATGGATTAAAGAGAAAAGAGTTTTGTAAATTTAATGTAAACAATTTATTTATTAAATGAATTGTTTATGCTTCCCTTACGTTTTGAGAAAAAGAATTTCAAAATTATAGTCTTCCGTTGTTTATAACGATTTAAATAACGAGTTTAAGAAAAGGGTTTTTAACGATCATGTTTTAAGAAAAGAACTCTGATTTCAATTTAAAAGGTTTTAATAAAGATTTCAGCTGTTTTTATATAAGAAAAGAAAAGAAAAGTTTTAAATTTCACGCGATTTTCAAAAGGTAATAAAAACTGGGTCATTACACGTTCCGCCGTGGAACAAAAATTAAAATATTTAACTGCAAATGTAACAACAATGTTTATTGTGACTTTTTTCCATAGTTCAATAGTTATGTTGTTAGCAAAAATACTTTAGGGGTTGACTTGTCATTGATCACATAGTATGATGGTAGATTTGTCATTTTCTCAAATTTGTATTATGGATGGTATTTTTATGGCTTTTGAGGAGTAGAATTTCCAAGTGTTATGGCTAGTTTAGAATATGTATGGTCGACCAATTTTATTGGTTTGATCGACCAAACTTAGACAAATAAAATATAAATGATCTCAGGCTGTTTTGCGGTTGACCAGAATTGTGTGGGCGGTCGACTAGAAACATGATAGATTGAAATTTGCGATTCTCGGGTGGTTTTGGGGTTGATCAAATGTAAGAATTTAGTTGACCAAAATTACGACAAAATGAAATAGTTGAGCCTCGGTAGGTTTGCAGTCTACCGACATTGGAAAAGTGGTTGAGTGGTAATTTGAAAAGTCACTTAAAATCAAGTACAAAGTTATATTTTCATTGGTTTATGGGAGAGGGGTCGTACCATTACACAACCAGCTGAAACACACCTCTAACTTGATGCTGGAGAAGATGTGTTTAAGTGTTTCAAAAGCTAAAGGAACTTGAGGTTCTCTATATACTTTTTGAAGGAATCAAAGGTTTTCTATATAATTTTTATGAATTCTATGAAGTTATGGGAGTTGTAATAGAGAAAAGAAGTAAAAGATGAAAGAAACTGTAGGATTGGGTGGTTAGGATGTTTGATGTATGTTGTCTATCTTCATGGGATTTTTAGGTGAAATCAATTAACTATTTCATTTTAGATATCTTAAGGAAGAGAAAGGTGTTGAATTAATGAATTTGGTTAAGTATAGAGAAAGTTATGGATGGTTTTAGATGAATGAAAATTTGAAAGAAAAACCCTTGAACATGAATGTCTTGGATTGAAGTTCAAGGATGTGCTACTTAATCATGTGCAAGTAGTAGTTGTTAAGTGATTATTCAATGAGCATGTTATCGGAGAAGATTGTACTTTTGCATACTTTTTGTAATACCCCGAAAATATTTTTCTTCATTTCGTTGATGTATTAAATTTTGGAAAAGTAATATGTATAAAAAAAAATATATCATGTTGTGTGATGGAATGTGTCAATTATGCTCGGAAGGTATAGGGTAATAATTAAAAATGATTTAAGTATGGAAACTTAAGAAAAATGCCTAACAGTGGAGTTTCAGACGTGTGGGGACGGCATGCGGACGTGAGGTGGCGTCTGTGATCATACTGAATTTTGCCCCTGTACTTTGGGACAACATGGGGACAGGACTCTTCATCCTAAACTCAATTAGGACGACTTGCAGACGAAGTGGACAAAGAAGGTTTGCGTCCGCATTGAATCTGTACAATTCTGGGACACATTCGGACAACTTGCGGACGAAGCGGACGAGGATGAATCTCGTCCGATTTGACTCTGAACAACTTTTGGACACATTCGGACGTTGCATACGGACAAGAAATCTTGTCCGAATGTCGCCTGCAGACGATATATATGAGGTATTAGGACTTGTTTTCTCGTCCCAAATCGAGTTTCGAACGGATGCGGATGAGTCTGCGGATGCCTAGACTCCTCCAAATTATCGGGATTTCCGAGAAACCCATTTAAATTTCTTCTGATTTCTTGCTGTAATCAGCAAGAATCTCTTGTCCAGTCTACCCATGCAACGTCCAGCTCTCCCCTGTAGATGTGGAAGGCTTTCCACGTGGTCTTAGATCATTGGACCACATCCTCATTGAATTGGGCAATTGACAGTTTGTCTCCTGTGCAGCTTATCTTCTGCAACTGCCACTTCCTCTCCCTTCCGTCTATATAGGTAAGTTCCTGCTAAGTTACTCTGGTCTAGCAATTGTGAGGTGTGTGAGGGTGTCGCTCCACTAAGAAGAAATTTGGTGAAGTGGTGTGAATTGTATTGGTTACTTACTGGATTAATTGCTATTGGATTTTAATCGTCAAATGAAGCAAGGTAAGAAATTGTTTGTTGGTTTGATTATGAATCTCTGGTTAAGTCAAGTTGGACATGAAAAATGGGATTTATCATTTATGTTGCCTTGTTAGGAACTATTGGGAGATTGGAAGGTTTGGAGATAAACATTGGCTGCTAATTGCTAATATTTTGCTGTTGTGTTTACTGTTTTGCTGAGATTTTTCTATTGCAAGTTAAGGTAAGGATTAGAATTTTGGTTGGCCAAAGAAGGCCCTACGTTATGGGTGGATTGTTTAAATTCTGTCTGGATTGTTGTTATGATTATGGATTATCACCTTGTGCCTTTTGGATATCAAGTAAATGTTGATTTAAGGATGTTGTTTATAGCTTGTTATATTCCCTGGACTTCTTAGCTTGATAATCCACTATTGTCATTTCCTATTAAGTTTGAGATTCACCATGAAACATAAGTTGTACATTTGCTACTGTGGTAATGTGGGTTACAACATCTGTTGATATGGGTAATAACTAGACCTGCTAGTAACAAGGGATGAAAGTACTACCAGGAAACGGACTGTTATGTTTTGTAATGAATCTGTGTAGTTCTTTTGGAATGTTGTTGTTGACTTTAATTAGACTGTTACTGCATTTGTTGACATGGATAATAGCTAGACCTCTTAGTAACAAAGGGATGAAATTACTACCACGAACTTGACTGTTATGTTTGTAATGGATTTATTCTTCGTTAAAAATGTTGTTGCGGACTTGTAGTTGGAATGTCCTGACTATGATCATAGATTAAATCTCCTTACCAACCTAGAACTTCCTATGGATTTGTAATCGAATTTCACATTCACTATGTCATTAGAAATCTGTAAACGGTTGTTACTCCCTGTTTAACGAATAATGATTAAACTAACAGCAACTCCTAATTGAAATTTGGCCTGCAAACTTAGATGTGATTGTATTGGAATGATTGTGTTTCTCCTCCAAGTTATTTTGTAATTTGTTTTATGACATTCATGCATCACCCTAAGACTTATGAAATTGTTCACATGTTGTATGTCATCTTAAAATATATGTAAATAGACATGTGAGGGTTCGGGAGGATTGGGGATGGTTCTCATGGTGACACCTTTATTGGAGTGCCTACTCTCAATTAGAGGGCGGTGAGGTACGGTTAAGCCATGGGAATAATAAGATTCCCAATTCTCTTGTTCTGAAATCCCCAATGTTTTCAACAAAAGTGAATGGGTATGGCTCATGGTGACACCCCTATTGGTGTGTTTCCTCGTCGAAAATACGGTTAAGCCACGAGATCAATTGACTTATTCATCGCCCCAGCTACTAGACGAGATATGGTTCTCCTATGTAATGCATCGTGTATCATGCATCATATGGATTACATTTTATATTATGATTCTTGCTAGGCATTAGGCTCATTGTTTTCCCCGTAATGTAGGTGAATATTATAATTAAAATTTTGTACCATTGGAGGAGGAGGCGTTCCAGGATGACCCCTCGTGTTATCAATCGATTTGATCTGTAGGGTGTGGTCTGCATGACTTGGGATTGTTGGTATTTTGAGTGAAAAGGGCATTTTGGTAATTTACTGATTTCAATGTTTTGAATATTATAAGCAGGGACTTTTGTGTTAAAAACATTGGTAACTATTTTGTGAAATTATATTCTGCATGGTTTACTCTGATCTTGCAAATGAATTTCAAAAGTTGAATTAATAAAGCAAAAAATTTTATATGACGTATTTTTAAAACAAGAAAAATGTTTTCAAAATTTTGGGGGCATTATAGTTGGTATCAGAGCGCAACCAGGTCAAACTTGGTTCTGTAGACTGTTGATAACACAAGGATCGTCGTGGAACACTCCTACTGTAAGTAAAGTTCTAATTCTTGAACTCACAATTTTTGCCCCTAACTTACTAGTCCTTAAAATTTAAATGTAGAAAACAAATTAAATGGCATGACAAGCAAGAAATGACATGCCAGTACCTAATGAGCGGGATGAAGCCCTCAACCGCATTGCGGAAGTTGTTGAGCGACAAGCTCAATTTATGGCACAACAGGCCCAAGTTATTGAGAGATTGGTGGAACGTGGGAATGGTAATGGGCATGGTAATGACAACGGTAACGGGAATCTCCGTGTCGCTATAGCACCAGCGGAGGCCAGCTGGGAGCGGTTTCTGTGACTTAAACCGCCAACTTTTGAAGGCAATATTTCTATATTTCGGTAGCTGAGACGTAGATTCGTTCAATTGAGAAGATGTTTGCTTATGCTGACATTTGAGAAACTGAAAAAGTGAAATGTGCTGTGTACTTACTGACTCACGACGCATAGTATTGGTGGGTAACAATACAACCGACTCTGGATATGCAGACTCTCACCTGGAAGGGTTTCAAGGAATTATTCAATGAGAAGTATTTCAGCTTTACTGCTCAAAATCAAAAGTTTGCAGAATTTATAAGGCTACGTCAGATGGGGACTGTGTCTAATTATATTCGAAAGTTTGAAGCGCTATCCCGGTATGCCCTATACCTGGTCAGTGATAATGGATCTAAAGTGCAAAATTTTATACAATGATTGAAGGTTGAGATTCTGAGATGTGTGCGGATGTTTGGTATCCAGGGTGTTCCTTATTCACAGATCGTGGCTAGGGCACTGGATGCCAAGGACGTGGAAGGGATTGCCACCAGACAGAGAGAGTTTACTCAGAGAATTGGAATGAATAATCTGATTATTCAGCGGCGTGGAGTTCCACTTGAGAATCGTGGCATAAGGAGGCCACCTGGACCTGAGACACAACAGGGGCGTGACAAGCGCCCTGTGATTGAAGCAACTGTTACAGCACCTGCGGCACCTAAACCGTGCCCCATTTGTCAAAAGAGTCACCCTGGGCCATGCAAGGTTGGCACTGGCGGATGTTTTAGATGCAGGAAGCCTGGACATATATCGAGACATTGCCCAACTTTGACTAACAGAGCAGCTCCACGTGTATTTTCGATGCAAGGAGAAGAAAATGAAGAGGAAGAGCTACCGGCTGTCATATCAGGTACACAATTGTTATTCAAATGTTATACATATACCTGATATAATAATGTATTTCCCATTAGTTTTAGAAAGTTTCGTGCTTAAAATAAATGACATCTCTGAACAATTTAGGTACAATTTATATTAATGATGTGGCCGCGTATGCTTTATTCGATACGGGTGTCACTCACTCTTTTATTTCAACGCAATTGTGTATAAAAGCAAACTGTACAACTGGTATTCCTAAGAACGGTTATCGAGTACTCACACCTTCCGGTGAATATATGATTGCTAGTGGTATTCTTGAAGACTATGCAGTCCAGATCAATGACCAAAAATTTGGTGTGACTCTAATTGTTATGGATATTCAAGGATTCGACATTATTTTTGGCATGGATTGGTTGACTTTGAACTATGCCATTATGAATTGTGTGAGGCAAGAGGTTTGTTTTTATCCTATTAATGGCAAATTGCACATTTTTTGAGGAATTAAGGAGAAAGGCAAACTTGCAATTATTTCTACGCTAAAAGCAGATCAACTAATGAAGCACGGATGTGAAGGATTTCTCTTCAATGTTATAAACATTATGATCAAACTAGAAGTAAAGGTTGAGAATGTAATGGTGGTCCGTGACTTTCTAGAGGTTTTCTTGGATGATCTTCCTGGGATACCTCCTACCAGAGAAATTGAGTTTGTTATAGATCTACATCCTGGTACAGAACCAATTTCAAAAAATCCGTACAAGATGGCGCCTGCCGAGTTACGAGACTTGAAGATTCAACTTGAAGAGTTAATCACAAAGGGGTTTATTCGACCGAGTTTCTCACCCTAGGGAGCTCCTGTATTATTTGTGAAGAAGAAGGACGGATCATTGCGAATGTGCGTAGATTATCGTGAGCTGAACAAAGTAACTATTAAGAATAGATATCCTTTACCTTGGATCGATGATCTGTTCGATCAACTACATGGAGCTTGTGTATTTTCAAAGATCGATCTACGTTCGAGGTATTATCAGTTAACGGTTAAGCAAGAAGATGTACCCAAGATAGCATTTCGAACCAGATATGGATACTATGAATTTCTCGTGATGTCTTTTGGTTTAACAAATGCCCTTGCAGCTTTTATGGATCTAATGAATCGCATATTCAAGGATTATCTGCATAAATTCATCATTGTCTTCATTGATGACATTCTGGTATATTCTAAATCAGAGGAAGAACATATTGGGCATTTGAGAATTGCTCTATCTATTATGAAGCAACACCAACTCTACGTAAAGTTCTCCAAGTGTGAATTCTTGTTAAAAGATGTTAGTTTTCTTGGCCATGTTGTCTATAAAGAAGGAATTGTTGTGGATCCTGCGAAGATTCAGGTAGTTGTTCAATGGGTGCAACTGAAAGGTGTAAGCGATGTTCGGAGTTTTCTCGAACTGGCTGGGTATTACTGACGATTTATCAGTGGGTTTTCAAAGATTGTTATGCCTCTCACCAATCTGACCAAGAAAAATGTGAGATTTTGGTGGTCCGATAAGTGTGAAGAAAGCTTTCAGGAGTTGAAGCATCGTTTGACCACTGCACCAGTGTTCGCTCTACCTGTGGAGGGTGGCAATTTTTGTATTTATTGTGATGCATCCAAATATGAACTTGGCGGTGTTCTGATGCAGAATGGGAAGGTGATCGCTTACGCTTCAAGACAGCTTAAGCCCCACGAAGCTAACTATCCCACACACAACCTTGAGCTTGCTGCAGTGGTCTTTACGTTAAAAATCTGGAGGCATTATCTTTATGGGCAATGTTGTGAGATCTTCACTGATCATAAGAGTCTGAAATATATTTTTACACAGAAGGATTTGAATATGCGGCAACGTCGCTGGCTGGAGTTTGTAAAAGACTATGATTGTGAAATGAAGTTTCATTCGGGAAAAGCAAATGTCATTGCTAATGCTTTGAGTCGAAAGATTGCTTTGATGAGCGTAATGTGCCAGGAAATGCCAGTGGGACTGCGGAAAGATATACAGAAATTAGATGTACAGTTAGTTCCCGAACAGTTGGCAGAAGTTTTATCAGCTTTGACTCTCAAGCCTACTATACTTGAGAGAATTAAGGAAGTGCAAGTGATTGATGCTCTATGTGAAGATTTTAAACTCGATCCAACTATTCTAGAGTTTCAGGGCTACTCTTTATCTGCAGACGGGATCGTGAAGTATAAGAATCGGTGGTATGTACTTGAGACATTACTACAAATTGCGATAATGAAAGAGGCGCATTCTTCCAATTTTTCTATCCACCCGGGGTGTAACAAGATGCATAAAGACTTAAAGAAGCATTATTATTGGTCGAGAATGAAGCGCGATAGTACTTTCTATGTTACTCATTGTGACGTGTGTCAACAGGTGAAAGCAGAACATCGATGACCTGGGGGTATGCTTCAATCGCTGCCTATACCTGTGTGGAAATGGGAGCATATTACTATGGATTTTGTTACTGCATTACCCAAGACAAGGAAGGAACATGACGCAATCTTGGTGATTGTTGATAGACTAACGAAGGTTGCTCACTTCTTACCGGTATAGATGACATATGAATTGGGTCAATTTGTATAATTACATGTCAAGGAGATTGTTCAGCTTTATGGTGTACCCGTATCTATTGTATCTGATCGAGATCCTCGATTCACCTCCATGTTCTGGAAGAGTTTGAACAAGGCAATGGGTACAAAACTGAAGTTTAGCACTGCTTTCCACCAACAAACTGATGGTTAGAGTGAATGGACTATTCAGACATTAGAGGATATGTTACGTGCCTGCATTCTTGAGTATCGGGTCGGATGGGAAAAGATCCTCCAATTAGCGAAATTTGCCTATAATAACAGCTTTCAGGCAACTATTGGCATGGCACCTTATGAAAAGTTGTACGGTGGAAAATGCAGATCTCTCCTATATTGGAGCGAAGTCGGTGAAGATAAGTATTATGGTCCTGAGATAATACAGGAAACTACTGAAATCATAGATGTTCTTCGGCAAATGATGCAAGCGGCACAAAGTTGTCAGAAAGGTTATGTAGATAGTCGTCATAGAGACTTGGAGTTTACCGTTGGGGATCGTGTCTATTTGAAGTTATCACCGTTTAAGGGTGTTATGCGTTTTGGGCGCAAAGGAAAGCTCAATCCGCTCTATATAGGCCCTTTTGAGATCATTGAAAGAATCGGTCCTGTGGTGTATCGATTACTCCTGCCAGAAGCTATGTCGGGAGTACACAATGTATTTCACGTATCGATGTTGCAAAAATGTCTTAGTGAAGCCACTGGCGTGAGACTTGAGGAGTAGATCTGGGTACGTACTAATCTAAGCTACGAAAAAAACCCCTCAGAATCCTAGACACTAGTGTAAAGAGATTACACAACAAGGATGTCACTCTTGTGAAAGTATTGTGGCAGAATCAGTTCAACAATGAAGAGGCTACATGGGAAAGAAGAGATGATATGTTAGCCAAGTATCCAGATTTGTTTGTTTAGCTAAATTTTTGGGACAAAATTTTTGTAAGGTGGATAGGATGTAATATCCCGAAATATTTTTTTCCATTTAGTTGATGTATTAAATTTTGGAGAAGTAGTATGTACAAAAAAAATATATCATGTTGTGTGATGGAATGTGTCAATTATGCTCGGAAGGTATAGGGCAATAAATAAAAATGAGTTAAGTATGGAAACTTAAGGAAAAATGTCTAACAGTAGAGTTTCGGACGTGTGAGGACGACATGCGGACGTGAGGTGGCATCCGTGATCATACTGAATTTCCCCCTGTACTTTGGGACGACATGGGGATGAGACTTTTCATCCTAAACTCCATTCGGACGACTTGTAGACGAAGTGGACGAAGAAGGTTTGCGTTCGCATTGAATCTGTACAATTCTGGGACACATTCGGAAGACTTACGGATGAAGCGGACGAGAATGGATTGCGTTTGATTTGACTCTGGACAACTTTTGGACACATTCGAACACTGCATGTGGATGAGAAACTCATCCGAATGTCGCATGCGGATGGTACGGGTGAGGTATTAGGACGTGTTTTCTTGTCCCAAATCGAGTTTCGGACAGATGCGGACGAGTCTACGGATGACTCAACTCGTCCAAATTATCGGGGATTTTCGAGAAACCCATTTAAATTTCTTCTCTTTCTTCCGATTTCTTGTTACAATCAGCAAGAATCTCTTGTCCAGTCTACCCCTGCAACGTCCAGCCCTCCCCTGTAGATGTGGAAGGCTTTCCATGTGGTCTTAGATCATTGGGCCATATCCTTACCTTCTGCAACTGCCACTTCCTCTCCCTTCCGTCTATATAGGTAAGTTCTTGCTAAGTTACTCTGGTCTGGCAATTGTGAGGTGTGTGAGGGTGTTGCTCTGCTGAGAAGAAATTTGGTGAAGTGGTGTGAATTGTATTGGTTAGTTACTGGATTAATTGCTATTGGATTTCAATCGTGAAGTGAAGCAAGGTAAGAAATTGTTTGTTGGTTTGATTATGAATCTCTGGTTAAGTCAAGTTGGACATGAAAAATGGGATTTATCATTTATGTTGCCATGTTAGGAACTATTGGGAGATTGGAAGGTTTGGAGATAAACATTGGCTGCTAATTGCTAATATTTTGTTGTTGTGCTTACTGTTTTACTGAGATTTTTCTAT
This sequence comes from Begonia loranthoides, assembly GCA_022433065.1. Classification (NCBI taxonomy): domain Eukaryota; kingdom Viridiplantae; phylum Streptophyta; class Magnoliopsida; order Cucurbitales; family Begoniaceae; genus Begonia; species Begonia loranthoides. The sequence goes on along the minus strand of CM039468.1, from coordinate 47,688,295 downwards.
TGCAAGTTGAGGTAAGAATTAAAATTTTGGTTGGCCAAAGAAGGCCCTACATTACAGGTGGTTTGTTTAAATTCTATTGGGATATTGTTATGATTATGGATTATCACCTTTTGCCTTTTGGATATCAAGTAAATGTTGTATATAGCTTGTTATATTCCCTAGACTTGTTAACTTCATAATCCACTATTGTCATTTCCTATTCAGTTTGAGATTCACTATGAAACATAAGTTGTACATTTGCTACTGTGTTAATGTGGGTTAGAACATCTGTTGATATAGGTAATAACTAGACCTGCTAGTAACAAGGGATGAAAGTACTACTAGGAAACGGACTGTTATGTTTTGTAATGAATCTGTGTAGTTCTGTTGGAATGTTGTTGTTGACTTGTAATTAGAGTGCTACTGCATTTGTTGCATGGATAATAGCTAGACCTGTTGGTAACAATGGGATGAAATTACTACCACGAACTGGACTGTTCTATTTGTAATGGATTTATTCTTCGTTAAAAATGTTGTTGCTTACTTGTAGTTGGAATGTCCTGACTATCATAGATTAAATCTCCTTACCAACCTAGAACTTCCTATGGATTCGTAATCGAATTTCACATTCACTATGTCATTAGAAATCTGTAAACGGTTGTTACTCCCTGTTTAACAAATAATGATTAAACTAACAGCAATTCCTAATTGAAATTTGGCCTGCAAACTTAGTTGTCATTGTATTGGAATGATTGTGTTTCTCCTTCAAGTTATTTTGTAATTTATTTTATGACATTCATGCATCACCCTAAGACTTATGAAATTGTTCACATGCTGTATGTCATCTTAAAATATATGTAAATAGACATGTGAGGGTTCGGGAGGATTGGGGATGGTTCTCATGGTGACACCTTTATTGGAGTGCCTACTCTCAATTAGAGGGCGGTGAGGTACGGTTAAGCCATGGTAATCATAAGATTCTCAATTCTCTTGTTCTGAAATCCCCAGTGTCTTCAACAAAAGTGAATGGGTATGGCTCATGGTGACACCCCTATTGGTGTGTTTCCTCGTCGAAAATACGGTTAAGCCATGAGATCAATTGACTTATTCATTGCCCCAGCTAACAGACGAGATATGGTTCTCCTCTGTAATGCATCGTGTGATCATGCATCATATGGATTGCATTTTATATTCTGATTCTTGCTTGGCATTAAGCTTATTGTTTTCCTCGTAATGTAGGTGAATATTATAATGAAGATTTTGTACCATTGGAGGAGGAGGCATTCCAGGATGACCCCTCGTGTTATCAGTCGATTTGATCTGTAGGATGTGGTCTGCATAACTTGGGATTGTTAGTATTTTGAGTGAAAAGGGCATTTTGGTAATTTATTGATTTCAATGTTATGAATATTATAAGTAGGGACTTTTGTGTTAAAAACATTGATAACTATTTTGTGAAATTATATTCTGCATGGTTTACTCTGATCTTGCATATGAATTTCAAAAGTTGAATTAATAAAGTAAAAAATTTTATATGACGTATTTTTAAAACGAGAAAAATGTTTTCAAAATTTTGGGGGCGTTACACTTTTGTGTTTGGTGTATTAAATAGTTATTGATGAGAATATTATTAATTGTGAAGGTGTTGTCGTTTAAGAAGATATTCTTAAGTGTTGAAACTACACTACTGACTTAAGGTAAGGGATATGTATGTCTTTGGCCGTTTTGGTCTACATCACAAGATAATAGGCTTGTATTGCTTTGATGATATTGTTTGTTGTATTGACATGGTAGAATGTTAGTGTAAGGTTTGATAGGTTTGATGTGTTGAAGAGTTTGCAATTGATAGTTTCAATGAAATGCATTCATGTCATGCATCATGATTTTTAAGAAAATGAATGAAAATGTTTACATGCATATATGTTGATAATAAAACTAAAAGTAGATTGAATAAACATAAATAGGCATTGTGAGGTTGGGTGATTTAGTGATCCTACTTAGGAGAACTACATAATGATGTATCTCTTTCCTAGTGGGATTAAGTGACAGTTCTACCTAAGAGGATCATAGGATATATATTTTCCCTTAGACTGATAATCTCCAACGTCTGGGTTGTTATATGAATAAAAATGATAAACTTGAATGAAATGCACTTTTCTTTTATAAGATTGCATAACATGAACATCACATTGTTTATATTTGTTTTATCTCTTACTAAGTATTAGGCTCATAGGTAAATCTTATGATGTATGTGAGAAGTTTGATCATATTGAAGAAACTGTAGATTGATCGTATCAACTACAGATGAAGAAGCATAGCTATATCGAACACTTATGTCACATGGTGCTTTTGACTGATGTGTTACTCACCTAGTTTGTGAAAATTGTTTTAATTGTGTTGTATAAGTTTGAGTAAGAATTTGATAATGTTATGTCGAGAATCTTTTAAATATTTTAGATGATAAAGTGTATCTTTTGAATGGTTTTAATGGAATGAGAAATGCTTCCACTACGTATTCAATTCTATCTATCATACGTTTTAAAAAAATATTATGAAAAATGATAAGAAAAATGGATCGTTACAGCCAACTCCACCACTCTGATACCAAAAATTTTTGTCACAACCCGACATTTTTGTCAGGCCTGCCTTCGGGTCATGATAGTACCCTAGTCAACCGCACAGTACCAAAGACCAGCAAGCGAAGCTCGTCATTTCTCAGCCTAATCTGCGTTCGTATTGTCTTATGCTTTGTCTTTGGTGAAGGCGTTTTGCAGGTAAGTCTACTTCTAGCTTTGTTTTTCTGTTTGGAAATTTTTCATTTTTGTTGGCTTCAGATTCAATCTTGGAAACTCAAATCTGAGGGTAATCTCTGGTCTATGTTGGTAGATTTAGAGTTTACGCAAGAGTATTGACCATTTGGAGGCCAAAAATGGAGGAAACAGGGCAATTCCATCAAGGAAACTACCCTAGAAGGTCGTCTTGGTTGATCACTGGTTGTGCCTGGTTGACCGCGCTTGGTTGTTGGCCTTCGTAGAGGTTTACCTTAGTTGCTTAGGTCGACCACATCAATAGGGCGGTCGACTACAAAATGGACAGATTGGTCGTCTACTGTTCTCAGTCAAATGCTATAGTACCCTAGTCAACTGTGCAGTGCCTATTGGTGTATTTCTTAGTTGTTTACACGTCAGATGGGTTCCTAGACCTGATATAGTACCCTTTCACCATCTCCTTATCATTGTTAATGAACATTCATAAACTTTGACATGGTTTTAGACTCGATCAAGTTGTGGATTTTGAGCAGACTGCCGATGCGGTTGTACTTGATTGAATCTAGGTGAGTCTCGTTGACTGTTGGATCATTCGAGTGGAGAGAGTTGTATTTCTTCGATCGCTAAGTCTTTCGAAGTTTTTGTTGTTGAGTCTTGGATGGTTACTAGCATGTCTTATCGACCACTGTGAGGCCTCGGTTGATCGTTCCCGTGTCTTGTCGACAGTGGGTGGTCCTGATTGACCATTGTGGAGTTTTGTTAAGGGTTGGGTGGTCCCAACCGACCCTCGTTGTGTCCTGTAGACACTTGGCAATCCCAGTTGCCCGTAGTCATGTTCGGTTGACTTTAGGTATGTCTCGTAGAATGCTAAGTCATTAGGTTGGGCGTGTCGTATTTTGTCAGCTGTAATCATGTCTTGTCGACTAGTAGGTCCTTCTAGTTAATTGTTGTTGTACTTAGTTAACCGCACTGTTTGTTTTGTAGAGTTCGTGTTAGTGAACTTTACTCGGCTTCGTCAGCCATGTCTAGTTTCTAGTCTAGTTTGTATTCCAGTCTAGGACTCTTATTGAGTTTTGGTTCAGGATTTTGACATCAGTTTGGTTTTAGGCTCTAGCAGCGATGTCTTTGGTTTTGGTGTCTGCATCTGATAGCGTGTGTGACTTGTCGGCTTGGCTTTGCTGTCTTCATTGAGGTATTGATTTTATACTTTATCGTATTGTATTGCATCATAGTTTTCAAACTATATTTTGTGGGATTACAACATATGAAAACCCGACATTGACTATTTGACAACACATCAGTTTTTATACTATGTATGTACGTTAGTTTTACACGTTTATTTTACGTGGGTGATTTTCATGGTGTGACATGATTCAAATAAGGGAGGTGGGATCATCTTAATACTTTGGACGATCACGGTGTCAAGGTATCACGAGGATACCCCGATACATCTTCCACTGTGTAAAGATGTTTTGTTTGCGCTCTATATGAAATGTGTAATAGGGCGGTGTTGATGTGTCTCTTGAGTTTCAAACCCCTAAACATGATTAGGGTGTTTAAATGTTTAGGTTATGTCATCGCTGACTGGTTTGCCAGCAACCTCTATGAGGGATTAGATTTTTGGATCGCACTCATAGTATCTTCCTTCGGGCTCATGAGGCATTATCATCTTCCAACTATCACCTTGTTGTATGTTTGTATTAGAGGGGTCATTATGTGACCCTCATTTTGACTAATGAAACTTATTTTCTTATCGCTGGCTAAGTATCCAGCAATGTTTTAATGATTGCTTTATTGGTGGCTCATGGAGTCTGTATTGATGATAAAGCATGTTTTGAAAAATGATTTTTTTTAAAACTCATGCACTGTTATGGTAATGAGTACGGGTAAGGGCATAGTTCGTCATGGTTTTTGGCGAGAAAAAGTAAAATCAATTTTATTAAGCATTGCATCTACTAGAGTTAGTCACTTACCCCTTAGGTTTGATGTATAGATTCTGTGTGGGCTCTTTGTCACGACCTAGAGGGGGGCCGGAAAGAAACGCCGGGCCAAACGACCCGATCTTCGTAGAAGATCCGATCGCCCAACTCAAGGCTAGTTGAAATTAGCGAAAGACTTGTAAAAATTATCCAACCGCAACCCATAAGTGATGGGTCACGATCCAAGTAGTATTTGCAAAAGTTAAATTAATAATAATTGCGGAATAATAAACTTAATTGTCCAAACAAACTATGCATCCATGTCCATACATCCAAGATCCTAAACCATAAAATATTACAGAAACCATTTGTTCTTACCAGCGGAAAATATAATTAAGCTTAAGGTAACGATACAAGTCTGCTGCAACCCAAAGTTATAACTCCACAAGTCTAATGTGTCCAAGCTCTAAGTATTTCTATCTCTACCTAAGAAAAATATAGTCGAAGGGGTGAGTAACTAACTTAGTAGGAAACTTATACTCACCGCCAAGCGCATGAGAAAACTTGTTTTTCCTTTTCTTTGTCAAAACTCTGATTCATTTTAGGGCTATGCATTTTTATCAAAACGTTTTCAAATTCACTTGCATCCTTTTTAAGGAAAACCAGCCTCGAAGGGCCCGACGAGATATCGTTGAAAACACCGCTGCATACATAGACAGCTATATTAAAAATTACTCTCGTCAGTTTCACACTTAGAATCATTCCCAGTGAAAAGGGAGGTCACTCATGGACTCCTCCGGTCAATCGCACAAAATAAAGCAACGATGGTCCGTAGACCTGGCTCGTCACCCCGGGTTTTGCCGACAAGCGAAGCTCAATGCCGATCCAACCCGTATCGTCACCCAAGTCCTGCCAACGAGCCAAAGCTCAGCGCTGACACAACTCAAATCACGTTCCAAGTTTACCGATAAGCATAGCTCAGCACCGACAACTCGTATTGAGATAAACTCTAGTCCTGCCGACGAGCAAAGCTCAGCGCCGACACAACTCAAATCACCCCTCGAGTTTGCTAACGAGCATAGCTCAGCGCTAACAAACTCGTAGTGAGATATACCCTAGTCCTGCCGACGAGCAAAGCTCAGCGCCGACACAACTCGAATCACCTTTTTGAGTTTACCGACGAGCATAGCTCAGCGCCGATAACTCAATCTCAAGTTTGCTGACGAGCATAGCTCAGCACCGACAACTTGAATAAAAATACACCCTGGCCAGGTTTAGGGGTTCAAACCCAAGGAAACGTCATCACCTTCCCAATCCAGTAATTATCAGATATTGCGTACAAGCATTCGTCTCTTCATAGCACAAGACATACCGGGGATGCCTCATGATACTCTGACGCCGCGGTCGTCCAGAGTGCCAAGAGGATTCATCGCCTCAAAACAGATATCACATACCAAGAAAACTATGCACGAAATCTAAACATATAAAACTCGCATACATAGATCTAATAAAATTAGACGTGCTGTCGAGCAGTCCCAGTCGGTTTTTACGCATATGTGGTAAACCACAAAATATTAGTTTTTTGAAAAAGATAGATGGTATGGGTTATGCAAAGCAAATAGGTATAAAACCCCTACCTGGTTGACAATCCTTCCTCATATACTAAGGAGCAATTACCTCAAGCATCGACTCGAAATCCACAAACTCGTCCGAGCCTATAACAGATCAGAGGACAAATAATATTGTCAATGATTCTCAAGAAACATGAAAAAGGGTCATATATCGGTTTAGGAGTCCAACTGACGTATACATGACATAGTTAATAATTCCCACAAAATCTCCAAACTTTTTCACTAAATATTATGAAAAGGCCTCCACTTTACAGTTCATTCTAATAGAACCTCAAACTTATTTACCAGTTGTAACAACTAAACCAAACTAAGCACTATCAACAAAGTAACAAGTTCTCATAGCTCTTTCATCAAAACAACAGGTAAACCAACATACACTCCTAGGTTCTTTTGTGACAGAAACCAACAGTTTGGGTGTAACCAAATTAGAGGACATTTATTCTCAATTTTTAACTTCACTTTCTCCATGGCATAATTACACAGTCAACAATTCAAAAAGAATTTCCACTATCCAAGACAACAACTCTCAACAATCTTATTAAGTATAACTATAACCAATCAGCCATCAATAACGTCATTCTCGGTTTTCATTGTTTCAATACATTATTTTAAACAATGAAATCAACCTACTGTGTAAACTGTAGCAAAACATGTGTATCCTTGGTGTTTTCTTCCATCCAAACACAGAATATTACGATTCTACAACTACATCAAAACAGCAGATTCCAACTGCATATTGGGTAACAACCGTGCAAAACAAACAACCCAATATATCATCCAGAAATCCAACTCATAATCTAAAACTGAAATGAAACAATCAATCTGAAAATCCATCACCAACATAACAGAACAAGTGTTATGTTTTTTCTCACCAAAGTCCCAAAATCGGAGGAAATGGAGCTCCTCGGCTCTGCCCTCGCCGTCCAGACAGCTCAGTTAGAACCTAAAAATTGAAACAGACAGTGAAGTTGAAAACCCATCACCAACAGAACATAGTCAGGGTTCTGTTCTTGCTCACCGTCGACTCAAAATCGGAGGAGAAATCTCTTAGGCGAAGCTCCACAGCCGCGGCTTCACCGTTTTCCATGGTCGGAGTCGTTCGTTCGCCCTCCGTCGCTGGCTTTCGCTCGGACAGAGCCGGTGGCCGCTCGCCTCTGCACGGAGCTCGCCGGTCGTTGTCGCTTCACTCGGACGTCATCGCCGAGATCGATCCTTCCGCGCAGCTCCCTCTCTCGCGATTTCCCTCTGTCGGCTGCCCTAGGTCTCTCTCCTTCGACAGAATGAGGAAAAATGGGGAGAAACCCTATTTCTCTCCTTCGCAAAAATGTAACCCGTAGCTTTCTCCCATTCTCTTAAACTTCCTTTTTAATTTCTTAAATCATCATTTCTTTAATATAAACTACCCTTATTTAATCCAATTTTTCCCTCTTTCTAATTCCTTTCTTTTTTTCATTCTTTTTTTTTCCTTCCCTTCAATTCTCGCCAGCGCTCCTTCTTTTTTTTCCCTTCTCTATTTTAATTCTTTTGATTTTTAAATCCTTCCCTCCTTTTAATCTTTATCCATTCATTCACTTATCAATATAATAATGTATATATATATACATATTATATTCTATATAACTTATTTTTAATACAGCCTTATTCCAAACATCACCCAACGATATTTATTGGTCCAATATAATTCTCCAATTTTGTATCATCAATAAATCTTATGTTCGAAAATTTCCAATCCCACTGATTTAAATGATTAACCAAAATTTTATGTGTTCGCTATGCAACAATTGGGGTCAAACTCTCAACGTTATGATTGATTTTCGAAAAAAATTTACACGCAAAATTTATTATCTTGAAAATTCTCGGATTTCACAGTCTTTGCAGGATGTTTGTTTGTGCTCCCCCTTTTAGACACTTCGACTTCCCTTGGATGGGTGGAGGTCTGTCAGTTCTATCATTTCGTCTCTGGTACGTAAGAGTTTGGCATTATGTATTGTTTAGTTTTGTTTCCTACACATTATTTTTCTCTTATTATTATTACACTATCTTTGATTCTGATTGATCATTTTGTAGACTTTGGTCCAATGGTTTTGACACTCAAGCTTAATTTTATGTTAATATTTCTGCTGACTTATAAGCCTAGAGCTAAGGAATCAGATTCTCTTTGAGGATTGAATTGTTCAATCCAACGTTATTGTTCAGTCCGACTATAAGGTCGTGACAAAATTAGCAGCCAATAATCACGAATAGAGTCCCAAATTAAAGCAAACTCCACAAATAAAAAATGATTAGTCAATAAAAATTTAAAAAATTGATTCAGCTATAAAAATCAAAGCTTGAAGACGGTCGGATTCTGATATGAACAAAGAGTGTGCTCGGAGTTGCTGTAGATGAACAACGGAGAGCTCTAGTTGGAGCAAACGAAAACGAGGCAATTAATTATGTTGTCAGACAGCGAAGGCAAATCGATTATGTGCAGATGAAATGAGGGGAGCAACTCTAGTCAGTAGGGCTTGGGGCTAGGGACAGCGCGACTGAGGTGGGAGAACAATGTCAGAAAATCAGAGGCAGTCGAATACTTTTCACAAACTGCATCAAACCAACTAGTTGTTATTCAAGTAGCAGATAGAGTGACGAAGGCTTAGAGATGCCAGCCTGCCAGCTCTGCCCATCACTGTAGCGGGTCGGGCTCGGCTTTGCTCGCTACAATGACACGATGGGCCTGACCCAGGCACAGGTGATGGACTAAGTCGGGCCTGGTGTTCTAGGCTCGCGAGTCCGTCGAAGCTCGGGAGCCAGGCAGGTCGGCCAGGTTCGGGGCCCGCTCCCCTAAGGGGCAACCTGAATGGACGTCCCTCACTCCCTCTCGCGTATCCTATGACCTTAACTTTGTCTGTTCCTCCCATCTGATGGTCACCCTTACGTGTCCATTTCCATTTACATTTCTCGCATGCCATGCACATGGCTCCATCTTTTATTCAGCATCAGATGTCCCTCATGAATAATGGACGTCCCTCACACAAATCCTACGTTCTTAACTTCATTCATTCCTCCCATCCTACGGTCACCCTTACGCATCCATTTCCATTTACATTCCTCACGTGCCTTGCACATGGCCCTGTCGTTTATTCAGTGTCAAACATCCCTCATGAATAACGGACGTCCCTCACGTAAATCCTATGGTCTTAACTTCGTCTGTTCCTCCCATCTGAAGGACAACAGTCATCCTTTGACCTTTGCCGCTAAAGCTAAGGGATGTCCCTTTTGGATAAGGTACATCCCGTTTAGATAATGGACGTCCTTATTGGATAATGGACATCCCTTTCGCTGATCTAATGGTCAATAGCCCATCTGATCGGACAGATCCTTCATTGGCCTCCCATCTGACGGTCCCTTTTCACTCCCCTCATATCAATCCTTAAATGCAATGGTCAAATGACCGTTGCAGTGACAGGACTGTCGGATCGTATGCATGCCTATAGAGGGAGGGGGGGTGAATATAGCGTTCTAATCTTTTTCATGCAATACAGATCAAGAGCTCGAGAGATTTTTAATTTGTTTGCTCATTTGTAGGGAATCAATTCTATGCTAATCTTGGAGGAGAACCAACAATTGAAGACATGGAGAAACCCTTTAATTTATTGGTTTGGAAAATGGAGGAGACAACTCAAGGTGATGTTCCTCTCGGCCCTCAAGAAAAGCACTCCCACTAAGGCCGTGTGTTCAATCCTTTTTTGTACATTTTATGCTGATGCTTTTTGGAAATTATCATGCTGGTGTTTTTGGAGATTTGCATGGTTTTAGAAAAGGAAATTTTGCATGAGAAATGAAGTAGTGATGCTAGAGTCCATGACACACAAGCTAAGTCCACTCGGCCATTCACATTGAACCTAGCCGAGTGGTGATCAACTTCAACATTGCCATTTTTATTTGTCATTTGTTTTCTTTTCTTTTTCCTTATTTTTGTAACCCTAATGGGGGCACTATATATAGTACATTTTTAGCTGCTGAGCAGCAGTTAATATTTGACAAAAAACCTAGTTTTTGAAGAGAAACTCTTCTCCTCATTTGTGAGGAACATCGGCCAAGCTTCTTGGAGTAAATCCGATTTAGTAAGCCACCATTTCTTCAATCCTTGTTCGTTTTGGTTGAAGAACTTATTGTCCCTCCTTGCCCTGCTGCATCTAAGGTAGTAGATCCAGAGTGTAAGTGAGGTAAAACGCACATCCCAGCCCGGTTGGAGACACTCCTTGTGGAGTTCAATCAAACTAAAGGTGAAGATCGATTCACCTTTGGCTCCTCCCGAATCTTCCTTTCGTTTTTCCTCCAACATTCCCAATACCAAAGTTACTAAAACCACTTCCAAAATCACCCCCTATCCATCAGGGTTCCAAGGAAAGAAAAATCAACTCAAAAGAGCTTGGGTTCAAAAGTTACGCACGTTTCTTTACTGAAGACTCATGCCAATTCCAACCGACCTCCGAGCAGCTTTCATACGTGATCTCAAGATGCATACAGGCTTTTGATCTGAACTTTGGAGGGAGTACAATAGATATATGTGAAAGTGAGGTGTCCAAAAATCAGCTTCATAGGAGCTCGTGCGTGGGAGATCAACCGTCACCAACTAGAAGCAGCTGCTGGAAAATATCATCTGCCACCTCCTACTTGCAAGTGAGCTACTTGCTTGTATTACTCCATTCTCATTGGACCGATTCTTGACCCCTCTTTTGGAGGCACGTCAGCATGGTATCAGAGCTAGATTGATCCGTGCTTGGTTACATTTTTGGTGATCAATTACTTGGTATTATGATGACAAGAAGTGGGGCTCAACAAAACCAAAATCGGGAAGCTTCAACTAGTCAACCGGTTGCTCCTCAACCACTATCCACTGTTGAACCATCTTTGCAGCAGCAAAATGACTCTTTTAAGGAAAAGATAAGGCTGATGTTACAATAAATTACATGGGCACAGAGGCCCCAACCAAATGTTGACCGACAACAACAACAAAACCCTCAAATCGCAAGGAGAAGAAATGTGGGTGCTAGGAGACCACATTTTGATGATGATGATAATTATGATGATGATGAATCTGATTTTAATCCAAGAATTTCCACCAAAGATGAGTTGAAGAATGTCAAAGTGTCCATTCCTCCTTTCAAAGGGTCCAGCCAAGGTGATGAACTCATGGAATGGATTGAAAACGTGGAGAAGATTTTCGGGTGCTATGATTATTCTGATGGAGCAAAAATTTAGCCTGTGGCACTTGAGCTTACCGGTTATGCTCACTTGTGGTGGGAGAACCTTAAATCTCAGCAGAGGAGAGATGACATAGAAGAAGTTGATACATGGAGGGAAATAAAAAATTTGATGAGAAAGAAATTTGTGCCACTACATTACCGCCAAAAGTTGTTTTATAAAGTGCAAAGTTTGAGACAAGGGCCATTGACGGTTGATGAGTATTTGGCCAAGTTTGAAACTTTGAAAACTTGATGGACTTGAAGAACCAGAGGATCAAGTCATAGAAATCTTCATTAAAGGTCTCCACCGTGATATAGGAGATATTGTGGAGTTGCAACCACTTGACACCATGGAGGGTGTTATCCAAATGGCCATGAAGGTGGAGCAGCAAAGATTGAGAAAATGAAAGGAGGGGGCTACCAAGTTCACCCCTCAAAGAAAGTTTACCTATCCCAAGTCCCAAACCAAGGAGAATGAGAAGATAACAAACTTCAAGGGGGCAAATAACAAGGGAGTTACCACCAAAACCGTGGAGGAAAAGAAAGTGGTAGATGGATTTCAAAAGCCGAGAGCAAGGGACATCCAATGCTTCAAATGTCTCGGACATGGTCACATTGCCTCTCAATCCCCCAATAAACGAGTTATGATCTTCAGAGAGGCCAAAAATGAGTTAATTAGTGAGGATGAAGATGAAGCATCCACCACCCTTGAAGAGGGAGAGGAAGAAGTCGATGTGGACGAGAGGTGTTGGCACAAGAAGGACCTTTGTTGATGGTGATTCGGAATTCTCTAGTTGCTCACACCCGTGAAGACAATGAGCAAAGGGAGAATATTTTCTTTAGTAGATGCCTAATCAGAGATAAAGTGTGCTCACTCATCATTGATAGAGGGAGTTGCACAAATGTGGCATCTCAAGAGCTTGTGGACAAATTGAATTTGGAGACCACCATGCACCCGAATCCATACCAATTGAGTTGGTTGAATGACCGTGGAGTGTTGAAGGTGTCCAAGCAAGTGAAGATTGATTTTTCTATTGGGGGCTATGAAGATCAAGCCCTATTTGATGTGGTGCCAATGGATACAAGCCATATCTTGTTAGGAAGACCATGGCAATCCGATCGGAGAGTATTGCACGATGGTTACACAAATGAGTACTCACTCAAGCACCAAGGCAAGAATTTCATTTTAATGCCTCTTAGTCCAAAGCAATTGGCCAAAGATGAGGAAGCTAAGCTGGAGCAAAAGTCCAAGGTTAACTTGTTTTTGTCAAAAAATGAGTTGAGGAAGAGCCTTTGTGAAGGAGGGTCGATTATCCTCATCTTGTTCAAAGAAAGAATGGAGGAGCTAGGAGTAGTTCCTATAGAAGTTGCACAACTCCTTAAAGATTTTCAAGATGTTTTCCCTGAGGAGTTACCTCAAGGACTTCCATCCTTTCGAGGGATTGAGCATAGAGTTGTTCTTGAGCCCATAGTAGTTCTTCCAAACCGTCCCGCTTATAGACTAAACCCGAAGGAGGCCAAAGAACTTCAAAAACATGTTCAAGAACTTCTAGAGAAAGGGTACATTCGAGAGTCGATGAGGCCCTGTGCTGTCCCTAGCTTGTTGGTACCCAAGAAAGATGGCACTATGAGAATGTGTATTGATAGTAGAACCATAAATCAGATTACTATTAAGAATCGATTTTCCCAAACCGAGGCTGGAAGACATTATTGATGAGCTTAGTGGGGCGGCTATTTTCTCCAAAGTGGATTTGAAGAATGGTTATTACCAAATACAGATGCAAGAAGGTGATGAATGGAAGACGGCTTTCAAGACTAGGCATGGTCTTTGTGAATAGTTAGTGATGCCTTTCAGTTTAACAAATGCTCCTAGTATGTTCATGAGACTAATGAACCATGTGTTGAAGGGGTTTTTAGGAAAATTTATTGTGGTATACTTTGATGACATTCTTGTGTATAGCTTGGATTTGGCTTTGCATATGGAGCATCTATGATTGCTATTTGAAACTTTGAGAAAGGAAAAACTATTTGGGAATCTTAAAAAGTGCTCTTTTGCTTAAGAAAGAGTACATTTCTTGGGATTCATGCTTTCGAAAGATGGTATGGAGATGGATGAAGCCAAGGTGGTGGCCATTAAGGATTGGCCGATTCCAAGGAATATTTCGGATGTGAGGAGTTTTCACGGATTAGCCTCTTTCTATAGGAGGTTCATTCAAAACTTTAGCACCCTCATGGCTCCCATGACTGATTGTATAAAGAAAGGGAGAGAATTCCAATGGAGTGAAGCATGTCAAAGAAGTTTTGAAGACATCAAGCAAAAATTGTGTCGAGCTCCCATCCTTCGGCTACCCGATTTCAATGAGGTGTTTGAATTAGAATGTGATGCTTCGGGTTTGGGGATTAGTGCTATCCTAAAGCAAGAAGACAAGCCAAGGATTGGTGCTGTCCTAAAGCAAGAAGACAAGCCAATTGCCTTCTTTAGTGAAAAGTTGAAGGATGCCACACTCAACTACTCAACCTATGACAAGGAGTTCTATGCAGTTATCCAAGCATTGGAGGTATGGCAACACTATTTCAATCCTAAAGAGTTTGTTATTCACTCGGACCAGCAAGCTTTGAGGCACCTCAAGAGTCAAAACAAGTTGAATAGAAGACATGCAAAGTGGCTTGAGTTTCTTGAACAATTTCCCTACATCATTAAGTACAAGAAAGGAGAGACCAATGTTGTTGTAGATGCACTTTCTAGGAGGTGCAACCTTCTAACCGAATTGAATACAAGGATAATGGGATTTGAATGGATCAAAGGTACATATTTGGAAGATGAAGAATACAAGGAGATCTACCAACAATTATATCAAGGCAAGACCGAGGGCACTTACCATCGCATGGATGGATATCTTTGTAAAAGTGGCCTGATTTGTGTGTCGAGGGGAGCCTTTGGGAATCATTGATAAATGAAGCTCATGAGGTAGGTTTGGCATGTCATTTTGGTGAAAAGAAGACATTAAAGGCTGTGAATGAGCATTTCTTTTGGCCACGCCTTCAAAGGGATGTTTACAAAGTGGTGGAGAAATGTATTACTTGAAAAAAGTTGAAGAGCCGATCACTACCCCAAGGACTTTATATGCCACTACCGGTTCCAAGCCATCTGTGGGTTGAGGTGAGCATGGATTTTATTTTGGGTCTGCCTCGCACTAGTAGATCCAAAGATTCAATTTTTGTGGTTATGGATAGATTTTCAAAGATGGCACATTTCATACCTTGTTCCAAAATTGATGATTCAAGCCGTATTGCCGAGTTGTTCTTCCGAGAAGTGGTGAGACTTCATGGTGTTCCCAAGTCTATTGTGTCGGACCGGGATACTAAATTCCTTAGGGCTTTTTGGGGACATTTGTGGAGGAAGATTGGCACTAAGCTCCTATTTAGCACCTCTTTCCATCCTCAAACGGATGGCCAGACAGAAGTTGTTAATAGGACTCTCGGAGCACTATTAAGAAGCATCCTTAGAGGGAAGCTCAAGGATTGGGATTTGCAACTCCCTTATGTGGAGTTTGCATATAATCGAATCATGCACACTTCCACTCAGAAAACACCCTTTGAAGTTGTGTATAACTTCAATCCCTTAACTCCCATGGACCTCATCCCTATTCGATCAAAGGAGATGACAAATACCGAGGGAGAAGCCAAGGCCAAGCACATCAAGTCTTTGCATGAATCGGTGAGGAAGTCAATTGAAAAGAAGAATGAATCCTATGCTAAGCAAGCCAATAGGGCAGAAAAGAAGTGATCTTCAATTAAGGGGATCTTGTGTGGCTTCACCTACGCAAGGAGAGGTTTCCACACAAAAGGATATCCAAACTAATGCCTAGAGCCGATGGACCTTTTCGAGTGCTACAAAGGGTGAACAACAATGCCTACAAAATTGCCCTCCCTGGAGACTATGGAGTGTCTTCCACTTTCAATGTACAAGACTTGTCACCCTATATAGAAGTTGAAAATGTCCAAGAGAAATAAGAAGAAGAACTTGATTTGAGAACAAATCCTCAACTACCCCGGGAGGATGATATGCCGCAAGGTCCCTTGACTAGATCGAGAGCCCGGGAGATTTCTAATTTGTTTGCTCATTTTGTAGGGAATCAATTCTATGTTAATCTTGGAGGGAACCAACAATTGAAGACATGGAGAAACCCTTCAATTTATTGGTTTGGAAAATGGAGGAGATAACTCAAGGTGATGTTCCTCTCAGCACTCAAGAAAAGCACTCCCACTAAGGCCGTGTATTCAATCCTTTTTTGTACATTTTATGCTAATACTTTTTGGAAATTATCATTCTGGTGTTTTTGGAGATTTTCATGGTTTTAGAAAAGAAACTTTTGCATGAGAAATGGAGTGGTGATGCTAGAGTCTATGGACCATACAAGCTAAGTCCACTTGGCCATTCACATTGCACCTAGCCGAGTGATGATCAACTTCAACATTGACATTTTTATTTGTCATTTGTTTTCTTTTCTTTTTCCTCATTTTTGTAACCCTAATGGGGGCACTATATATAGTACATTTTTAGCTGCTGAGCAGCAGTGAACATTTGACAAAAAACCTAGTTTTTGAAGAGAAACTCTTCACCTCATTTGTGAGGAACATCGGCCAAGCTTCTTGGAGTAGATCCAAGTGAGTGAGCCACCATTTCTTCAATCCTTTTTCGTTGTGGTTGAAGATCTTATTATCCCTCCTTGCCCTTCTGCCTCTAAGGTAGTAGATCCAGAGTGTAAGTGAGGTAAAACGCATATCCCAGCCCAGTTGGAGACACTCCTTGTGGAGTTCAATCAAACCAAAGGTGCAGATCGGTTCACCTTTAGCTCCTCCTGAATCTTACTTCTTTTTTTTCTCCAACATTCCCAGTACCAAAGTTACTAAAACCCCTTTCAAAGTCACCCCCTATCCATCAGGGTTCCAAAGAAAGAAAAATCAACTGAAAAGAAGTTTTGGTTCAGAAGTTACGCACCTTTCTTTACTAAAGACTCAATCTGCCGATTCCAACCGACCTCCTAGCAGCTTTCATATGAGATCTCGAGATGCATACAGGCTTTTGATCTGCCATTTGGAGGGAGTAAAATAGATATATGTGAAAGTGAGGTGTCTAAAAATCAACTTCATAGGAGCTCGTGAGTGGGAGATCAACCGTCACCAACTAAAAGCAGCTGCTGGAAAATATCATCTGCCACCTCCTACTTTGTAACGCCCCGATAATTTAAATAGGTTTTCAAAATTTTTTTTTCAAATACGTCATATAAATTTTCTTTCGCTTATTTATTCAACATTTGAAAACCCATTTGTCTAAAGAAAACGAAATCAGAGTAATAATACAGAATTTAAAACTTAGTTCCCAAATGTTTTTAGCGAAATACCAAAGTCCCTAATACAACATTCATAATATTCAAAATAGTAAATTACCAAAATATCTCTCTCTCCTCAAAACACAAATATCAAGTACCAACAACTCTCAGATTACGCTAGCAACACCCAACAAGCCAATTCGGTTGATAACATGAGGGGTCATCCTGGAACGCCTCCTCCTCCACTGGAACAAATTCTTCATTGTAATAGTCACCTACATTATGGGGAAAACAATGAGCTTAATGCCTAACAAGAATCAGAATATAAATGCAATGCATATGATGCATGTCCATATGATGTATTACAGAGGAAATTCGTATCTCATCTATTATTTGGGACGATGGATAAGTCAATTGCTCTCGTAGCTTAACCTATGTTTCCTACGGGAAAACACGCCAATAAGGGTGTCACTACGAGCCATACCCAGTCGTTTTGTTGAAGACATTGGGAATTTCAGTACAAGAGAATCGAGAATCTTACGATTCTTGTAGTTTAACCTATGCCTTCGTGCCCCCTACGTGGGGGTAGGCACTCCAATAGGGGTGCCACCACGACAACCATTCTTAATTCTTCCGAACCCCAACATGCCTATTTACGTATGTTAGGATGATATGCAGCATGTGAACAATTTCATAAGTCCTAGATGAATGCATGAGTGCCACAACTAAAATCACAGAAATAGCAATAGAAATACAATCAGCTTAATTTCGTTTGTAACCAGAATATTCAACTTAGAAACAATGTAGTGATATGTCAATTATTCAGGGTTAGGGGAAAATTAATTTCATGCAATGCACGAAGAATGACATATCACTTCATCCCTATATCAACTACCCTATGCAGATTCAATTTAGATAATGGATTTGCTAAGTGCGCTCAAACTGGGGTATCAAGGATAAGCATAAGGACAATAGAGTAAAGTTCCTCTAATCATGCGTTAACTAGTCCAACAATGATTTCCATAATAAACAAAACCATTATGCTTAGCTACTATTCAACCAGTCATTCACAGTTACCAATTATTGTCATTACAACCCAAATTTCCAACAATTCAAAAACAAGGCCAGCTTTGCATTGAAATCTCTATCTATTATTCCACAGTTCAGCCGTAAATAACTATCCATCATACCCTTCAATTCAACCTTCACTATCAAGTTCATATTTTCATCAAATCTGTACCTAGCATTCATCATGATGACAGTTTGCATTTCACAGCATTTCTATAACAATAACGAAATTCAACAATCGCAGTATGCTTCACATTTCAATGCTGACATAAAAATCAACAAGCAAGCAAACAAGGACCCGTAATGTAGGGCCATCTCTGGCCAATTCAAATTCCAATTCTTACCTCAACTTGTCCAGTAATCAAACGCAAGCAATATGACAGCAAAGTGCCAGTGACAGCAACCAAAATAAATTCCTTAGCTTCCTAACCTCCAAGCTTCCCTAACCAAAGCAACACAAATGGTTCATTCATCTTTTCATAACTAAACCTTGGCTAGGGATTCACAGCTAAGTCAATAACTTCCCATAATTCAAATATTACCTCTCAACTTCACGATGGAAATCCAATAGTAACTCAGCAGCAATCAATGCAACTCACACCACCCACCCAATTTCCTTCACAATAGAACGACACCCTCATATACCATAGAACTCGCTAGACCAAAGCACACAGCATGGAGTTCACCTATATAGACGAAAGGAAGGAGAGGGAGAGAACTAAGTAGCTACAGGGAGTAGCTTCAGGATAAACTGATTATGAATTGCCCCAACCAAGACAGAGGTGTTCCATCCACACAACGCCACGTGGAAGCTTCCATCACACAAGGAGAGAAGAGACGGGTTCCAGGGAAGGGCAGGAGAAGAGAGAGCTTATTGATTCCTGCCAGAAATCGGAAGAGAAAAGTGATTTTAAAATGGGTTTCTCAGAATTTCCCGATGTTGAGGACGAGTCGATTTATCCGTAGTCATCGTCTGCATCGTCCGAAAGTGTCCAGGGTTTAGAACAGATTCATTTGGACGACATTTTGTTCCCATCCGCATTGTCCGAATTGTCCAAAATTTAGGACAGATCCATTCGGACGCCATGCCTTCTCGTCCGCATCATCCGAATTGTCCAGAATTTAGGATAGATCCATTTGGACGTCATTCCTTCTCGTCCGCATCATCTGCAGTGGCCATAACGGAGTCTGCAACCTAACACTTATGCATTTTTCCTAAGTTTTTCATAGTTAGGTCATTTTTCCAACATTAACCCTTAACTTTTCATGTACAACTTTCGCTCATCGTTGCATAATTTGACAAAATATTCGTATAATGAGATTATCCAGAATTATTACATTATCAAAAAGGAACATACATTTTCGAGGTATTACATACTTGCAAGTGAGCTACTTGCTTGTATTACTCCATTTTCATTGGACCGATTCTTGACCCCTCTTTTGGGGGCACATCACTATGTGATTTAATGCAATAACTAAATAATCAATCACACATATATGCAATAAAGAAAAAGAGGGTTATTGACACCAGTTCGTTTACGCAGTTCAATAAATCCCGCCTATGTACGCTCTCCAAGATTCCACTTGGAGATCGCTCACAAGATTGGCTTACGGGTGCCAACCAAACCGTTTACAATAACTTATTCTTAGGTCGTCACCCTTTGACTATTCTAGGTCGTCAACCTTTGAAAATTTCGAGGCCTCACCCTTTACTTGACTATTACCGGGGAGTCGCCCTTTGATTGAACTTACGGGCCTTCAATCTAGTCATTGACTATTTTGGGGCATCACCCTTATATGACAAGTTAGTATGGCATCACCCTTTACAATTTCGTACAATAGTTTAGCATAAATGAAAGCATAACAAAACTATTATGAACTCTCCTAAAGTAATTCTCAAGTTTGGGATAGAGAGAGTTGAATTACAATGCTCACAGTGATAATATAGAATTGAGTATTGAATTCGGCAGGGCTTCGCCTCAATTCTCAGTTTCGTTTATGGAGCTTAGAGTGTTTCTCTCAATATATAGTCTGCCCATTTTTGGTGGACCTAAACCTTTCGGTCGACCACTTCCAACCATTGTGGAAAATTACCGTTGAAAATTCGACCATTGGAAGATAGTCGTTAGACGATTCTAGACATTTTCGGTTGCATAGTTTGATTGCAAGCTCGACCGCGTTGCATCCAAAATAACTCGGAGCTCACTTGTAATGTCCGGATTTTCGTAAGAGAATTAATTGAGGATAATTGAGAGATTTATTTGATGAGAAATTTAATTAGAGAATATTTGGATAATAATCAAGGATTTATTTAATGGAAAATTTAAATTAGACCCATAATAATCGTTAATTGATATTTGGAATAAGTCAATAATTGAAAATCGGGTTAGTTAATATACGATACGTATATTTGATAATTATAGATTTATTAAGGAAATTACAATAAATAAGATGAAATTATGGATTAAAAGGAAAAATGGGTATTGAAATTAAATGAAAAAAATGGATAAATTATAAGAGGATTAGGACTTGAGATAAAAAAAAAAAAAGGAATGATTAAAATAATGGAGGATTTAAGAAAATGGTTGAACCGGACTGTTGAACCATGAACCGGTTCATGGTTCAGCCTTCTTATTTTGTGTGGTCTGCAGTTCTTTTTTTTAAATGAGAAAATGCTGAAAACAGGGAGAAGGGAGAAAGGTGAAGAGAAGACGAAGGACGGAGGGGCGACGAGAGATGATGATGTTGGAGATCGGGCTCGGGCTCGGTGCACCGGCAGACTTGCGTGCTTCGGGCAGCGTCGTTGTGCAGCGGGTGCGACGAATGGCGAGCTAGGGCTCGGTGTGCCGCAGCTCTCAGAGTCGAAATTGGAGCTACGAACCATCGGTGGAGGTAAGTCGACGGTTTATGTTTAGTGTTCTTCTTCCTGACTTTCGGTTACGGAGGAATTGGCGATTAGCAGGGATGCATCGGCATTGGCAATGGCGAATGTTGGAGGGAAAATCAGTAGAGGCAATTAGGCGTTGGCATGGGAGTGTGAACCGTGAACCGTTGTTCACGCTGGACAGGACCAGAACGAGTTTTACTCCAGCTGGCTTTCCACGAGGCAATTTTGGGTAGGACTACCCGCATTGAAGTGTGCAATTCACCAGCCTTACGTCTGTGGGTGTCTCCTTCTCAGCTATAAATCAGTGTAACAGGTAATGTGTTATGAAAATATTGCAGAGTGTGATGTACAAAGTGTGATGGAGGTGTGGAAGTAGCTCCTATTCCTTGCCTGCTTCTCGGGTCTTCTTGAGGTAAGGAAGTCCTCCCTGTTTGTTTACATATTTCATGGAGTTCTGCTCTGCTGCCATCGATTTATGGATTTTATGTTATAAGTAGAATGATGGACTTCCTTATGATTGGTTTACGGTTCTGAAGATTGTGAATGTTTCATTTCCCTGTTTCTGGTTATTGCTTCTAAACCATGAAGAAATAAGGAGATAAATGTTAATGGAACATATGCCCTATTATGAGTCTGTTTTTATTTTCTCTAAGTAGTATTTGGTTTGGCCATGGAGAATTTGTGCTGTAAATGGGTTGCTATTTCGATGCTCTGCTTATTGGGTTGTGAATTGGAAATATTGTGCATATGTTGGATTAATTTCTCATACACTATTGAGAAGGAGATTAAGTGTTCTTTGTGTGTGTACTGCCGAGAATTGTGAGAATATGTTAGGGATTGTGAAGTTGGTGATTGGTTGTATTTTGCTAGTATGTGCCAAATATTTCCACTGCTAATTAATTTTAGGTTTTGAAGATGTTAAATGATGAAATGTTGTGAAGTCATATGTAGTATGTCTGATTAAAACTTGGGTGTATACTCTAATTTGGGCTTGGAGATGTTTTAGCATGTGGTTGATAATATGTGAATCATGTTTTGACTTTATTGTTGGATTTTAGTCAATGTGGATATGTCGGTTTGATGTTTCTAGTTATATTATAGCGAAGTTGCATTCTAATTGGAAATGGTTTAAAGAGAATAGCTCCGAGAATAATATAAAGGATATAGATTGTTCACTAGGGAATATTGTTGTGAGTTGTGATTGGTGTTAAAGGATAATGTTGACGGAAACAGTTAAGTGTCTAAGTTGAACTTGGGTTAAGGATTCTAGTAAGTAACAAATGAATATGTGTTGAGATTGATGGGTTGTGATTTTAATGATAAATGTTATGAAATTGTGAAGGCATAAAAGGGAGAAGGACAACGTTAAATTTCGAACTGCGCTATGGATGCCAGGTAAGTTGATACTTACTGTGTTTTGGTCTTCAGACCCTACATCGCAAGAATTAGGATTGTATGCTGTGTGTTTACTAGATTTAGGTTCTTTTAATGATATGTTTACTAGACATCTATATCATCATATAGGGTTGTATGTATTCATGAGCATATTGCGTGATATAATTAATATATGTAAATAGGCGTGTGGGGGTTCGGGTGATTTGGTGACTTTCCATAAAATAGGATACTCCCACCTAGAGAGCTGTGTGAAAAAAGAGTTAGCTACGTGGAATCTAGGGTTCACACTTCCCTCATTCTGAAACCCTCAATGTCTTTAACAAAAGTGAGGATACCGGCATGTGGAACACCCCCGATGGATAAATCTCCCTGCCAGAGTGAAATGGTTCAGCCACATGGCCCTAGGAAGTATTCCACCTTAACTTCCAGAAGAGATACGATTCTCTCCTGTAATGCACTGTATGATCATGTATATCATCTGCATTGTATTTCATTTTATCACTTACTGAGCGTTAGGCTCATTGTTAGGTTTGTGATGTAGGTATGTACAAGCAACAAGTGAACAGGTAAAATACAGTTGATGAAGGATTGGCGTGGATAGATCTTGTGGCTGGCAGAGCTAGAAAGTAACTGGTTTTGTAATTAATAAAGTAAACAGCTTGAGTTCAATAAATGTTCTATTTAATGCTTCCGCGATATTTTGAGAAAAATGATCTTTATAAAATGAATGTTGTTCTGCAGCTAAAATGTTTTAAGATTTTAAGTAATGTGTTTAACACTCGATTTTAAAAAAAAATTCGTACTCTGATTTTATAAAAGAAAAAGTTTTAAATTTTACACGATTTTAAACAAAATCATAAATCGGGTCGTTACAGGTTTTATTTAATGCTTCCACGATATTTTGAGAAAAATGATCTTTATAAATGAATGTTGTTCTGCAGTTAAAATGTTTTAAGATTTTAAGTAATGTGTTTAACACTCGATTTTAAAAGAAAATTCGTACTCTGATTTTATAAAAGAAAAAAATTTTAAATTTCACGCGATTTTAAAGCAAATCAAAAACTGGGTCGTTACATCACTGCTTTGGACTTTCGGTCGCCAACCTCGTCTGAAATCTTCGACATCCTCAAGACCGCAAAAAGCTCGAAAATGGCATATTCAAATCCTTCAATTTTTTTGGTCTCACATCTCATCTGCGTCCTCAAACGCATTGCGTCCAAAAAACCACATTGAAGCTCTGGAAGCAAACTCCAATAAATTCAGTCGCCTCAGTCGTCCACAACACTTCATCTTCATTCCTTTAAATGTTCTAAGTCCCGTAATGATGTGCAAATACTACATGGACTTAGATAAACATGTTAGTACATTAATAATATTCATTTTGAGGGTATTTCTAATAAATACAAGTATAAATATTATGATAAAAACATTAACAATAATATCCATAAAAGCACAATAACCAACACGTATTATTTTCTATCAAAATAAAACATTTAGTTATCATCAAAATAAAAAGAAGCCTAACAAAAGGGTAACAATCTCCCTTTTTTTATGATGACAAAATCTCATAAGTTAGTTATACCTAATTCTACGCATGTGCATCTATTATTGCATATTAGATTTCTCCCCTTTAACTTATGCAATATATCAACATTAAATCCATGCAAACATGCTATACCAATTCATTAATATCTTCTCCCCCTTAAACAACTTATATATAACTTCTCCCCCATTCACAAAATATATATAGATAACAACTTATATAGTTTTTTCCCCCTTTTTATCATAATCAAAAAAGAATTCCATGGGGAGGGGAGTTAAAAACAATCAAAGTGTAAAAATCATACTAAACAAATCATTCTCCCCCTTTATAAAAAATCTATACCAAAGGAAAACAATGGAGGAAATTTAGGCAATACAATTTTATTTGTGGTCAAAATAAGATACCAAATTGATGCAACCACAAACAAAGTTCATTCAAACAAATATATTCTCCCACGTTTTATCATTGAGCTTATAAACGCATTTGAGGGAATTAAACATTCAAACCAAATTAAATTTCCAAGAAGTAGATACAAATTAGTGCAACTAAGAAGAATAAACCAATTGTCAATTTCTAAGAATAATACCAATTGAAGAAATAAGAAATTAAACAAGGATACCAATTGATGATTCACAATTAAATCCAAAGCAATTTTTCAAATAATGATACCAATTGTAAATCAAAATGAAATCCAAAACAAAGTTCTATGAGAGATACCAAAGTTTAAAATCAAAATCAATCTAATTATCTTTCCCCCTATGTTAACCACTAAAACAAACTATTGGGGATATAACGATTTAAAATTTTTGCTCTCCCCCTTAGAGCAATAATAAAACAACTTAATTTTTCTGCCCCTTTATGATTGTCACCAAGCAAATATGAGGGATATATAAAAATAAGAGATAGGAACCATCCAATCAAAAAAAAAAAGTAAGATATCAATCGAAAGTATTCATGGATGAATTCAAGTTAAAATAAAACAAAGTTTCTCCGTCTATTTTTATGCACAAATCCAAAAAGTTGGGGATATTATGATACCAAAGTAAAATCCTTAAAGAATAATACCAATTGTAGAAGTTCAAACCACAAACATTCTTTCCCCTTTAAATCAAAAACCAAATCACTTGGGGAAACTACTACAAATCAAAATTGAAACAATTTTATGGTTTCTCCCTAAATCTATGATTAATATGAAATCAATGGGGAAATCCAAAGTTTAAGTCAAAGCGGAAGCAAAATGATCAAAATTAAAACTCAACACTTTAAAACAAATTAATAGTCTCCATACAATTCTATTTTCTTCCTCTTTATCATTTACCAATTTCAATCCAAGGGAGATATCAATTAATCAAAATTGACATCCAACAATCAAATATTTGCAATCTAGAGATCCAATTGTTGGAATAAATCACAAGCAAGAATTATACCAATTCAAGAGATATGCAATGGCAAGAATTAATAAAAAAAAAAACCAATCTATAAGCAAACTATCAAGTCAATCCAAATCAAGAATAAAAAATCAAATTAAATCAATTCAAGTAAGATACCCAACAAGAAACCATCAAAAATTCAACCTATCAATTTAATCCAATAAAAAAATAACTAACAAATTCAATCAAAAATAAATTGAATACCTCCACATAAGCTTTTTCATTTTTACCACATTAGAGGCATATTCTTGAAGTTTCTCCCCTTTGTATTTTGGATGCTCAACCATCCAACTCTTTGAACTCCTTGAGAGAACCTCCAACCTACAACACAATCAACTAATTTTCTTTGGTACCCAAACCTTTTTGGGCCCACTTGTTAGAGATTTGGTTCCTTTAGAAACCCACACAAATTTAGAATTCAAATTTCATTTAGAATTTACATTAGATTTCAAAGGACAAATAAATGATTTATGCCCTAAACAATTGCAAGAATTACAAATAGATGAACTAACAAAGAAGTTAGTGTAATTCTTTTTCCTAGCAAAGGGTTGATAGTCAATTCTGGTTTTGTCAAATGTAACCATTTGCCTACTTGAGAGCATATTAAAATTTTTGCTCCAATTTGTGAAATTAAGCACAACACAATTCAAATCATCATTTTTAGCTTTTAGTGTGCCAATTTCACTTTCTAGTGATTTGATAGTTGAATTCAAACTATCATTTAACAATTTCAAATCACTAACTTGCTTCTCAAAAGATTGAACAATTTCAACATGCTTTTTCGTCAATTTATCATTTTTCTTTTTCAAAGACTTATACTTAGATTTAAGCAAGTTGAAATTTTCAAGCAATTCATTAAATGTATCTAGCAATTCATTTTCATCATTCTCATAATCGGAATCGGAATTGCTAGAAGAGGTTACCACATTTTTCTCCTTGGCCATGAACCAAGTGTTGACCATTTTCTCTTCTTTGGAGGATGTGCTTTCATCACTTTTAATTTGAGTTATAACTACATGTGTAAGCTCAAGAACTTTCCAAACATCATTAGCACTATCACATGTTTGTACTCTATCAAATTCATTTCTACTTAAAGCACCAAATAAAACATTCATGGCTTGAGCATTTAGATTCTAATTATGTTTATCTAAATCATTGAATTCACAAGATGGTCTAGGAAGATTTATTTCGTTTTCAATGATTTTCCATAACGCATAATCAATAGATTGTACAAACATTTTCATTCTACACTTCCAATATAAATAATTACTACCATTAAATAGTAGAGGTTTAGAGATGCATTGACCTTCACAGTGCATATTGAAATCCATAATCAAATTATCCAATTTAAGATTTCAACCAAATTTATCAAATAATTTCTAACAAGAAATTTATCCAAAAAATCCAATCCAATCAAATTTACCCAAATAAATTTCTACAAGAGAATTTATACAATATGCACAAAAATTGCAATCTCACACAAAAAAATTTAATACCTGCTCTAATACCAATTGTTGGATCGTATGCACGCCTATGGGGGGGGGAATATAGTGTTCTAATTTTTTTCGTGTGATATTTACTTTCTCTAAATCCCTATGTGATTTAATGCATATAATTAAATAATCAATCACACATATATGCAATAAAGTAAAGAGAGGGTTAGAGAGATGACACCGGTTTGTTTACGCGGTTCGGCCATTCCTGGCTACATCTGCGTTCCAAGATTCCACTTGGAGGGCACTCATAAGATTGGCTTATGGGTGCCAACCAAACCGTTTACCATAATTAATTCTTAGGGCATCACCCTTTGACTATTACAGGTTGTCGTCCTTTGACTATTTTGAGGCGTCACCCTTTACTTGACTATTACCGGGGAGTCACCATTTGATTGAACTTACAATTGTTCAATCGAGTCATTGACTGTTTCGGGACATCACCCTTATATGACAAATTAGTAAGGCATCATCCTTTACAATTTCGTACAATAGTTTAGTGTAAATGAAAGCGCATCAAAATTATTCCAAACTCTCCCAAAGTAATTCTCAAGTTTGATATAGGGAAAGTTGGATTACAATGCTCACAGTGATAATATAGAATTGAGTATTGAATTCAGTAAAACTTTGCCATAATTCTCGGTTTCGTGTATAGAGCTTGAAGTGCTTCTCTCAATATATAGACCTATCCATTTTCGGTCGTCCTAAACCTTTCAGTCAACCACTTCAAGCCATTGTAGAAAATAGTCGTTGAAAATTTGACCGTTGGAAGATAGTCGTTAGACGATTCTAGACATTTTCAGTCACATAGTTTGACTGCAAGCTCGACCGCCGGAGCTCACTGCTTTGCACTTTCGATTGCCAACCTCGTCTGAAATCTTTGACCTCGTCAAGACCGCAAAAAGATAAAAAATGGCAGATTCAAAACCTTCAGTTTTTCGATCACACATCTTGTCCATGTCCTCGACCGCACTGCATCTAAAAAACCACGTTGAAGCTCCATAAGCAAATCCCATAAATTCGGTCGCGTTCCTCAACCGCTACTCTCGACTGCGTCATGATCGGAAGACCAAATATGATTTTTGGTCACCTCTATCATCCGCAGCACGTCCACAACACTTCATCTTCATTCCTTTAAATGTTCCAAGTCCCACAATGATGTGTAAACACTACATGGACTTAGATAAACATGTTAGTACATTAATAATACCCATTTTGAGGGTATTTCTAATAAATACGAGTATAAATATTGTGATAAAAATATTAACAATAATATCCATAAAAACACAATAACCAACTTATTATTTTCTATCAAAATAAAATATTTAGTCATTATCAAAATAAAACTAAGTCAAACAAAAAGGCTATCAACGGTCTCCTCCCTCCTCTCTCTCTCTAATATCCTTAAATACAATGATCAAATAACCGTTGCTGACTTGCAGTGCCCTCTCTCTTCTCTCCCCTCTGTCCCCTCTATAAATACTCTCAAATACCTTCAAATTTTTTCATCAAATTTTCTTTCAATCTCTTATTCTCCTACTTTTGAATTTATAGTACTCAATCGATCTCTCTTGTTCTTACCAATTTTCATACTCTTTCCATTCATTCAACAGTTATATATTACAATTTATTATTTAATGTATTTTCATATTGTTATTAATTTTACGTGTATGATTTAACAATTTTTGTAGGTTTCGTATACGTGGAGGTGATCACAAAATTCAAACCACCTACAAACTATTGTTGATCAATTAGATTTGTGGTATCAATTGTTATTTGAAATTTATGTTAAATATTTATTTTTAATGGATCCACGTAATTATAATATTGAGAATATTGATGATGATATTGAGAAAAAGAAGGAATTAAATCCTATATTTTCAATAAGATAATCATCTGAACAAGCATCCACTTCTTCACCTAAAAAAAAAAAGAACAAAACGTCTAAGGTATGGAAACATTTTGAAATGAAAGAAATTAAAATTGGTAGAAAAGTAGAATTTAGAGCTAAATATAAATATTGTATCAAAAATTATGCATATGTTACCGGTAGTTCAACTAGCACACTTGGTAGACATTATAAAAAATGTCACTTAAATTAGCTAGTAAGAGACCCTACACAAAGATTATTGAATGCTAGTAGTAGTGACACTTTTTTATATTCACAAAATAAAATGAGAGAAGTAAATGTAATAGCAAAACTTGTAGCACAATGCGAGTTGCCTTTTTCGTTCACTGATGGTGACAAATTTGAAAAAATTTATGAAAGAATATGCTACTCCTAATTTTAAACGTGTTCTTAGAAGTACAACTAGAAATAATATTTTTAAAATGTTTAATGATATGAAAAATGAACTAATTTCATTTTTTTTCAAACCCTCATTCAATGTCTATTTATATTACCTCTGATTTATGGATTGCACGTAATGTTATAGGCTATGTTGTTGTAACTTCTCATCTTATTGATGAATCTTGGCAATTAAATAAAAAAATTTTAGGATTTCGTAATTGTGAATATCCTCACACTGATATTATTATTTATAAATATATTGTAGCAATATTGCAAGAATATTCTATTAAAGATAGAGTATTTACCATAACTCTTGATAATGATAGTGCTAACGATATTGCTATTTCTCTTTTTAAAAATTATTTTCAATTAGATACTACTCACGATTTTCTTTTCCATATGAGATGTGTATGTCATATTTTGAATTTAGTTGTTAAAGATGGTATGAAATATATTTCATCTCATATTGAATTAATTAGATCCGCAATTTCTTATATCATTGGATCTAATTCAAGATAACAAAAATATAGAGATTTTTGTAAAGCTGTCCAACTTAAACCAAGAAAATTAAAAACCATTGTAGATAATAGGTGGAATTCGATTTATTTAATGTTGGAAAATATTAGGCCATATTGGCAAGTTATTTATGCTTTTATTAATGAGAAAACACAATATTAATCTTGATAAATCTAGTTGTGATATAGCTAATACATTTATTGATTTTTTTAAAACCATTTTATGATGCTACAAATGAATATTCGAGAATGTATTATCCCACTTCTCATCTTGTTCTCCCAATTTTTGTAAATTTAACGTGTAATTTTACACAATATCAACAAATAGATGAATTTAGAGATATACTTTATAAAATAGAAACAAAATTTAAAAAATATTGACTTGACATTCCTCCTATTTTTTGTTATGCATGCATAATGGATCATAGATATAAATTAAGATGAGTGAGTCTCATTATTAATAGAATTTCTACTAATTTATGTACTACTCTTTTAATTTCTAGTGATCAAATAACATATGGAATTGCTAGTTTATATTCTTCTTATGAAAGTAAATATTCTAATGTTAGTCGTTTACGTCTTTCTTCACATGCTAGTTCTAGTAGTGGTTGTGGTAGCTTAACTCCTCAATTTAGTATTTATGATATTTGAAATAAATTAGATATGGATGTTTATTCTAGTTCTATGCGAAATGAACTAGATATTTATTTTGACACTCGATATCAATTTTCTCGCAATGAGAACTTTGATAATTTAGATTGGTGGAAAAAGTTTTCTGCTACATATCCTATTCTTTCTATAATGACACGTGATCTACTAACACCTCTGGTCTCTACTGTAGCATTGGAGTCTGATTTTAGTGCAGGTGGACGTGTGTATGATGAAAGCCGAGGAAGACTTGCACCCGACCTCGTGGAGGTACTCATTTGCATGAAGGATTGGAACGACTCCATTACGAGAAATCAACAACGAGAGGACGAAATACTAGAATAATTTAAAATTTTGGGCGTTCAAAATTAGATTTTCATTTAAATTTGAATGTATTGTAGTTTGAATTTTGAGGTATTTTTTAACTTGT
Source organism: Begonia loranthoides (assembly GCA_022433065.1). Classification (NCBI taxonomy): domain Eukaryota; kingdom Viridiplantae; phylum Streptophyta; class Magnoliopsida; order Cucurbitales; family Begoniaceae; genus Begonia; species Begonia loranthoides. The sequence goes on along the minus strand of CM039468.1, from coordinate 47,657,735 downwards.
AATTTTATTTGACATTTTTCACATGTTCATCTAAATCCATGTAGTGAATATATATCATATTGGGACTTAGAGAAATCAAAGAATTATAAAGCAAGCGAAGGAGTGAAGCAGCGGACATCCCTCAAAGAAGAAAAGGATGTCCTGCTTATAAAACAATGAAAAAATGAAGAGAAACGGACGTCCCTCATGAAGGAAACGACGTCCATCTTAAAGCCGTGGCGAAGAATTGAAGAAACGAATGCCTGGCGTCCGAAGAATTTGAGGAATGGATGTCTCTCAAAGAAGAAAAGGACGTCCGGTATATTAAGCTAATGAAGGTAGCGAACAAAGGTAACAGTCGAAGCACATGACTGAAAAGCTATACAGAGAATTCTAGAGTATTTCGGTTGATACGGCGATCGACCGAGCGGAGGAGTGATGCGACCGAAAAATAACACAGTGGGCACCAAATTGTATCGGTCGAATCTGCGATCGAGAAATGCATTATTTGGTTGACCAAAAATGTGCAAAACACACAATGACTAGTTTTCAATGGTTGGTTGTGGTCGACCAAAAAAGATTTGGTCAACCAAAAAAGAGTAGTCTTGGCTATAAATATAAGACACTCCGAAGCTCACTCTAACGAATCGAGAATTGAGGCGAAACTCTACCAAAATTAGTACTCAATGCTGAATCTTATAGTGAGCGTGTAATCCAACTCTCCTCATCCCCAATCTTGAGATTTCTATTTGGGAAAGGTTGAAATAGTTTTTATTTTCCAATTCCGCTATTGTACTCAAACGTAAAGGGTGATGCCCTACAAATTCGTCAAGCAAGGGTGAGGCCTCACAATAGTAAAGCAAAGGGTGATGCCCCAGAATAGTAAAAAAGAGAAGGGTGATGCCCTAAGAATTCTCCAAATGGAATCTTGGAGCGCAGACGTAGGTAGGATTTGCCGAACCGCATGAACAAATTGGTTTGCATATTCTCTTACCCTATCTTCTTTATTATTGTTGTAAATTGTTTATTTTTATGCAATAAATCATGTAGGGTTTAGAGAAGCGAATATTGCACGAAAATGTTAGAGTGCCTAATTTCTCTCCGCAAAGGGTGAAGCCCCACAAATCCGTCCCCCCCCTTTCCTTCCCTCTCTCTATAAGCGCATATCAATCCTTCACTTATTGCTTATTACATGTCATTTTTATATTAATTAAATAATTTTATTATTTATACGACTAACTATCGTCTAATTATATCATATTGTAACATTACAATAATAAATAGTTATTCTAGTTTTAATAACTAAAATTTTAAAATATATATATAACATATTTAAATAAAATAATCTTATTTATGTATGTTGGGCTCGTTAAGCATGGCTCATTAGGCTCGTTGGGCTGGCTCAGCTCGACTCGTTCGGCTCGTTGCTCGCAAGCCAGCTTGGGTTGAAAATTTTTTAGGATCAGCTTGGCAGGCTCGTCTCGTTAGGCTTGGCAAACTCGATGAGTCGAGCCTTCATAGGCTTGGTGAGCCTCAGTCGACTCGTTTAACATCTCTACGAAGGCTCGACGAACTTGAATTAGGCGATTGCTACTGCGATCGACAGAGAGCGACGCTTGAACGACAGTCAGCTTCTCCTTCTTCTCTCGGTGATGGAGGCTACGACTGGTTCAAACGAGCGGCAACATTACCTTTTGGGTTTTCTTCTTCACTGATGAAAAAGCCACACTGTTTTGAGAAAGAAAAAAAAGGACCATCATTCTTTACTGTTAGTGACAAAACAACCATCATCCTTTTTTTGCTAACAAATTAACCATTGAACTATGAAAAAATGACGCTACTAACATCATTGTCATGTTTACCATTAATGAAGACAAACTGCGGCGGCTTGACGACGAACCGTAGAGGTTTGACGACAAACTGCGGAGGCTTGATGACGAACAACAGAGGCTTGATGACGACGAATGGAGACGTCCAAGGCAGCAACAGCGGGCTACGTCCGTCAAAATTCGTCGGCCAAGGACCGTCGAACGGAAACGTCCATCAAAATTCGTCAGCCAAGAACCTTCGAACAATAATTCAACTGACTGACGAAGGACATCAATCATCGGGGGACGTCTGTCGTGCCCGTTGGAATGATGGTTCATGACCGTTGAATTGATAGCGGGCATCCCTCGATCAGAATGGAAGGCAACGATGGAGTTTGTCATTTTCCAAATGGCGATGACGGATGTCCCTCGGTCTACAACGGACCTCCAACTTCTTATTTTGGACATCCCTTTCATGGCCATTGGATCGAGAACGGATGTCCCTCGAACGAAATGGACGGCTAAGATGGAGTTTGTCATTTTCCAAATGGCAATGGCGAACGTCCCTCGGTCTACAACGGACATTCGTCTTTGGCCAATGGATGTCCGTTTTATGTTCGCCAAACTTCTCTAAACGTTAAATCTGCCTATAATAGCGAATGACGCCCCTCGAACATAAAATGAACGTCCCTATAATTCATTGAACTTAGTTCGCCGATGATTTCTGTTACAACTAAACTTAGTTCTCCAACTTCTTATCCAACTCCTCTTTCTTTCTCTGGTCTGCAACTTTATTATAGAAATATCCAGCAAGAATTTCATATATTGGCGGCACTTCTTCTTCACGAAGGACATCCCTACATAGCCACGACAGTTTGTAGACGAGCCGTCGTGGCTTGACATTATTACGTTCAACGGCAAACGTGACAGCGATAGTAACAGTATTATTTTTTCATAATTCAGTGGTTAATTTATTAGCGAAAAAATGATGATGGTTGGTTTGTCATTCGTAATAAAGAATGATAGCTGATTTGTCATTTTTCCCAAAAAAAAAACAATTTGTTTTTTTCAAATGGTAATTTTTGGCAAAAATTGCAAACTCTTAAGGAAGGGCACTCTTCTTCTAAGTTCTCACAAATTTATTTTTTTATTATTATTAAATATGGACTCCACGCAATCCAACTAAATATGAACTCCACGCAATCCAACTAAATATGAACTCGGAAAGTGCATGTGTTACAAAGTGCAGTACAAGTTTTTTACACGTCCATTTACGTGTTTATTTGTAAATTACGCCTTGATTTTCTATTTTTAAGAAATCCAGGCCAAATCATCAACTCCACTTGCAAATTTTATGCCAAACTTTGATTCCCAGCACTGATATTTTAAAGTAAGCCAATGTCTTTCCACTCCTTGCAAATTTTATGCCAAACTTTGATTCCCAGTACTGATATTTTAAAGTAAGCCAATGTCTTTCCACTCCTTGATGTGATGGGATGCGCTCCAGCCACTCATCCTCCGACGCGTGTATAACTCTTTACATTCTCACAAATTTATTATTATTATTATTATTTACCATCATTTGATATTGATAGTTTATTTAACTTTTGTAAAATAAAATTTTCAGTTTGGGCTCTATAATCATTGGTCCTTTCAATTTAGGAAGGGAAAATGGGTTTTAAATTTAAAGAAGTAAAAAAAACAAAGATACAGATAAAGCTAGACATTAGTGAAAGGTAGAGGATGGTGCAGGCAGAGCTGCGTTGAGACAAGAATTGGAAATGCCTAAAAGTGGGTGCGCACTTTGTGACTTTCTTTGTTTTTTTTTTTTTAAAATAACAAATTTTTTTATTAATGACAAGTTAATCATTGTGATATATTTATTAATAAATTAACCACCAACGTATGAGAAATTAACAAATTTAACATCGCACTTAAATTGACCCAGGCAAAACTGACTGAACGCCGAAGAAATATGTCTGGACGCCACAGCGTCCAGAGAAACAAGAAACGGCATCCAGGCAAAAAGGTATGAGAACTCCCTATTTGTCATGCATGGCGTTCTCGATCAATTGTATTTCATGGTTACTTTCAAATTCGTTATGTATATATTTTACGAATGCAATATTTTTATTGGTTTTTTGACCTCTGCACCTTCAAACTAGCATAACTTTTGCTACGGATGTCAGAATTGAGCGCAGAAGGTATCAAATCGAAGCTCTCTCAGAACTCTATAATTATTATTGGGTAAGCCCTATGACCGCCTTTCTCAGCCCCAAAATCAATCGTTTAAGCTCTCAAATTTGCGATCAAATATTTTTCCACGCTGCGGTGCCCAGGCACTTGTTTCTTCTGGCGTTCAGGCACTTGTTTCTTCTTTGGCGTCCAGGCTTATTTCTTCTTTGCCTGGACGCTGTGGCATCCAGGCTTGTTTCTTCGGCGTCCAGACACTTGTTTCTTCTTTGCCTAGACGCCGCGGCGTCCAGGCAGTTTTGTCTGGATTAACTTGAGTGCGATGTTGGATTTATCAATTTCTCATACGTTAGTAGTTAACTTGTTAGTAAATATACCACAATAGTTAACTTGTCATTGATCAAAAATCACTATGGTTGATTTGTTATTTTCCCTGTTTTTTTTTTTTTAAGGCTACTCTCATCTTCTATGCCATTGCTACTGCTGCTGTTCTGAGGTTGAGGATGGCCTTGTTTCTCCAACACATAGTTCTTTGAGAAGACATTAACTACATCAAAAAATTTAGTCTTATAACTAAAGCTAAGGTGCATATCTCTCTCTCTCTCTCTCTCTCTCTCCTCCATAATTATCTCACTTTCTTCGTCTTCCTCCCTGAATACTAGGTATTTTCTATTCGGTGCCATTGTTTTCTAGCTGGGGGTTTTTGAGCTCGATCTGCTGCTTTTCATGGCTGTTTTCTGCTGCAATTCTTGACCCATCTTCTCGATCATCTCCATTTTCTTGATGGAGGTAAGCCCCTTATCTTTTCTCGAGATTTTTTGGGATTTTGGTCTCTGTATTTTCCAAAATTTTGATGATACCACTCTTTTTTTGATACCACGTATGCTGTTTCTATTGATTTATTCAGTTGAGATCTTTTTGTCTTGTTTTTCTTTTGGATTACGATTAGAACCGCTGAGTTTCTCTTTTTTTCCCCCCATTTTCTGGAAGTCGGTGAATTCGAGAATATTTACCCGAGGATAGTTCTTTCTCGGCGTGTATAAGATAATTGAAGGAAAAGAATAAAGATAATCCATGAGGCAATTTCCATGAAATTGGCTTTTTTTAACCAAAAATGAATCTGATAGTTTTTGATTCGCTCTGTAAAGGGGTGATTCAATCATAATTTTAAATTATTAGGGGAATCTATGTTCTTGCCATGTGTAGCATTTTTTTAAAGAGAAGTGATCATCGCATAATGGCGGCTGAAGTAGTCGCATACAGGGATTGTTGGGAACTTGGGGACATTCTGTGTATTGAAATCATTTCAGACAAGAAATGAATGATGGTTTATCACTCTGACTACTATGATGTTTGCAAGTTCTTCTGTTTCTGATTCCAAAGTTTTATCTGGTTGGAGAGTTTGATGCCGAGAATCAAAAGATGGCTAGGAATTTGTTTTAATCTACTTAAAGTTGGATTTATATCACCATTTCAATGATAAATATCACAATATGTGGTTCTCTTTGCTCGTTTATATTGATGTCAAGCACATTTTGCTGCGATTCTGTTATCAATTTGGAAAAAAAAATGATGATGTTGGCTTTGAGTATCACTGCATTATGAAATTCTCTCAAATTGTGGTCTTTATATTTTCAGAAGTTTGTAGAGATGGACGATGCTGCGAAGACTGAAAGCCATTTGACATCGGCTGCAGCCTTTGTGGAGGGGGGAATTCAAGAAGCTTGTGATGATGCATGCAGCATCTGCCTTGAGGATTTTTGCAAAAGTGATCCTTCAACGGTAAATTAATTACTTATTCTGATCTCATCATCCCTTCTCCTGTCTGTTGATGAAATAAATACAAGTTTGGGTAAAATTGAATAGTACGTTATGAATTTTATGATAATTCACAACTGTCACCCTTAAACAAACCCTGAATTTGAGACTGTCGGCAAGATAGACCCGAGTGCTGAGAAATCTGTTATCATTGTCACATTGGTCAACTTAAGAAAATCAGACCCGACCATTAAAATTGGTCTATCAAAAACATATGGAAATTTAGCCCTTGTTTTCTAGCTTGAAGCTCCAAACTGAATGCCTTTAGCTTATTGAAATAATCTTTCAGAAATAAAGCAGAGGAAGATTTGAGTCCAAGATAAATCTCATTCTCTTAGTGTCATATTCTACGTGCAGGTATAGGTTGTGGAAATGTAACAGGCAAGAGAAAGGATTGGATGAGGGGGGGCAGAGAGAAAGAGACAAGAAGAGAAGAGAGAGGAGAGGGAGGGGTCTTTTTGGTTATAATGGGGAGGTCATAACGAATTATTTAATGACATGATCTGTTTCGCTCACAGTCTAATGACCCAGTTCATGGTCTAATTTGTTGAAAAAAATAACGCTGCGTTGGAAAATTATCATAAAGTTGAGGGAATAAATTAAACTTTAGACTAAATATTTCATATGAAATTAGGCTTCTTTGCTCTTTCCTTTCCTCTCGTACCTTCTCATGTTTTTATTGAAATGACATGCATCGTATCTTATCTCTCGCAGGTGACTACTTGCAAACATGAATTTCATCTCCAGTGCATCCTTGAATGGTAGAAATCACTTTGCCTGAATACTTTGTTCTAGCATTCGATTTGTTCTTCCTAATGCGTTGATATATTATTCTATATTTCCGTTTTGTCTAAAAAAAGAAAGAGGCCTTCAATCTTGCTAATCATATATTCGTTTAATTGACTATTTGTTGGGCTTCCTCTATTGGTCTTTTCTTCTTTGTTGGTCTATTGAAACTCCTTCACTTTAAAAATGAATGTATCTCAGTTTTGGCTTTGTTTCTGTCGTTCATATCAAGCACGTGGTGTAAATCATATTAAATAAAACAGATTAAATTTCCTTCAGAATGGTGTACTGAATATTGGGGAAGAACTGGTTAATCCTTAACGTTTGCCAATGTAATGTTGAATTTGTTCCCGCCCCTTGCGAGTTCATTTTTTCCGGTTTTGGATGGAGGGTTATACTTCTAATGGCTTATTTGAAGTTTTCAATTTTGAAAGGAGTGTCTGATCCACTGTGGATCAATACCCAGTAGTCAACTATGTGATGAATTGTTATGTGGTCGGAGAAAGGAAGAAACGAAGAAACCTTAAATTTACATCTCCGGTTTGCAGGTGTCAGAGAAGTTCTCAATGTCCCATGTGTTGGCAACCTATATCACTGAAGGATCCTTCCAGGTTCACTTGTAGCTTTTTGTCTCAAATTATTCTCTCATTTAGGTGTCCATATTTATCTAATTATATCCTTCAACAGTCAAGAGTTGTTGGAGGCAGTTGAAAGCGAGAGGAACTTAAGAATGGCTCCTGCCCGAAATACTGCTATATTTCACCATCCCACTCTCGGCAACTTTGAACTACGACACGTAAGTTACTAATAAGTGTTTCCCAAATCTATATGAAGTAACTTTGCTGAACTTTGTCCCAATTTGATTGCTTTGGCCCATTGTTTTGAGCTGTACAGTTACCAGTGGGTGTCAATGACGCTGACATTGAAGAACGTATCATCCAGCACTTGGCAGCTACAGCTGCAATGGGCAGAGCTCATATTGGAAGGAGAGATGGCCAGAGAGGTCGACCATCTTCTCACAGTCATCCACACTTTCTCGTATTCACTCATCCTAGTAGACCTGCAGGTCCTGGTGCTTCCGGGGAGGATAATGAACCAGCTGTTATCACTGTAGCCGGACCTTCTAGTCTGGAAGTACCCCATGTGACCGAACCATCGGCTCATATTTCACTTGCCCCAGGTGTGCAGACCGATCCAATTTCTCCCTCGGCATTGGGGTCCACCGTCACATCGGAGAATCATCAAGGAACTTCTTCTATTACACGGTCCTAATGCATTTCTTATGCCTCTAACGCCAAATTATTTTCTTGGCAAAGAATTTCTAGGGAATTTATCTGATTGCGCTGTTCTTTTATCTCACGATATTTGCAGGAGCTTAGGAACTAGTCATCCTCCTTCTGCTAATCTTGACAGAGCAGGACCATCAGAATGTCAGTCATTTTCAGAGTCACTGAAATCGAAATTTAATGCTGTTTCGATGAGGTATAATTTCAGCTATGATGAATTTGGTAATCGAAATTTGTTGATCAAAAAATTAAATTTTGCTTGCAAGGTACAAAGAGTCCATATCAAAGAGCACAAGAGGGTGGAAGGATAAGCTCTTCTCACGCGGTACTTCCATGTCAGAGCTCGGTTCTGACGTTCAGAGAGAGGTGAATGCAGGAATTGCCAGTGTATCACGCATGATGGAGCGCCTTGAGACCAGAGAGAACGTTGGAACCCTCCAACAATCTGCCATTGAGCAGAGAAATGAGAACAGTGGAGAGAATCGTGAAGAAAACCTGTTTGGCGATAACAATGCCGCTCCTTGTGTGGCAGGTTCGGCTGCACGTTAGAAACTGTCGAAATGTGATTTGCAAATTACATCTATCCTCGGCGTCTCGTCTCGTTTGTGAAGGTGTGCTTCAAGATCCATGCTGTTGTCTTATGTTTATACTTGTTTGGTGGTTCTGTACCACCTCCTTCAAGCAATTCGAGTCACTGTTATTTGCTAATTTTCTTGCCACAATTATAAAATTATAGTTGGAAATACGATTGCTGTTCTAACAATTGAAGTTTTATTTAAGTTGAATCTGAGTTTACAGCATTATTTATCACTCTCGGCCTCTTCAGCGGGCAGGGTAGGGCCGAAACAAGGCCTTGCGCAGGCCCGACAAGTCTTGGGCGGACCAAGGACTTGATCAGACCCACTAGAATTTGGGTTGTCCAAGGCAGGTATACAGGCCTTAAATGCCCACATACCCACAATTTTCAGTTCGGCGCCCCTTGTAAAATTCATGTGGATAGTTTAAAAAAGTCTGTGGGGCGGTCCACCTGCCCAGGTTTGGATCGCCCCGACCGACCCTTATAAAAAGAAATAAAGAAATGGGGCCCGACCCGTAGCCTGCAGGTTGGATGTTGACCCATAATTATGTGATGCGGGGACACAAACGTTGAGGTCGGGTTTGATGGCCAATTTTCATTAATCTTTTCGAGGACATGCATGCATTGATTCGAATATTAAGAGGCTAATTTTAATGTGGAATTTTGCGGCTAAGTATTTTGTCCAAACAGAAGAAGATGACTGCTTTAAAAGTCGTGACAGGCTTCAAGTTCTGCAATATATATAAACTATTTGGGTATTATGCAGTGTGGCCAATAATGCGTCCGTAAGATGAGTAAAATTAGAAGTAATTTGGTCGAGGTACTAAAATGTTGTTATAATATATGGTACAATAATTGAATATTATCATATCGACCCACCCACCAAATACAACCGGGAGGGAGTTGGAGACTTAAATCGGAGATGAAAAAATATCTTTATTTCATTTTGTCACCTAAAAATTGACTCAATCTGCTGCCCCCTCTCTGTCACGAAATGTCTTGCTGGGCCACTCATTTGTTGCACGTACCATCTCGACTCCAAATCTAATCTTCTAATAAATGGCTAATTATGGGCTAAATTAAGAGTTGCTTAGTTTAATTAATTTAATTAAGCCATAGTATGTGAGGCGTGGGGAATAATAGTCTCCTCTTGTCGCCCACATACAAAGAAAAAGAGAAAAATCAAAGTGAAGAAGGGACATTTTAACAACCAAATTGTGAATTAAATGAATGATATCTCAATTAACAAATACTCACCGACAGAAAAATATTGACTATTTTTAATTTTATTTAGTAATCTTAAAACACAAGAACCAAGCCCAAAAGCAGAAAAGACAAACTATCTGCCGGTAGGCAAAACGTCGACGTTTGATGGCGCACCGACACCTCTCCTCTCCTCCTTTCCCCGCTCCCTTCCTTTCTACTCTCGGCTCCGCTCGGCTTCTTCTTTGGTAATCCCCTCACTTTTAATTATTTATTTAATAATCAATTAAATACAAAGACCAACTTCTTCTTGTCATTATTTAAAATATTAAAATAAGGTGTAATTTAACTCCTAAAACATATGTCAAATGTGTTATTTATTATTTTTGTAATGATTATTTTAACTAATCATAGTCATTTTAATTCACTCGCTTTCACCTACACACTTATTTTGCACTCTATCTCAAATATAGATTTTATTTAGACTATTTTCCATTCTTCGAAATTAATTATGATATCGAGGGTCTCTTAAAAAATTAAGTGAAGTAAAATAAATATTACAAATAAAAATTTTAAAAAAATATATAGTTTGAAGAATCTTGAGCCTTAAATTAAAGGGATAAATGGCACTTTTCACGAAAATATTATTCAGAAAAGGGTCGGCTCGGGTCGGGTAGATAATAGAGCCGGGAATGGGATGTGGGCCCCGCATACAGCCTGTGCAAACTCATTCACAGTTTTAAAGTCTACCCCCAACTTTTTATCAACGCCCTCTCCTCGCTTCCTCCTTCCATTCCTTTCTTCTTCCTCTTCTTCTTCAGCCACTCCTCCACGGCAGAAAAGTTGTTTAAGATCAAAGCTCAGCTGTTACTCCTCTGGTTCTTCTCCATTTTCGTTTTCTTACGAGGGCCATGGATTCCCCATTCTATGGCGTCTCCTCCCTCGTTTTCTCTCTCCTTTTTCTCTCCCTTCTCCCTACTTCTTCCGCATTGCCGCCAAATCCCGTCTCCAAATCTCCCGCTTCCACTTCCCCTCAAGTGAATTCCAATTCGGTTCTTGTTGCGCTTCTTGATTCCCATTACACTTTGCTTTCCGAGCTCGTGGAGAAGGCCCTTCTTCTCCAGACTCTCGAGGAAGCTGTTGGAGAACACAATATTACTATTTTCGCTCCCCGAAATGAAGCTTTGGAACGAGAATTGGATCCTGAATTCAAGCGTTTTTTGCTTGAACCTGGTAATTTGAAATCTCTGCAGACGCTTTTGATGTTTCATATTATTCCCAGAAGAGTCGGGTCGAATGAATGGCCGAGTGGCGCCTCTGAGTCTATTCGGCATCGTACTTTGTGGAATGGTAATCTGCACCTTATGAGAAAGGATTCCGGCGAGAAAATGGTTAGTTCCGCGAAGATTATTCGCCCGGACGACGTCGTTCGGCCGGATGGTGTAATCCACGGAATCCAGAGGCTGTTAGTTCCGAGATCGGTTCAAGAAGATTTCAATCGGAGGAGAAGTTTGAGGTCCATTTCGGCTGTGATACCGGAAGGTGCCCCGGAAGTGGACCCACGCACTCACCGATTAAAGAAACCGGCGCCACCAGTTCCCGCCGGCTCTCCACCGGTTCTTTCTATTTACGACGCTCTGGCACCAGGCCCATCCCTGGCTCCGGCACCGGCTCCAGGTCCAGGTGGACCTCATCATCACTTCAATGGCGAACGCCAAGTGAAAGATTTCATCAAAACCCTTTTACATTACGGTGGATACAACGAAATGGCTGATATTCTGGTCAATCTGACGTCCTTAGCTACCGAAATGGGGAGATTGGTTTCAGAGGGATACGTACTGACGGTTTTAGCTCCGAATGACGAAGCCATGGCTAAGCTCACGACGGATCAATTGAGCGAACCTGGAGCGCCGGAGCAGATAATCTATTATCACATATTTCCAGAGTATCAGACGGAAGAGAGCATGTACAATGCGGTGAGAAGATTCGGGAAAGTCTGGTACGACTCTCTCCGACTGCCACACAAGGTGTTGGCTCAGGAAGCTGACGGGTCTGTGAAGTTTGGCCAGGGAGATGCATCCGCTTACCTTTTCGACCCGGACATTTACACAGATGGGAGGATTTCTGTGCAGGGAATCGATGGAGTTCTGTTTCCATTGGAAAAAGAGCCTAAGGAGGAGAAGAAGACCGTCGTTAAGGTTGCGTCTAAGCCTAGAAGAGGTAAGTAACTGTCTTTTTTTCGACTAATCTAAATGAAGACACCCATGATCAGCATCTCGTAGGATGTTACAAAATGCCTGAAATTGATGACTTTGATGGATTTGTGGGGCTTCATTGTTCATCTGCTTTAGACTCTCCTTAGTTGTGGAATTAATACGAGGCTGCTTGGTTTCGACAGAAACACAACAAGATTTGCTGATTTTCTTTGTCTAACCTCTCCATTGTAGTCAATTATGGTAGAAGAGCATGTTGGTGTAGAAACAATTGAGGATTAATTCCTACAAGAATTAAAGTCGCAATTTTGTGCATTAATGTTGTAATTAGATTGGATAACTAGTCGTTAAACATCTCGCCTATCAAATGCAAATGCACAGGAAAGTTGCTGGAATTAACCTGTTCAATGCTAGGAGCTTTAAGACAGGCCTCTCACTTCTCTCCATGTCAATGAGTTTTGCTCAAAAACAGAAGAAGGAAGAAGAAGAAGAAGAAGGGGAAGAAATAAGTGACTCTGCTAGAATGGTAAGAACTCAAATACCCGTTTAATACTTTTGTTTGATTCAATCAGACTGTAGTCTGATTTCTCCTAAAGACAAACTCCACAATGCTCAGTTGTCCAGACTGCTCGTCGAAACCTACATGGAACGAGATAGAGGTCCTTGGAGGGAGCTTACGACGGGCAGAATTTCCGGAGAAACAAACAGAAAGTTTGATGTTATTTTGTGATGAATACTGTAATTAGTTACATCTCCATTTATTTTTTCTTCTTTTGGTTGAAATTGGATCATGTGTACATGAACAGCAATGTAAGAAACTCTCTTGCTGTTTCCCTCAGGGGTGGCGTCTTTTCTTACTTGTTTGTGCTACATGCCTTCCATCAGTCAAATGTAAACTTTTTTCACTTCGAATAATTATATAATAATGTTGTATGGACATCGATGTTGACATTTAATTTGTAATTATTGGCTTATTTAAGTGGGTAATGAACTTGAGATGATGGCGATGAGTGTTAGTTGGATGATTAATTAAATTTCCTGATCAAGCCTACGTAACTCATTGTTGGTGTTTCATGTTTTTCTTTATCTTTATTTAATATGTATTTAGTTATTATGTAATATCCTCATGAAAAGGAATAATTATCGTCCAATAATTGATATCATTAAAGAAAGACTTGTACTAATTAATCTGAATTTGACTTTGTTGGTGCTCACACATTATATAATTTTGGGTAAGTGTCAAATCAACTATTGTTGTTTAAGATCAATGATAAGTTAACCACTATAAAATTTTTTTAAACAAGTTAACCATTCATGTATGTTAAAATGATAAATCTAACATCACGTAGACTTTTACCATTAAAAAGTTGGGTGCCAACGTCCAAACGTCGAAACGCCCCGCTCCGCTTCGACTTCTTGAATTCAGAACGCTCAACGCGAGGAGTTCTGATTTTCTGAAGAATTCAGAACGCCCAACGCGGGGCGTTCTGATTTTCTGAAAAATTCAGAACGCCCAACGCGGGGCGTTCTGAATCGTTGTGGTGTCTGATGCGAACACATCGCGAAAATAGCAGTGTCTAGTGCGAAGATTAAAACTGAAATTTTTTTTACACCAGACGCCTCACCAAAGAGTTTATTGAGGGAGGGAGGGAGAGAGAGGAGATGCCGCACAATTGTGCGGCTTCTCAGTGTGTGAGACGCCGCACAATTAGAGAGAGAGAGAGGTTGCACAATTATTGTGCGGCATCTCAAAAGAAAGAGAGGGAGGGAGGAGGGAGAGGCCGCATAGAGAAAGAGAGAGAGCTCTCTCTCTCTCTCTCTCTCTCTCTCTCTCTATGCCGCACAATTGTGCGGCGTCTCACAAACTGAGACGCCGCACAATGTGCGGCATCTCACACACTGAAACAGGAACTGCGGTTTACGTGGTCTCTCGCATCAGGAGAGACAGCGTAAAACACGGTCTCTCAGCATCAGGAGAGATCGCATTTTACGAGGTCTTTCACATCAGAGAGACCACGTAAAACGCGGTCTCTCGTCTCTAAGAGAGATAGCGTAAACCGCGGTCTCTCACATTAGGAGAGACCGCATAAATTGTGGTATCTCATCTCACTACACCACATAAAATGCTGAGTTTATCTTCAACGATATCGACAAATTATTGTGCGGCTTCTCAGTGTGTGAGACGCCGCACAATTGTGCGGCTTCTCAGTTTGTGAGACGTCGTACAATTGTGGGGCTTCTCAGTTTGTGAGACGCTGCACAGTTATGCGGCGTCTCAATGTGTGAGACGCCGCACAATTTTGCGGCCTCTAGAGGGAGAGAGAGGCCGCACAATTATTGTGCGGCGTCTCAAAAGAGAGGGAGGGAGGGAGGGAGAGGGAGAGGTCGCGGCTTCTCAGTTTGTGAGACGCCACACAATTATGCGGCGTCTCAGTGTGTGAGACGCCGCACAATTGTGCGGTTTCTGGAGAGAGAGAGAGAGAGAGAGAGAGAGAGAGAGAGAGAGAGAGAGAGAGAGAGGTCGCAGAATTATTGTTCCGCGTCTCAAAAGAGAGGGAGGGAGGGAGGGAGGGGGGAGGGGGAGAGAGAGAGCCCTCTCTCTCTCTCTCTCTCTACACGCCGCACAATGTGCGGCGTCTCACACACTGAGACAGGCACTGCGATTTACGCGGTCTCTCGCATCAGGAGAGACAGTGTAAAACACGGTCTCTCGGCATCAGGAGAGATCGCATTTTACGTGGTCTTTCGCATCAAAAGAGACCACGTAAAATGCGGTCTCTCGTCTCTAAGAGAGACCGCGTAAACCGCGGTTTCTCGCATTAGGAGAGACCGCATAAAACGCATTCTCTCGTCTCACTACACCGCATAAAAAGGCTGAGTTTATCTTCAACGATATCGACAAATTCAAGAAACTATCTTCAGAAACTCATAATCTTGTCTTGATTTTAATGCAAAATTGGGTCATCTCTTTTGTGTTGCAATCAGTTCTGATCATCTCCACTTCTGTGGATTGATCTTGCGGGTAAGCTGAGCGAATTACTCACCCGGAAGCTTGACTTTGATGGCAGTGTTACTAATGGAATCTTGGAAAAGATGGAAAGCTGCTTCAATGCAGAAACCTGGCGATCAGACACCAGACACCGCAAAAACACCAGACACCGTGACCAGACATCGCGAAAGTTCACGGTGTCTCACCAGACACCCTTGTCGGCGTTCTGATTTTCTTCAGAACGCCTTCTGAATTTTTCAGAACGCCCCGCGTTGGGCGTTCTAAATTCAGAACGCCGGAGCTGGGCATTTTGGCGTTCGGACATTGGATTTTTCAATGTCTACGTGATGTTAGATTTGTCATTTTAACATATGTGAGTGGTTAACTTGTTAAAAAAAATTCTATAGTGGTTGACTTGTCATTGACCTTAAACCACGATAGTTGATTTGTCATTTACCCTATAATTTTTCATGAAATCAATTATAATCATAATTTGGCAGGGAAACAATATGCTTTAACGTGAGGACACTTGACTTGAAATAATAAGCTTTTTTGATTGTCATCTGGCTAGGTTAGGTGGTCTATTACCAAATATGTGAACTTTGATCTCGATATTATAACGTGTGTATTTGTTAAAGTTCATCGTAACCTAAATCTAGTTAGATTGGGCGGGTTTATATCAAATATTTAACTTTTTTATTTACTCTATATATTGATGTTTGAGTCGCAAAGTTCATTGTACTTTAATTTTCTATTAGTAAAATTTTTCTCTATCCGTAGTTTTTCTCGTAAGCGTTTTCCATGTAAATCTTACTGTCTCTGTTTCCCATGTTTTTCTTTTTTTAATTTCGCATTTGACTATCAACAATTGGTATCTGAACGATGTTAATGGTTTATGGACTTGGATTGAACAAATTTTGTGTGTTTGTAATTTTGTGAAATTTGCAAATTTGGGAAAACAAGAAGGAAAATTTATTTTCTTTGCATAGCTGTCTTCTTTAGCAGAGAAGAAGTCCGATCAAACCCGTTGTAAAACCCATAAATTTTATAATTTAAAATTTTCACGTGTATATTTTTTGCGTAAATTTTGGTCAAGCGTTAAAAAATTGACATGTTTTGTCGCGTAGTGACCACATGTAAAGTAGAAATTAACATGTTTTGTCGATGTCAAGTAATGTTTAGAACATGTCGGGATTTAAAGTAGAAATTGAATTGAATTTATTTTATATATAAATATATATATATATATATATATATATATATATATATATATATTATTTTATTGTATTTTAATATAAATAATAAAAAACTATTTTGTTTTATAAAAAGACAAATCTCCCCCTTGAAGGGAGATTGGGACAGGGAGCTTATTGGAGCATTTTTTATTTTTGACAATGGATTCGCGTTCTCGACATTAATACCAACAACTTTTGTGAAAGTCGTTGATAAACATTTCTTTTTTTTTTTCCTCCGTTTTTTAGTTTAAAGTTTTGAATTTTTATTGGTTTCGGATTCAAGGTTAAAAACTCGAACCTGAGGAAACTTTCTGGTATATATTGGTATAATAGAAGTCTATGCATGTTTATTTGTCATTGGATGAAGAAATCGGCAATTTTTTCGTTAGAAAACCTGGCCCAATCGCTGTCTCGGTCGATCACTGTGCGATGTGTGGTTGACTGGTTGTGTGGGTGACGCACTAGTTGACCAAAATGCATTTTTGGTCGACCACATGAAAGTGATGGTCGACCGCTCTATGTTGTTCATGTGATCGACTGCATGAACAATGCACGATCAACGGTAGTAATTCTGGTCGATCGTCGAACTATTCCTAGTCAACCATGTTTTGGATGGTTTCAACCCTGAGGTGGTCCCTGGTCGACCACTTAGTGTATTTTGTCATGTTTTCAGACCGTTTACGTGCTGTTTGGGTCCTATCACCTTTTCCGAGTCTTGGATTGTTGCAGGCATGTCTTATCGACCAATATGAGGTTCCGGTTGACTGCCAACATGTCTCATCGACACTGGATGGTCCCGGTTGACTGTCGTTCAGCTTGGTTGAAGCTGCGAAGTCCCGATTGACCTTCATTTTGCCTCAACGACTATTGGGTAGTGTCGGCTGACCATTGTGGTGCCTTGTCGACCGTTGTTGGGTTTGAATGACTCCAACTATGTCTTCTCGACTACTGAGTTATTTCTGTAGAGCGTTGTTGTGTTCTGTTGACTGTCACTGTATCTCGTCGATTAATGGGTCTTTCTGGTTGTCTATTGAGATGTCGGGTCGATCGTGGTTGTGTTTGGTCGATCGCACTGTTCGTTTCTCGGAGTTGGGTTTAGTGAACTCCATTCGGCTTTGTCAGCCATACCTTGTTCTCAATCGTGTATATTCTCGGCTCGAGGTGTAGGGAACTTGTCGTTCCTCGTTTGAGCCAGGAAGTCTTGTTTGGTTCTTCTGGTTGGGGTTGGTTTCTGGTTTAGGATCCTCATTGTATCCCTTGTATGATTGTTAGGATGTTGACATCGGCATTGTTATAAGTTCCGCAGATATTGTTGGTTTCAACCCTCACTTCTGATAGCGCGTGAAGTTGGCTAGTCAGTAAGAGTGTGGTAGTTGTCACTTTCTGCATTGCATTTCATCATGTTTTCAAATTGCTATTTTGTAGAATACCACACTTGAAAACTCGGCGGAGACTATTTTGAGAGCGCGTTTGTTTTTAAGTATATGTATGTTTTCTCATGTTTATTTTATCGTACATGGTGTTCTGTTTTATTATCTATGGATATGATGGCAGGATGAATCCTCTTGATGCTTTAGGCACTTTGGCGCTAAAGCATCATGAGGCTATCCTGTGCAATCTTCTACTATGAGAAGATTGGTTGTTTGTATGTGCGAAAGGGTAATAGGGTATTGGTGATATGTCTTTAGGTTTCAAGCCCCATAATTCAAAATGGTGATGAGAAGGTGATAACATGTCCTTGAGTTTCGAGCCTCAGATCCTGGCAAGGGTTTTAGTCACACGAATTGAAGATTGTCAGACGCTAAGTTTTGCTAATCCTAATATCGTTTCATTTGACGGATGGTGTAATGGCTCATAGCTCTGCTCGTCGACACTTCTTGTCAATTTGGAACATATAAGTATTTTAGTTGAGAAATAATCAATCACGAGCAACTTATTCGTTCTTTGATTGTACGAGTGGTGTTGATGGTGAGCTTTGGGACGTCAGCAGCTCGAATGACATGCTGGATCTCTGGATCGCCAGCATTGTTATTTCCTCTACCTCATGAGATGTTGCTATCGACGGATAGTCACCTATTCTCTTATGAGTGTCGGATGGGTTCTTGAGTGACCATCCCTTTTCACTGACGATGTTTGCACGGAAAACAATGTTGACATATTTTGTAATATAACTATCTATGTTTACATCAGGTTTTGATGAAGCCACATCGAGGGTCATGAGCCAAGATGAAGATGTTTTAAATGATTTTAAATCTATGCACGGTAAATGAGAAACATGAAAATGGTTTTCAAAGAGATGAGAAAAACAGTTTTTAGCATGCATTGCATTTAATATAAATTCCCCTACTAAATTTATCACTCACCCCTTAGACTTTATTTTTCCCAGGTTAATGTTTAGGTTTGGTTCATGGGTTATGCCTAGGGTTGTCGCGGGGCATTGCTGGTACCCTTGGTGGGTGCTTCGACCTTCCCATGGATGGATGGATATTTGTTGGTCCAAGTCTCTTCATCTCTGGTACGTTTGGGATTTGTTTTGTTGTCTGGTGTTTTTTGGTTTAATTACTCCACAATACTTTCTTTGTTTATTATTATACTATCATGTCTCTAGCTGATCACTTTGTGGATCCCAACCCATGTGATTTGGGTTTTGGGCTTAATTTCATATTAGGACTTCTTTCTCTCTATCCTTGGGTTGGGTGATCGGGTTCTTTTCAAGAATTGGGTCGCCTGACCTGGCGATTCTGTTAGGCCTGCCTCCAGTTTGTGACACCCATCACTCTCCAGTAGTAACCGCGAGCTTGACTCTCCAGCTGTCATCTCTCATCTGGTCACACGCACAAAAGTCGTCGGAGGTCCCAAAGAACAGAAGGTTGTTGTTGAACTGCTGAGACGCCGACAACTCGCATCCAATCAATTTTCTTCTGCAAAAGTCACTAACACATTTTGTTATCACACTGCGTTCTTCAAACCTTATAGCCACCGATTGAGGAAAGTCGCCATCTTTCCTCTGTTCAATCACAAAGAAGCCATTGTTGATTGATTATGTGTTCGATTGTGTGAGTTGTTGCCATTGCAAGAATTTGTTCTTTGCAAAGTTCCAATTTTTGTTACAAATTTGATAAAGTGTTGCAAAGTTCTGCATATATTAACATCTTATTTTCAAGAAGACTAAAATTTTTGGGATTTGTTCTGAAATTTTCTAGAGAGTTGTTTATATATCATTGGGATATTGATATTGTTGGACTTCAAAATTTGATTTGAATAATATTTTTGGTGAATTTTGATAATTCAGGGAGATGACTTCGATGAGGTATGATATGTTGATGTTGGGTAGGAACACAAAGTTTCAACTATGGCAGGTGAAGATGCGAGATGTGCTCGAACACATGGAATTAGACTGTGTGTTGTGAGGACTAGATAAAATGCTCACATCTTGGAGTGAAGAGGAGAAACTTTGAAAGGATCAAAAAGTCTTATCATTGATATGTCTGCATTTGTCAAATCAAATTTTCTAGGACGTTTTGAAAGAGAAATCTGCTGCAGAATTATAGGATAAATTAGAGCAATTTTGTATGAAGAAAACTCTAACTAGTAAGTTGCATTTAAAGCAACGACTTCATTCTCATCAATTAATGGAAGAAGGTTCTATTGAAGAACAATTGGCCGCATTCAAGGAGTTAGTTTCAGATTTAAAGACTATGAGATAAAAGTATAATTAGGAGGATTTATGGTTGATTCTACTATGTTTGTTACCTGCTTCATGTAGTGTTTTCAGATATACGATCTTATATAGTAGGGAAAGTCTAACTCTGGAAGAAATTTATGGTGCTTTGTTATCAAATGAGAAAGTGAAGTAGATTGTTGTTGGAGGTGAGGGAATCGTCATTTGAGGAAGAACAAGAGAGTCAAACAACAAAGGCAATGATACTGTTCAGGGTTCGAAGGGCAGATCAAAGTCAAGGAACCATGATATAACCTATTCCTTCTGTCAGAAAAATGGGCACATTAAATCTAAGTGCCAAAAATTGCAGAATGAAATTAAGAGAGCTACTAAGAAAGGAAAAATACAATGACGTCCGGTGAAGTTGTTGTTACTGAAGAAGAAAACTATAGTGATGGTGTTCTTCTAATTGTAGCACAGAAAAACTCAAAGCCAAGCAATGATTGGATTCTAGATTCAACTTGTTCTTTTCATATGTGTTTCAACCGCGAGTGATTTTCGACATATAAGACCGTTTCAGAAGGTGCTGTGTTATGGGTAATAACACACCTTGTAACGCCCCAATTTTTTTAAAATCCTTTTTAAGTCATTAGTTATAAATTTTTTTCGTTTTCTTTAAAACTTATCAGAGTATATTAGCGACATAAAGCATATAAAAGAGTTCAAAACATTTAAATGAAATTCAATAGTGTATTATTTTTACAAATTATAGAAAACCATTATTTAAAACAACTCTTTTATTCTTTTAGAGCCATAACCCATCAGGTCGAATCTGGTTGATAACTCAAAGTCTCCTCTGGTAATGTCTCCTCCTCCATATGAGAATCATCTGCATCATGGGTAATACCATGAGTCTAATGCTCAACAAGAAATATGATAAAATGTTTATGCTTATGCAGTCATTTTTTAGAAAAGAACCTATCTTTTCTCATCATTTCCTTTTTCATTTCTTTTTCATTTCCTTTTCCTTTCCAGAGATAGGATACATCTGTTGGTGTGCCTTAACCTACTCCATCTATATGAGTGGAGAATTTCATCAGGGGTGTCACCACTACCATCACTTAATCTTTGTCTGACGTTTGAGGACTAAGAGTAGAGATACATATGTTGGTCGGTGTGGACTAACCAACTCCATACTCTACGTGAGCTGGAGAATTCCATTAGAGGTGGTCCCACCTACGACAATCACCTTCTCTCCCGAACCCTCAAACGCCCCTCTTATTTATTCATTTTCTTTATCATGCAATGCATGCAACATTTTTGTAAGTCCTAACATGATGCGTGAATGACTGTTCATATTTATCGCATAACAGTTCTCGAAGCATACAAATCAAAACAATTATTTCATAATAAACCTTGAACTATACAATGCAAGACAATAAATTAGTCCCGTGATCCAGGGTCTCCTCTGACCACAACATCATATTTCTTACCTTTATAGAATGTTCCTTTGTTCCTTAGTGTTTGTATCTTTTATTCTTTCCCTCGTTATTGTTAATACCTTCACAATAATATCCACTGATTAAAATATATTATTTATTATTTTATTTCTTTTGTTAATCGTGGACAGTACTGATCAGGAATATTCTCAGTAAAGAATGCCCTTAGTGATTCTTCTTAGATGGAATATCATTTCCAAGTAAGTTCCCAAGAAAGACTAGAGGGTCACAACGGTTCTCATTAAATACCAGCCTCCTTAGACAGAACTTACTTACACAGTACAATTACACCACTAATATTGCAATAATAACGATATTATATTTCCAAAATGATAATAACGATAATATATATTCAATTAAAAATAATATTGCGATAATAACAATAATATATTTTCAATTAATATTTCTAAAATAACATTGCGATAATAACAATAATTCAGACTAATATTTATCAACTAAATTAACGAAAAAACCTAAGAGGAAAAGGATCGTTACCGAAATCTAAGAGACGATCCCGTAATTTCCTATCGTTGTGGCTTTCGAAATCTCTGGAGTAATTCCGGTTCTACCGAATTTTCACTCAATTTTTCTCCAAAAATTCCCTTACCTTTTCTTCCCTTTCCTTCCTCTCCTTTCTCTCTTATTCCTTCTCTTCGGTGTGAATTTTTCTCTAGAGGAATGCCTTTATTTATAGGCATTCCTCGTCCCTTCAGCAGCTGCCAGCAAAGAGAAGATTTAGGTAGAAATTAGGCGGTCATTTAATAGCAAAACTTTGTCAACAAACTGAATCCAGTCACATGGATGCGACCGAGAGCGTGATTCCAACCGGAGCAACGCGGAAGGCATGCGTCCAAACCAACATGTTTAGCGCTGCCTCATCCAATCCAGAACAATGCCGTTTCCATTCATTTCTTTCTCCCTTTTATTCATTTTAAATTTCTTTTAATATATACAATTTAATCCTCCAAATAAATTCTTAACCTATTTTTCCACTAAACAACCTTCAATAATCTTCATAAATCCCAATAAATTTTGAAACATTTTTTTATTCAAATTTATACTCAAATAAATTTCCAGATTATTTTTATTTAATTTTATTATGAGAAAATCGGGGATTCTATCCAATGAAAAAATAATTATGAAAATCTCCAAATTCATAAATAATACATATTTGAGCCCTATAAAATTTTAGAGTATTACATCCCTTCTCCCTTATATAAATTTCATCCTCAAAATTTAGT
The DNA here is from genome assembly GCA_022433065.1 of Begonia loranthoides. Taxonomy (NCBI): domain Eukaryota; kingdom Viridiplantae; phylum Streptophyta; class Magnoliopsida; order Cucurbitales; family Begoniaceae; genus Begonia; species Begonia loranthoides. Next base: position 47,635,247 of record CM039468.1, on the reverse strand, counting down.
TAAACAGTTTCGGATATTTGGCTTCCATGTCGTATTTTCTTTCCCATGTAGCTTATTCCTCATAATGTTTTTGCCATAAAATTTTGACCAATGGAATCTGCTTATTTCGAAGTACCTTACTCTTGAATCTAGGATTTGAACGCCTAGTTTGGATTTCCAAGACATTTCTTAAGAGAATTGTTTTGGATTTCAAGGTCGGTAGAAGGTAATGTCTAGTTTGGATTTCCAAGACATTTCTTAAGCATAGATATATGGAATACATTGTGTCCTCTATCCATGGAGGCTGGTATTTGCAATTGATATGCCACTTTTCCAATTCTCTTTGTAATGGCAAAGGGTCTAATATATCGCGGACTCAGCTTTCCCTTTCTTCCGAACAGCATAATTCCTTTGAAAGGTGATATCTTTAAAAACACCAAGTCCCCTTCATTGAATTCCAAGTCTCGTCGACAGTGATCGGCATAACTCTTCTGGCGACTTTGAGCAGCCAACATTCTTTGTTTGATTATAGCTACAGATTCTGTGGTCTGTTGTATCATATCATGACCATAAAATTCTGCTTCACTAGTCTCGCTCCAATATAATGGAGATCGACACTTTTGGCCTACTATAATACCCTGACTTTTATATCAGAATTTAATAAGGATAATTGAAAATAATTGGGGATATTCAGATTAATTGGATAATTATCGGGGTATTACCAAGGACGTATTCGATAGATTATTATTTTAGGAATTTATCGGATGATAAATTTGGAAGGAGTTAAGAAGAATAAAATGAGATTTATTGTTTTGGTTGGGATTGAAATGTTAGAGAGTGATTAATTAGAGATTAAATGAAAATTAATTGAGGAATTGGAAATAAAGAAAATTAATTGGACTTTGGAAGAGAGATCCAGTTTAGATTGTTTTGGTTTTGGTCTGGTCCAGGTTCATGCCTGCCAGTCTGGTTCAGAAATCAATTAGAAGGAAGGGAGAAAAAATCAATTTGGCCTTCAGCCATTTCCTTCAGAGAGTAAGAGATCGAGGGAGAGAGTGCGATGGAGTGGGAGAGAGGACCCGAGAGGGGGACAACGAGGATCGGTCTGGCCATGGAGCTTGGCGCTCGGGATGCATCGAGAAAGGAGGCTCGGGCGTGCGGGTTCGCGGTTACGGTGTTGTCTGGCGGGCCGCTGACGCGTTCGCAACTAGGGCTCAGATTTGGAGCTCCCGCTGCTGCGATTCCGACGACAGGTTGAGGTAAGTCCGTTCTTCCCCCTGCATTCTATAATTTGGAAGGCATGGTTGCGATTTTTCGGCTTCGATTTGCAGGGCCTAGGGGCTGCGACTGGGTGCTCTGACCCTGGTGTGACTGAATTTGGTTTGACCCGGTTCATGTCAAACCGTTGTCTGTTAAACAGACAACCACTCCCTTCCAACCTGGAATCGCACTCCACATTATGGACGAAAATGCGAAGTGGGAAACACTCTGTAAAGCTAGAATGGACAGAAGAGTGGGGTGCTGGCAGAGAGAAAACCCTCTGGTGTACTAAGGAGAGAAAAAATGGCAGAGTGTGAGGAGATGGACTCTCTGGAGAAGTGGAGTCCGAGAACTGTGAAGGATGGTGATGATGCAGGGAAGAACTGGAGATGGAGCGATGGCCGAAGGTGAAGCTCCTGGATTGCTTCGGGTCTGATCCTATTTCCTGGTAAGGAAATGTCAATTTTTGGTTAAACTTGATAAGTGGAAAATAATGAGAAAATGTTGATTTGCTGACAAGACTTGATTGTATGTTTTGTGATAAGTTTCTTGTATTGCCTGTTTGTTTAAGATTTAGCTCTGTAATTGATAATTGGTGCTAAAGAGTGTTCTGTTGGATTTGAAAGCTTGGGGAATATATGCTTTTTGTGGAAGCTGTGGTTTGTGTTAAATTATACATAAATGCTTTATTATTTGGATCAGTGTTCTATATGCTCTCTGTGATGGACATCATTGATAATCTATTTTGGTATAGCTACTGTCCTTATTATCCTATGGAAGCATGGAATGTTGGATTCTTGCCTTGATGTGTGATGATGTGTTAATGCCTCTGTTGTTGAATAAGGATAATCACATTGAAGGTGTTGTGTTCTGTTAACTATATATGTGTAATGTTCTCTGTGTGAGTTATTAGAACTGTTAAATGGTTGAAGAAATATATTGGAAGAATGCTTTCTATTTCCTTGGAATGCATAGCCACTGGTGGTTAAGTCGTGATAGGTTAGATTCCGTTTAAGCGTAATAGAAGTTCTTAGGATTATTGTATAAGTTAGAATATGAAAGTTATAGGTCATAATTGTTAATGATAGATGTTTTAATTATGAAGGTATTGAAAAGACGAAGAAGAATAACGAATAAGTGCTAATGCACATTAAAGCTTCTAGGTAAGAAATTGAGTAGAGTCTTTAGCCTGTGGAGGCCCTACACCATTAGTCATGTCTTTATTTTAATTGTTTGTTTACGTTTCTACTATGTTACTTTATATATATCATGCCTATGGTAATTGCACATCATTAGTTTAATTTCTGAGTATGTTTAGAATCGCATGTTATAGTTTAATTTCTGAGCATATTTAGGATCGCACGTTATAGTTTGATTTCCGAGTATGTTAGGTTATTAGCGTATAATTATTGTTTCATTTAAACTATCAAGCATGTCTATGTTGTTACCGCTTTCCTTAAATTGCCAAGCACGTTTACATTGTATTTTCTTTGAACTTCTAAGCATGTCTAATCATTGTTGTCTCTTTTAATTACCAAGCATGTTTAGAATATATCGCCATGTATAGCACGTTAGTTGACTTCCCATGTTCCATATTCTTATATTATTACAATTACTGCTTTGTGTTGCATAATTTAATATTGTTACGATTATGGCTTTCCAATGATATGCATCATGATAATGTTTCTTATGTAGATGCATCATGCTAATAGGAACACGTAGGAAGTGCCACCTTTGGGGTTGGTACTCACATGCATTGAGTGAGGAAATGAATGAAACAAAAGAATGAATGATGAGGAGTTGGGGGGCGGATAGGTAGTTCGAATCTAGCTTGGCAGTTAGGCTACACCCCCACCTTTTAGGGAACGGGACTAGCTACACACAGAAGGTTAGAAGCCGATCAAACTATACCATCACACATGGGTTCCTCCAATCTCCCGCTTGATGTACGAGTTATGATGACGAATGAACAAACGTAATAAAAAGATTGGTTTGGGGCGGACCCATTCCAAATGAACTAAAGAGAGGCATACATCATACTGCATAGCTCATTTCTTACTGGGCCTCGGGCCTCACAGTTGCTAATGGTGTAGGAACATACATGAAAGAATGATGAACAAACCAAGGAGCACTTGATGAAGGATTTGTACGAGCGGGATTTGTGGCTGGCTAAGCTAATGAAAGAAAAAGGAAAAATGTTTTATAAATGTAAAGTAATAATCTATTTATTGTTTTTGTAACATGTACGACTTCTGCTTCCGCTATGTTTTAAGAAAATATTTTTATAATTATACTTTCATATCGCTGATAATGATTTTCATAACGAGTCTAAGGAAAAAGTTTTTAATGGTCCGACTTTTTTTTAGAAAAGAATTCTGATTATATTTTAAAGAGGTTTTCTTAAAGATTTTAGTTGTTTTATAAAAGTTTTAAATTTAACGCATTTTAAAAGGTTATAAAAACTGGGTCGTTACACATATAGTGCTTCATATAGGGCCATACCGATAGTTGCTTGAAAACTATTATTGTAGGCAAACTCCACCAAGGGTAAATTTAAGCTCTTTTAGAATGCAGACGTAAACCGCAGATCCCGATAAAAAATTATTGAGACTAGAACTCCATGCAATCTCATGATCTCCTTGATGTATAAATCTGCAAATTGACTCATTTTGTATGTCATTTTTACAGGCAAAAAGTGAGCAACTTTAGTCAACCTGTCCATAATTACCCAAATTGCATCATGTCCTCTTGCGATCTTGGGCAAACTTGTAACAAAATCCATGGTAATGTTTTCCCATTTCCATTTTGGTATTGATATGGGTTGCAAAAATCCACCAATTTTTTGATGTTCAGCCTTAACTTGTTAACATACGTGGCACAATGCTACGTACTGAGCGATTTGAAACTTCATTGTCGGCCATAAATAATGTATTTTGAGATCCTTGTACATTTTATTACACTCTGGATGAATGAAAAAATTTGAAGAGTGGGCTTCATTCAATATAGCCAATCGTAAAGTTGCATCAGTAGGTACATACCATCAATTTTTATATTTTACAATTCCATCAGCAGATATCAAATAATCACGAAATTCAGCCAATGTAGGATTTAACTTGAAGTTTTCGCATTGAGCGTCCATCAGCTGTGCTTCTTTAATTTGTTCCAATATAGAAGACTTCAAAGTTAATGCTGATAGAATTACAGCTAACTGCGTAGGAACTATTTGTACATCCAATTCTCTCATGTCTTTTTGTAGTCCTACGAGCATTTCTTCGCACATCAAACTCATTACAGCAACCTTCCTGCTTAAGGCGTTATCTATTACATTTGCCTTCCCGGGATGGTACTTAATTTCACAGTCATAATCTTTAACAAATTCCAACCATCGTCGTTGCCTCATATTTAGTTCCTTCTGCATAAAAATATACTTTAGGCTCCTATGATCCATATAAATCTCGCATTGCTGACCATAAAGATAATGTTGCCAAAGTTTGAGGGTGAAAACAATAACAACGAGTTCAAGGTCATGCTTAGGATAATTGGCCTCGTGCGATTTGAGTTGTCTAGAAGCATAAACAATTACTTTGCCGTTTTGCATAAGTACTCCACCAAGTCCATACTTCAATGTATCACAATATATACAGAAATTGTCTTCTTTTACTAGTAGAGTTAAAACAGGTGTTGTCGTCAATTTGAGCTTTAATTCCTAGAAACTCTTTTCACATTCTTCCGACCACCAGAATTTCACATTTTTCTTTGTTAAGCTAGTATGAGGCAACGCAATTTTAGAAAACCCACTTATGAATCTTCTGTAGTAACCAGCGAGTCCAAGAAAACACTTTATGTCACTTACATTCTTAGGTTGTACTCAAGCAACAATTGCTTTTATTTTAGCTGAGTCCACGAAAATTCGTTCCTTAGAAATCACATGACCAAGGAAGCTGACTTCACTTAGCCAGAACTCTCATTTACAAAATTTTGCATATAATTGATGTTGTTCCAAGATAGAGCAATTCTCAAGTGTTCATGATGTTCTCCCTCAGATTGCGAATAAATCTAAATGTCGTCAATAAAGACGATGATGAATTTATCCAAGTGATCTTTGAAAATTTGGTTCATTAAATCCATGAATGATGCAGGGGCATTTGTTAATCCGAACGACATGACTAAAAACTCGTAATGTCCATACCTTGTTCGAAATGTCGTTTTAGGTATGTCATCAGGTTTGACTTTTAATTGATAATACCTAGAACGAAGATCAATATTTGAGAACACATAAGCACCTTGCAACTGATCAGATAAATCATCAATACGTGGCAAAGGATATTTGTTCTTGATTGTGACTTTGTTTAGCTCATGGTAGTCTATGCACATCCTCATTGTTCCATCCTTTTTCTTGACTAAAAGTGGGGCTCCTCAAGGTGAACAACTCGGACGAATAAACCCTTTGTTGTTTAATTCTTTAAGTTGCACTTTTAACTCTCATAATTCTGCGGGCACCATACGATATGGATTCTTCAAGATAGGATATGTGCCGAGATGTAAGTCAATTGCAAACTCAATTTCGCGATCAAGTGGTAATCCCAGGGGATTATCTAAAAACACCTTCGAGAAATTTTGAATCACCGAGACATCCTCCATTTTTGTTTTTGGTGCAATTGTCGTGTCTATCATATTAATAAGAAATCCTTCACATCTGTTTTTCAAAAGATGGTCTGCTTTGAGTGCAGAGATAACTGCCATTTTCCCTTTTTCCTTAACTCCTTAGAAAATGTGTTGTTCTCCATTAAGAGGGTGAAACCGGACTTCCCTTCTTCAACAGTTAATAACCGCATGGTTTCAAGATAACCGGTCCATTCCCAAGATTATATCATATCCTTTCATCTCCATAATGATTAAATCGGCATGGAAAACACGATTGTTAATACTAACTACATACTCTTTAAGAACACTACTAGAGGTTATATAACCTCCTGATGGTAAAAGTACCCTATACGCACTGATTGCACGATTATTAGGAATACCATTTACTTTTACACAAAAAGCAGTTGAGATAAATGAATTAGTAGCTCCAATATCAAATAATACATGAGCGACAGTAGTATCAATAAAGATAGTACCTGCTACAACCACTGGAATTTCTTCTTCTTCTTCATTTCCATATAGCGACAAAACCCGTGGAGCTACACCGCTAGGTCCTCCAATCAGAGTCAGACAGTTCTTGGCCACATGTCCTCGTTTATTGCATTTGAAACATCTCCTAGAGCCTGCATTACATTGTCCACGATGAAACTTCAGGCATTTTGGGCATTGGTTCATTTGATTGGCATTTGGTCCTGCCATGGGACATTTGTCATTCCCTTGTTGTGTACCTCCTTCCATTGGCCTTTTACGCCCACGATTTGCTGGCGGAACACCACGTTGTGGCTGGTTTTGGTTGTTGCACCAATTCTGTTGATTTAACACAAGCTGTCGGGTTGCCAATGACTCAATATCTTTCACTTCCAAGAGTTTTGCAATGACTTGCTCATAAGGAACTCCTCGAGTACCCATGTGTCTCACTCCCTTCATAATCTCCATTTAGGCCGCGAACAAAAAGGTGAACCTTGTTGTCATTATTGTTTATAAGATCAGGTGCAAATCTTGACAGTGCGTCAAACTTTCGGATATATTTGGACATTGTTTTGGTCTGTCGTAGCCTCATAAATTCCTCCAGCTTTTGAGCTTTTGCCGTAGGATTAAAATATTTTTCATAAAACAACTCCTTGAAATTTGTCCAAGTTAGAGTTCGGTTGTCACGTGCAACCTTAACAATATCCCACCAAAAGCGGGCATCATGAGTAAGTAAATAAGTAGTACATGTAACTTTTTCAGTCTCCTGAACTTTTGAATATTCGAACATATCTTCCAATGAACGAATCCATTCCTCAGCTCCAGTAATATCAGCAACAATGTCGTTACAAGTGGAGCCATGAGTCGTCTAAATCTTTCCCAGCGGGCATCTTCGTGAATTACAATTGCACAATGGTTGCCATTATCTCACTCAATATGCCATTCCACAATGATTGTTAATCTATTAATAGTGTCCTCCTAATTTCCTCCTTGTCCTTGGCCGGCTGTATTGGGATCAGGGCCAGCAACATTTCCTTGACCAGCTATGTTTTCTTGACCGTCTCTTTCATTGTTGTTGGCTCTCAATGCTCTCCTCATTTTCTATATTTTGTAAGAGTTTTAGAAATTTAGTTATATGTTATAAAAGGTAACTTTTATTTAACTAAAGTAATATAAACTAATAGTATAACTAAGGCACAAAAATAATGAATTTTACTTACAATCGGAGAAACATTCCCTAATGAGTCTTGAGTTATCAACATTTTACAAAACTAGGTTAGGCTTTGATACCAACTATAACGCCCCAATTTTTTTAAAATCCTTTTTAAATCCTTAGTTATAAATTTTTTTGGTTTTCTTTAAAACTTATCAGAGTATATTAGCGGCACAAAGCATATAAAAGAGTTCAAAACATTTAAATGAAATCCAATAGTGCATTATTTTTACAAATTATAAAAAACCATTATTTAAAACAACTCTTTTATTCTTCTGGAGCCATAACTCGTCAGGTCGAATCTGGTTGATAACTCAAAGCATTCCCTGGTAATGCCTCCTTCTCCATTGAGAATCATCTACATCACAGGTAATACCATGAACCTAATGCTCAGCAAGAAATATGATAAAATGCTTATGCTTATGCAGTCGTTTTCTAAAAAAGAACCTATCTTTTCTCATCATTTCCTTTTTCATTTCCTTTTCATTTCTAGAGATAAGATACATCTATTGATGTGGCTTAACCGACTCCATCTCTACGTGAGTGGAGAATTCCATTAGGGGTGTCACCATTACCATTACCTAGCAGGGATACATCTGTTGGTCGGTGTGAACTAACCAACTCCATACTCTATGTGAGCTGGAGAATTCCATCGGAGGTGTTCCCACCTACGACCGTCACCTTCTCTCCCGAACCCTCAAACGCCTCTCTTATTTATTCATTTTGTTTATCATGCAATGCATGCAACATTTTCATAAGTCCTAACATGATGCATGAATGACAATTCATATTTATTGCATAATAGTTCTCGAAGCATACAAGTCAAAACAACTATTTCATAATAAACCTTGAACTATACAATGCAAGAAATAAATTAGTCTCGTGATGCAGGGCCTCCACTGACCACCACATCCTATTTCTTTCCTTTGTAGAATGTTCCTTTGTTCATTAGCGTTTATAGCCTTCATCCTTTCCCTTGATATTGTTAATACCTTCACAATAATATCTACTAATTAAAATCAATTATTTATTATTTTATTTCTTTCGTTAATCATAGAGAGTACTAATCAGAAATATTCCCAGGAAAAAATGCCCTTAACGATTCTCCTTAGACAGAATATCATTTCCAAGTAAGTTCCCAGGAAAGACTAGAGTGTCACAACAGTCCTCATTAAATATCAGTCTCATTAGACAGAACATACTTACACAATATGATTACACCACTAATTGCGATAATAATGATAATATATATTTAATTTAAAATAATATTGCGATAATAACGATAATTCTGATTGATATTTATCAACTAAATTAACCAATAAACCTAAGAGGAAAAAGATTGTTACCCAAATCCAAGAGGCGATCCCGTAATTTCCTCCCATTGTGGCTTTCGAAATCTCCGGAGTAATTCTGCTTCTACCCAATTTTCACTCAATTTTTCTCCAAAATTCCCTCACCTTTTCTTCCCCTTTCCTTCCTCTCCTTTCTCTCATCTTCCTTTTCTTTGGTGTGAATTTTTCTTCAAAGAAATGCCTCTATTTATAGGCTTTCCTCATCCCTTCAACAGCTGCCAGCAATGAGAAGATTTAGGTAGAAATTAGACGGTCATTTCATAGCAAAAATCTGTTGGCAAGCTGTGAGTCTGGTTGCATGGATGCGATAAGAAGCGTGATTCCGACCGGAGCAACGCAAAAGACATGCATCTGGACCAACGTGTTCAGCACTGACTCATCCAATCCAGAACGACGCTGCTTTCATTTATTTCTTTCTCCCTTTTATTCATTTTAAATTCCTTTTAATACATACAATTTAATCCTCCAAATAAATTCTTAACTCATTTTTCCACTTAACAACCTTGAATAATCTTCATAAATCCCAATAAATGTTGAAATATTCTTTTATTCGAATTTATACTCAAATAAATTTCTCGATTATTTTTATTTAATTTTATTACGAGAAAATTGGGGATTCCATCTAATGAGAAAATTATTCCGAAAATCCCCAAATTCATAAATAATACATATTTGAGCCCTGTAAAATTTCGGGATATTACACACGTTGTAGAGTAGCTAGTATTGGTACCGTTAGAATCAGAATATTTGATGGAGTTGTTAGGACATTGAATAATGTGAGATATGTTCCTAATTTGAAAAAGAATCTGATCTCGTTGAGTACTCTTGGATTCGAAATGATACAAGTACAATAATGTAAGTGGAGTTATGAAGATCAAAATGTGTGCTCTCATCATATTAAAGGGACACAAAAAGCTTTGCAAATTTATAAATGTTGCAAGGTTCTACAGCAACTGGTAATAAGACAGCAAAGTTTGTGAATTTACCTTTTAAAAGATTTTTTGAGAAGACTTATAAGAATTCAGGTTATTAGGTGAAGTTCAAGTTGGCATCTGAATTTACATCAAAGCCGATACATCGGTTTATTACAGATGTTCAGGATGATGCAGTCACCACATCATCAACAGTTTCAGTTTCAGTTTCATGTTAGAGTGGTATCGTCAAAGACAGAACCAAGAGGAAAGATAAAGCTCCATGGCGATATAGTGAAACTACTTCAATGGGTTATATGTTGAATGTGTTCCAGGGAAATGATTCCAGTATGGAGTCTTCAACATATTCAAGTACAGTTCGTTATGACAACTCTGATAACTTGGAAATATTATGGAGGAGATGTGATTTCTTCTAGAGTGTGTCTCTCAAATTTATTCAGAGCTTAAATTTGATCGATATCAATTGTTGAGTTGGCCCTGTAGGGCCCTTGTGGAAGAAGTGGTTATTTTTCGTAGGAGTTTTACAAATTTGTTTTCCTTGTATTGAAATTTCTTTGAATATGAAGATTTTTTGTTATATCCGGGCTGCTTGGCCCAGCCCAGAAGAAAAAAAAAATATTTTGCAAATTTTTAAACTCCCCTGAAAGGGAGGTGGTTGCCGAGAAAAAAAGGGATTTCTCCCCCTATATTAGAGTGCGGGAAACCTTCCCCCTTCTCCCAGAAGTTGCTCTTACTCTCCATCTCTCACCTTCTTGAAGCCAGTTTCATTTGTCTCCGGTGGAGTGTCGGCACGGTGAAGTTTGATTTTTCCTCCGGTGGGTTATAGTTTCTTTCGTTGCCAAGGTAAGCTATGATTTTCCCCTATCCATTTCTAATCTATCCGTGAGACTGAATTCGACACATTGGTTTATTTAAAGGGTAAATCCTTGACGTTGGCGAGTGAGTCATCTCTGGTGAGATAGTGTTAGGAAATCAGTTTTCTTCAAGTAAGGAAACTAATTCTTCTTAGAGTTTTCTTCAAATTCTGGACTGTTGGTTGATGTTGGATGCTTTTCTAATATGTTGAATTGATTATGTTAGTGTTGTGTGAAGTATTGGAGGTCAAGAGGGATTTCCCGACTGGAAGCCTCGGCCTTTCGACTATACAATGATTCGATAGAATCACTGAAGGCTTCTAGACCAACGACGATTCTGTCAAACGCTAAGGGCAGTACCTTATGCTTGAAACCTTAGGGAAAGAATTCTGACCAGAACTTTTCTTCCTCTTCTCTTACCGACGAGCACTGCTGGGAATGATCATGATGAAGGTGATCGATCTCTGCCTATGGACAGAGAGACCTGTCCGCAAGCTTAATGCCTCATGGGCCATTCAGGCCATGGACAGCATGGACCATGGGCCATGCCCAAGTTGTTTGGGTTTGACTTATTCCATTGTTTTGGGTTGGCCCATGTGCTGTAATGGATTGAAATTTAATTCTTACATTCAAACTTTAGACCTGATTGTTCTAGGGTCGTTTTGTGGTCGTTATAAGTTTTATTGGATGAGTTGGGCTTCCGACTTTAGGTTATATTCATACACCTAAAAATTTAAATAATAAGTTTTAAATTAAATCTTAATTTTTAATAAATTACTATGATTAGGTTCCAAGACATAGAAATTTCTCGGAATTGTCTACTGTTAAGCTTCATTGGGCTTTGGTATTGTTAGACCCAATTTTGAGGTATGAGTTATTTTATATTTAACGCACTTTAATTCATAAAATTTAAGTATTAATTTAAATTGAGCATGTTACATTTACTATTCAGTTCAGTTACATTTATGTATTTTTAATGTTAAAATAGGTAATAGGACAGCTGTATGTGTTGTGTCTTTGAGTTTCAAATCCCTAAACCTGATCAAGGTCTTTTTGGCTACTCACACGCATGAGTATCACCGTTATGTAAATTTCGTTATTTAATTTATTGCTCATCACCATTTCCTTTATATACTGACCTGTTAAAGTTTGTAGCTGAAAGCACACGTTAAATTCAAATGACATAAAAGTTAAATATAAAATTTAATTTTTACTAAGTTGTTTGATTCACCCCTTATATATTTTTATTTTTCAGGTAACAATCAAATTAATCTCCAATTACCACCTCAGGAGTATAAATTTATAAGTTTTTCTCATACAAGTTATTTATTTCACTTTTTAGAGACATTTAGTTATTTTAGTGAGGTTCGTACTTAGTTTCTATTTTAGTTGAATTCTTAGTTATTGTCTTTTATAATTTGGACTTATTAATTCACGTTATTTGTAAGCCACCGATGGACCTTTTTATTGGGTTCGGCTTGTAAATTTAAATTCTTTTATATATTTCTGCTACTTTTAAATTTTATATTAAGAGATGAGTCAAACGATCCAGTCCTTTTGAGCCACATCGTTCTCCGTTCTGTCTCAGGTCCCCTTTGAGGCGTGACATTATCAGAGTTCAATGTCCTGGATTTGTTTTGGGGTGGGCCAAGAAGCCTACATTAGATCTCTCATGTGAAATTCATGTCAAGGTAGAGATTGTTAGAGTTCTGTGTGACCTAAATTCTAGTTGGGTCGGGTCGGGTCCATATCCAATATTAGGGTTTTCTATTTGCTCTATATATTGATGATTGAATCGCAAAACTCATTTTACCTTGATTTTCTATTAGTGAATTTTTCCTATGCCTGTATTTTTTTCCTGTAAGGGTTTTCTACATAAATCTTGGTGTCTCTATTTTCATGTATTTTTCTTTTTATCATAGCAAAGTTGAGAATTTTTGCATTTGAATCGAACGAATTTGTGGTGTTTGCAAGTTTGTGAAATTTGCAATTCTTAGGAAAAAGAAAATAAAGAAAACAAAAGAAAAATTCACTAATAGGAAATCAAAATATAATTGGGAGTTTTGCGACTCTAGTTTACATGAATTTATAGAAAAAACAAAACTCTAAATAAGATCTATAACGTGGGTCCACCGACCCGACCTAATAGAATTTGGGTCCTACCTAATTCTAACAATCTTCATCTTGACATAAATTCTATAAAAGAGATTCATAGTGCGTACTCATCAGCCCAACCCAACAAAATGAATTCAAAACTTTGAATTCTGGCAATTTCCATCTTAAAGCGAATTATGCTGCAAGGAACCAATTTTTAAATGTTCAAATTTTCCTCTTCCACACCCTTGAAGAAAATTTGCAACGAGGGTCTACCTGATCATCTCAAAAAAATATACAGACCACCAATATAAAAGTTTTTAAAAATAAATTCTACAACTGATGCTAACCAGATTTAAGATACACTCAAACCACGATGATGACATCTTCAAATCCCATAAAATGTCATCTATATTTGTACGAGCTTATTTTTCCACTTGACTTAGCATATCAAATATATCATTCAAAACACTTTTTTTATTCCACTATCGTTATCATTTCATAACAAAATATCGAATCTCGATTTAAAAGTAAAAGATTTACTTCAAATATCTCATTGCCCTAAAAACATATTCTTGAATAAAATATCTGGCTCAAAATCATTGACTTCAATAAAATATTCACCCCAAAATTTGAAGCTGAAAATTATGATATCACAATATTCTAAAAGAAATATTCAAATATTCAAATATTTTTGCCATAATAAATTATCTCCAAAATCAAATCAAATTTAATGGTTAAAATAATCACAAAAATCAAATCTGATTTGAATTTCAACGGATAATAATCTCTAAAATCGATATATTTATACAATTCCAGATCTGACATAAATCATCAAACTTAATCTCCCAAAAATCTCAAAGATTTTCAACAATTTTTATTTATGGCAAAAAACTCAACTTTGCAAAAGACATTCTTGTGATAGTTCCAATCGAAACAGCTTAATAGTGATAATAGAAAACAATCATGCAGATCTTTGGCAATTGACGATGAATAAATACCCTCTAATGATGAATTTGTTGTTTGGAGGTATAATGCCTCTGACAAACTCAAAAATAGAGAATGATTGGAGGTTTTACGATAAACATGATGATAGTTTATAATGGTGACTGAACGGCAAAGAAAAAAACAATCTTAAAAAACAAGACAAATGGTAGATGAAATAATTTTCCATTCTTTTTCTTTTTTTTTTTCATAAAATTGTAATTTTTTGAAAAATTATGAAAACTTTATTCAATGCGGAACAACTAAAGAGTATAGTTGTTTTGACAAATTTCGAAACCGGGATTCAATAATCTCTCTCCCAACTAGACTTTGATAACATTTGTTAGAAATCGAACGATAACAGAAAAAAGAAAATACGATGTGAGATATTAAATTTACGTGAAAAAAAATCTTTATGGAAAAAAAGAATCACGAGTAGAGGATAATATCATTATGAATATCAAAATATAACCTCGAGTTTTTCGACTCTAACTTAAATGAATTTATAGAGAAAACAACATCCTAAATGAGATCTACAATTCAGGCTTACCGGCTCGCGGCCCAATAAAATTCAGGTCACACCGAACTCAAATAATATTATCTAATTCATTTGCTTATATTCACTATTTTGCTCTGTTTTTTTTTTGGGTAATTTTCACTAGAATTGTAAGAAAAAAAATGCTAACAAACAGGTAGAGCCTGTGGTTGCGCCTCCCTATGTGGTTGCGCCTCCCTAAAACCAGTGCTGAAATTAGAATTCAACAGAGTCTCCCTTTCTAAACCAGCGTTGCCTTTCTGCATCACAGTCACGAACTCATTGTAATCTATCTGTCCATCCTGAAACAACAATTCGAACGAAATAACAATAATGATTATGGCAAATTACTCATAATAATCTCGTTTTTCCATCTTAATCTCGAACAGCGAGCAAAGAAATCAACCAACAACTGCAAATTCTTACGTTGTTTTGATCAAATTCTCGGATCATTTCTTCCAATTGGCCATTCTCCATTCCGAACTCCTCACAAGCTAGTTCAAGTTCATCCTGAGTAATAAAGCCACTACCATCTTTGTCAAAATACGAAAATGCTGTGAGCAAGTGATCTTCCCTATCGATTTTATTCAGATGTAATGTGGCAGCGATGAATTCGCCACAGTCGATCGTGCCATTGTTGTCGATATCGGCCTGAAAGATTTGAAACCATTGAAGTATTTCAGTCGAAGATTTTTTTTTTACCCTGAATTCTTTTAGTTTTCAGTTCGAGTTAGAGTTTACTTACTGCCATCATGAGATCGTATATTTCAGTCTCGGGAAGATTTGCACCTAATCGTCTCAGCCCGTCTTTCAACTCTTGGAAAGTAATTTGGCCGCTATTATCTGTGTCGATCATCTTGAACATTTCCTTCAACCCCGCAATTTCTTCTTCAGAAAGACTTTCTGCAATAATCTGCAAAGCAAGAACATAGAAGAAGAGATGAGCATTTAGTTATAACAATTCGATAAAACATTAACTATCACTGAAACTTACTCTGAAAGCCATTTTCTTTAGCTTGTTCATCAACGAAAACTGCTTCAATCGAGTTAAAACCGCAGAATGAAGAGGCTCGTCAGGAGCTCCTCCATCCATTTGAAGCCAGGGATGGTCTGTAAGTTGTAAAAATAATTAATTTTGCCTTCGTGAAATCGTATAACACGATATGAAGATTAGACCTACGGAGAATTTCACGAGCCGTGAGACGTTTTTTCGGGTCCTTAACGAGCATGGTCTTGATCAAATCTTTGGCGCTGCTAGAAATAGATGACCAAGGATCTGATGAGAAGTCAATATCTCTGTTCAAAACTGCAGCAAAAATGTCTTCTTCCTTTTCTATCGAAAAATTGAAAAAACAAAATTAGAAACAAAAGAACAAGTTAAAACACAAAAAACAGCAATCCATAATGAATTTGAAGATACTTCTCAGTTCTCACCAGCCCAAAATGGAGGAATTCCACATAAAAGAATGTAAATCATCACGCCAGCACTCCACACATCAGCTTCCGGCCCGTAATTCTTCTGCAAAACTTCCGGAGCAATGTAGCAAGGACTTCCGACCAGATCATGAAAAGTCTCTCCTGTTGATTCATAAAATTCGTTTACTACTTATCCATCTAAAAATTTCATCTTTTATTGCATAATCTACGAGTTAAAGACAAACCTGGTTTAAACATAGTCGACAACCCAAAATCTATGGCCTTCAATGGAGAATCTTCCTCGTCATTGACGAAGAGAAAGTTCTCCGGTTTAAGATCACGGTGCATGACGCCCAGAGAATGGCACGATTCTATAACACCAACAATCGTTCTGGCAAGCTGAGCCGCCTTCTTCTCCGTGTAATGACCCTTCTGGATGATTCGATCGAAGAGCTCCCCACCTGCGCAAAGCTCCATAACCAGGTGGACTGCAAACGAATCCTCGTAAGCTCCTTTAATGGCGACAATGTTGGAGTTCCCTGTTAAATGATGCATTATTTGAATTTCCCTCCTCACGTCTTCTATGTCTTCTGTTGCTGGTAATTTTTTCTTCGAAATTGATTTACAGGCGTATTTTTTTCCAGTTGCTTTTTCTACGCACAGAAAAGTTGTCCCAAACTGTCCATCTCCAAGTTTCTTCCCCAAGTAATAATAATCTTTGAGATTGCCTGTTTTTGTCGGCAGAACTTGCAATACTTGTCTCTTTACAATGGCGGGCTTCTCTGGTTTTCCTTGCTCTTGGACTGTAATCTCTTCTTCGTGACTCCCTTTTTCTAAAATTTTCAGCTGGATTTGTTCTTTTTCTGTCAGTTTGGCTTCTTCCTTGACAATCTTTACTTGTTCAGGTGGGCGGTTGATGATAATGTTCTTGAGGGGTGCTTCGCTTCTAATCTCTGATTCACTAAGAGAACATTTATCCTCTGTTCCAGACCACCAATTTGAATTTAAAACTGCTTGAAGAACTCCTTTGGAGATACTATTACTCCTTCCTACACAGTTATTTCCCATCTGATAATAAAGCACTACTTTCTGTATCTTTTTTTTGCAGAGAATTAGATACGAAAAAAAACAATCGCAGTAAATTTCAAACAATAGTTTTGAAACACCAATTTGGTATTTTACAACGATTCAAGAGCTTGAAAGTGAATCTCTTCCGACAAAATCACGAAACCCAGACAAAATTTTCAAAACCTGAAATTACCCAATAAGGCCGAGTAAAGACGACGATTGAAAACCAATGTAAATCGATAACCAGAAGAAAAAAAATAAAGATTTCAAAGAATTTGGAGAAAAAAACGAAGCTGAAGATGAAAAAAGGCAGAAGAAGAAGATAAAAATCGTTCCTTTGGGAAGTACTCGTCATCGTCTTACACTTTATATACAGACGAGAAAAAGGAGAGGGCTTTACAGGGTCCACGATTGGATACTGCGCATTTTCGAACCCGCGTAAGGATACGCGCTTTGATTTGGGTGGCGTTAATGGTAATATGGACTGGAATAACCGGCTTTCGCCTGTTTCTATCTCGTGTCGCCATTATCAAAGTTACTTAATTAGCTTTAGCCCTATTGATACCAATATTGGGTCCCAAAATAAGAAGAAGTGCGGAATAATAGAGAGAAAGTAGTCGAAAACGAGAGAGAGAGAGGTGTATTGACAAGAATGAGAGATTACAAGGAAGAAAATAGGACTTCTTGGGGTTCAAGTGTGTCCTGCAATCTCTAAAACACACGCTTAAATAAAGGGGGAAGGAAATCTACACTGAGGTAAGGGCTTACGTGATAAGCCACTACCAAGCTGAATTATTAAGGCCTGGTGCTTATTGGGCCCCATCGACACCTTTAATAATTCTGCTTTTACAAAAGCAGATTCCTTCTTTTACACACTTATCACACGCTGAGAAATAAAATTATTAAGGCTGAGTGCCATTAATAATTTTATTCCTTTTACAAGCATTATTATTAAAAATGACAAATACGAGAAGACAAAATAGAATTATGAAGCAGACACCTCGAATAATTCTATCCCATCTTTTACAAAACAAACAAAAGCAAACTAATAATTCACCCAACACACCAGGACCACGGGTGCAAGTGGTCATTATTCATTACTATTGGACTCTTTAATCCTGCGGAGTCCCTGCGGCCACGTCTTCAGATTGGAGCGGCAGATTGCTCACTAAAAGTGAGGAATTGATGGAGGATGGATCCCAATTGTCTTTCGTCATCTTTAACATGATTGAGCCATTCACCGTACCAATTATCTTTTGTGGAATGCATTTGGCAGTGTAATGATCTGAGAGCGAGTAGAGTGAACAATTGTTGAATATTTTTTGTGGTTTCTTTAAATTGCTCTTCTCGTAATTGAATAATGCGTTGGCTGATCCAGTGCTTTTCGTCCAGTGAGAGTGGTTGACAGTAGTAATCAATGAGTTGTCGCGTTTCTTCAACTCTATCAATCGAGTATTAGGATTCGGAGTTGGTCGTGCCATTCAGGATTATCAGCTGCTTGTGTGAGGGAGGCCAGAATATCTGATGTTTCTGTAACATTATGAGGATAATGAATGAGGACACAAACTAATCGAGATAATGCATCAGATAATTTATTCTCCTTCCCATTGATGTGTTCGAAGGTGACAGTAATCCCTATACCAGTGATAAAGTCAGTGAAAGCGATCCATCTTACTCTTGAGGGTTTATTCTGATTGATTTTATCGTAAAAAACTATGATAGCTTGGCAATCTGTTCGAAGGATAACTTCTTCTTTATCCAAATAGTAGATCTTGAATGCTTCAAGCGATTTCATGCAGGCATGAATTTCAGCATCTATGGTGGATTTGACTTGAGGAAATTTTCCACTAGCATATGCACAAATCTTTTCATTCGACTTGGGTTCGGTTTTATACTTCTTCCATTTACAAACTCCTCCCCATCCTTCCATGCAACCATCAGTTTCTAAGATGATTATAGATTTTAATGGTGGTAATTCTAAATCGGGAAGGCTTTGTACTTTGAGCTTAATATCTTTGATTAATGCATAGTCCGAGTCTTTCAGTCGTTTGTCCCCATTTGGTCCAATTTTTGAATAAAAGGGTCCTAAAAGGATACCAAGGTTGGAAATATATGATCTAGCATAATTGAGTATTCCTAACCAGGAGCGTAATCCTTTCTTTTCTTTGAGCTGTGCTATATCAAAGTCAACCATTTTCTTTATAATGTGAGTTTGTAACCTGATTTTCCCATTGCCTATAGTGGCACCTAAGAATTCAATTTCTGGAACTGCTATCTTCATTTTGTTGGCTGAGAGTACTAATCCCCACTTTTTAATCCTTTTTATAAATTCCTTGATATGCGCAATGTGTTCTTCCTCATTTTGAGAGAATATAAGCATGTCATCAATATAAACTGCTAGGAAGGCTTCCAGTCCTTTGAAACATTGATCCATTTTTCTTTGGAATATAGCGGGTGCATTCTTTAAGCCATATGGCATTACTAACCATTCATATAATCCTTGAGGAACTATGAAAGCTGTCCAAGGAATACTTTCTTCAACCATAGCAACTTGATGAAAACCACTCTTTAAGTTGAACTTAGAATAAATTCTGCTTTGACTAACCCTTTGAATAATAGTGTTGATCCCTGGTAATGAATACTGATCCTTGTGAGTGTTATCATTAAGGGTTCGATAATTGTAAACCATGCATTCCTTTCCTTTTATTTCAGCACCAGTAATCGAGTCGATGGATGTTCCTGAATTTACAATCATAGCCATTGTTCGATGTTTACTATGGCTAGGTCTAATCAGTCCAAATTGTAATAGGATTTGGACATGCTTCTGAAAACTGTCACTCATAGCAGGGGTTACGTGCTTCAGAGGTTTATCCTGTATAGTGATATCAGGATTGATGATTTCTAGTTTACAAGTAATTTGATTCTTCAGCCAATGTTGTAAAGGGTTTTCCCCAATATACCCTTGGAGTTTTAATTCTTCTATTTCAGGTTGAAATTTTTGTATAAAGGTTGAATTTGTTGTGATTGCTGAGGAGGATATCATTAGGTTAAAATTCATATCTTGTAGAAGGGATTGTTCAATAGGATGTGTCATATCATCTTCGTCTTCTTGGTTGATTAATGCTTTAACAATTTTAGGACTTGTTTCGATGGTAGTGATAGTCTTATAGAAAGTAATGGTCCTTCCTTCTATTCGTAACCCTCCATGCATTGCTCTTATAAAATTGCATCCAAGTAGTAGTTGGATTCCATCATCCAGAATTTTCATAGGGAAGAAGTAAATAATCGGTATTCTGAAAGAGTTTTCTTCTATAATCATGGTTCCAGATTTCAATTTCTTTGTAGCTTCCTGTGAGGAATTGATTCCATCAAACTTTGCAATATAAGAACTGTCTTCTATTGCATTGGCTGGTACAGAATTGATATCTAGGCAACACACTATTGCTCCAGTGTCCAGAATAGCTCTAAGTGTAAAAGGCTTGACTCCAGGAATTCAGAATAATATCTTCATATTATATAGGCTATTAATGACTGGTGTGGTACTTGATAGACTTGCGGATTTACAAGTATGATCAATTAAAACTAAGGCTTCATTGGTTGAGCCGAATCCTTTATCTCCTCTTTTAGTAATTGGTATATCTTTGGTTTCTATGATTTCAACCGTTTCTTTGTACTTTTCAAGAATAAGTTGAGCAATCCTGTCTCCTCTATTATTCCGCAATTATTATTTGGGACCCTATATTGCAGAGGTAAGACGGGGAAGATTAGGCTTGCAATTCTGAGTGGTGAAAAGCTAAGTTAGTCAAGTGAAGAAATCAAACTGATTGAGTAGATAATGATGTTAAATTTCGGAAGGATTTGAGCAATCTATAAAGCAGTGGTGTGCAACTAGGCGAAGTCAACTAGAATAGTCATAAATCCTGATTTTCCGATTCAATCTTTATATGAAGTTAATTATGCCTATTACAATAAATATTCCTCGTTACTGTCTGGATCATAAAATGGTCTATATTGGCCCTGATGAAATTATGAAACTGTTATCTGAACCTAATGAACTCATCGAGTATGCTAAGGCTTTGCATGAGGAGCAACAACAGAGCTATTTGGAATACATATACCACCGTGATATGTACAACGACGCCCTGAAGAAAATAGGACCGGACCAATACTTGAGCCCCCTGGCTTCTAAGTATTCTACAGAAATCCGGATCTCTGGATTCGACATCTACGATGTACAACCCTTGTTGTATATTAATCCAGATCTATATGTCACCTGCTTAATCACTCTGGCATCAAGGAATTACCCTCGAATGGGGAAAAAGGTCATAAAAGCTGGCGTCAGGAGAATTATCTTAGCAGAGGCCGACAAAACCCTCAATCAAAAGTGGGACGACTACGTCCACATCGCTGAAAAATATAAAAGCATCTTTAAGGAAAGCAAGGAGAGGAGACGCAAAGAATCATCTGTTAAATGCAGTTACAATGACCCTACCGTCTACGGCCTCTTCGCAGAAAAGAAGCTCCATGACTTCTTACCCACGAAAGAGACACAGGAACCAGAAATCAAGCGGCTGAAAACAAAATATCCCAACTCTACATGGGATACGCTAGGTCCAGAAAGCGGTAAATACAATTACTATGTCCGCTACTCTGCCCCACCAGCGTTTGCCGATGGCACACCGGAACCAAACACAACTGCATCTGGCTGGGGAGACGAATTTGATGATGTGACTGAAGACGTGGCCGCAAGGACTCCGCAGGATTAAAGAGTCCAATAGTAATGAATAATGACCACTTGCACCCATGGTCCTGGTGTGTTGGGTGAATTATTAGTTTGCTTTTGTTTGTTTTGTAAAAGATGGGATAGAATTATTCGAGGTGTCTGCCTCATGATTCTATTTTGTCTTCTCGGATTTGTCGTTTTTAATAATAATGCTTGTAAAAGGAATAAAATTATTAATGGCACTCAGCCTTAATAATTTTATTTCTCCGCATGTGATAAGTGTGTAAAAGAAGGAATCTGCTTTTGTAAAAGCGGAATTATTAAAGGTGTCGATGGGGCCCAATGGCACCCGGCCTTAATAATTCAGCTTGGTAGTGGCTTATCACGTAAGCCCTTACCTCAGTGTAGATTCCCTTCCCCCTCTATTTAAGCATGTGTTTTAGAGATTGCAGGACACACTTGAACCCCAAGAAGTCCTACTTTCTTCCTTGTAATCTTCCCTTCTTGTCAATACACCCCTCTCTCTCGTTTTCGACTACTTCCTAAAATAAGGTAATTAGCAGAAAAAAATTGTCAAATTAAATCTTAAATTAATTTCATTAATAATTAAAATTTTAGACTATAAATAAATAATACAAATTTCACCCTCACATTTTCTATTAAAAAAATATCCTCGATGTTCCTCGACGTTGGAGGACATTGTCTCTTGGCATTGAAGAACATCGTCTCATCATGGCAGGAAGTCCAAGATTGATTCTTGAATGTCATATAGTGTTGGAGGACGTCTAAAACTGATCCTTAGACGTCTCTCGGCGGTAGAGGATATCCAAGACTGATCCTTAGACTTCATATAGTGTTGGACGTTCACCTTCATGTAAAGGGATATACACGAACATTCTTTCTATTTGTATTCACAGATTAACATACATTTTTCCTAGGGAGCAAACATCCGCTATTTAGGGGTGGGATCGGCTCGGTTCGGTTCAGCTGTTGGCCGAACTAGAATCGAACTGATTCAGTTCGGTTTTGCATTTCAAAAACTGAGACTGAACCAAATACACTTGAAAACCGATTTGAAAACCAAACCTTGGTTTAGGTTTTTATCGGTTCAGTTTCGGTTTTTGAAATTCGATTTTTGATTTTTAAATTAGATTTTCTCAATTTTTTGCTTGGTTTTGGCATCGATTTTGGGCTTGTTTTTCAAATCTTTGAATTACAAATTGTTTTTCAAATCTGCAAAACAGTCACAAAAATTACACCAACAAAATTTGATTCTAAAAACAATTAAACAGCTAAGATTTTGGAGCCAAAACTTGAAGACAAACATAAGAACAACAATTTTGACTTCATCACTTTGTCTTGTTGTTAATTAGAATCTAAAAGTTACCTAGTTGCATAATAACAGAAAACTCTTTTATATACAGTATCCTAAAGCTTAATCCAGAAACTAAATGTAATTATTGAAGAACAAAAACAGTAATTAGAGTATGATTTTCAAATAAATACCTATTTAAGGTACACCGGCTTGTTAGATCAAACATGAAGAAGATTGCAACAGTATTTACAAACAATTGGAATATGATGCTCGGATTGTTTATCACCTAAATTCAATCAATTTCTCTGGTTATTACGAGATAATGATATAACTTCAACTTTTTTTTTCTCAAGACAACAATGGACGATTCACGTTACCTCCCACTTCCCAAAGGTTACCTTTGGCTATATCGATTCTATGTGTTCCATTGAAGGAATCACGTTGATAGCAAAGAGTAACTCTATACATATAGTCTCTGAAATAGAAATATTGAAACTTCAACAAATGGTTTGTCATGAACCTGTGAAGACTTCGACCTTACTGGTTGGGCTGGAGACCAAATTGGATGACGTCGGATAGGCAAAGTGTCAACCGAATGTTAGGTATTGTCGATTAGCACTATCATATTGCAATGAAAAATTTGATTTTGTGAAATGCAAAATCCCAATTTCTCGAAATTCGAAGCGTGATTTCTGCCTTCGGTTGATGGATAGACACTTTGAGAGAGAGACTTCACAGTTGGGCCCTGCGGAGAGTGCGAATCGCTGATGGCTAGTGACTGAGAGAGAGATTAGGGCTTGGACCTGGGCAGAGAAACTCGAGAGGTAGAGAGAGAGCAGGGGTATGGTTAGGGCTGCAGCTGCCAGGTTTTGTTTTTTGTTTTTTTAATATACGTCGGTTCGGTTTCAGGTTACTTGGTCTTTCCCAGTCAAAACTAAGAACCAAATTGAAAATTTTTGGTTTGGTTCGGTTCGGTTATAATACAAATTTCTTCCTTAACAAATCTGAACAAACCCGACCAAAACTACTTAGTTAGGTTCGGTTACCAGGTTCGAACCGAATCAATTCGGTTACCCGGTTCGAACCGAATCGATACCCACTCCTACTGCTATTTTAGTATGAATGTCTATGTTAATGTAAATGTGAAGACGTAGACGCCATTTCTATTAACATTCACAAATTAACGAACGTCTTTTTTAAGGAGCAGATGTTTACTATTTTAGTATAGATGTCCACATCTATGTAAATTCGAACCATAGACGTCCTTCTTATTAGCGTTCACAGATTAACGGACATTCTCCAACGCCAAGGGACGTCCAATGACTGGCCTTGGACGTCGTCCAACGCCGAGGAACATCCAAGGATTAGTCCCTCGGCATTGGAGGTCGTAAAAAAGCTAATCATTTAATGTCCTTTGGCATTTGAGGAAAACCTCGAGGAGACATTTTTTTAATAGAAAATATGATTGTGAGGTTTGCCTCATTTATTTTTTATAGTCTAGAGTTTTAATTATTAATTTTTTCTTTGTTAATTATCTTACTAAATAAATCTATTGTAATTAATCTAACATTAATATCAAAGTTAAGTTAACAAAAAAAAACTTATTTAATTTCAGTGGCTTAGATTGATATTAATCATATTGAATCCTCATAATTATTGTTTAAGATAATTAAGTGAGATTATAACTATTAAATTAGAAGAAGAGTTAGAAATTATGTCGGGGATATTGTATTTTATTTTGGTGAATATTAGAAGAAAATAATTGAGTCAAATGCAATAAATATTATGTGTGAAATAGAAGGGTCATCGGCCATATAGCTGGGAAAAGGAAAGCAGAAAGAAAGACGTAGTCTTAAGTCGAGGGACATCCGTTGTGAGACTAGGGACGTCCGTCGTGAGACTAGGGACGTTCGTCTTCGCCATTTGGAAAATAACAAACTTCATCCTAGCCGTCCATTCATGGCCGTTCGATCGAGGGATGTTCGTTCTCGATCCAACAGCCATGAACCATCATTCGAACGGGCACGACGGACATCCCCCGATAATTGATGTCCTTCGTCAGTCAGTTGAATTATTGTTCGACGGTTCTTGGCCGACGAATTATGACGGACGTGTCCCGTTGTTGCTGCCTTGGACGTCTTCGTTCGATGGTCCTTGGCTGACGAATTTTGACGTACGTCACCCGTTGTTGCTGCCTTGGACGTCTTCGTTCGTCGTCATCAAGCCTCCACGGTTCGTTGTCATCAAGCCTCTGCGGTTCGTCGTCATTAATGGTAGACGTAACAGCGATGGTTGTCACGACATTTTCTTATAATTCAGTGGTTAAGTTGTTAGCGAAAAAAAATGATGATTGTTTTGTCACTAACAGTAAAAGATGATGGTTAGTTTATCATTTTTTCCTAGAAAAAATATAGTAATATACAAATATTGTTGTTTTAATGAACAGATTTTATTTTTAGTGTTTTTTTTTTCAAAATCAAATATATTAAGGATAGAGGCTCATAGATTTTATAGCAAATCCTAAACTCAAATAAAATTATGGAACATGTTTCGTGTGTTCATCAATCTCCTTGATAATATTACATGTTTAAGCCATAAGAAAATATATTTCATGTTCATACTCAATGCATATACATAAAGTATGATAATTTAAAAATAAATAAATTCATCATTTCACTTAATCTTCCAATTGGACTATTAATTATTTATTCCAATTACAAATAAGGACCCTCCAATTCCAATGAAGACCCGAGTACTCGTGATTTGTGAAAGTAAACTTTTCAGGCATAGACCCGACGGAAGATTGGAATACTGTGACAACGCGCAATCATCAGATGAGATGAGGTAAATGAGCTACAAATAAATGATTAGCTTTCTAAAAGCCACTTTATATTTTACCAAACTATTGTTGATATTAAAGAAATTAGACACGTGCTTGCATTCATTTTATCCAATTATTTGACACGTGAACGGTGAGATATAAAAGATGGAAAGAAGAGTTGATTGGGGCAATCACAATCATGGAACTTGGGTGAAGTGGTGGAAGGCATTCTACCATATCTTTTTTAAGTTATGGATCATGGAAGTCAAGTTTGACCTATACAAAAGTTATATTTAGTGGGTTCATTTTTAGTCATAAAAAGATGAGAAAACGAGTTTTTCCATTGTCTGTTTTTTTTTTCAAATCTTACTTGCTATCCACTTGCTTTGTTATAAGTGCAATTAATTATATGGTAAACATTTTTTCTAATTAGCAATATTACCCATAATTTTGCAGTTACCTAAAATCACTCTCGTCTCTCTACTATTTAAAGAAATTCATCCATATCCCTTTACTTTTCATTAGTGTTTGGAAGACTTCAATAGTGTGTGGGCGCCTTAAAGGAGGAGAATTTCTTTGTGTACTTGAAACTCTTGAATAAGAATTTCTGGCCCGTGAAAATTTCTTTGCTTAATAGTATATAAACGATGATATGAAATTAGGTCATGTCACTTGGGTTAGTTTGTGTATGATTCGAGACTCAAAAACTTGGAGAATTCAGTCACCATCAAGAGGTAAACTTGATTTGGTATTAACCTTTGTTTGTCGAATTTGGAATTTTGGTAATTGTTGGAGATTGGAATTTTGTTGGAATTAAAGTTATGGTTTTTTAACATAAATTTGTGTTATAATTGTAGCTTTGCATGGTGAGATTTGTTTTGAAACTTAATTTGCTGGAAAATAAGGAACTCTAGTGAAAATGTGCAGCTGTTGTCGGTGAAGACGATGCTGGCCCACAGCTGGGAAGGTGCCGAGCCGCAACTTGGACATGCAAAGCTGCGGCGCAGACCCGATTTTGGACTGCAGCCCAGCTATTTGGATCATGGCCCAGATCTCGTTTAGGGCCCATTTTAGACTTTAAACCCAAATATTTTTGGGTTGTTTCAAAGCATGTTTTGGAATTATTTTGGATTTTAGATTCAATCGTTCTTGAGTCGTTTCTATAACAAAAAGTTTGGAATGTAAATGTGGAATTTTTATACTGATTATGTGATATCGCTATCCTTAGGTCTCGAGATTTAGAATTTGGATTTGGAATATTTTAGACTTTTTGTTGTTCAATTGGGCTTGGGTTGCTGGATGACCTATTTTGAGGTAGAATATTTTTATGTCCACCATCACATTGTTTTTATAAACGTTTATTTTGATATGTAATCTCTTATAAAATGTCATGCCCACTTTATGTCTATTGATTTTTAGTACTATTATGTATTTTTCAATTGACATGTTTTATTTGAACATGCATATCACTTCATTGATCATCTTGGTCTAGTGAACCAAATTTGATCAACTTACGAAGGGATCCTTTTTTTTTTGTACACACATTCGACCGTTGAAGGATGTGTTTGTTTGTGTTAACTAGAGTAATGAGACAGCTGACTGTGCTGTGTCTGCAACGTCCACCAATGCTCCTAATATAATATTGTCCGCTTTGGGCCAAAACCCACATGATTTTGTTCTTGGGGTTATCTCAAAACGTGTTGTACTAGGTAGGGAGGAGAACCCTACTTATAAACTATGTATTTTCAACTCTCCCAATCGATGTATGATTGTACACCCCCAATGATATGGGTTAGACCTTCACATGGGTCATCCTAGCCTTCATGATGACCCATCATGAACTCGTGGAATAATATTTATTGATTGTTCAACACTCGTTTGAACTCGAGGAGTGTTATGAACAACAATCAATCTTTCACTTGAGTTAGAGGGTTGAACATCAATGTGATATCTTTCAGAAACAATATCTTGAAATCGATCAATCCCACTAATCAAGTCATTCTCAAGAAATTTTGCATTTTTTGATTCCACAATCCTAGTACTGTGAGATGGACAATAGAATCTATACCCCTTAGACCTCTCAGCATATCCAATGAAATAGCCACTAATGGTCCTTGGGTCTAGCTTCTTTTCTTGTGGATTATAAATTCTCACTTCAGACGGGCATCCCCAAATGCGTATATGTCTCAAACTCGATTTCCATCCTTTCCACAACTCAAATGGTGTCTTTTCGACAGCCATGGTTGAAACTCGATTTAATATATACACTGCCGTCTTTAGTGCATCAGGCCACAAGAAATCTGGAAGTTTAAAGTTGCTACGCATACTCCTCACCATGTCCAATAATGTTCAATTTCTTCTTTCTGCCACACCATTTTGATCCGGAGAATCAGACTTGGTGTATTAAGCAACTATTTCATGCTCTTGATGAAATCTAGCAAACGAATCAGGTGCTTGTCCATCCTCAGTATATCTACCATAGTGTTCTCCACCTCTATCACTCCTCACGATTTTAATTTGCTTACCGCATTTTTTATCTACTTCTGTCTTGAAAACCTTAAAGGCATCTAATTTTTCATTTTTATTCTGAAGCAAGTAGAGATACATGTATCGTGAGTAATCATCAATAAAAGAGATGAAGTATCTCGGACCATATGAGTCTATAGCTGGACTACAAATGTCTGAATGTATGATCTCTAATATCTCTGAACTCCTCTTAGCTCCTTTCTTAGATACGTTGGTTTGTTTTCCCTTAATGCAATCCAAACATGTATCAAAATTGGTAAAGTCTAAAGTACTAAATACTTTATCATTTACCAATCGCTTAATTCTCTGTATGGAGATATGTCCCAATCTCCAATACCACAACATAGAGGAATCCTCATTTATAACACATCTTTTATTTCCAGTGTTAACATGCATAACATTATGAGTAGTATCATTTTGTAAATCAATAGAGAAAAGACCATCAGACATTGTACCATTTCCAATAAGATCAGATTTGTAAAATAAACTAAAGTTTACATCTGAAAATATAAAGGAAAATCCCAAAGGTACAAGACTTGAAACTGAAATTAAGTTCCTAGAAAAACTAGGAACATACAAAGTCTTTTCTAAAATCAAAATGAAACCACTTCTGAGAACTAAACCGCATGTTCCAACAGCTTCCACATGTGAACGCATCTTGCTCCCTGAATAGATGCTCTGTTCACTTCCCACTAGGTTCCGAAGGTTTCACATACCCTACAAGGTATTCGAAATATGGATTGTAGAACCAGAGTCAATCCACCAAGTGCTATAAATAATATGAGCCATATTAGATTCATAACAAACAAATGAGATTGAAGTACCTTTTCTTTCAAGTCATGCCTTAAACTTGGTGCAATCTTTCTTAATGTGCCCTTTCTTGTCACAGAAATAGCACTTGATTTCCTTCTTGATTTTACCAGATTGGATCGGTATTTTACCTTTCCCTTTATCTTTCTTTTTGGCTTGTATCTTTTTCTTTCCCTAGGTCATCATGAATGCACTATCTTCTCTTTCTATTACCAGTCTCCCTTCCTCTTGAACACACATGATCATCAATTCATTAATTGACCATTTATCTTTATGTGTGTTGTAAGAGATTTTGAAAAGACCGTATGGATGTGGAAGAGTATTCAAAATGTAGTGCACCAGGAAAGAATTTGACATATCAACCTCAAGTGTCTTTAGTTGAACCGCAATGTCTCTTATCTGCATTATGTGCTCACACACACCCGTAACTGAAGTGAGCCTTAAGGATGAAAATTTCATGATGAGTATATTTGCTAGTGCCTTATCTGAAGTTACAAATTGTTCTTCTATAGCCTTCAGCAATGGCACAACATCATTATGCTGCTCGACAGAACCACGGATACCAACAGCGATCTTAGTCTTTATGAACATCACACTAAGGCGATTGGAACGTTCCCAACGTTCATAAAGAGCTAGATCTTCTGGAGTGCTAGTCGGAGTTATAATAGATTTGTCTTTCCGTATAGTATAATCAATGTCCACACATCCCAAATGAAGAAAAATTCTCTCTTTCCATACTTTATAATTTTCACCTCTCAATTCAGCTATATCGCATTTAATATCAGAGAAACTGAATGAATTTATAGCTGCAAAAAGTAAATCACATACTTAATTGAGGCAAAAACTGAATAACATGTTTTACCAATGTAAATCATGCAATAATAATGAATCTAAAAACATAAAACTTGCCTGTGAGCTAAAGTTCTAATTTAATAAGATTCATTTTCACCAAATTAATAAAACTATCAAGTTATATCCATTTTCTTAATTCCTGTGGGTAATTAAGAAAAATAACTCGATATTTTATTTTAATTAATTAAATAATACAATAAACTTTCCTGTGGGATCAATTTTATCATATTTATAAAATTAATTACAATAAATGTCATAATGTGATTTTTAATGCTTAATATATAATTTTGTTTAATTAAAGATGATGTACCTACTCTTCAATTAAATAAAATTATATTAAATCAC
The DNA here is from genome assembly GCA_022433065.1 of Begonia loranthoides. Taxonomy (NCBI): domain Eukaryota; kingdom Viridiplantae; phylum Streptophyta; class Magnoliopsida; order Cucurbitales; family Begoniaceae; genus Begonia; species Begonia loranthoides. The sequence continues at coordinate 47,605,056 of CM039468.1, read as the reverse complement.
TCGACATTAAATTCACTTAATTTCAATTTTATTAAATAACATGCTCTTAATTTTGTATACATTATAACCTAAATTATGCATACAAAATTAAATTAACAACTATGTGCAACTAAATAAGTATGTAAAAAATATAAAATTAATTAACATGTTATTTAATTGACAAACTATTTAATTCCAACAGAATAATTTATGCGTTTATTTTTACACATGGAAGTAAGAATTAAATACAACAAACATAGATTATAATGTAATATTGTATGTTACTTGCAATTGTGTTATCACAAACAAATGCTGGAAAAAATGAATTTTGTATAGAAAGTATCATTGGCAGTGTGGTTACAAACTTAACTTATCATTCTAGAGGTCAAGGGTTTTAATCTCAGGTTGTATAAGTTTCACAATTTTTACCATTAATAAACAACGGTTTATTATATAATGGAATCCTTAAAGTTTAATAAAAATTGATTGGTTGAGTGGCAACACACTCGTCCTTCCATTTAATAGTGTGTGGGTTCGAGTCCCCACTAGCGCACTTCTTAAAACGACATGTATAGTTTCTGCAACCAGAAACTACATGTCGCCCAGGTCATCTTCAACCTTCAGCTGCTTCAGTTTCATCCGACGCGAAACCCGCTGCTAACCCGACTGATTCTCTCGATTTTAAACACCAAATTCAACTATTTTTGTTTCAAAACATTCATAAGAGAATTTCTGAATGTTTCTTCACAATAAAAAACTTCGAAATCGTCCAAAACGTAATCTTTAGACAGAGGCGATTAATGCTCTGATACCAAATGTAAATTAACTTGAACGATCTATACATTCTTCATAGATCAAAATTACAGCATATAGATCTATGCAGAATAAATTCAATAATTACCTCCGGCCATTGACGTTTGAAAACGGCGACAACTGCTTTCCCTCCCTTGAAGAATTTCTTCTAATCCTTTTAATCTCAAATTGATGGTGTATGTTCAGAATTGAGACTACAGATTAGGGAACCTTCAATGACAATACCCTTTTATTTATGAACTTCTCCCATCAAGAAATTAATGTCAAGAGGTGCAACGTATGGGTGGTTTCTTTTTGGAAACTGTCTGAAAAACCAGACCACAAATTATTGTGGACAGTTACAATCCAAAGGCCACGTTGGATTGTAACTGCCAACACTAATTCTATAATTTAGTGGTTGTTTTATTAAGTACCCGAAGATTTATTATGCTACTACATTTGGTTCATAAAATAACATCTACTACTAGGATTTGATCATCTAATCTTGCATTGGGAGGTCGATCCGGATTTTAATATTACAAAGTTGAGAATAATATTTTCTTTCTTCATTTGAGTGATAAAATAGTTTCCTTAATACGTCGCAAAATGAATAACAAACCATGGCTTAACCTTAAAAGTGTGAACAAAATTAATAAATTGATGTACTACTTTATTTTTAATTTTTCAATAGTGTTTGATGTTTCTCCTTTGTTTTGTTTTTGTGGCTGCTCTTCAACTTTGTCTTATTTCTTAAGTGGGCCATTCCTTTTTTTAATTATTCACCTATAAATACTACTAAAACTATAACAAAATTTACTTGCATTACATAAGTTAATATAAATTTAAGATAATTAAATAACTAATATCAAATTAATTATTTTAGTCAATTGCTATAAGAATCATAATTATTTTTTTTAAGATTGTGAACGTGATTTTTATTAGAATACATTACTTGAACATGCGACTGTAATCTAACGACATCATATTTAATGTTATTAAAAAAATAATGGATGATAAATCCGATGATATTTCTTGTCCATGCCAGCTAATCTTTGATGCTCATGTGCATTTTTTTAATCATAAAAAAGGGTGGTTTCTAATTTTGATAAATTTGAGGCGTGAAATAATTTTTTTTTTCTCTTAAAAAAAAAACTACCATTTTCTCAAATTTATGATTATTTTAATAAATCTTTTAACTAATGAAAGAAAAATTAATTAATCAACTATTTTATTTTGTGATCTATAAGTTAATCACGATATAATTTTTGCTAACAACTAAAATAATAAATCATAGAAAATAAACGTCTCAAACATTAGGGGTGTGCATGATCCGGTTTGATTTGGTTCAGTTTTGATGTAGTACCGAACCAAACCGGTTGGTTTCGATTTTGGTATTACAAAGCTGAAACCGGCTATAGGGGTAACCGAAACCAAACCAGAACCGAATCAAAATTTCGATTCCGGTTCAGTTCCGGTTTTCCCTCTTTTAATTTCTTTTTTATTTAAAATTCTGCTGTTAGTAACAATACCATTAGCAACCTAAACAACTGAAGAAAGCATGATAATAAATCGTTAATCAAGACCTAAAACCACAAAAAGCATCAGGAAAACATGTGTAGAAACCATGAGGAATAACCCTATCATTGAAACAAGATCTTCAGAGAACAACTACAAGAACATGGTGATCAAGACTACTAGATACACAACAACAAGCAGGCTCAGAGCAAGACCATGTAGAACATGATTGGACAATTCATCAACATAAAACCCACTATCCGAAAACATTAACATAGGTATAAAAACTATGGAGGGCAAACAAATCTAAGTGGAATAACAAGTTTCGGCTAGTGAAGCAAGGGTTGTAACAACTATCATCTCCAGATCATGTCAAACAATCATTGATAAACAAGGTATTGCCCATTAACCATTTTCACCCAATACTCAGAAAACTAAAATGGAAATAAGGCAAGGAAATCAATAGCAGATCAAAATCCAAACCATTTTCACAGCAATCACTAAGGAAATTGTAAAAATTAATCAATCAATCACAGCAATTTGAAGAAGATTTAGAATCAAACAATCACAACAATTAAAAAGAATCAGATTTACCGAGCAATCTGCACTAGAGCCAGAGAGGGTAGAGGTGACTGGCGACTGGCGGCTTAGAGGGCAGATGTAATACCCCATATTTTCCTAATTTCTAAGAAATTGTAATTTAATCTTCTTAAGTTAAAAATGATGTTTATTGAGGTTAAATACTCAATTATGTGTTGTGTGATGATTGGTTACAAATTGGAGTAATTTGGGTTGAATTTGTTAAGGAAATTAGTGAGATTTAGGGTTGAGGACGCGGAGGATGACATTCTGGCGTCCTCATACTATGCTTTTACGGATGCAGCGGACACAGCGGATGCCAAAGTGCAGCGTCCTATTTGAATCTGTAAGATTCTGGAGTGTCGCGGACGACACATGCGGACGGTGCGGACGCAGAATTGCAGCGTCCGATTTGAATCTGTAAGATTCTGGAGTGTCGCGGACGACACGCGCGGACGGTGCGGACGCAGATGTGCAGCGTCCGATTTGAATCTGTTTTCAATTCCGATGCAATGCGGACGATGAGGAAGCAAAAAGATCCATCCTCATGCATCCGGAAGTATATAGATTTGCAAGAAATCTGTTTGTAAACCGTCTCTCTCCACGTTCTTCCCCATTTCTTCTCCACTTTCCCCCATTTTCTCTCCATTTTCGTGACAGCCATCCCCCACCCCATACTAAACCGACCCTCTCCAGCTAGTTAAGGATATATAAACGTTCATGGTGAATGGGTATGGGGGCTGGAGGAGTACGTTAAAAAAAAAATTGAGTTGGGAGATTGTGCCGGAAATTGATTGGAGAAATTCACACCTCCGATTTTCCAAAGCAAAGAAGGTAAGGAATTGGTTAGTGGCATTCTAAAAGCCCTACCCACAAGTAGCGTCTTATGCTTGATTGATTGAATACTCAATGGTTTTCCTTAGATTGAATGTTGAGTGTTTATTAAAGATATTCTTGCTTGATTTCTCGATTGTAGACTTATCTATTCTTGATTGTCTTTATTTTATTGCCTGTAACTCCGTTTGGAGTTTGGGAATCGGGTTAGGAGTTAGTTAGTTTCAATATAAGTGTGATTGTTAGTTTGATAATTGTATTACTTTTATTGTTGTTGTCCGATTTTTAGAGGTTAATATCTCGCATATTGTCGTTCATTCTACATGTTTTTCACTGCTGTAATTCTTGTTAAAAATAGAGCATGTGTACACGTTTAATATCCATATTGATGTCGATTTTTAGTTGTTTTATTGCATGCAACTCCGTTTGGAGTTTGGGACTGGTTAGGATTATATGTTGTTGATTGTGCTAATATCAAGTTTCAATTTTATTCTGATTTCTATTATGCCAAGATATTGTTATTTCTATGTGTGTTGTATGCTTTAGTTGTATTTTTTTTAAGTATGATAATATGGTTCAATCAAGAGTACTCCTAAGTCATGTTTTAAATCCTTAGATTTGTGGTCGTGTTAATTATAACTTGTAAATAGTTGGAATTGATGTTAAGCATATTTGTACGTTTCGGTTACTAAATTGTCACTAGGATAGTTTTAGCTTCCTGTCAAATAGGAAATGAGATTGCACGTACCCTTTATGTATGTAATCCGTTGTTGTGATAGGTTGTATGCATATTAGGTTTAATTCATTCAAGTGAAACAGGGTATAATTCACTGTTATCCTTTGGAATTTACAGCATGTTCGTAGGTTGTATTTTGTGATTAGATTGTAATACTATGAGCACGTACGTATGATCATTCATCGATTTAATAGCATGTTTAGTTATCAAAAATGCTTTGTTGTTCGCTGTGATATTACCATTTAATATTAGTTAATATCCTAAAAGCATGAAACTCACTAGGTTAGATTTTGTTCAATTGTAAGCGTGTTTATACTTCGCAATCAATTCTTCTAGATTTCCAAGTATATTTGTATGTCTATTTTGTTGATTAGTTATTTAAGTCATTGTCGTTAATACGTTTCTTTTTAATTATTGAAAATGTGCAGAATGAAGCGTGTATATATCGTCATAATTCGTTGTCTTAATTCGTTGAAATATCTATCGTATGCTTTACTGCTAGTCTTTTAAATTCGATGTTGATAGTGCTGTGGATTTCGTAATTACTTGTAGTTAGAAATTTTAATTGATTCCTTGATCGTTTTAAGATTTATTCCTTGAAATAGCAAATGTATGTTAGATTGAATTGCTAGAGTCTAAGGGTTGTGAGTTCATGATCTTAGAAACCCTTAGGAAATGCCACAATTGGGTTGGTACTCATAATGTGAGATAAAACGATTAATAATGAATGTAAGGGAATTAGTGGCCGGGTAAATGGTTCGGATCTAAACAGTAGACTCGGTAAACCAAATTAAGATCTTCCCGTCCATGGGATAGATAAGCTTGTCTACTATAGGGTGTTAGATGCCGAGTTTCCCCTCATTTGCCTATAGGGTGTCCTAATTTCCCAACTCAATAGTGGCTGGGTTAATGGTTCGGATCTAACCGGTAGACTCGGTAAACCAAATTAAGATCTTCCCGTCCATGGAATAGATAAGCTTGTCTACTATATGGTGTTAGATGTCGAGTTCCCCCCCCCCAAAAAAAAAAAAAATTGCCTATAGGATGCCCTAGTCTCCTAATTCGAGACACGAGTAAGAAAGATGTAACGGTAAGTAAAAAACAGTTGGGTGGATCCCTTTCCGATATAAGTAGTTAGAAACATTTGTTGTGCTTTGTTTGTTTTCCCATTTCTTACTAAGCCTTTTTGGACTTACAGTTGTCTACTTGTGGTGTAGGTGATTTTAACGAGTTATTAGTCCGGGAGCGGAAGAGGAAGCATTCCCCGTGGAGGAGGCGAGTTATCCAGCGAATTAGACCTGTGAGGTCGTTGTTCTCCAAAGGAAAAAAAAAAAAGAATTTAGTTGTTTTCTTTAAGTTTGATTTCAAAGACGAATGTTTAATTAAAGTTGTTTGAACATTTCCTTCAGTTTGTAAAACTAATTTCCGCTTGAACTCTGATAAAGCTTTCTTTTCTTATTTAGTAAATGCTTTTTGATTGATTAATCTTTTCGATTTAAAAGAAAAATTTTATTCCGCTAAATTTTAAGTAAAGAAAAAGAGTTTTAAATTGACGGGTCGTCACAGCAAAGGAGACTCTCCGACAGCAACTGAGACGGAGATGTTGCGAGGGGCGATGTGAGTTTTCGAAGCAGAACAACAACTATGTCTTCTACAATCTGCGAAGACAACAGACGAAACGACGATCGGTGGAGTGGTTTAAGCGAACTGATTTTCGAGGTATCAGTGCCACCGATTCGGTGGAGTGGGTGGAGCGCCGAAGACAAAACGAGGAGAGTTGAAGATGAAAGGAGAAAAGTCGAAGACTGATGAACTTGCAGCGGAAGTGCGGAACAAGTAGAATAGTCAACAGCCCTAAGCCTGAATGGCTACACGGTTCAATTTCGGTTTTTTTGGTTTTGAGAAACCAAAATCGAAAGCGAACCAAAAAATTTGGTTTTTATCAAAAAGAACCAAATTTTGGTTTTTAGGTGTGCAAAACTACACCGAACCAAACATAATTGACCAGTTCTGGTTCGGTTTTTTGGTTCCGTTTCGGTTTGCACACCCCTAGCAAACATTGTTGTTACTTTGCCCTTAAAAACTAATTTCTCTTACATTTTTTCCTCTTACTCAATGTAAAGCGATAACAAATATGAAAAATTATTCAACTACATACGACCATAACAATTTCTCTTGTAGAGAAAAAGAAAAAGAGTTTAGAGGCTGGAGATGTATGTAGAAAAGATCGTAAAAATAGAAATAGCAAATTCAAAGGAAAACTGAGAGAATATTTATCAAACAAGGAAATCGCTGTAGTGAAGATGAACAGAAAGATTGCAAGCAGGTTTTTGGAGAGACTAGTGAATTGTCTGAGAAGAAATAACAAAAAATCAGAAGGAAAATTGGAGAAAATGAATTTTCTATAAGGGACAGAAGTGATAGAACTTCATTATTTGTTCTTCATTCCTTAGCAGAACGAGGAAATTTTGTAGCGAAACGATGACATTCCACAGCGGAACGACAAAATTCCGTTGCAGATCGAAGAAGATGTGAGGAAGATGAAGGAAAAAAGGAAATTTCCATCTTTCCACCGTGAAAAGGAGGAAAGTTCTCGAGAAAGAAGTAGTGTAACGACCCAATTTTTCGTAAATCCTTTAAAATGCGTGAAAATTTGAAATTTTCTTTTTAAAATAAATCAGAGTGTGATGCTAAACCGGACCACTACTAACCTTGCGTTAAACTCATTATAAAAATCCAATTAATAAAGTGCATATGCGTTATAAAATCATTTGCTTAAAACGTTGCGGAAGCGTAAATCATTAATAAAGAAACTTAATGAAAGAACTAAATAATTAAATACATTTAAGAGAAATGAAAACCAAATAATTAAATACATTTTATTTATAACCGTGCTCTCTTTCATTCTCTTTCATCCCTGCTTTATTATTTGTTCGTCGTTCCTCGTATATGCACCTATTATTATCTGTTCATCGTTGTACCTACACTACAAGTAATACATGAGCCTAATGGCCTAGTAAGGAAAATGGTTTAATGCAATTATGCTTATCACTCTCTTTAGTTCATTTTGAATGGGGGCCACCCACAAACCAATCCTTTCATTACGTTCCTTCGTTCATTCTTTACTTTACATTCGTTCATTACTTGTACATCGAGCTGGAGATTGAAGGACCCATGTGGGATGGTATAGTTGATCGGATCTAACCTCCTGTGGACAACTAGGTCCTGTTCTCGACAAGGTAGAGGCATTTCCTAGCTGCCAGACTAGAACCGCTACCCATTCGCCCCCAACTCCCTTTCATTCTTTCATTTTCTTAACATTTTACCTCATTTATGCATGTGTGAGTACCACCCAGTGGCACTCCCTATTAGTTTCTATTAACATGATGCATGACCATACATTCTCAACTTACTATGATGTATGATACTTTATAACGTACATTAAGAATAATTGAAGTACGCACATAAAAGAAAGTAACTGTAATTGAAAGCAAACTGAAATTGAAAGCGCATATAATGAATAATGGTAATTGAAAACGCATAGCAATGAAGGCAACCAATAATACAGAGAACATTCATAATATTGAATATAAGAATTAACATGTCAATTATCTAGTTAACCTCCTAGTCCATTTACATGCTTCCTATATTTATTATTCTAGGTGATTTAGATATGCTTTTGTTCTAGTTCGTTGGTTAAACATACAAATCACAAGCTTATTACATGGCATATATTAATTAATTGTCATGTGAATATTAATCTAATTTAATTACATGCTCGACTAATTCATTATCATGCTCAAGGTTTAACGACTAGTTAACTATCATGCTTATTTACATGCTTATATTAGCTAATTGGTCGACATGTTCAATTGATTCAATTAACTAAATTGATTAGCAATTAACTCGATTGATTAACAATTAACTAAATTGATTACATGCTCAAGTTATAAGATTAAGTAAACATGCTTGAGTCCAATGAATTACTTTAGTTAAATTAACGTGCTCTCTAGATTATCAAACATACTTACATAATTTAACATACTCAGGAATTGATTAGCAACTATTAATTAGTTAAGCAAACTGATTAACATGCTCTGTTTCTAATCCTAACTCAATTACTTTCTCTAATTAGATTATCATGCTCAAGTTAACTAATTTAGTTAAGCTAATTAACATGCTCATACAATACTAATTAACATTTAAACATGCTGGTTAATTTACATACTTAGCCAATTAACTAGTTTGGTTGACATGCTCAATTGTTTACAATTTCTACGTTGATCAGCAAATAAACGTGTTAGAATTAGAGAAGTCAAACAACTAATTAATTTATATGCTCGGAGGATTATAAATACAGATTAAGTAGTTTACATGCTTTGATTTCACAATTAATTAGTTTGCACGCTTAGATTAATCAATCGATTAGTTAAACTACGATAAGCTAATTAACATGCTCCTGATTCTATTTAATTAGCAACATGCTCAACTATATATAGCAGAACAACATATATATGTATTGAATGAAGGAAATGACAATTGATAATTTACACGGGAAATAATTAAACTAAAATCAAGTAAAACTATAAACTAAAGGTAGCAGAATATCACAGTAAGTAGTTCATTCTTTCCTTAAACCTTCAGTAAGCATTCATCACATCTAAACATTTCATTTATCTAAGCTTTCATTAAGCATTTTCATTCCTATAATTGCAGTAAATAAATTAGGAGAACTAAGGAAACTAATAGCAGAACCAAGAATATTGCAGTAAATAAACTACAGGAAACTAAGAAAACTAATAGCAATAAAATCACCCAAGGATTTAAACTCAACTCACGCACACTACTTGTAGTGTAGGGCCTTCAAATGGCCAAGACACACCCAAATCCCTTACCTCAAATATTTATCGCGGTTGGCACTTAATCGCTATTCTTCTTCTCCTTGTAGTACCTTCACAATTAGAAACATTTATTTATTGATAACAACCTCTCCAACAACATTGCAGAATTCCACAATCGCAACAAAGTATAAATCCACAACCACACTAAGTCCAACATATTCGTACTCTAGGCAATAACCAACAACATATTAGAGAATCACGTTACTCATCTTTCTTCCGTACTTATATCATAAACAGAATATAACTTTTCTAAATAGAAGAGTAACACAGAATCCAACTCTAGCTTAAACTAACATATTCATCCTGCACATAACATGCATCCAAGCATAATATTTCACAATTTCTAGAAGCAGCACAATAACAAGGATTTTAAACACTACCACTAGCGGAGTTTAACCATTCCCCATCAATCACCAGACAACAATCCAACAATGTTCCTCACACAACCAAAAGCAAACAGCAGAGGCTAATATATTCAATCATTCTCCAATAGTCTATTTTTAATCTTGCAGGTTTTAACCAAAGACCAATCATCCAACACATGATCCAAAACAACAACTAACCATGGAGCACTCACCAAACCTAATCAGACAGAGGGTAATCCATGTATATCAACCAAGCCCAACATAATATATTTCCAACAAAATCATCCCACAAGAAACAAGGAGAGCATAAAGGACAATACCATTGAGAGAATAAATCACAACAACAGTAGCCCATTTCTATCTTTCGTCTCAACTGCATAACACCAATCTATAAACACTAGAATAGGGTGAAGGAAACCACTCACCAGAGGGCACTCGAGCTTTGCTTCCAGTGTCCCCGCATGCCATTGCCTCCTTCCTCCCTCGGCTCAACCTCCAGAGAGCCCTCCACTTTCTCTCGCCATTCTCTCCATCACAACCAATCAAAATTAACAACCCAGTCAAGAACAGAAGCCAAAAATCCAACTAGCCGAGAAGAAAACTCACCAGATGCACTTAGCCATCCCTCCATGTTTCACAGCTCTTATCTGGACTTCACATTTCCTTCTTTGTCTTTCTCTCTGTCCATCACCGTATAACAACACCAGGAGAGGGGGACACTGCCGATTCTTGGAAGGCAGAGAGCGACATCCTTTAGCACGCCCTACCAACTTGTCCACTAAGCCACCAATCTGTCGACCAACCCCCAAATACCAGACAAGGCCAGCAAGGCGAACCGATTTAGCCCAACACAGGCCGGACCGAAACCTCCAGCCAAACCATGCCCGAAGCGTCGATCGTAGCCTGTCGCTCGCCAACTCATTGTCATTGCTGCTACACCCTCCAGTCAACACCTGATCCTCAGAAGGCGAAGGAGGAGGAAAACCCAACCAACATACCTTTGATTTGTCGTCGGGATTGCGACCCGTGGAAGTCTCGATTTGTCTCGTGTCGCGTCGCCTCTCGAGCCCTAACCGCGACCCACAATGCAGCCAACAGCGCACTAGACCCGTCGTCGCCGTCGCCATTGCCATTCGTCGTCTCCTGCTCGTCACCTCCATTGCTCCCTCGCTCTCCAGCACTCTCTCTCTCTCCCCCTCGTTTCTTCTCGTCGGGCTCTGTCATGAAGAATGGTTGAAAGCCATTCTTCTTTTCCTTTTCAACCGGTGTACTTAGTGAACCAGTTCAAATGGCGTGAACCAGTTTGGGTAGAACCAGTTCATGCCCTCCCACATCCTCTCTTAACCAAATCTCTTTTCTTTTATTTTAAATCCCCTAACAATTAAATCTTAATTAATCCAACTTATTTAATCCCCTTACGATTTAACCCCCAATAATTTAACCTCTCTCTATTTTTATTCAATAAATCATTAATTTAAAACGATTACAAATAATTCCAAACACTATAATTTAATTCATTACATTAATATATTTATTTTAATTACTGTAAATTTCATTTAATCTTAACAAATTCTTTAAAGTAAAAACTCACGAATACGTCATTGGTAATATCCCGATAATTATCCAATTAATCCAATGTCTCAAATTACTTTCCAATTATCTTTATTAAATTCCGATATAAAAAAGTCGGGGTATTACAAGGAGTTTCCTTATTTCCTCACTTTCCATTTTTTTTCAGCAAAAAGATTTCCTCACTTTTCTAAGAAAAAATTTCTTTTTTTTTCTCACTTTTCTTCTTTTCTCATTTTCCTTTTTTTAGTTGCGTAAAGAAAAAAAGTTTCTTCTTTCCTTTGTAAAATAAAATTGAAATTTTTAATAATAAATATGACAATAATATTTACAACATCTATTTTTTATAGTTATATATTTAAATTAAAAAAATGAAGGTCTGGACGCCGCTGCGTCTAGGCACCTTATGCCTGGGCACCGTGGCGTCGAGGCACCTTATGCCTGGACGCTGCCGCGTCCAAGCAAATGAAGGCTTGGACGCCGTGGCGTCTGACCTTTCTTCTGGCCTTGACGCCACGGCGTCTCTGCAACTCTCTGTTTTTCAAATATGGCTGTTTTTCATGGTTACTTCGATGTCTATATGCATATGTTTTACGAATCTAATGTTTTTATTAGATTTTTGATATCTTCAATTTCAAAATACTATAATTTTGTGTACATGTATTAGAATTGGGCGCAAAAGGTATCAAATCGAAGCTTTCTCAGAGATCTACAATTTGTCATTGGGTTTACCCTATGACCCCCTTTTCTAATACCCAAAATCAATCATTTAAGCCCTCAAATTTACAATAAAAAATTTGCGATCAAATTTGTAAAAGATGTTCTGATGGCCTTCCTTCTAGCTTTGACGCCGCGACGTCTGACTTTTTTTCTAGCCAGACACCGCGACTCCAGATCAATTTATTAATAACAAATAAACAACAATATTAAATTTATTATTTTTTCATACATCAATAATTACCTTATTAGAAAATAAACTACAGTAGTTAATTTATCATTCGATAACTTTTCCTTTTTATTAAGCATTATTAAGATGTTGCACGAGTGTGGGCAGTAGTGGCAGAATAGCCTTTGTTGTCCTTTACACGTGGCATTCGGTCATTGAAGAAATGGGAAGAAGACTTCATTTTCATTGATCAGATTTGTGGGCCCTACACGTAAGTGCCTTTTAGGTTTCTGACTATTTGCCCACCACATTTCCCTTTCTATGATTTGTCTGTGCCTTGAATTGATAATAATCCCTTTTATTCACCACTTAAAAGAATAGTTCACGTAATTAATTTATGTCACACCCAAATTTGAAATTTATGTAAATGATTATTATTTGATATTTAATTTTAGAAAAAAAAGATTAAATTAATTAATAAACAAGTAAAATTAGATTTATCTTTTATTTTTACATTCTAATTTTATCTTTTATGGGATACTTATGCGTCATTTTTTGTCCAATAATTAAAATAAATAATAAATAATAAAAATAAAATATTAATTACATCAATAATAAATATCACTTTACAATATAAGATAAAAACATAGAAATAAAAAGTAAAGGTGACACTCTTAATAAATAGATATTGACATAATACGTGGAAATAATGATATTATTGCAAAATGAGGAGAAATTAAAATTAAAAAAAAAAAAAAAAAAGTGTAAAATGTAAAATACTTTATTTTTTATGGATTAGGATAATTTACCAGTTGAACCTCAACATCGATTGTGCCGACACCCATTTTATCCCTCAAGTTAATTTTTCAGTGAAGTTTTGCATGTGTGCGGCACGTCTTCGTGTCTTCCCAAATTTCATTCAACTACGCCAGAAATCGAACTCCTCTAGCGAGCGAGCTGTTCTCCTCTCCTCTCTCCCCTGCGAAGGGTGAAGCACTCCTCTCCTCTCCCCCCTGCGAAGCTCGATATCTAAAGCGAAGCTCAATCTCTTGTCACTGCGAAACCAAATCGTCGATCTATTCTCCCTACGGAGCCACAATCATCGATCGTCTTCTTCACTGCGAAGCCCTAACCACGGTCGTTCGATTCCTCCGGCGAGCTCTCCTCTCCTCTCCCCCCTCCGGCGATCTGAATTGCACTTGTGCAGTTCAGTTTCGTAGTTTACATTACCCATTGAGATTTGTTTGATTTCGTTTCATTTTTTACAGTTCAGTTTGAGTATGCATTTTATTTATTTTTAGTCTAGATTTTGGTTTCATTCTGTTCAGATTTTGAGTTCAGTTTTTGGTTTCATTTTTGTGAGTTCCGATTTGAGACTTTGAGCCCAAATTTTGGTTGCATCATCTTGAGTTCCGATGGAGATTTTGGGGTTGATTTTGAGTTTAGCAAAATTGGTACACATAACCAAAGATTAAGTGGCTTGTAAAATGCGTAGGAAAATCGAAGTGTGCAGGCAAACTTCGAGTATTTCAAGAAGCAAAGATCTGTATCTATAATTATGGTACAATAAGAACTAATCATTTTGTGGACAAATCTTGATGAATTTCATCTTCCGTTATTGAACCCAAACAACTACAACATCAGGCCAAATGAATACCAGACTCCACTTTCATCAGTTTATTGGCATGTCATTAACAAGTGAAGAGAGCAGTAGTCAAGGAATGTCGATGAGATAACCCAACATCGAAGTTCAAGTTATTGAAATTGAAGATGAGCACAAGAAACAAAATAAAAGATTGAATAATCAAAAGTAATGTTTAACTCCAACTCATAAGACAAGGGATAAACAAATTGTGACCATTTGCTGAAACTATCATCCATCTCCTGCATTTACAGTCTATCAAACACTAACAATACCTTCCCATGCATTTTCTACAGAGCAAGTCCCATTATCCATCTCCTGCTAAGAACTAAAAAAAAAATGAAATGCATATTCAAACTGCGCTGTAAAAAATGAAACGAAATAAAACAAATCTCAATCGGAACTTTCAACAATGAAACTGAACTATACAACTCAGATCGCCGATTAGAAGAAGAGATCGCCGGAGGGGGGAGAGGAGAGCCCGCCGAAGGAAGCGAACGACCGCGGATAGGGCTTCGCAGTGTTGAAGACGATCGAAGATTGTGGCTTCGCAGGGAGAAAATATATAAGATTTCGGTTCGCAATGACAAGAGATCGAGCTTCGCTTTAGATAGCGAGATTAGGGAGAGGAGAGCATAACAGCATGCTCGCCGGAGGAGTTCGATTTCCGGCTAAGTTGGATGAAATTTGGGCAGAGACGAAGACATGTGCTGCGCACATGCAAAACGCAACTGAAAAATAAAATTGGTAACAACTTAAATGTTGAGCTTTGTTTTTTCGAAAAAAAAATCAATCAAGGTTTCAATTGTAAATAAGTAATCATAAAAAATAATTAGGAAAAATGATAAATCAACTATCGTACTTTATGATCAAATGATAATTTAACCACTAAATTATTTTTTGCTAATAAATTAACCACTAAACTATGAAAAAAGGTATCTACAAATACTGTTGTCACGTTTGCCGTTACATGTAATGATTTCGATCCGCGATAGATTGATATTTTTGAAAATAATGTTATAATATTGATAGTTCGCCGCAGATCATCCTTAGATCCATCGTGGATTGATCACAATCCGTGGCAGATTGACAATGATTCGCAGTAGATTGATAATGATTCACCGCGAATTGCCTATAATCCACGGCAAATTGATAATGATCCGCTGCGGATCGATGTTATGTACAGGTTGCTTAAATTGTTGCAATGAACATGTTAGTTATTTGTTGATGATCAATGAAATAATTTGAGTCAATTTCATTTTCAAAAAATAAAAATGTTTGAAAGAATTTCCCTTGTTTTTAGTTTATCCCCCTTGAGATATTATAAAAAAATATACATTATCCAAGCCAAATATTTTCCAAACAGATATTAGCAAATATTATCCAAGTAAACGACGTAAAACATAAACATCAACATAATTTTTTTATTATGTACAACAAAATGAGTATCTCGATTTGTATCTCTACACATCACCAATACTCTAAGCTGCCTTCTTGCCAGGTTTCTTCCGCAAATCCGTGATATCAAAATACAACTGTAGGCCCACGTATACGTTGGACGCTTTGGCTAACAATGGACCCTTCACGGGTACATCATCGTGATGGAGGAAGTTGCCCTTCTTCTTACAATGTCGGATCACCTCCAACCCCTCACTTGTACACCGAAAGATGCCGTGCGGGCTGAAATGTAAATGGAACAATTAACACATAAGCGGAAAGCAATATGAATCTACACAAGGGAAAAGATATACTACTCTTTGTTAGTTGGCGCTACGATGATTGAAATTGCTTCAGGTAGCAATTGTTGGTGAGGAAAGTGAGTGTGCAGGTCAACGAACGACATAAAACACGACTACTTTGGATGTGACTAAAATGTAAATCACACATTAGAACTATTGCAACATGCATGACAAACCGGAAAAGCGAGATGTTTACTTACGTGAATTGATGCACCAACGGAAGGAGATTATAATATAACCTGAAAATATGTGTCGAAGTGTTGAAGATGTATGTTCAACCAAAGATAGATGTTTTCAGGAGCGGCGGTTGATAGAGCGGTCGATGGAGCGGTGAGTACGTCGACCGAAAAATAGTACAATGACGTCTCTGGGAATCAGTCGATAGAGCGGTCGATGGATCGGTCGATTTGATCGACTGGTTTCTTGGTTTCCTTAATTTGCCAAAAATTCACTTTAGGAAAGTCCAACTTTGGAAGCTTATAACTCCTTTGTTTTAGAAGCATTGGAGCTGAAATTTAGACCACGCTAACTTGGATGAAATAAGAAAAGAGCCCTTCAATAATTATGTAAATATCAGCCACGAATTAGAAAATATACTTGATAGAAATTATGTCACCATAAATAGAAATAATTGAGATGAACACTCGCGTATGAATGATTTGTTGATGAAGCTCCTTTTGAAAGTTGGACACCACTTCACACATTCTTCCTCCAAGGAGTAAGAACGCGGATGCCAATAAAAAAGACTACCCAAATTACAAGTAACTTTAATCCCATGATATAATGCACACGAGGGAAACTTTGGTTGTGTCACTCTAAAGGTTTGAAATAGGAATCACTCCAGCTTCGAAAATAAGCAAAACTTTTTCTATTATCAAATTCAACTCTCCTTAAACTTGTACATAAGGTGACTTTAAATAGCTAATTATAAACTATAAAATAATAGTAAACTAATAAAGCAACAATAACCCTAATCGGCTCATATAATAAGTTGTCTGATTTTCTATTTAATAGAAACTAGGTTAATTAACTAAAATAATATTTAATTAATATCTTCATTTCTTCTTCTCCAAGTTTAGATGTATTTTGGCAGCTAATTCTTGTTGGTGCTCGGCCACTTGCATAGTTTCCATGTAGAGATTTCCTTAGTTTCTAAGCTTGGACACTTGGACTTTCTTTAATCTTTGCTCTTGATTTTTTGGGCTTTTGCAATAGCAAACAAAATCCAAATTCAATAATCCAATCCATTCTAGAAAGCTTAGTAAGTCAGCTACAATATTCATAAGGCTTTATTTTTGAAATGATGTCATTTCAAATGCTAAAACAGTCAAACACTTGTGAGAGGTCAGAAGGAAGATAGTTTTGGAAAGCTTTCATTTATTCTCTAATTGTTCTTTGACTTCCACCTATGTTTGACCTTGAATTTCTCTATGATAATCTTTGAGGCTTGATTAATAATAGAATGGACTCGTAGTCTATGATGAATCCACCCTAATGTCATTAGCGATTTTTTTCTTTTGAACTTTGAAGTATTCTTCTTCGTTCACCGTATAGCACTGCTTACAAAGAAAGCAAAACAATGACGAGTACTAAGATAAAAAATTCGAAACTACTTAATGTAACAGAATGTAATTCTCACCGTGTTTGCCATCCCCAATTGCTATGGGAAGATGAGCTCAGTGATGATGTACTCATAATTGACCAGATTTCCAGACAGAATTGCGCATGTCTCTAAGTTCTTCTTAGTATTTCCAGCAACATACTTCTTGAAAAGATCTATCAGTTCACTTGGCTACAAAAAACATTGACAAGAGACCGTCAGACTAATAAGGCATAAACAAGTGCAGGCACACATAGATAACCAAATCGAAGACATACCACATGCACAATTTTTAATGGCAGAGTTTGCTATCCACCCAAGACATCTATCTCCTGCACCTTTGTAAGCACGATACGAGGAGCAGGTTTGCCTCTGAGGGCAATGGCGCTACAAATTTTAGACACGTTATTATGTTGCATAAAAATAAAGTAAATAATAGACTTCGAGTAAAAAGTAATTAACTTACAAGCGATCTGTGTCTTCCGTTGCTAAGAGGAAGATAGAGAGGCTGCTAGAGGGGCTACTATTCACTGCCTCATTCTTTGTAATGCTGCCAACATCTCATAATACTGCTCATTTACTCGCTCCTCCATTTTTTGCATTTGAAGCAGCCCCATTTGACGTTGCTCCTCCATTTTTTTTTAATTTGGAGCAGCCCCATTTGAAAGTGCTCCTCCATCATTTGTATTCTGTTCAGTGCCATTTGATGGAGCTTCTCCATCCTGCGCATCTAGCTGGAAATCTCCTTAGACATCGATGTAAAATGAGATGACTGAGGAGGGGGCAGAGTCATCGGTTGCATAGCATGATCCTCCTTGTGCTGCAGAGGTGATGCTGGAGTCTTGCATACCCATACTCCTTCATCTTTACTGAGCCCCATTCGGTCCACTTTCAATTTGTTGTGGACGTCCATGGCCTTCTCTTTGATTCTCAGCTCCTCCTCCTGGATCGGTACCCGTAAATGCTCAACAATCCTCTGAATTAGCCAATTGAATGACAGACTCTTGGCTGAATTGTTGAGTAGCTCGTACACGTGACTCAAAATAACAAAACTGATGTCCACTTTTTTCTTGTTGAACACCTTCTCAAGCAAATAGCGTTCTATGCAGCTAATAGGGTCTCAATGTCCATCCTGAGGTAAAATGGTGTGCGTCATGATGATATGGATCACTCGGGCTATGACATTCAAGTCATTGAACTTTGGCTTCTTTTACGCTCGAATCTCAAGATCACAGTGCAACAATCTAAGCACTGCCATACCTTCTCCTTGTTTGATGAAAGGTGGCTCCTAAGACACATGGTAATAGTGATCGCTTGGTCCCTCAATTGAACATCCAAGTAGCATGTTAATATCATTGGGAGTCAGCCTCAACTCCCATCCAAACATGTAAGTCCGAACCTCTAATGATTGGGTGGAATGTTCCAAATTTGCATAAAACAGTTTGACAATCTGCTCACAGTAACTTCCACCCAATCAGCACAAACCTGCTAAGCCACCCCCCTTAAACAATTCTTCAATTTCCAACTTTGCCAATTACTCCAAGTCTACTCTTTTAGAAACAATAATTGAATGGTTTTTAACATCAGCTTCATATCATTCCTTCGCATCGGCTGTCTTGAAGAGTGGGGAGTGGAAACTCACTGTAACGGGTTCGAAATGGACTAGTGCACTTGTTGCCGGTCGTTTTTGAGGCTAAGGTTGAGGTTGTGCTTCAACCCCGGCTTTTGTAACAAGGGCAATAGCGGGTCCTCCAACGTCAACCACGACTGCTCCAACTTGAACGGTGGGTGCTCCACCTTGCATCCTAGCGAGTACATTTTCATGTAATTGACCGACGAGCTTGGTTGCAATCCGACTTCATTAACTCCTGGATCCATCGCGGCCACGACTGAGCCTGAGACGGACCACCCTTTCGCTTAAGTGGCATTTTCTTTGTGCGGGAATCCATTGGTATCGATTAAACAGTGTGGAAAGAAGGTCTGAGAGTATGAATGTTCACCGAGGATATCGTGTTTCGAAGTGAACTCGCCGCTGTGGATAGCCGAGTCTTATATAGTAGGGCACAAGAACGCAGAACGACACATGATGATCCGCGATGGATCATTATCAATCCGCCGCAGATTGTAGTCAATCTGAGGTGGATCGAATGATGATCCGCGGCAGACCATCAATATTATAATGTTATTTTCAAAAATATCGATATGTAGTGAAACAGTACATAATCCCCCATTGATCGAAATCAATGTGTTTAACGACGAATGTGGCAACGATGTTTGCAAATATTTCTTTTCATAGTTCAGTAGTTAATTTATTAAAAAATATAATTTAATAATTGATTTATTATTGCTTATAAAGTACTATAGTTGATTTGTCATTTTTTTAAATAATAACGAAAGTCAACAACCTCGAAACTATGCCGTTAGTTATGGACATTTCATCTAACCTTAGTTAATTTATCATACTCTTCAACTGACCACGGTTAAAACAATCCACCTGCATTTACCAAAAATAAAAATAGAAAAAGGAATAAATCATTTATCTGTTTGCTAAAACACAGTCTCCCCCTTCCAGCCAGGCACAAACCCCCCTCTCTCTCACTCTCTCTCTAGTCTGTTCAAGTAACGGCATATTCTCTTCCTCATCTGTCTCGCTTTCTCTCTCTATTCTCTCTCTCTCTCTCTCTCTCTGCAATTTGTTCAAATTTTATAATTTTTCTTTGGTTTAAGAGAGCCGTGAATCTCTCTGCGAAATCTTTGGAGTGGTTTTGAAGAGCTTCTTGGTTTTCGAGTGATTTAAAGGGTTGGAGATTTTTGGGAGTCTTCAATAATCGAAAAATGGTGGTGAAGATGATCAGGTGGCGCCCATGGCCCCCGCTGCTTACGAGAAAATACGAAGTTAGGGTGGGGGTGAGGAGGCTGGACGGCCTTGATCCACTAGGAGAATGCAGAGGGAACAAATTGAGGGTCGAAATTAAATGGAAGGGTACTAAAGGGCCCCTTAGTTCGCTCAGACGATCGGCGGTCAAGATGAACTGTACGAGCGATGTGGAGATTGAGGATGAAACGGGCATCGTTGTTTGGGATGAGGAATTTCAGAGCCTTTGTAGCCTTTCGGCATATAAGGAAAATGTGTTTCTGCCGTGGGAGGTTTCTTTCTCTGTCTTTAACGTGAGTTCCTTTCTTCGTCTTTTTCTTGTTTTCTTCGTGAAATTTTGTTTTCCCATTCGGTCTTTGATTGACTTTGTTCACCTTATGCATTTTTAGAGAGCGAAATATTTTTGGGTTTTTATTCCCTTTGCCTGGCATTTGTTTTTATTTTGGGATGGAATATTTATTTTTGTGGATATCGATCATAATTTTTGTTGAATTCAAGAGAACTCAGTAATTTTATTATATTTTCTTCGAACTCAGGGGTTTAGTCAAGGGCCAAAGAATAAGGTTCCTGCTATTGGAGCAGCTTCTTTGAATCTGGCTGATTATGTCAACGCCCATGAACAGAAGGAGTTTGACATATTTCTCCCTTTAATTCGTCCATTGTGTAGCACGGCTGAGCGTGGTCCATTTCTCTGTGTATGTGAATTATCATTAGCTTCCATTTAAGCTTGATAATATTTATCTTGGTGATTTTGTTGGATAATATTTTCCCTACATTCTTTATTCTTCAGATTTCTCTTAGCCTCTTGGAAATGAGAACTGCTCTCGAAACTTCAGAGTTGGTACATGGATCGGTTTTCCCAGTTCAATCACCACCACAGCCGGGGGAAGCGGTGTTAACTGAAGAAAAGGATGAGCTTTCTGCTCTCAAAGCTGGATTGAGGAAAGTAAAGATTTTTACTGAGTTTGTATCGACAAGGAAAGCCAAGAAGGCTTGTACTGAGGAAGAAGGTAGTGAAGGCCAGTGCTCAACAAGGAGTGAAGATGCTGAATATAATTACCCTTTTGATTCCGATTCACTTGATGATTTTGAGGAGGGAGAAACAGATGAGAGTAAGGAGGACTCAAGTGTTAGGAAATCCTTCAGTTATGGCACTTTAGCATATGCAAATTACGCGGGAGAATCATTTTACAGTAATATGTGGATCAATGGTGGAGATGAAGATTGGGTTTATTATAGCAATCAAAAATCTGATGTATGCACCTCACACATTGAGGACTTGACTGCTTCTGTCTCCGATTCATCTTTTCTGCAAAGTTCAAAGCGTGGTTTACTATCCTGGAGGAAGAGGAAGCTTAGTTTTAGATCTCCCAAAGCCAAAGGGGAGCCATTGTTAAAGAAGGCGTATGGAGAAGAAGGTGGTGATGACATTGATCATGATAGGCGTCAGCTTAGCTCTGATGAGTCTCTTACTCTTGGGGTAAGAATCTGTCACGTCTTCATAATTTTGTGCAATCAATCTAAGTTAGATAAAATTTGGATATCTTGAAAGAAGATTGTTTTTCATTTGGCTATGCACTACCCCTACAAATAGCATATAGAATCTTGTATTTAGAGCTTGTTTTATTATTTGTTTAGCAAAGTTTGCATGGATGTTTTGTCAATTGCTTGTGATTGCACAATACTGATTTCTTTCACGTGTAATTTTGAATATTATTCCTAACCTGAAGTTGTTCTTTTGTCCATTCTTTAAAACTGGCAATTGGTTCAATTTTGGGCAATTGCCATATTTGGAAACTAAACATTTCCTTTTCTTAATTTTAATTTTAGGAGTGGACTCTTATTTTTTCTATATTTGTATTGTCTCTAATTCGAGGAATTTCAAGTTTTAAGTCCTGGCATATGATTTTTTTTTTTTTTTTGCAGTGGCATAAGTTGGAAGACAGTTCATCCTCAAATTGCTCACCAATTTCTGATTTTGGGGACGATAATTTTGCAATTGGGAGTTGGGAGCAGAAAGAAGTGATAAGTCGTGATGGATGCATGAAGCTTCACATCCAAGTCTTCTTTGCATCGATTGATCAGCGGAGTGAGAGAGCAGCAGGGGAGAGTGCATGTACCGCCCTGGTTGCAGTCATTGCTGACTGGCTGCAAAACAACCGTGGCCTCATGCCCATCAAGTCCCAGTTTGATAGTCTCATTCGGGAAGGGTCTTTGGAGTGGAGGAAACTCTGCGAAAATGAAATGCACAGAGAGAGCTTTCCGGACAGGCATTTTGACCTGGAAACGGTCCTTCAAGCAAAAATACGGGATCTCTCTGTAGTTCCTGGAAAATCCTTTATTGGGTTTTTCCATCCGGATGGGATGGATGAAGGGAGATTCGATTTTTTGCATGGTGCTATGTCATTTGATAACATCTGGGAGGAAATCCGCCAAGCTGAGCTCGAATCTCTCATAGATGATGCTCCAAATGTTTATATTGTCAGTTGGAATGACCACTTTTTTATCCTTAAAGTCGAACCTGAAGCGTATTATATCATTGATACATTGGGTGAGAGGCTCTATGAAGGGTGTAATCAGGCCTACATTTTGAAATTCGATAAAAATACGAAAATTTACAGAACACCCAATACACCGCAATCTCCAGATGATAAAACTGCCCAGGACCAACAAACCACGGCCGAGCCAAAGAATCGGGTGACTCAGCTGGCCTCTAAATGGAAGGAGGACTGTTCTACAACAGAGGATATCAGTTCTAAGCACGAAGAAGCAATGAAGGAGGAAGAGGAAGTTGTTTGTGGGGGGAAAGAGTCTTGCAAAGAGTACATAAAGAGCTTTTTAGCTGCCATTCCCATTAGAGAATTGCAGGCTGATATAAAAAAAGGTTTAATGGGAGAAACACCTCTTCACCAGAGATTACAGATCGAATTGCATTACACCAGTTTCTTACGAGACTTGGCCAACACCTTCGATGCAGAACAGAATGTGCTGTAAGTGTTAGGATGGATCTGATTTATGTGTTTTTTTTTTTTTATATAGATAAAGAAGTGTAGGAGTCTGAATGTAAATGTAGGGTGTGATTAATCTAACTTGTTTTTCTCTAAGTATAGTATCTTTTTTGTTGTGCTAGTTAATTGCAAAAAGCAGTCCATGAGAAATTTGACAGGTTGTATGAGAAGAAAGTGTTAATCTTTGTTTATATTCGCTGTTAATGGAGGATTAATGTAGTTTCTTATGTTCATGATGTGGCTTTGGCGAATATATTTCTAGGTTGTTGTAGGGGATTGAAATGATTTGTCTAAGTTCTAATTTTAGTTCCTTTGAAAACTATATATGGATTTGAATTCTTACCATGTTTGGTTTATCTTTTTGGGAGATGGTTGCGGAAGAAGGTTCTCTCTTTCTTCCCTTTCACGGATTGCACATAATATACCTTTCCTATTTTTCATGGCCGAAATCTTAGATAGAGAGAAAAGCTGATTTAATTTTGGTGGGTGGACTAGTTTTTTTTATGTTATTTATTTATAGTTAAGTGATTAAAAGAAATTAGAATCTCTTTGACAGCCCTCCATTGCCATTTTCCTAAGTTAGAAGGCTAAGAAAGTGAAATGGAATTTTAATGATAAATATTAGCTAGTATGTGAAATAATTATTAGTGTGTAGTTATACTAATTAAAATGTTGTGTAGAGGGAAGATGTGGGGGTGGTTTATTTTCAAAGCCAAAGATTTTGGGTGCGTAAAGATGATTACTAGATTAGAGTCAGCGAAGGAAACAATGGTAGAATGACAGCGAAAAATGGATGGACTTAAGGAGGAATTAAAGAAGGTGGAGGATAATGCTTCGATGGAAAGAAACATTTTGGTTATCTAGGAGCCATTAGCTAAATTGGTAGTGAAATCGGAACAAACTCAATTGCCGCCAAAGTTGGAGGAATTATCAAGAAACTTTGAAGCACAAAGAAACTCATGGTTTGATGAAGTGTTGACGCCCTCAAATTGGGATTTTTTTGTCGAGTAAACTAGAAATTTTGGTGTCACTTACCAATTTTGAAATTAATATTATGTTTTTTAAATGCATGGATATTTTATCTTCAAACATTTCTTAAATTTGTGATTAAAACATGTTTAATCTTTTAAAACAATTTGCATAGCGGAAGACTTTTTTCCTTCAAATCATCATGTTATAACACAATTTTTAATCTTAAATTCAAAATGCATCATAACATACATATAACTTAATCATAAAGAAAACATACTTCATTACAACTTCTTATACACATGTTGTAACGACCTGGATTTTTCGTAAATCCGTTAAAACGTGTAAAATTTGAGATTTTACTTTTTTAAACAAACGTATCAGAGTGCGTCTAACCGGATCGCTACTGACTTTTTCTTTAAACTCGTTATGAAAACCAATTACAAAGTGCGCAAGCGTAAATGATAAAACCATTTATGTGAAACGTTGTAGATTTACCAAAAACTTTGCGGAAGCGTAAATAAATCATTTAAAGAAGAAACTAAACAATGGAGTACAACATAATAAAACCTAATGTGATTACAACTGTTTACTCGTCTTTCTTTGTCTGGCCAGCCCCGAGTCTCGTGCATGCGAAATCATCCATCCCTGTTTCATTATGTGTTTGTCATCTACTTATTATCTGTTCGTCATTGTACCTACACCACAAATAATACGTAAGCCTAATGGCTCAGTAAGGAAAATGGTTTAATGCAATTATGCTTATGACTCTCTGTAGTTCATTTGGAATGGGGGCCACCCAAACCAATCCTTTCATTAGTCATTTACCATTTTATTACTTTACTTTAAGTCGTTCGTTCGTTACTCGTACTTCGAGCTGGAGATTGGAGGAATCCGTGGCGGTAGGGTAGATCTTTGTCGGCTTCAACCACCTAGGGTAAACAGTCTCGCAGTCCCTACGAAGGAAATGTAATATTCTTTTAAATCCTGTCTACATGACTGATCCGTACTTACCCTACCATCCTCCAACTGCCTTATTCTTTTATTTGTGTTTGTGTCGGGCTAAGCTACTGAACCACAGAGGCCTTTATTATCTTACCGTTTTATTCGTTTTCATCATTTATCCTCACTCATGCATGTGTGCGTACCACTCTGTGGCACTCCTTATTAGTTTCTATTAACATGATGCATGACCGTTTCTCAACCTAACATGATGCATGAATGCATTATAACCTATCATTATTAGAAATTGAAGTGCACATATAAAAGAAGGTAACTGAAATTGTAACTGCGCATCTAAAATAACTGAAAGCACATATAAAGAAAGCAAAACATATAATAGAAGGAAATAACTACACACCACATAGAACAAGTACAATGAATTGAAACAAGGAAAACATGCTCGAATTAATAGAACGATATCATTTGGAAAAGAATCGAAAACATACTATCAATTAACATGTAAATTATCCTAGCCCATTTACATGCTCCCTATATTTATTATTCAATGTGATTATTCTACTTAGTCACCCTAGGTGATTCACATGCTCAAGTTCGATTGCTTTAGTTATGTTCGCTAGTTCGTTAACATGCTATCGTAATTATCTAAATTCTTTAACATGCTTGAATACAATTAATAAATGTTAGTCTAGTTGTCTAACATACTCGAGTTAACTACTTACCTTGGTGGATTAACATGCCACTATTTGATTTAAACAACAGAAGAATCAACGTACTTAGTTAGTTGCATGCTCCAAGCTACTCAATTACTTTAGTTGATTAACATTCGGATAATTAAACATGCAAGCTAGGTGAAACATGCCATGATCATCAAACTAGTTGACATTCTCTAGGTAGATTAACATGCTCAATTTCAATTACTTACTTTAGTTAGTTACCCTAACATGCTGCTAGGTGATTTACACGTATTAGGCTAATTAGATGATTTAAGCATGCTAATCGACATTCTAAACATGCTATCTATTTAATTAACATGCTGATATTAATTTACACACTTAGCTACTTGATTCACGTAAATAATAATTATCATGCTTGAAGGGAGATTGCTCATCTAACAAGAATCCGTTAAACTAACAGCAGAACAATGACCAAGGGAAATTGACAGTTCATTTATACTTTTCATATCATTCAATATTTCTCTTCCATCATACGACAAGAACCATGAACTACAACATTTTTACGCAAACATTTATCTTTTCATGAACATTCATCATCTCTTTAATATTAGCATTCATCATTTGTCTTCGTTTACTAAGCACTTATATCACATAATAGGCAGCAAAACAGGGCCAAATAACAAAGGAAAATATCACAGCACTTGCAATGATCTACAACGGAAAGTCGACAAGGAAACATAACAGGGATAACCACTATTAATCAGCAAGAAGGACTTCACCAAATCAGCAAGAAACTAACCACTACGCCAGATTTTCAAGGGGTAATAATACAGTAAGAAAACCTATCATTATCAGCATCTACAGAACATCAACATCTTAAGAAGACTAATATTAACACACACACCCATACTTGTGGTGTAGGGCCTCAATGGCCAAAGCACCCCTATTTCCTTACCAATTGAAGGATACAAGGAGGGACAGCAAAGACTCTAAGCTTCCACAGTTCTTCTCAGCAACTAGAGCTTCTCAGCAACTCACTCACGGTTGAACACTCACACTAGTACACCACAGTTCCCCTTACACTGTGGAACTCTCCAAAGGACTTCTCTCTCGCAGGTCACTCGCTCACAATCTCTCTCGTTCATAGGGCTTCATACGCAGGAGAATGAAGACTGAAGGAACGGAGCAGATGGCTTAACCCTAAAGGAGGAGGGGACAACCGTACCTGGAAGGGTAGGGGAGGCAGCTCCAATAGGGATGGTCAGCCATGCGCGGTCTGGAGGAAGATTTGGTGTCGGGGTCGTGTTTTCCATTGGCTAGGGGTCTTTTTCCGTCTGATTTAAATCTTTGAAATCGCAGTTCTGCAATGATTCAAACGGGTACGGACTTATTGATATCGTCCGCAAGGCCAAAATCTCACAGGCTAAAGTGAGGCTTCGAATGGGAAAAGGTGTCCCCATCCTGTCCGTACCGTCCGTAAGTCACTTGCGGACGTCATATTGCTTCCACATGTAGCGTCTGTGTGTCACCCGAATTGTCCCTAAAATCGGACAGAGGCAAATCGGACGATGCTCCAACTCGTCTGTAGCCATCTGCAGTCGTCCTAAAGTCTCCAGACTTAAACAGATTTGATGCAGACGCATCCTGTCTCATCCTCGTCCTGCGTTCGAAACTCCTTAGTACAGTGAGGTTAGGACGCTGGATGGCGTCCCGAGTCATCCCCAAGGTCTGGGCTACGTGTAAATGTTCTTGCGGACGACACAATGCGTCCGCAATGCCGTCCTTAGGCGTCCAAAAGTGCCTGGGGCAGCCCTTCATGACATTTTTTACACTTAACTTCTATCCCATAATATCTTCCCCATAAATACACGTCGTAAAATGACACGTATAAATACGCGATGTAATATCCCCAACTCCAACACTTCGATTACATCACGTATACAAGAAAAACGTAACAGAAATTTCCTTGACTTAACGCTCCAAACGTCCTCGGTAATCCCCGATAATTGTCCAACTTAAAAAGTCGGGGTGTTACACATGTTGTATAAAACAAAACTTGAACTACATTATAATTACATATACTTTAGTGTGTTATAACCCACAGATCAAGTTCGCATTAATAGTTCAAGCTTTGTCAGTGGATATGCCTCATCGACTGTTCATCTTCTTATCAAATCAACATATATGATTCTCACTAGAATTATCTTTCTCACCTACATCACAAGATTCACTTATGAGCCTAATACTCAGTAAAAAATGTTAAACGATATGAATATAATATGCAACTTTGGATAAATCATTTTCTTCTTAATTTTTCTTCCTTTCGCTTAACATTCCAATCATTGGGGGTAATTCAGTCTAGGGGAGAGTGACATCATTTGGTCAATTTCATGCCGGACATCCAACTTTAACATAGCCCCACAACAGCTGTTTACATACATTAATTACATATTTAGTATGAAAACATATGCATAGAATTTTTTTTGTTCTGTCATTTCTTAAAAAAAAAAAACATTTTCATGAGGCATAATGTATGCTCGTGTTCATGTTAATACTGATCATTTCATGGTCCTCAATATCTTTTGAACGAAATGCAACATAAACAGTCAATAAATCTATGTATAAAATCAATACTATCCTCATATATGGCACAACATAGCAATAAATTTAATAATACACCAATAGCCAATGTATATATATCATAGTATATAATCAATACTATCCTCATATATACCACTGTATAGTAATCCATTTAATAACACAAACAATACTCTAGTACCTTTTGATGTAGGCCAAAAGGCCAAGCACACACATACATTTTTTACCTGGAAACCTTAGCACAAGTGTCACAATTTTACTCAGTTTTTCCTTCTTCAAACTTTTTAAGAGTAGAGACAAGATAATTGCTTATTTTGTATTTTTCTTTCAGTCCTCATATCAATTACATATAATTATATTAAGAATGAGGTGGAAATATCATGAGTTATCAGTTAAGTCAGGGTGTCAAACTTCCAGCTGAATATTTCATCCAAATCAGTAAAGAAAATGTTTAGTCAGTCCATAAAATTTTACCCTCTTACCACTAAAAGTTGACAACCTTTCACTTTCCGGTTGCCAGCACATCTGCTGCAGAAACCTATGTATCCGTTATGGATATCCGCCTCACACTCATTTCCAAATGTCTTACACGAGCGTTTCAAGTGATAAACCAAAAGTTTGAACGTTCACTTTTGAGAAGTACTTAAACCTTGAATAGGGGTGGAAATCAGTTTGGTTCGAACCGGGTAACTGAACCGAACTGAATGATTTTACTTAGTTCGGTTTGATTTTAAAAGGAAAAAAATGGATTTAAAACCAAACCAAATATAACCGAAATCTTCTATTCGGTTCTTGTTTTTAATGAAGAAAAATTGATTAAAACTGAACCGAATCGAAATAAACATAAACCAACCCATTTAACTTAATTCAAAGAATAAAAAATCCTCTCTGCTTATGCTCTCTCATAAGTCACCACATTTCATTTTTATTTTTCATAGTTCAGCCTTCTTTCTTTTTGCCGAGTCTCGACACCTACGAACTGAGAGGCAACGAAGAAAGACAGAGAGCCAACTTAGGCAAGCGCTGACTGAAGCAAGAGCTTAGTTACTTAGGTGGGAGCTGAGAGGCGACATTTTTTTTTGTTCGAAGAGGCGAGATCTTCTTCTTAGAGCTCCATTATTTTTCTCAAATATCATGTATTTTCTCTTAATCTTTTTATCTTAATGTTCCGTTCTGCTCAGTAAATATCAGGAATGGAGGGTATTTTTCTTAATGTTTCGCTATAAGTTGGAGATCTAGAATTGTATAATGTTTTAGTTTTTCTTATTGATTGAAAAAGAGTGGACCTTATTTTGCTAAATTTTGGGAAGAGTGTTGTTGCTATAACAATGGCAGCCAAAAGATTCTCAAAACTTTTTTCTTGCTCATTTGCTTCTCCTTCTTCCTTCATAAGCAAATGTAACAGTCTGCTCGTCATCATTCAATAGTGATGCTCATGGATTTATATTTTGTTTTGTTTTTCTTAGAGTTTAGTTTTTGGTTTCTGTTTGTTTTTTTAGAAAATGCAGTTTTTTTTTGTATTTTAAGAAATCAAATGTGGAGATAGGTGTTTGATGTTGCTCTAACTTTGCTAAATACTCTTTCCTTCATGTTCCTAAAATTTTCTAGTCAATTTTTTGTACTTTAATGGAAAAGTGAATTACATGAAAGAAAAATTCCTAAAATAGCTGGAATTTCTACCTTGTTTTATGTTGAAATCTATTGAAATTTGAGTTGAATTTCTTTGAGTTGAAATCTATTGAGTTAATGTGAAGGAAATCCAAAATTTTTGATTTTTCAAAAACCAAACCAGAAACCAAACCGAGGAAACTCAAAAACTGAGGTTTGGTTTTTTGATAAGTTTTCCAGTGGATTTAGTTCAGTTTTGATTTTTTATTTTCAAAACCGAACCAATTTAGTTCGGTTTCAATTCACTATAGAACTAAACCGAACCAAACCGATTCCACCCCTAACCCCAGATGTCTGCACACTTGCGGAAACCTACACATTCGTTGTAGAAATCCACTTTACGCTTAAAATTCTACGGACACATCTCATGTACTGTCACGTGTTCTTTCGAAACCAAGTATCCATGGATACCCACTGTGGCAGCCTACCATGTGTAGGCAAGGATGACCCAAGCATGAGTCTGGTCCATACCAGTGAGGGTGCACAATCTCACATCGCTTGAGAGAGTGGAAATGCATGGTTTATAAGTAAAGTTCTCAGTACTATCTAGTACAACATATGTTGGGCTAATCCCAAGAACAAAATCATACGGGCTTTGGCCCAAAGTAGACAATATTGATTTGGGAGAATTGTGGACATTACACCCACACTTTTGCGAACACGTCTTCACAGAACTAAAATCAATTATCTGCACACAGTTATTCTTCTACGGATGCCAATGCTTTCGCTACCGATATCCGCTCACAATGTTCGCCAATCACAATATGCCACATTCACATATATTTCTATGGACAAACCTCATTCTGCATATCCGACCTCACATCCACGGACACCGATGCTTTCGTGGACACTCCTCATATGTGGTCACCTATCCTTCAGACATCAATTATGCGCAAACACCCACTCTTTTGCGAATACACCAAATTTTCTAATTCAAAACATACTTGATAAAATCAATTCCTTCAATACCAAATCACGTGAAATTTATTGCTAATTTAGCAATACAAAAATTGAAAATTGATATTCAATATTACATGACATAAATTGTAACATTATATACGAGGTTTCTAGGTGTTACATTAGGTGTTTTCCAAAGCTAGCCTGAAAGGATGGTTGTTTCGAGCCAAAAGGTATTACAACCTCAATCGCATGACAAAGTGCGAGAAGATAGAGGCTGCGACGGTTTATCTTGGAGGACAGGTGTTGTCTTGGTATTAGTGGCAAAATGGAAATCGACCATTATGTTCTTGGTTAGTTCTTAAAAGGAGAATTTAAGGAGGGGGGGGCGAAGGTTAAGACGCGGTT